>CAKXYN010000064.1:1237500-1856250 GCA_935064755.1 Tragelaphus eurycerus
TGACATCTTGGGGCATCTCCTAGTTCTAAGAAGCACTCACAGCATAGTCAGCTTCCAGAGGGGGCCATTCAGCTTTTCTGAACCAAACCTGAAAATGTGTTCCCTGCTAGGCTTCAGAACTCTCAGAGAAAGCTCAAACCAAAGTAAACACCTTCTGGTTGGTGGTGCACTGTACCACTTTTTTTTTTAAATTGCTGGTTATAGAAGTCAGTTTGATTTTTAAATTACATTTATGTGATAAAATAGCATCCTTTGTCTGACCTTCAGTGATATGAATCTGATTGTGAATGACTTGTAGTCTTTGACCCTTTTCCTAAATTTAATCTTGCTAAATTCCCAGAAAACTTTGAAAAGCAGGTGTTTTCAAGCAAAACAGCTGCTAATTATGCAGGGAGTCTATTCTTGTGTGTGTGTGTGTTTGTGAAAATGCCTCAAGTCTTTACTGCTTCTTGTTGAGATGAGGTAGTATGTGAATGATATTTCCCAGGGAGGCTCTGTCTACAGGAGGTACATGGTTCCTAGGATAAGCCTTTTTCTAGTAAATCACAGCTGAAATCATAGAAGGTTAGCAGTTATCTCTCTTCTAAGAATTTTCCCGAAGATAACCTGATCACCAAGGGTCTCCTGTCTGCCTCAGAATAGGCCACACTAAATGATCTGTAAATCACCACCTTGGAGCTGTAAAATAAGATGATGATTCTCCAACTGGGTTACTCTGAGCTATGTTGGAAGGCTCCAATTCAGTTCAGCTCGGTCGCTCAGTTGTATATGACTCTTTGTGACTCAGTGGACTGCAGTCTTCCAAGGCCTGGTGTGCTGCAGTCCATGGGATCACAAAGAGTTATCCCTCTTCTTAGAATTTTCCTAAAGATAACCCAGTCGCCTAATTAACCCCTGTTAGAGACCCTTGGTTTCCTGATGAAAACCAGAAAGTGGACATTGGTACAACTTGTGTATATAGTTCTGTCATTTTGTCTCATATGTAGATTCATGCAGTTAACACCACAATCAAGATATAGAACTAATTATCACCACAAAGATCCCTCTTATCAGTCAGTTTTGTTCAGTCACTCCAGTCATGTCCGACTCTTTGTGACCCCATGGACTGCAGCACGCTAGGCTTCCCTGTCCACCATCAACTCCTGGAGCTTATTCAAACTCATGTCCATTGAGCTGGTGATGCCATCCAACCTTATCTCATCTTCTGTTGTCCCCTTCTCCTCCTGCATTCAATCTTTCCCAGCATCAGGGTCTTTTCAGTGGGTCAGTTCTTAGCATCAGATGAAAGTATTGAAGTTTCATCTTTAGCATCAGTCCTTCAGTGAATATTCAGGACTGATTTCCTTTAGGATGGACTGGTTGGATCTCTTTGTAGTCCTTATCAGTTCAGTTCAGTCGCTCAGTCATGTCCAGCTCTTTGCTACTCCATGGGCTGTAGCACACCAGGCCTCCCTGTCCATCACCAACTTCCGGTGTTCACTCAAACTCATCTCGATTGAATTGGTGATGCCATCCAACCATCTCATCCTCTGTCGCCCCCTTCTCCTCCTGCCTTCAATCTTTCCCAGCATCAGGGTATTTTCAAATGAGTTAGTTCTTTGCATCAGATGGCCAAAGTATTGGAGTTTCAGATTCAGCATCAGTCCTTCAGTGAATATTCAGGACTGATTTTCTTTAGGATGGACTCGTTGGATCTCCTTGCTGTCCAAGGGATGCTTAAGAGTCTTCTCCAGCACCACAGTTCAAAAGCATCAATTTTTCAGTGCTCATCTTTTTTTTATAGTCCAACTCTTACATCCATATGTGACCACTGGGAAAACCATAGCTTTGACTAGATGGACCTTTGTTGATAAAGTAATGTCTCTGCTTTTTAATATGCAGTCTAGGTTGGTCATAACTTTTCTTCCAAGGAGCAAGCATCTTTTAATTTAATGGCTGCAGTCACCACCTGCAGTGATTGTGGAGCCCAGGAAATAAAGTCTGTCACTGTTTCCATTATTTGCCATGAAAGCCAGCTTTTTCCCCCTCTCCTTTTTCACTTCATCAAGAGGTTCTTTAGTTCCTCTTCACTTTCTGCAGTAAGGGTGATGTCATCTACATATGTGAGGCTATTGATATTTCTTCCAGCAGTCTTGATTCCAGCTTCCTTTGGGATGAAGCTAAGCTTCTTATCCTAGTGAACAAAGCCTGCTATAATCCAGCCTCCATTAAAGCCTCTATCCTCATGTTCTGTCCATTATCCTAAACATACTTTGTGATATAAGTAGTCCTTCTGTGCTCTCATCTTTGCACACATATGGACACTCTGCCTGGACTACCTTTCTCCTTTCTCTAAATGACAGGTGCTCATGTATCTAGCAATATCTCTTTTTGTAAATATCCACACCTGTTTCCTCCAGAGTGTCATTCTCCGTCTACTGTGGTCCTGTATTCCTTATGTATATGGCTGCCTTTATTAGCACCATTTTCTTTTTTTTTAAGTTTTTTTTTAAATTATTCATTTTTCATTGGCGGATAATTGCTTTACAGTGCTGTCTTAATTTCTGCGATACATCAGCATGACTATGCTATGCTATGCTAAGTCACTTCAGTTGTGTCCGACTCTGTGCGACCCCATAGACTGTAGCCCACCAGGCTCCCCCGTCCCTGGGATTCTCCAGGCAAGAATACTGGAGTGGGTTGCCATTTCCTTCTCCAATGCATGAAAGTGAAAAGTGAAAGTGAAGTCGCTCAGTCGTGTCCGACTCTTAGTGACCCCATGGATTGCAGCCTAACAGGCTCCTCCGTCCATGGGATTAATCCATACTTATACATATGTCACCTCCCTCCCATTTCTCACCCCATCCTACCCCTTTTGGTTGTCACAGAGCACTAGGTTGAGCTCCCTCTATCATACAACAATTTCCCACTGGCTGTCTATTTTACATATGATAATGTGTGTTTCAGTCTGCTCTCTCAATTTGTACCATCTTCCCCTTCCCTACTATGTCTACAGTCTGTTCTCTATGTCTGCATCTCTATTCGTGCCCTCCAAATAGGTTCATCAGTACTCTTTTCTAGATTCTGTATATATGCATTAACACATGATATTTGTTTTTCTCTTTCTGACTTCCTTCACTATGTATAATAGGCTCTAGGCTCATCTACCTCACTAAAACTGACTTAAATTTGTTCTTTTTTATGGCTGAGTAATATTCCATTGTATATATGTACCACAACTTCTTTATCCGTTCATCTGTCCATGGACATCTAGATTGCACCCATGTCCTGAGTGTTGTAAATAATGCTGCTATGAATAATGAGTATTGACACCAGTTTCAGTATATCTTCATCTACCACCCCCATCATGCTTTGCTTGCCACATGGACAAAAACTGTCTTTTTATTATTTACCTCCTTACTTATCTATCATTATAGTGCCCAGAATGTGGTATCTGCTTTTGGTTCAGATGGTAAAGAATGGCCTGCAATGTGATTTTGCCTAGGTTTGATTCCTGAGTCAGAAAGATCCCCTGGAGAAGGGAGTGGCATCCCATTCCAGTATTCTTGCCTGGAGAATTCCATGGATGGAAAAGCCTGGTGGGCTATAGTCCATGGGGTTGCAAAGACTCTAACATGACTGAGTGACTACACTTTCACTTTTCAGAGTGTGCTTATTAAATTTATTAAATGAATTTATCTTCATGACAAAAGCTAAATACCCTATAATCTGCTATATCATAGCAGCCCAAATCAAAACTACTCTCAAGTAGCCCCACCCCCATGTGAAGATGTTCTTCCCCAAATAAATTATAAACTGGTAAGTATCCTCTATCCTGGTCCTTGCTAGACACATAGAGGTTGCCTAGTCAGGTGTGTTTAGGGGTTGAAGATAGAGCTTCATCTTATCACTTCAGTGCCTTTTACTAATTAAGCAAAGCTGATAGAGAAGAAAATAGACTGTTAATAAGTGAGGATTTCTGGATGTGAAACTGAAAAGTGAAAGTGGAAGTCTCTCAGTTGTGTCCCACTCTTTGCGACCCCATGGACTATACAGTCCACAGATTTCTCCAGGCCAGAATACTGGAGTGAGTGGCCTTTCCCTTCTCCAGGAGCTCTTCCCAACCCAGGGATCGAACCCAGGTCTTCCACATTGCAGACGGATTCTTTACCAGCTGAGCCACAAGGGAAGCCCTGAAACTGTCTGGGAGTAGCCATAAAGGTCAAGGTTTTGCCCCTTTTTAACATAACAAAGGAGGATAGCACACACATTATGTATGTGTGTGTTTGGGAGGCTATGGTTGGGTGGGTTGATGAGTAGGACAGAAATGAGAAGGATGATGACTCGTAGGGTCGTACAAGGAAAGTCTGTTTTGAGATAGTCCTAAAATATACTTGATGTAAGTAGATAGGGGAACTTTGTAAGAAAAGAAGCAAGAAGCTTAAGAGTAAAAATAGATGTTCAAGAGTTGTGTTAAGCAGGTAGACCTAAATAGGAATCAGATCAGATCAGATCAGATCAGTCGCTCAGTCGTGTCCGACTCTTTGCGACCCCATGAACCGCAGCACGCCAGGCCTCCCTGTCCATCACCAGCTCCCGGAGGTCACTCAGACTCGCATCCATCGAGTCAGTGATGCCATCCAGCCATCTCATCCTCTGTCATCCCCTTCTCCTCCTGCCCTCAATCCCTCCCAGCATCAGAGTCTTCTCCAATGAGTCAACTCTTCGCATGAGGTGGCCAAAATACTGGAGTTTCAGCTTTAGCATCATTCCTTCTAAAGAAATTCCAGGATTGAGCTCCTTCAAAATGGACTGGTTGGATCTCCTTGCAGTCCAAGGGACTCTCAAGAGTCTTCTCCAACACCACAGTTCAAAAGCATCAATTCTTCGGCGCTCAGCCTTCTTCACAGTCCAGCTCTCACATCCATACATGACCACAGGAAAGACCATAGCCTTAACTAGGCGAACCTTTGTTGGTAAAGTAATGTCTCTGCTTTTGAATATGCTATCTAGGTTGGTCATAACTTTCCTTCCAAGGAGCAAGCTTGAGGAGGGTTAAAACCAAATTGGAGCTGAACTTTATAAATGGGTCACATGTAGATCTCAGGAATGCCATCTCCTGGGCCCATGCTCACCTTTGGAAGACACTTAATGGCAAGTTACACTGCATGGTAGGCATGGCATGGGGAAAAGTAGAAAAATAGAACAATTACATCAGGTTGGCCATGTATTTCCCCCAAGTAAATATGAATATGTGGTCTGAAACAGATGGTGGATAGATATGGGAAATCAGGGGTTTTTATAGTGATAACAGATAACTGTAGGCCATTTGAGCTTAGAATTCAATTCAGTTTAGTTAAATTCAGTAAACACTGAAAACTATTCTTTGCTGAGCAAAAAAAAAAAAAAAAAAAAAAGAATTCCCTGATATGCCTTTCACAGAGGTTTTATGTGCTCAGTAGAATGAGAAAATAAGAGTCATTACATGGTGAGATATTATTATATCTTGTGTTTTTTTTTAATTCACAAAACTAAGTTTTTATCTGATACTCTGATTTATATTTTATTACATAGACAAGAGAGATGATAGTTTTATGCTCATATTAAATAGCAGTAGCTTATTAAATATATTTAGGGTTTACTTTTTCAAAAGTTTATTTTGCTACTCTATTTCAGCTAACTCTTTGTTTCTTGTTCTGATATTGAACACGTTGAGTGTGAAAAATGAGGTTGGTAAACTTGAAAAAAAGTTTTTTAGAATATCAGCTTTTTGTTATAACAGTCTATGTGTCCTTCTTTAAAAGCCATATCTTATCCTTTTTGGAAATATATGACTGATTAAAGTAGGAGTAATAAATAAGCACAATTGTTGGAATATAAAAATTAACACTGTTTTACATTTATTTAGTTGTGTTCTTTAGAAAGATTATTCCTATTCTTAGAGATGTAGTTACTTTAAGAGATCATCTGGTTTAGCCCTTTTTATTTATAAAGCAGTAGTAAATGACTTGCTCAGATTCACATTGGTCTGTCTCAGATGAGATCAACCTGGGACTAGAAATTCATGTTTTGGCTTGCAATCTAGGTCTTTCCCACTATCCAAATTCATATATTGGAGTTTAAAACACACACACACACACACACACACACACACACACACACAAACACCCCTTGTAGTAAGTAGTGGCCTTCCTATTTTTTTATTAAAATGTGCATTTGCATTTTCAAATGCATTTTATTCTTTTTTTTTTTTTTTTTTTTACGTAATGGAGCTACTAAAAGACTCAGGATTGCTTCTTAATTTACTTAGTATTTTCTTCAAGCCTTTCTGATCTTTTAGGGGGCTGTGAAGGTAGAATATCAAGTGACTATTTTTCCAGGGTGGAGGATAACCTGAGGAAACAGGTAAGAGAGTGAGGGGAGAAGGGTTGAAGGAGGGATGGTCCAGAAGAATATTTTCCCCTGGTTTTTAGGAAATTTCCACTGGCCTTTCCCAAAATGACGAAATAAGGGTTAATGATGCAGTGAGTTTTTCCACTCTCATTTATTATGTAGTCATATCTGTCCTATTCTTTCTAATAACATTATTGATAAAAAATTGATAACCCTGTATCAGTCCTCTCATATATGTATATTTTTGTTTTGTTCTGCTTTGTTTTTTAGCTTTATGGATATGTGAAGTCCGAAAAGTGTAGGAGATGCCCCTCCAGCATCTGTAGTGCTGTATAGGGAGAAAATGCCCAGATGAGGGCTCTTGTAATAGAATCACTGGATGATATTTGGGACTAGAAGTCTGGGATGAGAGAGGTGATAAGGGACAGGTGTGTTTTAAGGTGGAGGAGATGCAGATTTGAGGATACTGGGGAAGTTGGGGAAATGAAGATTGTTTCTTCAGTTGGCTTTCTCAGGGTCAGAGTTGAATAAGGTTTACGTGGGAAGAACGTGCAGTGGACAGTGACTTGGAAGGATGCTTGTTTGGAATTCTTTGTGTCTGCACTGGATTCATTTGGTACTCTTACCCCAGTTATGGAACCACTGGGTGTTTACCCTCAAAATGGGAGCTTAAAAATGCTGATTGTTAAAGTGCTTTAGGTTCCTCAAGTGAAGTATACCACTCTAAGCTTCAAAGACTGTTTCTTCACTTGGATACAGCCTTTGAAATGGGGTTCGACTGAAGCTTTACAAAGTGGCAGTAGAGCTCCTAATGACAGCAGTCTTGCCTTTTGTTCACGTTTCCAACACCACCTGCATGTTATATCATATGTGCTCTGTAATTATGAAGTGAAGTGAAAAAATTATTTAATTTTTTTGGAAAGTTGCTTTAACATGTTAGTGGGATACTGGCAGCATTGCTAGGACTAAAAAAAAAAAAAAAAAGAAAAATGCTTTCCAGATGATCTGACTTTATAGAAACATAAACTCATGCTGCTAAAGCAAAGTGAAAAAAAAAAAACCCCAAATAATATTCCTTTTCCCTCCACCGATAATATCCATAAATAATTGTCCATAATAAGAGGATACACTAGAGAGAAGTAAAAGTCAGAGCATCTGGAATCAAACATTCAGAATAAAGCATACAAAAAACTAGTTTTGATTTTTTTCTTCATATCATGTAAGCCCTAAATGTGTTTTCCTCCTGGATCAGGAGGAGAAATAATTCAAAGATCAGTTTGTTTTTGGTTGGCTTTTTCGTTCATGTATAAAAGCAGTGTGGGAAAAATGGAAACATTCAACATTTATTCCTATTTGAAGAAGTTTGGATAAAAAGAGCCAAGTGACATAGATCACATATGTAAGACTTGTTTACTTATTGTATTATTTTCTGAGAGCAAAGTACAGGTGAGCCTAAATAATTTGAGGATTAGGGGCACATATCCCTTCTCCTCATCCCTGCCCTACTCAGTTGAAATTCCACTTTTAACTTTACAGTTGGCCTTTCATGTTATGATACCACTTCCGTGGATCCAACCAACCCAGTATTGTGTAGTACTGTGGTACATATTTATTGAAAATAACCCGGATATAACTAGACCCACACAGTTTAAACCCATATTGTTCAAGTGTAGTGCCAACAGTACCACTGTTTAAAAATAGAGTATTATTCTGATATGTTACATTTGTTTTAAATTGACTTTCAGAGAATATTTTCTTTGAAAAACATTTTATTTTTATAAAATTCCTCTAGTGATCAAAATATTACAGAGTCATTGCAGAATATTTAGAAAGGCTAGAAATATATAAAAATATGTTTGCCTATAGAACTCTGATTTTTGTTTTTAAATATTTTTTCTTTAAATATTTCCTATTAAATGTTGTTTCTTTTTCCCATAAATGGATAATTGTTATTAGAACTTTTTATTTCTGCTGGTGGAAAATTCTTCAGAACTCAACAAAAAGATAGCACTATCTTTGTAAATGGAAGTCAAATCAGAATATGTAATGATTTTGTTTTCACATATCTACTGAAATCAGAAGGAAAATTTCCTGTCTGTATGATTTGGGGGGTTATTTTAATTATGGAACAGTTCTTAAAATATTTAACAAATATATTGATAATACCATAGACTTAAAAGAATATTTTTTAGGGACAAAAAAATATGGAAGTACTATGAAAACCAATGAAAAATTGCTAAGATGATATGGAAAAATCATCAGTATTGTAAAAATCTCAAATGGCTGGTGCTCTGAAAATTAAAGGTAGGTCTGATTCAGAATTGACAAGTCTGAAATAGTTTAGAGAATTAAGTCAGTTGTTGGTGGAGAGGTGTCTATATATGCTTCTTTGAATTAGGAGGTGGCAATGGCACCCCACTCCAGTACTCTTGCCTGGAAAATCCCATGGAGGAGCCTGGGCTGCAGTCCATGGGGTCGCTAAGAGTTGGACACGGCTGAGTGGCTTCACTTTCACTTTTCACTTTCATGCATTGGAGAAGGAAATGGCAACCCACTCCAGTGTTCTTGCCTGGAGAATCCCAGAGATGGAGGAGCCTGGTAGGCTGCCATCTGTGGGGTCGCACAGAGTTGGACACGACTGAAGCGACTTAGCAGCAGCAGTAGCAGCGGGGCTTCCCAGGTGGTGCTAGTGGTAAAGAACCCTCCTGCCAATGCAGGAGATGTAAGAGATGTTGGGTTTGATACTTGACTTTGGAAGATCCCCTGGAGGAGGGCATGGCAACCCACTCCAGTATTCGTGCGTGGAGAATCCCATGGGGAGAGGAGCCTGGTGGGCTATGGTCCATAGGGTCGCAAAGAGTTGGACACAACTGAAGCGACTTAGCTTGCATGCATGCAGCTCTCATTACACGTCAAATAAAAGTAATGAAAGGTGAAGAGACCACTTAGAAAAAGTATTAAAACACAACAAAGTTAGTTAAAACAAATCAATTCATATGACAGAATTAGAGTAGGGAAGGGCCCTATAAAATTGAGGTTTATTTGTCTTTTAAATTGTTTGATATCATAGAGGTGCTGGTAGACTCTAGTTTATACGCATAGTAATTCCTTTATCCTATTTGCTTCATTGTCAGTGTTCTGTCATATTAGGAAGCTACTTGTGAACAGTCTATGTATTTCTGGACTTTAATTAGCCCTGGGAATGTGCAGAGTTTTAAAGTAAAAGTAATTGTTCAGCTTCTGATAATTTGCACATAGTGAATCACTTTTAGAAGAATGCTACACTAACCATTGTACAGAGGACACAAGAAAATATAGTTTTGTTCTGTGGGGAGGGATTTGCAGATTCTGTGAGATCCTGCAGAGAGTCTGCCAAATCTACATTATAGCACATTATCTCTTGTGGGGACCAACCAGCAGGACTGCTTACAGTTCTCAACTATCTCTGCTCTGTATGCTTTTGTCCTACTATGTAAAAAACCCTTCTGTTTGCTGGAAACAGTAAAGATGTTGGAACACTGAGAGAAAAGGATAAAAGAAAAATGAAAAATAGCAACTGCATGAGAAGGACGTTTAAAGCAAGTTTGACAAGAAGCCTGGGAGTCAGGTTGGAGGGTGATTAGATAAGCTGATACAGTTTTGCATATACTTATTTTAAGAAATCGCTGTCATATTCAAAGGGGAGAAAGCCATTAGATTGAATGAAGAATACCTGATGTATCTGAAGTTCTTTTTGTGAAAATTCTAAATAGTTTAATGCTATACACTAATGATTAATTATCTTCCTGTTTTCTTCTTTTTGTAGTCAGATTTTAAAATTTATTCTCCCAGGTGCCTGTTTAAAAAGAAAAAAGAAGTGACTGAAGAATGCAAAGTCTAGTAAGAAAGAAATTTAAAAGTAATCATTAGAAGTTAGAAGGCATATTTGGGAATTAGGATGCAGTTATATGTATGGTGGGAAAAAATAAGGAATTCCAAATAATCTGATGTATTTCCTGGTTTTAAGCTTTATTATTTTCTTGATTTAGACTTTATAGTTTTTGTAGGGTATTCCAGAAACTAATGTTCAAGTTTTTAAAATGTGTTTTTTATTTAAAGAAATGTATATGAGACTGTGGTATCTTATTCTAACCAATCTGTAACAATTTTTAGTTTAAAGTAATAATAAAAAGTTTTATAGTTTAAAACTTTATATGTTAAACTCTAAAATGATCATTTTAAATTTTGTTGTTAGATTCATGTGTGTATGTGTGTGTGTGTGTATTTGTATCATTTTACCTTAGTTTCTTATATTTACTTAACGTAATTTCTAGAACTTTTTGAGGGAAAGGGTTATCATCAATTGGTCATTTACATTGTCTTAAATAGGATCCAGGGGATTCCCAGGCAGCACCAGTGGTAAAGAATCTGCCTGCCAACACAGGAGACAAAAGAGACTTAGGTTCGATCCCTGGGTCAGGAATATTCTCTGGAGTAGGAAATGGCAACTCACTCCAGTATTTTTGCCTGGAAAATTTCACCAACAGAGGATCCTGGTGGGCTACAGTCCATGGGTTCACAAAAAGTCAGATACAGCAGAGCACACACCTCAAATAATATAGAATGATTATTTCTTCTTCATATAATACTGGGAGGGTAGTTTGTAAGCTTCAAACAAGTTTTTAAAATTAATAAAGTTATCACAAGTATGTTTTCACTTGACACAATTTGTCTAACATAACAGCTAATTACTCCAGGATTTTAATGCATTAGAGTGAGTTAAAGCACATACAGTGTTTTATTTGGACAAATTCCAAGTGAATGTTAAGTTAGATTATAAATTATTAGGTTGAATATTTGTCATTTTTAAGTAGATAACACTTTAAGACATCCTACTATGATTCATTTCTCAGGTGAAAAAGTTAAATGAAATATCAAAGTGTTTGCCTATATTTTCCTTCCTGTAATAATTAGAATAAATTCATGCAGAATAGAAGGAAGACGTTAGTACATGCTGTTATGTTAAAGTACTTTCAGTCTTTATTGAACAAATGTTTTTTATAGAAAGGACTAACATATTTTGATATCTTACTTCAGGAACAATGCTGTAATGATGAAAAGGCGTTAATAATTTTGAAGTATGTGTAATGTGAATTTTCTTTACATTTCAAAATAATTTTTTTGTTTTCAAACTCATTTTACACACAATGAAAACTTTTTCTTAAAAAATCTTTGTATTAAAGAGATTTAGTGTATATGTATAATTCTCTGCAGAGAAAGCAGTGGCACCCCACTCCAGTACTCTTGCCTGGAAAATCCCATGGACAGAGGAGCCTGGTAGGCTTCAGGCCATGGGGTCCCTAAGAGTCTGGATACGACTGAGCGACTTCACTTTCACTTTTCACTTTCATGCATTGGAGAAGGAAATGGCAACCTACTCCAGTGTTCTTGCCTGGAAAATCCCAGGGAGGGGGGAGCCTGGTGGGCTGCCATCTGTGGGGTCGCACATAGTCGGACACAACTGAAGTGACTTAGCAGCAGGAGCATCAGCATAATTCTCTGTGTTTTTAAAAAATAATTGTTCAAAAAATTGATAATAAGAAAGTAGTTTTCCCAAATAGGAACTGTTTTATTCACCTTTGTATCTCTAAATCCAGCACAAGTGTCTTGTCTGGCACATATTCAATGTTTACTGAGTGAGTTTCAGTGTTTTTTCAGCTAAATTCTTATTTTAATCAAGCTAAGATACCATATTTGTTTTATAATTCACTGTAAATGTAAATGTATTTAAATGTTTCCAAATACAATTGTTAATTATATTTGAATCACTTAGCTTTTCTGCTTGTGAGAAATAATCATTTGAATATGAAACAAAGTATCTGGGCAGACTGGTAAAACGTCTATCTACAATGTGGGAGACCCGGGTTTGATCCCTGGGTCGGATATCCCCTGGAGAAGGAAATGGCAATCCACTCCAGTTGCCTGGAAAATCCCATGGACAGAGGAGCTTGGTAGGCTACAGTCCATGGGGTTGCAAAGAGTCGGACATGACTGAGCGACCTCACTTCACTTCATCTGAAGTACAATGCATTTTTCCTTCTAATGCTTTGCAATATTATATAAATTTTCTGAGCACCGAAAATATCTCTTTCTGATACTAGTCTTTTATTTTGGTTGGTTTCTTTATTTTCTTTCTGTTGATTATTTTGTATTTATCTTTATTTCTTAGTTGTAGTCTTATGTCCTGATGCCTACACACATCTTTTTCCTTTTATTTGAACTTTAAAAACTTTTTACCTTTTCTTAATACCTCCATTAGCTAATCTTTGTATGTGTGCATATGTTTGTGTAGGTCTGTGTGTGTATTTTAGAGACAAAATTACTGTAACAAAGATATACATTGGCTTAAATAAGATAGAAGCTTGTTTCTTCTTGACATGACAGTAGTAGGATAGTCAAGACTGTCAAAAGTGGTGGATTTCACAAGGTTACCAGTCCCAAGTTTTTTAAATTTTATTGCTTTGTAGTCCAGAAGGAAGTTGTCCTTGTCTGCAAGGTTAGATTTGGGTCACTGTCATGTCTGCATTCTAGTTTGAGAAATAGGATTAAGCAGAAGTAGAAAGCAAAGAATTTCCTTTTAAGAAAGTGGCCCCAAAATTTCACATTCCATAGGAACTTTTGTCACATGGCTGCAAGGAATACTGAGAAGTATAGTCTGTATATTCCTGGCCTCTCATTCAGCTGAATCTCCATTACTATGAAGCAAGAGAAAATGGATTTAGGTGACCACTACTAGCTCAGCTGGTAAAGAATCTGCCTGCAATGCAGGAGACCTGGGTTCGATCCCTGGGTTGGGAAAATCCCCTGGAGAAGGGAAAGGCTACCCACTCCAGTATTCTGGCCTGGAGAATTCCATGGACTGTATAGTCCATAAGGTTGCTAAGAGTTGGACATGACTGAGCTACTTTCACTTTCACTTTGCAAGTCACTTTCACTGTTTGCCCATTGCATTTAAATTTTTATCATGCTGGCTACTAATTGTGTTTCATTTGTGCTGTTAAGGAGAAGATCAAGGGAAGGATAGAGTATTCCAGTTTTTCCAGAATGTGTCTACTATGACCTAGCAGCATGATGTATATAGCATAATTAGTAGGACTCCCAATAAGAAAACTGAATCCTAGTAAACAGTAGTTGAAGGCCTGGGTGACCCCATGTAAGAATTTTCATTTTGGGACCAGTCTTAACAGAATTTGGGCTTGAGGGATTTTATTAAGAGAGTTTGGGTTTCACACACAGGATAGCTGGCTGTCCATCATTAAACACACTACTTCTTTACGTTGTTATTGTGATAATTTGCCTCATTTCTTTCATAGCACTTTGGTGAAGTCTTCATTCCCAGTGCTGCTTTTAGTATATTGTCCACTGCACTCTCTTAGCTTAATAAATGTAGGACCTATTAGAACATTTTTCGTTTATGGCTTGTGTATTCTATCTTGAAATGTAACACTTTCAACATTGAAATGCTGGAATTGCTGTGTTGTAAAAGCTGAGGGAGTTCAGATACACTCATATACAGTGGATGGGACTCTAAAATGTCAGCTGTTTGGAGAGCAATTTGTTAATATTTATGAAAATTACCAATACATATTCCCTTTAGTAAGGAAAGATATAAACATCTGAATGCAGAGTTCCAAAGAATAGCAAGAAGAGATAAGAAAGCCTTCTTCAGCAATCAATGCAAAGAAATAGAGGAAAACAACAGAATGGGAAAGACTAAGGATCTATTCAAGAAAATCAGAGATACCAAAGGAATATTTCATGCAAAAATGGGCTCGATAAAGGACAGAAATGGTATGGACCTAACAGAAGCAGAAGATATTAAGAAGAGGTGGCAAGAATTCACAGAAGAACTGTACAAAAAAGAGCTTCACGACCCAGATAATCGTGATGATGTGATCACTGACCTAGAGCCAGACATCCTGGAATGTGAAGTCAAGTGGGCCTTAGAAAGCATCACTACGAACAAAGCTAGTGGAGGTGATGGAATTCCAGTGGAGCTATTCCAAATCCTGAAAGAGGATGCTGTGAAAGTGCTGCCCTCAATATGCCAGTAAATTTTGAAAACTCAGCAGTGGCCACAAGATTGGAAAAGGTCAGTTTTCATCCCAATCCCAAAGAAAGGCAATACCAAAGAGTGCCCAAACTACCGCACAATTGCACTCATCTCACACGCCAGTAAAGTAATGCTCAAAATTCTCCAAGCCAGGCTTCAGCAATATGTGAACCGTGAACTTCCTGATGTTCAAGCTGGATTTAGAAAAGGCAGAGGAACCAGAGATCAAATTGCCAACATCCGCTGGATCATCGAAAAAGCAAGAGAATTCCAGAAAAACATCTATTTCTGCTTTATTGACTATGCCAAAGCCTTTGACTGTGTAGATCACAATAAACTGTGGAAAATTCTGAGAGAGATGGGAATACCAGACCACCTGATCTGCCTCTTGAGAAATCTGTATGCAGGTCAGGAAGCAACAGTTAGAACTGGTCATGGAACAACAGACTGGTTCCAAATAGGAAAAGGAGTACGTCAAGGCTGTATATTGTCACCATGTTTATTTAACTTATATGCAGAGTACATCATGAGAAGTGCTGGACTCGAGGAAACATAAGCTGGAATGAAGATTGCCGGGAGAAATATCAATAACCTCAGATATGCAGATGACACCACTCTTATGGCAGAAAGTGAAGAGGGGCTAAAAAGCCTCTTGATGAAAGTGAAAGTGGAGAGTGAAAAGGTTGGCTTAAAGCTCAACATTCAGAAAACGAAGATCATGGCATCTGGTCCCATCACTACGTGGGAAATAGATGGGGAAACAGTGGAAATAGTGTCAGACTTTATTTTTCTGGGCTCCAAAATCACTGCAGATGGTGACTGCAGCCATGAAATTAAAAGACGCTTACTCCTTGGAAGGAAAGTTATGACCAACCTAGAGAGCATATTCAAAAGCAGAGACATCACTTTGCCAACAAAGGTTCGCCTAGTCAAGGGTATGGTCTTTCCTGTGGTCATGTATGGATGTGAGAGCTGGACTGTGAAGAAGGCTGAGCGCCGAAGAATTGATGCTTTTGAACTGTGGTGTTGGAGAAGACTCTTGAGAGTCCCTTGGACTGCAAGGAGATCCAACCGGTCCATTCTGAAGGAGATCAGCCCTGGGATTTCTTTGGAAGGAATGATGCTAAAGCTGAAACTCCAGTATTTTGGCCACCTCATGCGAAGAGTTGACTCATTGGAGAAGACTCTGATGCTGGGAGGGATTGAGGGCAGGAGGAGAAGGGGACGACAGAGGATGAGATGGCTGGATGGCATCCCTGACTCGATGAATGTGAGTCTGAGTGACCTCCGAGAACTGGTGATGGACAGGGAGGCCTGGTGTGCTGCAGTTCATGGGGTCGCAAAGAGTCGGACACGACTGAGTGACTGATCTGATCTGATCTATGTATTTAATGTATATTTCTGCAGGTATACTAACATGAGACATAATGTGTTTATAAGGTTAGTTGTTACAACATTGTTTATAATAGCAAAGATTAGAAATATCCTGAATAACTGTCTATCAGGGACTGGTAAAATGAACAATGATACTGCTATAAAATGGTATACAATACAGCTATATAAAATGATGAAGCGGTTTAAATACTGAAATGAAAAACTCTCTAGTATTTATCACCATGAGGGAAAAAAGTGCAGAACACTATGTGTGTTAAGACTTCTGGGTATAAAGAAGGAAATGAAATAGTATACATATATTCTTATAAGCACATAAAATATTACCTCCACAGAATTACAAATGCATTTGGCAGAACCAAAATATTTTTATTTAGGTATTATGCTATGAACTCCATCTTAGGAACCCTAATTGTATCCTTATGAAATTATGTCCATTTCAATAAGTATAGGAGATTTTTTTTTTCATTAAGATGAAAACCAGTGTGTTCATTTTATAAAATGTACTGATTGACAATTTCTGTTCTCTCTAATTTAGAAATTCTTTTCAACAGTATCCACACTAATTTGTTTATCCCTCGTGTGTCTGAACACTGCCATTGATAGGCACTTGGTTACCTTCCCAAGGAAGCTAGTTCTGTTTGTGTAGCTACAGTGAGAAAACTCAAAAAAATCTATCTAGGGTGGGACAGAGACCTGGGAACTAGATATATTACAAGCCTATCAGTTCAGTTCAGTCGTCCAGTTGTGTCCGACTCTTTGCGACCCCATGAATTGCAGCATACCAGGCATCCCTGTCCATCACCAACTCCCAGAGTTTACCCAAACCCATGTCCATCGAGTCAATGATGCCATCCAACCATCTCATCCTCCCTTCTCTTCTCTTCCTGCCATCAATCTTTCCTACCATCAGGGTCTTTTCAAATGAGTCAGCTCTTCTCATCAGATGGCCAAAGTATTAGAGTTTTAGCTTCAACATCAGTCCTTCCAGTGAACACCCAGGACTGATCTCCTTTAGGATGGACTGGTTGGATCTCCTTCTGGACTCTCAAGAGTCTTCTCCAACACCACAGTTCAAAAGCATCACTTCTTCTGTGCTCAGCTTTCTTTATAGTCCAACTCTCACATCTAATACAGAATTACTGGAAAAACCATAGCCTTGACTAGACAGACCTTTGTTGACAAAGTAATGTCTCTGCTTTTTAATATGCTGTCTAGGTGGTCATAACTTTTCTTCCAAGGAGTAAGCATCTTTTAATTTCATGGCTTCAGTCACCATCCGCAGTGATTTTGGAGCCCCCCAAAATAAACTAAGCCACTGTTTCCCCATCTATTTGCCATGAAGTGATGGGACCAGATGCCATGATCTTCATTTTCTGAATGTTGAACTTTAAGCCAACTTTTTCACTCTCTTCTTTCACTTTCATCAAGAGGCTTTTTAGTTCTTCGCTTTCTGCCATAAGGGTGGTGTTATCTGCATATCTGAGGCTATTGATATTTCTCCCAGCAATCTTGATTCCAGCTTGGGCTTCATCCAGCCCAGCATTTCTCATGATGTACTCTGCATGTAAGTTAAATAAACAGGGTGACAATATACAGTCTTGACGTACTCCTTTTCCTATTTGGAACCAGTCTGTTGTTCCATGTCCAGTTCTAACTGTTGTTTCCTGAACTGCATACAGATTTCTCAAGAGGCAGGTCAGGTGGTCTGGTATTCCCATCTCTTTCAAAATTTTCCATAGTTTATTGTGATCCACACAGTCAAAGGCTTTGACATAGTCAATAAAGCAGAAATAGATGTTTTTCTGGAACTCTCTTGCTTTTTCAGTGATCCAGCAGATGTTGGCAATTTGATCTCTGGTTCCTCTGCCTTTTCTAAAACCAGCTTGAACATCTGGAAGTTCATGGTTCATGTATTGCTGAAGCCTGACTTGGAGAATTTTGAGCATTACTTTGCTAGTGTGTGAGGTGAGTGCAATTGTGTGGTAGTTTGAGCATTCTTTTTCATTGTCTTTCTTTGGCATTGGGATGAAAACTGACCTTTTCTAGTGACCACTGCTGAGTTTTCCAAATTTGCTGGCATATTGAGTGCAGCACTTTCACAGCATCATCTTTTAGGATGATGATGAAATAGCTCAACTGGAATTCCATCACCCCCACTAGCTTTGTTCATAGTGATGCTTCCTAAGACCCACTTGACTTCACATTCCAGGATGTCTGGCTCTAGGTGAGTGATCACACCATCGTGATTATCTTGGTTGTGAAGATTTTTTTGTACAGTTCTTCTGTGAATTCTTGCCACCTCTTCTTAATATCTTCTTCTTCATTTAGGTCCATACCATTTCTGTCCTTTATTGAGCCTACCTTTGCTTGAAATGTTCCCTTGATATCTCTAATTTCCTTGAAGTGATTTCTAGTCTTTCCCATTTTTTTTTGACAGAGTGCCTGATGAACTGTGGACAGAGGTTCATGACATTGTACAGGAGACAGGGATCAAGACCTTCCCCAAGAAAAAGAAATACAAAAAGCAAAATGGCTGTCTGAGGAGGCCTTACAAATAGCTATGAAAAGAAGAGAAGCAAAAAGCAGAGGAGGAAAGGAAAGATATACCCATTTGAATGTAGAGTTCCAAAGAAGAGCAAGGAGGGATAAGAAAGCCTTCCTCTGCAATCAATGCGAAAAATAGAGGAAAACAATAGAATGGGAAAGACTAGAGATCTCTTCAAGAAATTTCAAGCCTATAGGTGTTAAAAATTTTTAGATTGATTTTTTGTAATAAAGGGTCAGATTGTTGAGGGATATCGTGCCTACTTAAGGCCGTGCATTCCATTGTATTAGAATTCCTCTTCATATAAGGCTTTAAAATCCACCCAGATTTACCTCTTCCATGACTTCCATGTATTGAATTTTAATTCTGTTCTGTGATTGTTATTCAAATAAAAGCCCTCTGGATATTTGAAAAGACATCAGACTACAGATGCTTTGTTGCTTTGATGTTCTTCGTGGTATGTAACTTAGGCTCTAACATTCTTCTTTCTCTTCTGCAGTGGAAACATGGTATACAGAAATGAAACCAAAGATCTACATGTACAAAAGACAGTAGAGTCCTGTATAGATAAACCTCCCTTGTTTTAGATCAGATCAGTCGCTCAGTCGTGTCCGACTCTTTGCGACCCCATGAACCGCAGCACGCCAGGCCTCCCTGTCCATCACCAGCTCCCGGAGGTCACTCAGACTCGCATCCATCGAGTCAGTGATGCCATCCAGCCATCTCATCCTCTGTCGTCCCCTTTTCCTCCTGCCCTCAATCCCTCCCAGCATCAGAGTCTTCTCCAATGAGTCAACTCTTCGCATGAGGTGGCCAAAATACTGGAGTTTCAGCTTTAGCATCATTCCTTCTAAAGAAATTCCAGGATTGATCTCCTTCAGAATGGACTGGTTGGATCTTCTTGCAGTCCAAGGGACTCTCAAGAGTCTTCTCCAACACCACACTTCAAAAGCATCAATTCTTCGGCGCTCAGCCTTCTTCACAGTCCAGCTCTCACATCCATACATGACCACAGGAAAGACCATAGCCTTGACTAGGCGAACCTTTGTTGGTAAAGTAATGTCTCTGCTTTTGAATATGCTATCTAGGTTGGTCATAACTTTCCTTCCAAGGAGTAAGCGTCTTTTAATTTCATGGCTGCAGTCACCATCTGCAGTGATTTTGGAGCCCAGAAAAACAAAGTCTGACACTGTTTCCACTGTTTCCCCATCTATTTCCCATGCAGTGATGGGACCAGATGCCATGATCTTCGTTTTCTGAATGTTGAGCTTTAAGCCAACCTTTTCACTCTCCACTTTCACTTTCATCAAGAGGCTTTTTAGCCCCTCTTCACTTTCTGCCATAAGGGTGGTGTTATCTGCATATCTGAGGTTATTGATATTTCTCCCGGCAATCTTGATTCCAACTTGTGTTTCTTCCAGTCCAGCATTTCTCATGATGTACTCTGCATATAAGTTAAATAAACATGGTGACAATATACAGCCTTGACGTACTCCTTTTCCTATTTGGAACCAGTCTGTTGTTCCATGACCAGTTCTAACTGTTGCTTCCTGACCTGCATACAGATTTCTTAAGAGGCAGATCAGGTGGTCTGGTATTCCCATCTCTTTCAGAATTTTCCATAGTTTATTGTGATCCACACAGTCAAAGGCTTTGGCATAGTCAATAAAGCAGAAATAGATGTTTTTCTGGAACTCTCTTGCTTTTTCCATGATCCAGCGGATGTTGGCAATTTGATCTCTGGTTCCTCTGCCTTTTCTAAAACCAGCTTGCACATCAGGAAGTTCACGGTTCACATATTGCTGAAGCCTGGCTTGGAGAATTTTGAGCATTACTTTACTAGCGTGTGAGATGAGTGCAATTGTTCGGTAGTTTGAGCACTCCTTGGCATTGCCTTTCTTTGGGATTGGGATGAAAACTGACCTTTTCCAATCTTGTGGCCACTGCTGAGTTTTCCAGATTTGCTGGCATATTGAGTGCAGCACTTTCACAGCATCATCTTTCAGGATTTGGAATAGCTCCACTGGAATTCCATCACCTCCACTAGCTTTGTTCGTAGTGATGCTTTCTAAGGCCCATTTGACTTCACATTCCAAGATGTCTGGCTCTAGGTCAGTGATCACATCATCATGATTATCTGGGTCTTGAAGCTCTTTTTTGTACAGTTCTTCTGTGTATTCTTGCCACCTCTTCTTAATATCTTCTACTTCTGTTAGATCCACACCATCTCTGTCCTTTATTGTGCCCATCTTTGCATGAAATGTTCCTTTGGTATCTCTGATTTTCTTGAAGAGATCCTTAGTCTTTCCCATTCTGTTGTTTTCCTCTATTTCTTTGCATTGATCACTGAAGAAGGCTTTCTTATCTCTTCTTGCTAGTCTTTGGAACTCTGCATTCAGATGTTTATATCTTTCCTTTTCTCCTTTGCTTTTCGCTTCTCTTCTTTTCACAGCTATTTGTAAGGCCTCCCCAGACAGCCATTTTGCTTTTTTGCATTTCTTTTCCATGGGGATGGTCTTGATCCCTGTCTCCTGTACAGTGTCATGAACCTCATTCCATAGTTCATCAGGCACTCTATCTATCAAATCTAGGCCCTTAAATCTATTTCTCACTTCCACTGTATAATCATAAGGGATTTGATTTAGGTCATACCTGAATGGTCTAGTAGTTTTCCCTACTTTCTTCAGTTTCAGTCTGAATTTGGCAATAAGGAGTTCATGGTCTGAGCCACAGTCAGCTCCTGGTCTTGTTCTTGCTGATTGTATAGAGCTTCTCTATTTTTGGCTGCAAAGAATATAGTCGATCTGATTTCGGTGTTGA
Organism: Tragelaphus eurycerus; assembly: GCA_935064755.1. Taxonomy (NCBI): domain Eukaryota; kingdom Metazoa; phylum Chordata; class Mammalia; order Artiodactyla; family Bovidae; genus Tragelaphus; species Tragelaphus eurycerus. Next base: position 1,258,725 of record CAKXYN010000064.1, read on the forward strand.
CCATCTGGTGATGTCCATGTATAGAGTTTTCTCTTGTGTTGTTGGAAGAGGGTATTTGCTATGACCAGTGCATTTTCTTGGCAAAACTCTGTTAGTCTTTGCACTGCTTCATTCCATATTCCAAGGCCAAATTTGCCTGTTACTCCAGGTGTTTCTTTCTTTCCTACTTTTGCATTCCAGTCCCCTATAATAAAAAGGACATCTTTTTTGGGTGTTAGTTCTAAAAGGTCTTGTAGGTCTTCATAGAACCATTCAACTTCAGCTTCTTCAGCGTTACTGGTTGGGGCACAGACTTGGATTACTGTGACATTGAATGGTTTGCCTTGGAAACGAACAGAGATCATTCTGTTGTTTTTGAGATTGCATCCAAATACTGTATTTCGGACTCTTTTGTTGACCATTATGGCCACTCCATTTCTCCTGAGGGATTCCTGCCTGCAGTAGTAGTGTTATTGTTCTTTCTAAATATAATAGTTAATAATCAAATCTTTATGAGAATAGTGTCATTACTTGTCAAAGACCCCATGCTTTTTTTTTTTAAATTGTAAGCAGGTTTTGCCAACTGTCTTTGTGTTTTTTTAATGGTTATTCAAAGGCTAAAAATTGAACACTACTGTTGCTGCTGCTGCTAAGTCGCTTTCGTAGTGTCTGACTCTGTGCGACCCCATGGACGGCAGCCCACCCGGTTCCTCTGTGCATGGGATTTTCCAGGCAAGAACACTGGAGTGGGGTGCCATTGCCTTCTCTGAGAACACTCTGCTATTTGACTTAAAAGTCGTAATTATTATTGATTGAAGTGTGAGCAGCAAGAAAAATACAGAGAAAAATACAGCCGAAAGAAGAAATCTCAGAGCTCTATAAAGCTCTATATAACATCAGTTATGTTTTTCCTATGTTGAGCTATTTTCATTTAATGCTTTTATTTGTCCTGTAGTAGTTTGCTCTTTTCAGTTTTAGTTTTCCTTTCTTTTTTAAAGTTTTATATCTGTACTGTAGTTAATTTGATCTCTTTAATGCTTCATTATAATATCTTAATTTTCTAAAAGTTTATTCAAGTGGTCCATTCATTTTATGCTCAAAATTTTTTCCTAGGTATATAAGTGCTCAGAGTGAGTACAATTCTTACATGTTTTTCTCTGCTATATAAACTGAAATAAACTCTACATGTTGCCTGTTATAGAAATGCTAAGGTTAATATTAAATAATAGTGAATTCTTAGAAACTGATTCATTCTTATAAACCATTACTTGTCACTGTCAATATTTGTTACTTTTTCTTTTTTCCTGCTGATCACTGGATACATGTTTATATATTGACTGAAGTGGTTTCATGAATTATACCCAGATTGGTTGAACATAGTTCAAAAAATCTGTGTCTTAAGTGGAAGTTATTGAGGAAGAGGTGCCGAAGGAACTCTGGGTAGGGAAGGGATGGAAGTCTCAAAGCTCAGATGTCTTTTAGCTAGATATCTCTAAATATTTTCTGTTGAAATTAATTCCCAATGCCTTATGGTCAGGACAAATGTTCTATGAAAACTAAAGAACAAAATAGAAAAATTATCCATATACATAATTTCAAAAGATGTTTCAAAAGATGCATAGCATCTTAAATTTATGGAATAGTTTTCCTTATGACCTTATCATGTAACTGGTGTTTTCCTTATCAGGTGACTGGTGTTTGGACCAAATACAGTTTCTTTGATATAAACCTGGGATTATAATCTAATTCTGATTATTCTTAGCTCTGTGCTCTTTTTACATTTTTTTTTCCCCAATTTTGTTTATACTAGGACTCTGAAAGAATGAAGATGAGGAGGTAGAAAGTAAAAATAAATCAAAACTTTTATTTAACTTATGCATCCCAGTGGAATGTTTGTGTTGGCACCTTGGGTCACTTTAAAACAGTCACTAGTGGCTCAGACGGTAAAGCGTCTGTCTACAATGCGGGAGACCCGGGTTCGATCCCTGGGTCGAGAAGATCCCTTGGAGAAGGAAATGGCAATCCACTCCAGTACTACTGCCTGGAAAATCCCATGGACAGAAGAGCCTGGTAGGCTACAGTCCATGGGGTCGCAAAGAGTCGGACACGACTAAGCGACTTCACGTTAGCTATAGGTATGCTTTTAAAGACTGACGTCTTAGAATCACAAAACATCATGTTGGGTGAAAGTAAGAGGCAGTAATTTGCATTAAGTTGCTTCCTAAATTAGTTAATTGGCTTTCAACAGAACTTATTTAATTTGTTTTTGAAATAATAGCAGTTAAGGCATTAAGAAATATGCTTTCAGAGCAGGAATTTGCATTCTGTAACTTAGCTGTTCAGTTCTTATTATCAGGAACAAATCTGTAAGTACCCTAGAGCAAAAATTACCCACACATAGATTTCCTCTGGGGAGGGATTAAAACTAGAAAGGCAGTGAGCTAAAGAGACTTAATTTTCTTGGTTTATAAACATCATAGAATAGGTGAATAATTGTCCTAAGGAACTGTACAAGTTCTTTCACTGTTATCCATGAGTATTTCTATGGAAACTGTTAAGAAACAACTGTTGTATGAAGGTGGTGAAAAATTAAAGGAGTTTGATCAATTAATGGAGAAAGGTCATTGGTTATATATTATATATCTATGCAGAAAAAGTTTAATGAAGAGTTGAGTGATTTCCACATTTAGCTGAAGAGGAAAATACCCTAATTATGGGTTATTTAAAGTAAAATATGGCTTATTGTTTTACATGAGGAAACTTTGTGATCTATTAATGATATAAAACTTAAAATTACCTTTGATATTATATTTTACAAATATTGATTGGTTGTGTTTTCAGAACCTTATGACTGAATTCAAGGTGGGATTTTGTCTTGTGTTTTGAATTGTGTACATTTATTCATAAAAATGTACAATTGTAAGATTTATGGTAATTTAAATTTAGCCTCTAGAAAACAAGACTGGGTCCCCCTAGTGACAGTCTCAAACAATATTTCTGAGAGTTTGAGCATTAGAAAAAGAGTATTGTCTTTTGTACTGTACGTGAAGTCGTGAAGTCGCTCAGTCGTGTCCGACTCTTTGCGACCACATGGACTGTAGCCCACCAGGCTCCTCTATCCATGGGATTTTCCAGGCAATAGTACTGGAGTGGATTGCCATTTCCTTCTCCAAGGGATCTTCCCAACCCAGGAATAGAACCCGGATCTCCCTCATCGTAGACCGACGCTTTACCGTCTGAGCCACCAGGGAAGTCCTTTTGTACTGTGCAGTTACACAAAAACTGCAGAGTCTACTAACAGTTCCATTTAAACTATGCCTAATATAGATAGAAAAAATAATGTTTGTATTGTTACTTGTTCAAGCTGTGGTCAAAATTGAGTCAGTTTTAGAAGTCAGATATAATTTAGGATATCTTATTTCCCTCTAATTCTACAAAAATATATTGCTCATTGTACATGCAAGTGTGTGCTCAGTTGTGTCCAACTCTTTGTGACCCTATGATGTAGCCCACCAGGTTCCTCTGTCTATGGGATTTTCCAGGCAAGAATGCTGATGTGTTTTTGTTTCCTCCTCCAGGGGATCTTCCCAACCCAGGGATCCAACTTGTGACTCTTGTGTCTCCTGCATTACAGGCAGATTCTTTACTGCTGAGCCACAGGGGAAGCCATATTGCTCATAGATAACCTCATTAAAATATATTAATGAACCTGGTCTCCTGCATTGCAGGCAGATTCCTTACTGTCTGAGCTACCTGCTGCTGCTGCTACTGAGTCACCTCAGTCCTATCCGACTCCGTGTGACCCCATAGACGGCAGCCCACCAGGATGCCCTGTCTCTGGGATTCTCCAGGCAAGAACATTAGAGTGGGTTGCTATTTCCTTTTCCAATGCATGCAAGTGAAAAGTGAAAGTGCAGTCACTCAGTTGTATCTGACCCTCAGCGACCCCATGGACTGCAGCCTTCCAGGCTCCTCCATCCATGGGATTTTCCAGGCAAGAGTACTGGAGTGGGGTGCTACTGCCTTCTCCTGAGCTACCTGGGAAGTGCCTAAATATGTATTAGGTATCAGTTGAAAGGTATTCAATGATACTATTCATGGGTAATTAAAAATAAATATTTTTAAACATTTAAGGTACATATTTTAAAGAATTGCTAGCTTTTGTTTTAAATATGTCTTTTTAACCATCTAGCATAGCTGTGTATGAGAATACACATTTTAGCTCATCTACACTAATAGTTATAATCTCTCTTTTAAATGTTGGCAAGCTGATAGGTGGGAAATGATTGTACTTTAATTTACATATCTCTGAGTCTGAGCTTTTGTTTAATGTTTTTTCAATTGGTAAAGAGTCTGCCTGCAATGTGGGAGACCTGGGTTTGATCCCTAGGTTGGGAAGATCCCCTGGAGAAGGAAATGGCACCCCACTCCAGTATTCTTGCCTGGAGAATTCCATAGACAGAGGAACCTGGTGGGTTACAGTCAATGGGGTCACAAAGAGCAGGACACGACTGAGTGATTCACTTTAATTTACGAATCTCTGAGTTTGAGGTTCTGTTTAATGTTTTTTTTTCCCCCAAATTTGAATGATCTCATATATAAATAACCACTTAATTGCTCATTTTTCTATTGGGGTGTTCATATCTGCCTTACCAAGTTTTAAGTATTCCTCATAACATAGAGCTTAATTACACTCTTTATTTAATATTTTCCCTAAATTTATAGTTTGATGGTTGAGTTTGTTCATGATATCTTTTACCATTCTAAAGTTTCAAAGCTTTGAACAAATAAGTCTGTTTTCTTTTATAATTTTATAGTAAATTCATTTTGATCATGAAATTATTTCATATCTCTATATTATAATACAATGTGCTATATTTTCTTATGGGATTTTTATTGTTTTATTCTTTTATATTCAAATCTTAATCCTAAATTTTTGAAGACAAGATATAAAATAGTAATTTAATTTGACATTCCTCAAGACATATATTTAGTTTTGCCAGTACCATTTGTTAAGCCATTGACCCCTTTCTTCCCACTGGTTTCATTACTGAGGAGATTAATTATCTGATAATAATATTATCTGATGTACTTTGTTATTATGGTAAATCCATGATTTGATAATAGAGGCGTCCAGCAAATTTTTTTTCCTTCAGATTTTGGGCATCTATCCTTCTATATAAATTTAAGGTAATTTTATCCGATAAAGGACAAAAATTGGGATTCTAATAGGGATTTCATTAAAGATACATAGTGACATTGAGAGACTTACTTTCTCGTGATATTAAGAATTCTTATTCAAAAACATTAAATATCTTTCCATTTGGGGGAATCTATATCCTCTAATAAAATTTTAGTGCTTTGTTCATAAGGATTCTGTGACCATTCTTGCCAAAAACATTTCTGAGTATTCTTTATTTTTTAAGTGCTATGAGTGAAATTTCAGTATGTTTATGTTTTTTTTTTTAATCTCCTTAACCAATTCTCTTACTACTAATTTCCTTCTATTAAAACTTTCAAGTATGATATTATACTTGAAAGTTTTAATAGAAGGAAATTAGTAGTAAGAGAATTGGTTAAGGAGATGTATAATATCATATCTGAAACGAGTCGCCAGTCCAGGTATGATGCCTGATATCGGATGCCTGGGGCTGGTGCACTGGGACGACCCAGAGGGATGGTATGGGGAGGGGGAGGGAGGAGGGTTCAGGATGGGGAACACATGTATACTTGTGGCGGATCCATCTTGATGGATTGCAAAAGCAATACAATATTGTAAAGTTAAGCAAAATAAAATTTAATTAAAAAAAACAAAACAGCCAAAAAAAAAAAACAACTTTCAAGTAAGTGTTTTGTTTTATTTTAAGTAGTATAACTTTCACAGGTTTTGAAGTTACATTTTAAGTATGGTCTGATATGTTTGGCAATAGTAATGCTACCATTTGTAGGCAGTACACATTAATATCTAGTCTGCATAGTAGTATTGCTCATTATCTACAGAAACCTTATGTCACATTGAGTTTGTACTTGTATTGACTCATCAGTCTCATAGATTCATTTTATTGGAAGATTTTTTTTGACAAGTATATTTCCTAAAATCAGAATGATAATGATAGTAAATTATTTGACATCTGTCATTAAATCTTTTTTCTTCGTGCATACCAAATAACCTCCTTGAAATATTTCTTAAGATAGGAAATATACAACTTTTTCCTTTTACATTAACTCCTACCCCCATTCCCCTGTTAAGCACACAATCTTGATTTGATTGTTTGGATTAGTACTGCAGAAGTACTTCTACACTGAAGGATCCTTAGAAGAAAATAAAGAGGGATACCTGAAGTATTTGAATTGCTGTGCACAGTAGCTGTTTACACTGGCAAAATGTGTGTTGGCTTTTGCCTTGGATGTTATAAAGAATATAGGATGATCAGACCTGTTGACCAGTAGCTTTACTACTTAACTAGACGATAACAATCAGTGATTCTTAAAAAAAAAAAAAAATCCTTTTCTCAGTTTTGTTTTGATTATGAACTCTTTTTGACATTGATGAGAATATAATACTCTTCCCAAGAAGATGTTTACATGCACATATGTAAAATTTAGCACCTATACATTTTGGGGGAGTTAGCCTATCTCTTAAAGCCTGCCCATGAACCTATCTGTTCCATTATCTCTAGCAGGCATGAGTTTTAGTTTTGTTCTAGCACTCTTTATTTTATCCTTGGCTAATCACTTAAACTCTCTGGCCCTCAGTTTTTTCAGCTAAAAACGAATAGATTGATCTGCAGAGCTCTAAAGCCTATTTGAGCTGTAACATTCTTTGAGCTGTAGGCAAAGGTTGTTGCAGTATCATAGCCTAATCTGATGACAGCAATGCACTCTTATTCAGTTCAGTTGAGTCGCTCAGTCATGTCCGACTCTTTGCGACCCCATGAATTGCAGCACACCAGGCCTCCCTGTCCCTCACCAACTCTGGGAGTTCACCCACACTCACATCCATCGAGTCAGTGATGCCATCCAGCCATCTCATCCTCTGTCGTTCCCTCTCCTCCTGCGCCCAATCCCTCCCAGCATCAGAGTCTTTTCCAGTGAGTCAGCTCTTCGCATGAGGTGGCCAAAGTACTGGAGTTTCAGCTTCAGCATCATTCCCTCTAAAGAAATCCCAGGGCTGATCTCCTTCAGAATGGACTAGTTGGATCTCCTTGTAGTCCGAGGGACTCTGAAGCGTCTTCTCCAACACCACAGTTCAAAAACTCATCCTAGTTAATATCTGCTGATTTAACTTTTTTCATTCATAAATTATCTGATTTAACAGATTTTATTGAGAACTGACTGAATGCAAAAAACTACATAGTGCTTTTACAGTTGAGTTCCTGCCCTTAAAGATCTTAAACATAAGAAGATGCATAATATAATGAATGATGCTTAAGAGAGATGTGAAATGTGGGAATTTAAAGGAATAAAGCTGGTATCAGAAGACTTTGCTCATAAAGGGACAGATAGTAAATATATGTTTTTGTTTGTGGACAGCTCACCCATAGTACGGGGAAGGCAATGGCACCCCCACCCCAGTACTCTTGCCTGGAAAATCCCATGGACGGAGGAGCGTGGTAAGCTCCAGTCCATGGGGTCGTTAAGAGTCAGACACGACTGAGCGACTTCACTTTCACTTTTCACTTTCATGCGTTGGAGAGGGAAATGGCAACTCACTCCAGTGTTCTTGCCTGGAGAATCCCAGGGACAGCCGTCTATGAGATCGCACAGAGTCGGACAGGACTGAAGCGACTTAGCAGCAGCAGCAGCAGCCATAGTATCAGGCATTTGGGATGTGTTGTGAAGGAATCATAGGCATTTGGATGGAGCAGAAAATAGGAGTAGGAATTCGATGCTCAGGAGACAAATGATCAAAGACTTAAATAAGAATGTTTCAGAAACTGTTATATCATTAATTCAGACAACGAACTGGATTTTATTAATCTCATTCAATATTGGAGAGATTCCATGAGAAAGTTTGCCCATTATCAGAGGACCTTTTACCTTATTTCAACATTCTAAATTTTTACTTCTGTTTATGCAAGGAATTTTGATTGAGGATGGATGACTTGGAGAAAATTGTGGGCCATTACTTTGTTTCAAACTTAACTTTTACTTTTGATTGTGGTAATCAGGAGAGAAAGCTCTTCCAAAATTTTTCTATCACATGTCCTTAGATTGATAGGTATGCATCTCTCTCTTTTTTTAACAGTTTGAGAATAATTAACATACAATATGCAATGCCTATTTAAAAATATATAATTTGATAAGATTGGATTTGTTTATACATTGTCAAACCTCACAACAATCAGGATAGTAGACATATCCATCATCCCCAGACATTTGCCCAGGTCCCTTGCTAATCTCTCCCTCCCACTTATCTTGACTTCTTTCTTTGCATCACCAAGTAACAACTACTTTGCCTTCTATCATTCTGTATTGGTTTTCATTTTCTAGCATTTTACATAAATTTAATGGAATTTAATGGTATATACTGTTTTATTCTTCTGTGCTGTCTTTTGTTTTGGGTAAATACCTATGAGTTAAATGGCTGGATGTTGTGGCAAATGTATGTTTAATTTTTTAAGAACCTGTCAAACTCGTTTCTAAAGTGAGTGACCATTTCACATTCCAGTCAGCAATGTTTGTAAGTTTCAGTCCCTCCACATTCTTGCCAACACTTGGTATGGTTAATCTTTTAACTTCAATCATTCTAATAGGTTTTAGTGACAATATTGTTGCCAGTTTAATGTGTTTTCCCCTAATAACCAATGATGTTTAGGATCTTTTCATTTACTTCTTTGCCATCTACATACTTTCTTTTGTGACTTTTCTGTTCAGTCTTTTGTGAGAATTATTGGATTGTGTGTTTTTTTATTATTGAGCTTTCACAGTACTTTGTGTTTCCATATACAAGTCCTTCATCAGATATATGATTTCCATATATTTTATCCTCTTCTGTGGTTTATCTTTTTGTTCTCCTAAACAGTTTCTTTTGAATAGTAGAAATTATTTTGATGATATCTAGCTTATCATTTTAGTCTATTATGCATTGTCCTTTTGGTTTCATATCTTTTTTCCTTTAATTTTTGGTCTTAGATTTTATGATAAGGTCATGATCCAGCTTGATTTAATTTTTGTATATTTTGATCCATCTTGATTAATGTTTGCAAAATATGGATTAGAATCTTTTTTTGCAAATAAATATATAATGTTTCCAATGCCATTTGCTTAAAATCTTTTCTCTAATGAGTTACTTTTGTGTCTTTGTCAGAATATTTCATTCATATATTATGGATCTGTTTTTGGAATCTCTATTTTATTCCATTTTTGCTTATTTTTGTAACAATACTATATTATCTTGATTACTGAAGCTGTGTAAAAAGACTTGAAATCAGACAGGATTGAATTTCAAACATTTCAAAGTTGTTTTGTCTATTCTAAGTTGTGGAGTTCATGCATGCATTTTAAAATCAATTTTTCAATATTTATAGGCAACTTGATGGAATTTTCTTTAGAATTATGTTGAATCTATACATTAATTTGGGGGAGAACTGATATCTTGACACTATTCCATCTTCTGATCCATTGACAGTGTTTATCCATTTGTTTATTTAGATTATTTTTTATTGGGCTTCCCTGGTGGCGCAGAGGTTAAAGAGTCTGCCTGCAATGTGGGAGACCTGGGTTCAATCCCTGGGTTGGGAAGATCCCCTGGAGAAGGAAATGGCAACCCCCTCCAGTATTCTTGCCTGGAGAATCCCATGGACGGAGGGAGGACCTTGGTGGGCTACAGTCCATGGGTCGCAAAGAGTTGGACACGACTGAGCGACTTTTTTATTAGGTCATCATTAATAAATAAAGTTTTCAATGTATAGGTCTTTCCTGATTTTGACAGATTTTCCCCTAAGTATTTTATATTTTTAATATAATTGTAAATGGTATTCTGTTATTTTTATTGTTTATTTTTCATATACATAAACAAAATTAATTTTTTAATTTTAAAGCTTATCCTACAACTTCTTAAACTCATTTTTTGGTGCTAGTGGCTTTTTAAAAAATAGATTTTAGCAGTTTTTCAGCATAGATGATCATGTTGCCTATAAACAAAGGTATTATTACTGTTTTATCTAATTTTCAATACCTTTTACTTATTTTTCTATTTTCAAAGGCTAGAAGTTGCAGTACCATGTTGAATAGAGGTGGTGAGAGTGGACACTCGTTTTGTTGGTGATCAGTTAGATTTTCATGCAGACTTTTACCAAGCATTACTAAGTATGATGATAGATGTAGATTTTTCAGATTCCCTTTATCAGATTGAGAAAGTTAACTTCTATTACTAGTTTTTTGAAAATTTTTATTAGAAATGGATGTTGGATTTTGACAGATGCTTTTTCTCTGACTATTGTTTTGTTAATATGATTAAATACATTGATTTTTGCTTGTTTAATTGGGCTACATCACCAGGGTAATATCTGCTTTGTAGTAATGTATTCTTCCTCCATGCAATGTTAGATTAGATGTGCTAAAATTTTGTTTTGGATCCTTTTACATGTGTTCATAAGGGCTATTGTATAGTTTTAAGTCTGCCTAATTTTGGTATCAGTGTGATGTTAGTCTTATAGAATCAGTTGAAAGGTATTTCCTTATTTTCAATTTCTAGAAGATTTGTGTAGAATTTCTGTTCATTGTGAAGTGTGTTTATAGAATTCACAAATTAAGATATCAGACTTGAAGTTTTCTTTGATTTTCTCCTGTGTTGTCTTCTATGGGTTTTATAATCGTTTAGTGTTTTTTACATTTAGGTATGTCATCCATTTTGAGTTAGGTGATGTGTAGTAAGTTCTGTGTCCAGATTTCTTTTCTTTTTTTTTTTTTTGTATGTGGATGTTTCTGCACTGTTTATTGAAAAGACTTTGTTTGCTGCACTAGATTGCCTTTCACGTTATTCTTGCTCTGTCATGTCTGACTCTTTGCAACCCCATGGACTGAAGCACAGCCAGGCTTCCTTGTCCACCATCTCCTGGAGTTTGCTTAAATTTATTCCATTGAATTGGTGATACCATCCAGCCATCTCATCCTCTTTCATCCCCTTCTCCTCCTGCCTTCAATCTTTCCCAGCGTCAAGGTCATCTAATGAGTCAGTTCTTCGCATCAGGTGGCCAGAGTATTGTAGACTCAGCATCAGTCCTTCTGATGAATATTCAGGATTGATTTCCTTTAGAGTTGACTGGTTTGATCTCCTTGATGTCCAAGGGACTCTCAAGAGTGTTCTCCAACACCAAAAGCATCAATTCTTTGGCACTCAACCTTCTTTATCGTCCAACTCTCCCATCCATACATAACCACTGGAAACACCACAGCTTTGACTATACAGACCTTTGTCAGCAGAGTAATGTCTCTGCTTTTTAATATTCTGTCTAGGTTTGTCATAGCTTTTCTTGCAAGGAGAAAGCTCTTTTTAATTTCATGAGTGCAGTCACCATCTGTGATTTTGGAGCCCAAGAAAATAAAGTCTGTTATTGTTTCCATAGTTTCCTTCATCCATTTGCCATGAAATGATGGGACTGGATGCCATGATCTTCATTTTTTTGAATGTTGAGTTTTAAGCCAGCTCTTTCACTTTCCTCTTTCACTTTCATCAAGGGGCTCTAGTTCCTCTGGGTCTATTTATGGGCTCTGTATTTTGTCCCATTGATCCACTTGTCTGCTCTTTTATCAAAACCACACTGTCTTTCTAGCTTTATGGTAAGTTTTGAAGTTGGATAGTGTCAGTCCTCCAACTCTGTTCCTCTCCTTCAATATTGTCTTGGCTAGTATGTGTCCTTTCCCTCTCCATAAAAATTTTAGAATCAGTTTGTTTATGTTCACAAAATACATTGATGGAAGTTTGATTGGAACTGATTCTACAGATCAAGTAAGGAAAAACTGACATCATGACAATATTGAGTCATCTTATACATAAAGATGGATTTTGCTCTCACTTTATATAGGTCTTTTTTGATCTTCCTTAGTAGCTCAACTGGTAAAGAATCTGCCTGCACTGCAGGAGACCTGGGTTTGATCCTTGGGTTGGGAAGATCCCCTAGAGAGGGAATGGCTCTCCAGTCCAATATTCTGGCCTGGAGAATTCCATAGTCAATGGGGTCGCAAAGAGTTGGACATGACTGAGGGATTTTCACTTTCACTCTTTGGTCTTCTTTGTGAAAGAAGTTTGTAATTACAGATTCAATATTTTTAATAAATTTAAGTCTATACAGGGTTTTCCATTTTTCTTGAGTGAGCTTTGGTAGTTGCTTTCTTCTTGTTAGGGTTTCCATTTTATCTAATAATACTCTTAATTTGTATCGAATATCGTTTTTTGGTCATCATTTTAGATGTTCATCAATTGTTTTGATTTTTCTCCAAGACTCAGCCTCTTATTTAATTGATTTTCATTATTTTTTATATGTTTTGTTGTTTTCTGCCCTGTTATTAATCTCTGACTATAATAATGGACTTATTTATTTCTCCTCAAGTTCTATTAATTTTTGCCTTGTGTGTGTGTTGATACTGCCTTACTAGATGCATAAATCTTTAGGAATATTATGTTTTCTTGATTAGAGGTTAACCCCTTTATCATAAAAATCCCTTATCTCTAGTATTATTCTTTGCTCTGAAATCTAATTTTCTGATTTTAATATACCCACTACAGTTTTATTTCAGCTAGAATTAACATAGTGTATATTTATCATCAATTTACATTTAGCCTATTTGATTCTTTATATTGAATATATTTAATGTAAGCAGTGAACAATTGGGTCTTGCTGTTTTCTTTAAATCCAGTTGTATAATTTTGCCTTCTTATTATAGTATTTATAAATAATTACATATTGTATTGATATTCTGAGTTCTATCATCTCTCTGTTTGTTTTCTGTTGATTCCATCCTTATTTTGATCTTCTTCCCTCATTTATTTCCTTATTTGAGATTGAATACTTTTAAAATTATTATTTTATACTATCTCAATTGTTTCTGATTATTAGCTGTAATTTTCTTTTTAATTTTAGTGCTTGTTTTAGAATTTATGGCATACATTTTTTAACTTATCAGAGTCTACCTTCAAGTGATATTATACCACTTATATATGGTGTCAGAATTTTACAGTAATATTCTGCTGTTTTCTCCTCCCATTTTTATGCTGTTATTGTTATATGTTTTACTTAAACACATATTGTATTCCCCACAATACCTTCTTCTTTTCCCCTTCTTTTCCTTAGTCTTTTTGGTTCTGTTTCTTGTTTCTTTTTGCATAGTTTACATTGCTTTGTTTTCAGATTCACTAGTCCTTTTTCCTGAGTCATGTAATTTGCTGATAAATTGATCCAACATAGTTTTCACCTCACACATTGTACTTTTCAACTTTAACAATATTTAACAATATTTCTATTTCTCTTCTTAACTTTAGAAGTAAGGTTCCTTTCCTTTTATCTTCCTTTTATTTTCTAGTATATTTCCATTTCTCTCATTTTATTTGAGCTTTTTGTCATAGATTTTAATTTTGCATTTATACAGAACCCAGGTCATATTATTATTTTTTCTCTAAGTACTCCACATTATTTTTTAAGTATAGCTTTTTAAATGATAAAATATATTTTACTCACATATTTTGGCACTTATTTTTATTCTTTTCTTCCTTTCTCCCAACATCTGTTCATAGTAGGTTTTATCAGTACTGCCCTTCTGGTTCTCATATCTATCTCCTTTCTTTAACAGGAGTTGACAGTTGCTTGGACAACTAAACGCCTGATTTCCCTCTGTTGTCTCCCTCTCTCAGTTGACCACTGCTGAAGAGGTTTTGCTGAAGTACATAGCAGACCATTTTCTCTCCTTTCTCAAGGTCCCACAATTAATGATTTTGAATCTGACTGGATCTCCTAATAGCAAGTTTGTTGTTCTGTCCATTGCTTCACTGTATAGATATTTCACTTCTATAGTCAAGAAACTCCTTGAAGCTTGAAAATATCACTAAATGATACACAACAAATAAGGGCTACAGAAATTCAAAGAAAGAGATATCAGTATGGCTGATAGCAGTTTTAAATGTCTTCATGACAAGGATTAAATTGAGCAATTTAAACATTTAAACTTCGTGTTACTTAAGTAGGAAGAAATAAACAAGAATACCAATAAATGCTAGCTATATTATTCTTTTAATAACATATGAAAAGCATCTATAAGAGTGAATTGATAATCCATTTGACTAACTTCTTCAAAGATAATTTTTAGGATTATATTTACCTATGCTTCCTATTAACAAAAGAATGATTCTCCTATAAAAGTTAAAATTTTAAACAGCATTTTAAAGAACTGATGCCAACATTTTCTTCTGGAGAAAGTAGTCTCTACAACTGGACTGTAATTAATAGAAAACTATGATTTGATTTTCAGATCATTAGTTTTGTACATAAGCTTTCATTCAATGAGTACTTGTTGAACCTATCTGACGGAAGAAAAAATCAGCAGGTTAGATTTTACCTGCAGATTTGCTTTGTCTGGTATGTAAAGCATTTGAAAATATGAGTTGGTGGCTCACATATAGAAATCAAGAGGTTTCATATATAACCCTGACTTTCTGAAGTTTTTCGATATAAGGAACCACCTGATTCAACAACACTCATCTGCCTTCCCTCAATGGAACAGTTGGCTGGAGCAACATAACAGCTGCCCATTTCAAGAGTAGACACTTCTCAGCTCACCTTACTTCCTACTCATTTATGCTGTTTTTCTGGTAATTATATTAATGGTTACTTGAGACTATGATTCTTGCTGTCATGTGTATACAATACTCTGAGATAAATGAAAAAAATGTATAAATATGTATATTTCCAACAATAAAAGTAGAAGAGAGAAATATGATGCCAGAAAGTAAAAAAGTTAATTTACATGAGAAAGGCAAAAATTTATATTCAGTAACACTGTTTTAACCATCATGGAATACTGGATTCCCAAACAGTTAAGCAGTCTTTTTCTTTTTTATATCAATCTGGGAAGTTTATCAACAGTTTTACACAGCCTTCTACATAAACTATGCAAAGTCTGAACCTGCCAACTTAGGAATGTTGAAGAAAGAACACTAATAGAAATGGGAAAACAAATGATGCCATTTGTTCTAAATTCTGTTTATATACTGATAGACTAAAATTTTCTTTTCCTCCTTTTTTTTTGTTTTTAATTAACTATGTATCACTGAAACCTTGCACTACTTATAATAGACATTAAATATTTGTTTATATCATATCCCTTCTCATTTTCCGAGAAAGTACTCTAACACACACACACACACACACATGATTCCTTACTTTATCCATGAAGTCTTTAACTGGCGCTGCTACCTTCTTATGCTCAACTTTGACTACTGTCAAAAGTTCAGTGAATCAGTGAATTAAGCTGGGAAGACAGAAACTTTTTTTCTGGTATTTTGTAAACAGGTGCAGGTGTCTAGGTGACTGTTGCAGAAGATTCCTTTCTCTCTGGTGCTGAAGCTTAGAGGATAAAAACCGGTACACTATTAGTGGCCATGTCTATGGCAAGGTAGTTTTCCTTTTCCATAATTTGTTCATATGAGCCCAAAACAATTCTCTTTGGGTCTACATTAGATGGATTTGCAACCAAAATAGTTCTGACTAATGCATCACTATATTTTTTCAATTTTAATAATTTAATCCAATGACTGTTTTTAATGGCCATAATTTCAAAACATCTGCTGAGTGTTTTGGAATTCAAACAAGAGTAATGCACAGGCTTTGCTTTCAGAGAACTTGATGTCTAGAAAGGGAGATTAAGTGACCCACAAAGATATAGTAATCTAGAGTTACATGAGCTACAAAAGAAAAAATGTAATTAAAAGAGGAAGGAATTATGTTGAGGGAATTGGGGTAGTTTTCCTGGAAGACGAGGCATTTGAGATGGATTGAATTTCAATGGGCAGACATAGGGGAGGCATTCCATGTCAGAGAAAAGAATAAATAAGTGAATTAAGTTTGGAAACATAGAGTAGTTTTCAACAATAGTAAGTGGTACAGTTTAGCTGTAGGCAGCTAAGATGTCTAGGCTGGAATGGGAAGTCATGGGTATATTATGGAGGCCAGGAATGTAAAGGTCAGTTAGCTCTATTTGATTTGGTGGATATGAGAGGAGAGATTGAATATTTTTGAATGTAGATATGCTGTGATCTGAATTATATTTAAGAATTAGTTTTACAGTAGTGAATCACCTGGATTTATATAAGGACAGTTAACAGGTAGAAAGATACTAGAATTATCAAGTATGATGACCTGAAATAGTAGGTCTGTGAGAGTGGAATGGAAAATAGGTGTCAGATAGAAGTGATATTTTGGGAGAAGAAGTCACAGATAGCTCAAAAGTTTCATATATAGCTGATTAGTTTGATGGTAATACTAATAACCAATGAAGATTACAAACCCTGTTAACCTCTAGCATCCAAGCCATATACCACTTTTTATTATTTTAAGTAAAAGACTAAGCTTGATCCAAATGTAGTTTTTCTTCATCTTCACTATTATAATCAAAGACCACATAATTTGGAGTTAGCTAGATCTGGTTTTAAATCTAAACCTCAGCTGTTTTATAGCTGTGCGACTTACATAAAATATTTAACCTTTTAAATATCTTAGTTTTGCACCTTTTTTATTAATATAATTGGATTAACTTCCGATGGTACTCATGAGAATTAGGTGAAATAATATATATATAAAGCAATTGGGATAGTATTTGGGGGTACAGCAAGGATTCAGTAATGCTTCTTAGTTGTAGGCATCAATATGTTGGTAAATCTTTACAAATTCATAAACCAGCCCTTTATAAGGATGAAGTATGTAAAAAGCCTCTTTCTAACCTAAGCGTAGAGACTATTCTCCACTTCACATCTACAGTATCTGGGATAAATTCTTAGTACATTTCTTTACAATCTCATGGCACTCCCCTTTTGTCATATTTGCTTTGTCCACCTGACTTAGTTTCCTCCTTCATTTCTTGATTCAAAACCCTATTTTGAACCAGCCTACTAGGAATTGATTCTCATATCCAGCTTAGTTCCTGCCATTCACAGCTATAGGCACCCCACTTCACCCTTTGAGGCTGCTCCTTATCTTCAAGCTATATGAATCATATAAAATCACAGCCACTTACTTGACTTTGGTCATGACATGATGTCAGATATACTTGGTATTATTGCCTACCTTTGAGGTTTCAGTCTTTCCCCTCCTAGTCCAATATCAACTTTGTTAGTGATATTGATGTGGATAGAGTCTCAGCATTTCATCGCCACATTGTATCTGTCAGTTAAAAATGGGAAAAGAATCTGAACAGACATTTCTCCAAAGATAGGCAAATGGACAATAAGCACATGAAAGGAGGTTTATTATTACACATTAGAAAGATGCAAGTCGTAGATAGCCACAATAATACAGCACTTTATATCCACTGCTATGACTCAGATAATGGTATGTGTTGGTATGCTAAGTCGTGTCAGTCATGTCCGATTCTATGCGACCCCATAGATGGCAGCCCACCAGGCTTTGCCATCCCTGGGATCCTCCAGACAAGAATACTGGAGCAGGTTGCCATTTCCTTTTCCAGTGCATGAAAGTGAAAAATGAAAGTGAAGTTGCTCAGTCGTGTCCGACTCCTAGCGACCCCATGGACTGGAGCCTACCAGGCTCCTCTGTCCATGGGATTTGCCAGGCAAGAGTACTGGAGTGGGTTGCCATTGCCTTCTCCGATGTGTTGGTGAGGATATAGAAAAATTGGAGCCATCATATGTTGATGAAGGGAATATGAACTGGTACAACAGTTTTTGAAAATAGTTTGGCTCTTCCTTAATTGTTAAACATAGATTTTCTATATGACTCAGGAATTCCACTGCTAGTTATATATCCAGGATAAACAGGATCATGTCTGACCACATGAAGACATGTAGATGATTGTTCATAGCAGGATTTTTCATAATAGCCTCAATGTGCAAACAATCCAATTATTCATCAGCTGATGCATGGATAAATAAAATATGGTATATTTATACAGTAGAATATTATTTGGCAATAAAGGAATGAAGTATTGATACATTCTACTATGTGATTGAACTTTGAAAACATATGATAAGTCAAAGAAGCCAGTCAAAAAGACCACATACTGTGTGATTCCTTTTATATAAAAGGTCCAGAATTGGTATATTGATACAGACCAAGTAGATTATTGATTTCCTAGCAGTGGGAGAGAGGGAAATGGGAGTGACTGAAGTATGGGATTTCTTTTTGGAAGGATAAAACTGTTTTAAATTTGTTTGTGGTGATTAATATACAACATTGTGGATATAGTAACCATTGAATCAGACATTTCAAATGGGTGAATTTTATTGTATGTGAATTATATCTCAACAATGATCTTTTTAAAAAAGTCGGGAACTCCTAGTTTCAAGTTTAGAGAAAAGGGGCAGCCTTATAATTTCTAAAACATGTGGAGAGTAAAAGGAGGGAAAGCTTAGATGAAGTAAAAATAGTGGCGTGAACTAAATAAGTAGGGGGAAGTTCAGCTCCTATCCCACAGGTGGTAAGAGCCTTTTATTCAGAAAACACAGCTTTGAGAGTCTTTTTTGGGTGTATTATTAATTGAAGTGGGAGTTGGTGGATTTCTATTTCATGATTAGCAAAATAAGCTGGCCATTTAATGTCTTCATACTTTAGACTCACCCATAAAATATATAGTATCACTTCTGATCTTAATTAAAATTTGCAATGAGGCTTTCATCCCGGGAGGAAAAGGAGAGATATTTACTTGTAAAGTATGTTATAGGTATATAAAGTAGTACCTATATATTCCAGAGCTCTTGCCAGCAAGAATGAATAAACCATTTTCTGTGCACACATAGCCATAAGAAGTGAATCAACCATATAAGAACATTGAGACACTCAGTATCTTGTAAGAAATTACTTGTAGAATGGGATGTTGCTTCAATGGAAGAATTACTTTATCAATTTTGGGTGATCAGTATACTCTCTGAAAGTACATCATGAACCTCAGATCACCATAACTTGTATTAATATTGCTGGTGTTCTTTTTCAGCCCTGTATCACTTTTCACCACTATATTAATTAGTAAATATTGTAAGTATGGGCCATGATTTTATAGCCATCTTCCCCACACTCTTTAATACCTTTTTGTTATCCAGAACTGCAGTGAAATTTATAAATCTTAGAAGCTTCAGGTAGTCAAAGCACCTTCTTAGACTCAAGATGTTTATTAACATAGTTATTTTAAAAAAGCCCAAACACACTATACTTTTCTTAAAAGTTTCATTTTGGTAGTACTTTTTAAACAATTTGTCATTATTATTATTGTCATGTGTTGGGTATTGAGACAGTTGCTTTTTGAAGTCAGCTTACTTGTTTCTCTCCAATGTCTATTATATGCTTAAGTAAATTAATGACACTTTAATATATATCTGGTATCCTTGAGAATTAATTTCAGCCGATAATTTAAGTAGATTTCACTTTTAAAGAATTCCTTGTGTTCTAAAAAATCTTCTGAAGTATTGGTGCATTTTTCCCCCAGGGTTGATATTGTCTCAAATTGTCCTAACATATCCTATAGTCTTGTGTTGTAATATCCCATGATTATTTCTCAAAGGCAATGTTCATATGAGTCATTCTCTTTCAACACATTTCCCCCAAAACTTTTGATCACTATACTCTGTATGAAATTTATAAAAGTACTTTTATCAAAAGAAATGGATTCTTTTTCAAATGCATCTTCGTTTTTCTTGTGTCAATAAAGATCATTTCATTGTCTTGATTCTGTTGTCTTTTGGTGTTTTTTAAAAATAGATACTTTAAAAATTTACGATTTTAGAATACCTGGTCACCATTTTGTAAGTTGCTTTGAATTATAGAATCCAAGATAATTTTTATAAGTTAATATGTAACAAATCCTATAACCTGTTGTGATAGGTTCTATTTTTCTAGGACTAATTTTTGAGAAAATGAAGATGGCTGGAATACTCAATCTTGATGCAAATTACTTGGAGTGGCTTAAGGCACTGCCATGAGCCATACCTATCATAGGTATTTTTTGTGCTGAAAGCAACATCTGTGTGCATTTACAATTCCAAAGGCAGTTTGTCCTCAGAGAATGGATGGAATTTGTCTAAGAAGTCTAGGAGGTTCATGGTCTTCAGCTGTGCAAACATTTCAAAACTCGTCTGAATTTATATTAATCTCTTCATTAAATAAGGACTCTTGTGTTATTTCCAGGTCACCTCCAACAGTGCCAATTGCTGTGGCAAAATAAGACAAGGTAGAATCAGAGTCTTTGGGTTTGTGGAATTGCAGAGGGATTCAGCCTAAACACTTCCTTTTGCAGGTGAAGAACAGAAGCCCAGATTAGTTAAGGCCTTTGCCCAGGGCAGATTCAGTGTTTAATGTCTGAGCCAGGAACAAAATTACTTCAGTTGTTCTTGCTTCAGCTCTAGTGCTGACTTTGATGTAACAACTGGATTTCAAAACCACTGCTACAGAACTTAGGGATTTTTTTCTTCATAAAATCTTTTAAAGGGAATAGAAAATGTCCTGAAAAATCTGAATT
This sequence comes from Tragelaphus eurycerus, assembly GCA_935064755.1. NCBI lineage: Eukaryota > Metazoa > Chordata > Mammalia > Artiodactyla > Bovidae > Tragelaphus > Tragelaphus eurycerus. The sequence continues at coordinate 1,279,380 of CAKXYN010000064.1, forward strand.
AACATAACCATAACATACCCTTTTTCTGTGAGTGAGGATAGGTGTTATAGGTTGAATTGTGTTTCCCTAAAAAATCATGTTGAAGTCATACCTGCCAGTATCTCAGAATGTGATTTCATTTGGAAATAGGCTCTTTACAGAGATGGTTAGATTAAAATGGGGTCATTAGGGTTGGCCCTAATCTAATATCACTGATATTGTTATCAAAAGAGGAGTTTTGGTCATAGACATGGACAGAGTGAAGACCCTGTAAAGGCACAGAGTGAATACTGCCTTCAAAAGCCATGGAAAGGCACCTCTAACAGATTCTACTACACCGCCCTCAGGAAGAACCAGCCCTGCTGAGTCTCACTTGATCTCAGACTTGCAGCATCCAAAACTGTGAGGAAATAAACTTCTGTTGTTGAAGTCATCCAATGTGGTTCTTTTTTAATGACAGCCCTAGAAATCAATGTTTTATTTAATTGTATCTAAGGATGTGGGAATAAGTATATTCTGAAAGTTCTAATATGTAAAAAAGGAAAAAAGATTCATATGATTGAACCAGTTACACATCCAACAGAAGAGGGATCTTAGTTCTTCCATGTCTGTTCATTCATTCACTTATGAATTACCTCAGCTCGCATGTATACTCACTATGTCTTAAGCATTTTAATAGGATCTGTGGGAACAAACATCTGTTTGGTATAATCTTTGCCCTTAAAAGATTCCAGTAGTAGAGGTGATCAGATCAGATCAGATCAGTTGCTCAGTCCTGTCCGACTCTTTGCAACCCCATGAATTGCAGCACGCCAGGCCTCCCTGTCCATCACCAACTCCCGGAGTTCACTCAGACTCACTTCCATCGAGTCAGTTATGCCATACAGCCATCTCATCCTCTGTCGTCCCCTTCTCCTCTTGCCCCCAACTTGCCACTCTTATTCACTGCTTAAGACAACTCCCTTGTAATTATTTTCAACAAGTGCTTTTGGGAAAAGGTCCTTTCCCATTAGGTGCTTTAGGTTAAATACAGACAAGCTTGAAGTAGGTCTTTTTAGTAATCACTCAATAGATCAAAGTCTTCCTTGGTGGCTCATTGGTAAAGAATCTGATTGTCAATTCAGAAGATCCCTGGAGAAGGAAATGGCAATCTACTTCAGTATTCTTGCCTGGAGAAGTCTGTGGATAGAGGAGCCTGGTGGGCTAAAATCCATAGGGTCACAAAGAGTCAGACACGACTGAGTACATGGATCCTTATAGACTTCCAATTTTTTAATTAGTAAATTTTTAAATTATTACACTAGATAAAAAATTAATAATGCTCCTAATCATAATAATATAGAGAATGAAGCAGGTTTATTAAGAAAGAAGTTTGTTTAGATTTGAGATAGAGATTTACTTTGTACAAATTCATGTTTAGTGGCTACGTGCCCTAGTCAGCAAACCTCAAAGACCACTGTTAAGCCATCTGAAAGTGAATCTAATAGTGTTATTAATTTAATGAGAGATTCTTGTTCATTAGCCAAAATATTTTGCTAGAGAGGTGTCATTTCTTTTATAACAGCAATGCTGGGAGAAAATCTTAATTTACTGAACATATAAAAGTCCTGAAATCTATTTGTAAATGAGAGCAATTTTGGAAAAACTAAATGTTGATTGAAATTTATAGAGCATTGCTCAAGGAAAGCCAATTTAAAAAAATAGCCTTAGTGCATTCATAAGGGGAGCAATTCTTGAGCAAGGATTCTTTCTCCTTTGGAAATGATCAGGATGATCATTTCGGGCTTCCCTGGCGGTTCAGACAGTAAAGAATCTGCCTGCAAAGCAGGAAACTTGGGCCTGGAGAAGGGAATGTCACCCCACTCTAATATTCTAGCTTGGAGTGTTCCTTGAACATAGAAGCCTGGCAGGCTACAAGTCTGTGGGATTGCAGAGTTGGACATGACTGAGCAACTAACACACAGGGTGATCATTTGTTAGATGATTTATACACCATTTCAGTTTTTTAACAAACATTTGTTCTTTACATATAAGGCAGTATCAATGAATATATAGCCTTGTCCTTGCACACTTACAGTCTCAAAACCTTTTTAGTTTAAAAAAATTTTAATTATTTGCACAGAACTTTCTATCTAAGGAAAGAAACATGGAACTTTTAATCAAATCCTTTTCCTAGAGTTCATAGTATTTGATTAATATCTTATTAACTGAAAAGATAAATGATACAGTCTGGAATTCTTGTATTTTCATTGGTGTTTTAGCAGACACCTGATTCACTTCTCAATTTCAGTTGACAATATGTTCCATTTATAATAAGAACAAAAGAGAAATTCAGAGAAGTAGGAAAAAAATATATTCCCTTGATGTTCTCCAGGAGGTTGAGCTTGGAGCTTCTGGCCTACTAATGTATCCTGTTTTCACCAATGTAGGTACTAGTAAAGCCACACTTTGATAAACCAAGTTATCTCACTCTGAGCCCTTACTTGCCAAAGGAAGAAGGGCTCACTTGTACCCTAACATCTCTCCTCTAAGCGTCTGCAGCCTTCTGAGATTTTGACTCACCTGTACTGCTTGTTTTCATGTGAAGCAGGATTGGATTTGTTCCTCTCAGCCAAAATTATATTGTCTATTTTTTCCTTTATGTAATCTGGCAGATTTACTTTTGGTTTCTGAGATATCACTAGGGCATGAGCTACTTATGTCAGATGTTGTTTCAATTGAAAAGGTTTCCAGAACACAGACATCACACAGGTTATATTTGGCATGTTGACAAGGAAGGGCAATATAAATGAACTCATGGAGAGCTTATTGAGTGATTACACAGAAGACACTAAATCTTTTAGGGAAGCAGAGATTAGGGATTCTAGCTGTCTGTCTTTTTCTACTACAGTTAAGACTTTAAACACTTTAATAGGAGACAGCTTGTGATAGCAAAAACAAACAGTGGGAACTCAAGATACTATCTCCAATTTGGTACTAGTGAGTTGTGATCCAGTTTCAATGGAACTGTTTCCTCATCCAGTAAATGAAATGATTGAACTAGATCAGTGGCTCTTGGGCATGTATACATGCAATTTTGCATACAGTTTCAAGAAGTTCATGGAATCACTGAAGAACAACAATGATGTACAGACTTGTGGACACTGAACTACACGGTTCCTTAGAGCCTTTCTGGCTGTGAAATTTTTTGGATTGTATGATACTCATGATCTTGAACTCCAGTGATGCTTTCTTTTGGTTCTAGGTGGGACCCCTCAGGCTCTTCTAGGATGGCTAATGAACAGGCAGCAGGCCAGCAATGTTGATTTGTTCCATAACCTCATTAGGCATCCATCAATATTGCCCAGTTCAGTTCATGCACATACTTTATCTACTGCCCTGAAATCTTCTCATTTGATGGTTTATGAAAACATTGGGCCCTCTGATGCACTGAATATGCCAATGAGAAAATACATTTTCCATTAGCACTTTGGCTGTGTTGTTTACATTAGATGTTGATAATGTATTTGACTCATTTATTGGCTATTTGCAATATCATAAACTTGATCTAGGGGTTCATGTTCCCTTTGCCTAGATTGAACACAGAGGATTTTCTCCTAATATAAAATTGGGTAAAGAAAAGGATTATTCACCCATTTATGTATTTATGCTGAGATCTGTTCAATACTGTGTTGGAATTATTAATCTTTTAAGTATCCTCAGTTATAACTGTTAAAGTCTAATTTCCATCTCAGCTTATTGCTATCCTTGGCCTTGATGAGAGCACTTACAGTTCTATTATTCTGATGGATGCTGCAATAGTAGAATGATTAAATAACCCTGAACCCAAATTATATTAGAATACTTCCATAACTATTCCTTTTTGCCATCATAACTTCTGTAATTCCTGGGGAACTCCTCAGGGCTAGAATACTACAAGAAGTTAAGCATGAAGTTATTGGCAGTAAGATCTAGACTAAATATGTTCATGTTGTTATATTAATAGTTTATTTCCTTTTTTGTTAACTAACATTTCATTGTATGGATATGCTACAATTTGTTTACCTTGTTCCTTATTGAACAGTTGGGATTTTCTGGTTTTTGGCTTTTACAAATAAAGTGGCCGTGAACATCATGTACAAGACTGTGTATGGACCTATGCTTTTATTTCTCTTGGGGAAATATCTAGAAGTGGAATGGCTGGGTTGTGTGGTAGATACATGTTTCACTTCTTAAAAAACTATCAAACTGTTTTCCAAAGTAGTAGTTTCATTTATATTCCAATCAGCAGTGCATGAGATTTCTGGGTCTACAATATTCTTGTGAAAATTTTCTGTGGTCAGGGCTTTTAATTTCAGCCATTCTAATAGCGGTATGGTGGTACATCTTTGTAGTTTTAATGTGCGTTTCTCTAATGACTACTGATGTTGAGCACTGACTGAACTGAACCATATATATTCTCTGATGATGTGTTTGTACAGATCTTTTAGTTTTTGTTGAGTCTTGAGAGTTCTTTATATTATTTAGATGCGAGAGCTCTTTATACATTCTAGATACAAATTGTTTATCAAATATATGATTTACAGATCATTTTCCTAATCTGTGATATGTCTTTTCATTCTCTTTTAACAGTGCCTTTTGAATAGTTGAAGTTTTTAATTCAATGAAACTGAATTTGCCATTTTGTTCTTTTTTTATGGGTTATGCTTTTTCAATATCATACTAAGAAATCTTTGTGTATACCAAGCTCCCAAAGGTTTTCTTCTGTGTATTACTCTAAAAATTTTAAGTTTTAAAAATTTAGATCTGTGATCCACTGTGAGTAATTTTATATACAGATTACAGCATGGATCAACTTTCTTTTTATTTTGTTTGCATTTGATTTTCAGTTGTTGCAGCATCAGTTGTTAAAAAGACTGTCCTTTCCCCACCCAATTGTCTTTATTCCTTTGTAAAAATATCAGTTGTCCATATATGTCTCTTTTTGGAAAGCCTGTTTTTTTTCTGTTAATCTTTTTGCCTCTTAGCCATCACTCCTCTTCTTTTTTGATTGCTAACTGTATAAGAAGTCTTTTAACCTAGTAGGGTTAGCCCTAGAAATGGCACACACAGTTGTTTTGATTATTTTAGATTCTTGCATTTCTGCTTGACTTTTAGAATTAGTTTTCAAATCCATGCTGGGATTTTGTTTGGGATGTGTTTGATCTTTGTATCAGTTTGGGGAGAAATGACATCTTAACACTATTGCATTCTCTGACATGTGAACAAATTATGTCTCTCTGTTTACATATATATTTAATTTCTCTCAGTGTGTTTTGTGGTTTTGACTTCAAGTCTTGCAAAGATTTTGTCAGATTTACCCCTAAATATTTCATGTTTTTATCTGCTTTTCAATGCATTTTTTCTAAATTTGAATTTTTTGATAATTCATTGTTATTATTAAGAAATACAATTAATTTTCATGGATTGTATATCAGTGTTGGATTTCACTGCTTTGTAAACTCATTTATTTCTAGTAGCATTTTTTGGTAGATTCCATTTGATTATCTATGTAGGTGATCATATTCTATAAGATAATTTACTAAGGCAGTTTTAATTTTACCTTCCCAATCAAATTATTTTTCTACATCCATTGAAATGGTCTTTTTTTTTTCTTTCAATCTGCTAATACAGAATATTATATCAATTACTATTTGAATGTTAGTCCAAACTTGCATTCTTGGGATAAATGGATAAATCTCACTTGATCATTATATATTATTAGATTCTATTGGCCAAAATTTTGGTAATTTTTATCTTCTCTCTCTCTTTTTTCAATCAGTCTGGATAGAAGTTCATTTATTTTTTCTGATTATTTCAAATAATTTTTTATTTCATTGATTTCTTCTATTTTATGCTTTGTTGATTTTTGTTCTATTCTTTATTCTTTCATCTGTTTTACTTGTTAGTTTTAATTTTATTTTTTGTTTTTAAAGGAATCATTACATTTTTAAAATTAGAGATTGCTCATATAAGACAGATATCTTATGATCATATTCAGGTTTTTTTTTTCCTTTGTTTAGTTTTATGTGTAGTAGGTTAAGAAGAAAATCAGAGAAGCCTGAGGGAAAGTTACTCATTTCTCCTCTGGAGCAGAGCAGAAGACTATTATGTGTGGTTAAGATCAGTGTTTTCCTTTCCATCCCTTTCCCATGCCAACGTTAAAGCTCCTGTTAACTGAAATGCATTATCTGTTTACAAAGTATATGCACTCTAAATTTCACATTTACTATGCTTAAAGAACATTGGTCTAAATTAATATTTATTATTTTTGTTATAAAACAATGGTTTTAGTTGAAATAAAATTTACATTCTTGTAATTCTTTAAAAAATTTTTTTTAAATGCTCAAAATTATCCTGGTATCCTAACTGCCTGAAGTACTTCTACCCCTTGAACAGCAGCATATTCATTTAATAGACATATTATGATATTACAAACTGACATAGTGTTTTGATACATGTTATTTGTGGCTATTAAATTATCTCAAAGCTTTTTTCTCAACTATAGTTTTCTTTTGTCCATCATTTTTATGTTTAATATTAATTATTGGCAAGTATTTATGTTATGTTTTACAGTTTTGAATGGGGGAACCTGTTAATTGGAGAGAGTAAAACCTTTTACAAGTTCTCAGTGACATGTTAAACTTTTCTAAATATGTTTCGGAGGCAAATATAACAAACTTGATGTCAATAAAAAATAGTCTTGGTATTTTTTTGTATGTTCAGAAAACACTGACAGAGCAAGAAAAATAGGATGGTCAGTTCAGAAGCAAGGGAACTAGGAGGGAACTATTGACTCTGCTTAGTCAGTCAGATCCTCAGACGTTGAAGACAAAAGTTGTAGTGAAAACATATAGGATGTGAGACCAGTGTGTCCAGCTCCCAGGTAGCATGCCTCACTACCAAAAATTTCTGCTATGTTTCTGCATTTTCATGAGGATTTTCCAGATACTTCATGTAGTTCTTGAAATATGTGTGTGTGTTTTCTTTTTTAAGAACACCTAACCATAAATTACCTATTTATATTTTCTGTTTTATTATCTTAATGATCAAAACAAAATACAAAAAAAGAAGTTACCAAATAAACAGTTATCTTAAGGGACAGACTATTTATTTTTGGTGATTTGGCTCATTTACCTTATTGATTAAAAAATGTAATTGTCCAAACTCTATATTTGTCCTGATAATATTTATGGTCCTTCAAAATGCCTTCTTTGAATGTTAATTTAATAATTTGACTATTTAAAACTTAAATGGGTAGCTGAGATTTATATTTAATAAGTAGAAATGCTATTTTAATAATGTAATTTTAAACAAGTGAAACTTTGGAAGTGATAAACATTTTATTGAATTTCTTTTTTTAAATTGATGATTAATATTTATGTCACTGCAGTTTCATGGGGAAACAAAGTGGTAGAACATTCTTGAATACCTTTAAATTCCTCCACTTTTCCCAAGGTTCTCCTTTGTGCAGTTGCCATATTTCTCCCTGTCTCTCCCTCTGCCTAAAAACTCGTTCCTACTTTCAAGGCGAGTATATTTTTTTTAAGTTTTGTAAATATTATGAGAGAGTTGTGAGAAATTTAGTTAAATCCCATCCGGTCTGAAGTTGTAAACCATATCATTTCGGAATCCTCATCCTCTACCCTTTTTCCTTTGATTTTTTTTTTAACTTTTTGTTTTGTATTGGGGTATAGCTGATTAACAATGTTGTGATAGTTTCAGGTGAACAGCAACGGAACTCAGCCACACATTGAATTTCTCTTATACATAATGACTCTTGGTAATATTTCTGAAAAGAGGAAATTTTAAATGCTGTTTCTCTGTAGTTTCTGCACCAAATGCTGCTTCCTTAATGCATAGCAAATGTGAGCTAACTTGCTTTTTCTGTTTTACCAGTTTTTGTAGAGGAACAAACCAAATTACTCCACCTTTTGGTTCAAACAGAACTTGCTTGGTCCCATTTTTTCTATTTGATAGAAAAAGTAAATATATTGGCTTACAGTCTATTTGTCATTAATTTAGTATTTATAACAAAAATACTTTGAGACTCTAAAAATTCATTTGAATACTATATTATGTTTAAAAATGCTTTTATTATCTTCTTTTGCTTTTATTATTTGTATTAAAATAACTATCTTAATCATATTCTTAAAACTGTAGTGTGTGATGTATAGGATACAGGTTAATAAAAAGATGATATATGATTGATTTATCATTTTTGCCCATACTCCTTTTAAAAAATTTAAAAGGCTTCCCTTTGCCTCGTTGTGTTAATTTCATTTCTGCATATTATTCTGGAACTTCAGTTAAAAAAATGTTACTTACTCTAAGCTGCAGAACTATCCAATCTGTGCAAGTCTAAGTACTGTAGTCACTCAAAATAATTTCTTTATAATGTAGCTCTACTGTCAATTTACATATTTTGGCAGCAGTTGGATAAAAAAAAATCAAAGTCCTATTGATATCAAAGTTTTATTATGAAGTATTCATAATGTTCTATGGTTAAGAAGTGTAAAATTCAGTTTTATTTAGTTTAGTTCAGTTCACTTCAGTCACTCAGTCATGTCCAACTCTTTGTGACCCCAAGGACTGCAGCATGCCAGGCTTCCCTGTCTATCAGCAACTCCTGGAGCTTACTCAAAATCATGTCCATCGAGTCAGTGATGCCACCCAACCATCTCATCCTCTGTTGTCCCCTTCTCCTTACTCCTTCAATCTTTCCCAGCATCAGGGTCTTTTCAAATGAGTCAGTTCTCGCAGTGGCCAAAGTATTGGAGTTTCAGATTCAGGATCAGTCCTTTCCAATGAATATTCAGGACTGATTTCGATTAGGATGGACTGGTTGGATCTCCTTGCAGTCCAAGGGACTCTCAAGAGTCTTCTCCAACACCACAGTTCAAAAGCATCAATTATTCAGTGCACAGCATTCTTTATGGTCCAACTCTCACAACCATACATGACTACTGGAAAAACCATAGCTTTGACTAGATGGACCTTTGTTAGCAAAATAATGTCTCTGCTTTTTAATATGCTGTCTAAGTTGGTCATAACTTTCCTTCCAAGGAGTAAGCGTCTTTTAATTTCATGGCTGCAATGACCATCTGCAGTGATTTTGGAGCCCCCAAAATACAGTCTGTCACTGTTTCCATTGTTTTCCCATCTATTTGCAATGAAGTGATGGGACCAGATGCCATGATCTTAGTTTTCTGAATGTTACTTTAAGCCAACTTTTTCACTCTTCTCTTTCACTTTCATCAAGAGGTTCCTTGGTTCTTCTCTGCTTTCTGCCATAAGGGTGGTGTCATCTGCATATCTGAGGTTATTGATATTTCTCCCGGCAATCTTGATTCCGTCTTGTGCTTCCTTCAGCCTGGTATTTCTCATGATGTACTCTACATATAAGATAAATAAGCAAGGTGACAATATACATCCTTGAAATATTCCTTTCCTGATTTGGAACCAATCTGTTGTTCCATGTCCAGTTCTAACTGTTGCTTCTTGACCTGCATACAGATTTCTCAGGAGGCAGGTCAGGTGGTCTGGTATTCCCATCTCTCAGAATTTTCCACAGTTTGTTGTGATTCACACAGTCAAAGGCTTTGGCATATTCAATAAAGCAGAAGTAGATGTTTTTCTGGAACTGTCTTGCTTTTTCAATGATCCAACAGATGTTGGTAATTTGATCTCTGGTTCCTCTGCCTTTTCTAAATCCAGCTTGAACATCTGGAAGTTCACGGTTCATGTACTGTTGAAGCCTGGCTTGGAGGATTTTGAACATGACTTCGCTAGCCTGTTGATGAGTGCAGTTGTGCAGTAGTTTGAGCATTCAAAGAATAAACTATGACCTTTTCCAGTCCTGTAGCCACTGTGAATTTTCCAAATTTGCTGGCATATTGAGTGTAGCACTTTCACAGCATCATCTTTCAGGATTTGAAATAGCTCAACTGGAATTCCCTCACCTCCACTAGCTTTGTTTGTAGTGATGCTTCCTAAGGCCCACTTGACCTTGCATTCCAGGATGTCTGGCTCTAGGTGAGTGATCACATGCTATTGTGATCATCTGGGTCGTGGAGATCTTTTCTATATAGTTCTTCTGTGTTTTCTTGCCACCTTTTCTTAATATCTTCTGCTTCTGTTAGGTCCATACCATTTCTGTCCTTTATTGAGCCCATCTTTGCATGAAATGTTCCCTTGGCATCTCTAATTTTCTTCAAGAGATCTCTAGTATTTCCGATTCTATTGTTTTCCTCTATTTCTTTGCGTTGATCACTGAGGAAGGCTTTCTTATCTCTCTCTCCTTGCTATTCTTTGGAACTGTGTATTCAAATGGGTATATCTTTCCTTTTCTTCTTTGCCTTTCACATCTTTTGTTTTCTCTGCTATTTGTCAGTCCTCCTAGGACATTTTGCCTTTCTATTTCTTTTTCTCGGGGATGGTCTTGATCACTGCCTCCTGTACAGTGTCACAAACTTCTGTCCATAGTTCTTCAGGCACTCTATCAAATCTAATCCCTTGAATCTATTTCTCACTTCCACTGTATAATCATATGGGATTTGATTTAGGTCATACCTGAATGGTCTAGTAGTTTTCCCCACTTTTTTCAGTTTACATCTAAATTTGGCAATAAGGAGGTCATTATCTGAGCTACAGTCACTTCCTGGTCTTGTTTTTGCTGACTGTATAGAGCTTCTCCATCTTTGGCTGCAAAGAATATAATCAATCTGATTTCAATATTCACCATCTGGTGATGTCCATCTGTAGTCATCTCTTGTGTTGTTTTAAGAGGGTGTTTGCTATGACCAGTGTGTTCTCTTGGCAAAACTCTGTTAGCCTTTGACCTGCTTTGTTTTGTGCTCCAAGGCCAAACTTGACTGTTACTCCACGTATCTCTTGACTTCCTACTTTTCCTTTCCAGTCCCCTGTAATGAAAAAGGACATCTTTTTTGTGTGTTACTTCTAGAAGGTCTTATAGGTCTTCATGGAACCCTTCAGTTTTAGCTTCTTCAGCTTTACTGGTTGGGTTATAGACTTGGATTACTGTGATATTGAATTGTTTGCCTTGGAAATGAACAGATATCATTCAATCATTTTTGAGATTGCATCCAAGTACTGCATTTCAGACTCTTTTGTTGACTATGAGTACTACTTCATTTCTTCTAAGTGATTCTTGCCCACAGTGTAGTAGATAGATATAATGGTCATCTGAATTAAATTCACCCATTCTAGTCCATTTTAGTTCATTGATCCCTAAAATGTTGATGTTCACTCTTGCCATCTCCTATTTGACCACTTCCAATTTGTTGTGATTCATGGACCTAACATTCCAGATTCCTATGCAATATTGCTCTTTACAGCATCTGGCTTTACTTCCATCACCAGTCACATTCACAACTGTGTGTTGTTTTTGCTTTGGTTCCATCTCTTCATTCTTTCTGGAGTTATATCTCCATTGATCTTCAGTAGAATATCGGGCACCTACCAACCTGGGGAGTTCATCTTTCAGTGTCCTTTCTTTTTGCCTTTTCATGCTGTTCATGGGGTTCTCAAGGCAAGAATACTGAAGTGATTTGCCATTCCCTTCTCCAGTGGACCATGTTTTGTTAGAACTCTACACCATGACCCATCTGTCTTGGGTGGCTCTACATGGCATGGCTCGTAGTTTGATTGAGTTAGACATTGCTGTGGTACATATGATCAAATTGGTTAGATTTCTGTGATTGTGGTTTTCGGTCTTTCTGCCCTCTGATGGAGAAGGATAAAAGGCTCATGGAAACTTCCTGATGGGACAGACTGACTGAGGGGAAAACTGGGTCTTGTTCTGATGGGTGGGGCCATACTCAGTATATCTTTAATCCAATTTTCTGTTGATGAGCAGGGCTGTGTTCCATTTTTGTTATTTGACCTGAAGCCAAACTATGGTAGAGGTAATGAAGATAATGGTGACCTCCTTCAAATTGTTCCATGCACTGCAGTGCCTCCAACCCTGGAGCAGGCCACTGCCAACCCACATCTCTGCTGGAGACTCCTAGACACTTACGGGCAAGTCTGAGTCAGTCTCTTGTGGGGTCACAAGTTTTATTTACGGGAATAAAATATTTTATTCCACAATTAGATCCAAGATATCAAAATCAGATGTTCTGAGGGGGCAGCAGCATTTTAATATTAATTTTTATTTAAAATAATATGGGGATAATACACTGGGGGTGACATACCTAGAAAATTTATGGAAATTACAACACTTAATGTTGTTCCTAGCAAGAAGTTGTCCCTAGTTTGGTATTCCAATTTGATATTATCCTTGATGCAATTCGATGCTAATAGTGAAATCAGAATAAGGTTAATCATTTGGTGACTCAAGTGGCACTTAGTTTTTTTAAGCTAGAGGAGACTGGTCTCCAAGAGTCCACTCAAATTACTTATTTAAACCCTGTCTCCTGTTCTGAGAATATTTCCAAACTCAAATTTGTTCTTGACTTGCTGTACCCTCTATTATATCTTTTATTTTTAAAATGAGTTTTGTTTCCTCATTTGCTGAAAGAAATGACAACTTATACTGATTTTGTGTTTACCGTAAGCTATTAGTAAATATCATGCTGAAAGGGGATTCTGAAAGAATATGGATATAAGTTATAATTACTATATTGCTGGCATTGGGGCTGATCTTATGGAGATAAAGGAGGAAAAATGCATCAAAAATAGATGCTACCTACCTGAGACCAACTCTCCATTCACTGCTGCTGCTACTGCTAAGTCACTTTAGTCGTGTCCGACTCTGTGTGACCCCACAGATGGAAGCCCACCAGGCTCCCCCATCCCTGGAATACTCCAGGCAAAAACACTAGAGTGGGTTGCCATTTCCTTCTCCAATGCATGAAAGTGAAAAGTGAAAATGAAGTCGCTCAGTCGTATCCAACTCGTAGCGATCCCATGGACTGCAGCCTACCAGGTTTCTCTCTCCATGGGATTTTCCAGGCAAGAGTACTGGAGTGGGGTGCCATCACCTTCTCCGCTCCATTCACTAGTAGTGGTATAAATCTATTTCTCACCTATGTACTGGATGCTGCTAAGTCGCTTCAGTCGTGTCCGACTCTGTGCGACCCCATAGATGGCAGCCTACCAGGCTCCCCCATCCCTGGGATTCTCTAGGCAAGAATACTGGAGTGGGTTGCCATGTCCTTCTCCAATGCATGAAAGTGAAAAGTCAAAGTGAAGTCGCTCAGTTGTGTCTGACTTGTAGTGACCCCATGGACTGCAGCCTACCAGCCTCCTCCATCCATGGGATTTTCCAGGCAAGAGTACTGGAGTGGGGTGCCATTGCCTTCTCCATACAACCCAGCAATCCTACTGCTGGGGATACACACCAAGGAAACCAGAACTGAAAGAAACATGTGTACCCCAATGTTCATCACAGCACTGCTTACAATAGCCAGGACATAGAAGCAACCTAGATGCCCAGTGGCAGACGAATGGATAAGGAAGCTGTGGTACATATACACAATGCAATATTACTCAGCTATTAAAAAGAATGCATTTGAATCAGTTCTAATGAGGTGGATGAAACTGGAGCCTATTATACAAAGTGAAGTTAAGTCAGAAAGAAAAACACCAATACAGTATATTAATGCATATATATGGAATTTAGAAAGATGGTAACGATGACCCTATATGCAAGACAGCAAAAGAGGCACAGATGTAAAGAACAGACTTTTGGACTCTGTGGGAGAAGGCGAGGGTGGGATGATTTGAGAGAACAGCATTGAAATATGTATATTATCACATGTGAAACAGATTGCTAGTCCAGGTTCAATGCATGAGACAGGGTGCTCAGGGCTGGTGCACTGGGATGACCCTGAGGGATGGGATGGGAGGGAGATGGGAAGGAGGTGGGAAGGGGGTTCAGGATGGGGGACACATGCACACCCATGGCTGATTCATGTCAATGTATGGAAAAAACCACCACAATATTGTAAAGTAATTAGCCTCCAATTAAAATAATTTAAAAAATTAAAATAAATAAAAAAGAAGTAACTGGAATACAACCAACATCCTTATTGTACAGAAGAAAAAGTTGAGAGCTAAAGAGATATACAATTTCCTCTAAGTCATTCAGAAGATAAAAAGGCAGACCTTTTTAGACCTCCAAACTGCTGGTCCAGTAAATGTTCAGCTTCCCAGTAACTACACCATTCAAAATTTATGAGGTTTCTAAATGATATATTAAGTTTGATTTTGGCTACCACTTACCTTAATGGCAAACTGTAAGGAAATAATGTTCTAATTTTCTGTAAGAGGAGATAACATCTTAAAACCATTCATATTTTACTCACATCTAAATGCTTGGAACTAAAGCATTTATTAATGGTCAAAACAAAATGATGACTAAATTCTATATAACTTTAAACATATACCATAGTGGCAGGTGCAACAGCTATCATTTTATTTATCTCTGTAGCACTCTACCACTACTCTACTCTCTGGATCAACTTCCTATTACTCCTTTATTTCACTGTTTCCAAGTAGTTCATTCTTCCCTTTTAGCATCTTTCTAAAAACCAAAATTTATCTCATAATCATTAGTGTGTCACAGTTTAAATGGCCATATTTTTTCCCTTCTGAGTGCTACATAAAATAATGGTGTATCTTACAATCTATCATATCTTAGGTTTGGAGAAATATAATACCTACTATTTGAGTTTTTATTTTCAGTTACTGTGACTATTTGGGAGAGATAAAACTTTCTTTGTAGGATTTTGCCCTGGCAACTCTGTTTTTAGTTTTAAAACTGAACAAACAAAACAAACTTGTGGTTACCAAAGAGGAAGGGGAGGTGGTAAGTTAAGAGTTTAGGATTAAGATATCAGATCAGATCAGATCAGATCAGTCACTCAGTCGTGTCCGACTCTTCCCGACCCCATGAATCCCAGCACACCAGGCCTTCCTGTCCATCACCAACTCCTGGAGGTCACTCAGACTTGATATCTCTATATAAAGAAGTGTTTTCTAGTATAGATAACAAAGTAGTGATTACCAGTATAAGGGACAGGAAGGGGGCGCAATACAAAGGTAGGGGAAGAAGGTTTATTATAGAATTATATGCAATAATTTGTGAAACTTCTTAAAGTTGTGAAGTACTATAGAGTTTAAAGAACCTTGTATTGTTCTTTTTTTAACTATAGGCCATGAAATTCTCCAGGCCAGAATACTGGAGTGGGTAGCTTTTCCCTTCTCCAAGGGATCTTCCTAGCCCAGGAGACTGAAGCCAGGTCTCCCACATTGCAGGCGGATTCTTTAACAGCTAAGCCAGAAGGGAAGCCACAAAATACTGGAGTGGACAGTCTATAATAGTGGGTAGCCTATCATTTCTCTAGCAGATTTTCCTGACCCAGGAATCGAACCAGAGTCTCCTTCATTGCTGGTGGATTCTTTACCAACTGGGCTATCAGGGAAGCCCATAAAGGAGAAGTGTATTATTTTCACATGCTGCTGCTGCTAAGTTGCTTCAGTCATGTCCGACTCTATGTGACCCCATAGACGGAAGCCCACCAGGTTCCCCTGTCCCCAGGATTCTCCAGGCAAGAACCCTGGAGTGGGTTGCCATTTCCTTCTCCAATGCATTTTCACATACTTTTTCTCTAAACCTGTCAAACCATCTCATGAAGGCATGAAGTTGTCAAAAAGAAAATCAGTCCAAGCCATCTCTAATCAAAATATTTCCAAGTATATAAATTATTCATAACAGCAAATCTGTATACAAAAGATAGCATTAAAAAAACCTTAAAATATAGTGTGGTCATTACTGTTATCTTAAAGTCTGATTATGTATCTTCGGCTGGTGAGTTGTCTCAAATAGAGATCGATTTTGTAACCTAATATTATGGAGTGATGGGGAAAATCCCTTTGTAAAAATTCTCCTCTACTATCTCCATAAACTCTACTTCACTGAGTTTCATCCAAGTGCAAAAATGAAAAATTATAACCTGCCAAGCATCAGTGGCAGAGTGAAATGAAAAAATTGTGAGTTAATAACAGTGATGCCTCAAAAAAATTTCCTGGCCAATTTAATACTGCTTCATCCAAGGTCACTTCTCAGAGCTGATTATTTTTAGTAATTTGCAGATAAGACTATGCTACCTTGATCATGGTTAGTGAAGATCAAGAAAATGCTAGAGAAGGTTTAATACTCAAGGTTATCTATCTTTCACAAAAAGATGCAAGTCATAATGCCACTACTTTATTTTCTTAATACCTGGCAGAAAATAATTTCCAAAGAAAAAAGATGAAAGCCTCTGTTATCTTCTATTGGAGATATAGTAGTGTAGTGGTGTTAGTTGCTCAGTTGTGTCTGACTTTTTGTGACCCCATGGACCCCACCAAGCTCCTCTGTCCATGGGATTCTCCACGCAAGAATACTGGAGTAGGTTGCCATTCCCTTTGCCAAGCGATCTTCCCAACCTGGGGATCGAACTCAGGTCTCCTGCATTGCAGGCAGATTTTTTGGAGATATAATGTAATGTATGTATTATATTGGAGATATAATATAATTTAAAACACTAGAGGTAAGTATAACAGAGGGACTCTGTTTATTAGGTCCTTAAATAACATTCACTTGGGAAAGAAATCCTTAGGGTATTTTCCTAGAATTTTAGTCTGATGCTTAAAAAATATTGTTGATGGAATTTTGTACAGACACTAATTACTATAACCACTTATAACACATTTTTAAACTTCTAGAAAACTTCCAAATTTACTTTTTGTTGCTCAGTTTGAAATTATAAATAGTTCTTTAAAAAATAATCTTATTTTTATACATAAATAATTAAAATATGAAAGTGAAGTGAATATATTAGTTGCTCAGTCATGTCCCACTCTTTGTGACCCCATGGACTGTAGTCCACCAGGCTCCTCTGTCCGTGGAATTCTCCAGGTAAAAATGGTGGAGTGGGCAGCCATTCCCTTCTCCAGAGGAAGCTTTCTGACCCAGGGATCGAATCTGTGTCTCTTGCAGTGGAGGCAGATTCTTTACTCTCTGAGCCATTTGTTATGGATTGTTTTCATGTCTAAGAGGTCATAAGAGACACTGATCTGTAGTTTTATTTTCTTGTAATGTTCTTGCTTTGTTTTGGATCAAGATGATGTTTACCTTATTATATGCGTTGAGAAATGTTCTCTCATCTTCCTATTTTCTGAAAGAATTTATATAGAATTGATATATATTTTTTTACTTAAATATTTGGTAGAAGTTCCAGTAATGTTATCTTGGCTTGAAATTTTGTTTTGGAAAGGTTTTAAAATTGAGTTTAATTTCTATCTTTGATAAGGGTTATTTGGGTTATTTATTTCAAGTTGAATCACATCTTTCAAAGAATTTTTATTTCATTGTTATTGAATTTATTGGCATTAATTATTCCTAATAGTCTTTCCTTAAACTTTTACTTTGTGTATAGTCTGAGCGGTATCCACTATTTCATTCCTGATATTGGTGATATCTATGTGGAAGTTTATCAGTTTTCCCCTGATATTATCCATTGCTCTCAAATCTTCTATTATGATCTTAATGTAGCTGTTTAAGCTTTCTTCTGAGTAGTGTTTGCATGCCATTTCTTTCCCTACTATTTTACTTTTAGTCTGTATGGCTTCATATTTAAAGTAATTTTGTCTGTTTGATGGTGTATAGTTTTTTATATGATCTCTACCTTTTAGATTGTTCAAGTCATTTATAGTCTCTGTTTTTGTTCCTATGTTTATGTTTAAATCAACTGTCTTGATATTTCTTTTTCTCTTTTTCTAATTTTTTACTTTACCCCTTTTTTCTCTTTTCGATAAAGTGAATATATTTTATGATTCCATTTTATTTTTAGTATTATTCCCATCTGGGCCTTTTTGTTTTATTTGTTTAGTGGTTACTCCAAAGCCTACAACATGATTTTTAACTTATCAGTTCACCATCAAATACTGTTATGCCACTTCATGTAAAAATGTAAGAATCTTCTAACAGCACACTTGCATTTCCCCCTCCCTTCCTAGTTTTCTTACTTTTATAATTTTATCTCTCCATTTGTTATAAATTTTACAATGATGCACTTATTTTTGCCTTAAAACAATTATTCTTTAAAGTGATTAAAATGAGAAATATTATACTCTATAGTTACCATGTATTTACCATTTTCATAACACTTTATCTCTTGTGCAAATTCCATTTACATCATTTTACCTCTACTTTTGGAGAAGGAAATGGCAAGCCACTCCAGTATTCTTGCTTGGAGAATCCCATGGACAGAGTAGCCTGGTAGGCTGCATACAGTCCATGGGATCACAAGAGTCAGATACGACTTAGCGACTAAACGACCCCTACCACCACCACCACCTCTACTTAAAAACTTTCATATTCTTTCATGTTTCTTATGTGCTGGCAAAGAACTCTCTCTTTTTCTTGTTGTTTTATTTCAGTGTTTTAAAGTGTCTGACATTGTCTTCTGTCTTTCAGATTCTTAGGAGAAGTTGGCTGTAATTCTCATCTTTGTTCTTTTATAGAGAATATGCCCTTCTTTCCTCTGTTGTTTTCACTAAGGCATGACCCACTGGAGTCTCTTCTAAATGTCCCAGGTATTCTTTGATTGTCTCTCCATTCTAAATGGTAGAAGTCCTTCTCCCACTGTGAGCTCTGAGTAGTGTTATTCTACTGTTTCCCAGTAATTCTTTCCTTGGCCTCACGTGGTATCTATTCACGTAGGGCAGATCAATAGCCACCTAACGCCCGGAATAGACCTCCATGCAGGTATTTAGAGCTTTCTCTATCAGTGTAGTACTGGTGTCCTTGGTATTCTCTTCCATAATTCCTTTCCATCATCCAGTCTCTATTTCCCCAACCTAGTGAGACAGCTCTTTGGCTTCTTCCAAACTACCTCTTAGAAACTACCTCCAAGAACAAACTGGGATAGCCGTAAGGCTTATCTTTCTTGTTTCCCTTTTCTCAGAAGTCATAGTCCAGTGGTACTTGTTCAGTGTCTGAAAACAGTGTTTTCATATGTTTATTCTAGTTTTCTTTTTGTTTAAGGTAATAATGTAAGTCTCACTCTGTTATTTCATTGAAGTGAAAGCCTACAATTTCTTTGAACAAAGATGTGGTGCCAGAATATAAACTTGAATTCCAGTGATAGGTTGATATCTTATATACCTCCATATGTTTCTAGATTATTCATTCTGTTACAAGCATCTACCTGCTTCTTTATCTCCTTATTTACTTTAGTTCAGTTGCTCAGTCGTGTCCAACTACTCGTGACCCCATCAATCACAGCACGCCAGGCCTCCCTGTCCATACCAGCTCCGGGAGTTCACTCAAACTCATGTCCATTGAGATGGTGATGCCATCCAGCCATCTCATCCTCTGTCGTCACCTTCTCCTTCTACCCGCAATCCCTCCCAGCATCAGGGTCTTTTCCAATGAGTCAACTCTGCATGAGGTGACCAAAGTACTAGAGTTTCAGCTTTAGCATCATTCCTTCCAATGAACACCCAGGACTGATATACTTTAGAATGGACTGGTTGGATCTCCTTGCAGTCCAAGGGACTCTCAAGAGTCTTCTCCAACACCACAGTTCAAAAGCATCAATTCTTTAGTGCTCAGCTTTCTTCACAGTCCAACTCTCACATCCATACATGACCACTGGAAAAACCATAGCCTTGACTAGATGGACTTTTGTTGGCAAAGTAATGTCTCTGCTTTTGAATATGCTATCTAGGTTGGTTATAACTTTCCTTCCAAGGAGTAAGTGTTTTTTAATTTCATGGCTGCAGTCACCATCTGCAGTGATTTTGGAGCCCAGAAAAATAAAGTCTGACACTGTTTCCACTGTTTCCCCATCTATTTCACATGTAGTGATGGGACCAGATGCCATGATCTTCGTTTTCTGAATGTTGAGCTTTAAGCCAACCTTTTCACTCTCCACTTTCACTTTCATCAAGAGGCTTTTTAGTTCGTCTTTGCCATAAGGGTGGTGTCATCTGCATATCTGAGGTTACTGATATTTCTCTCGGCAATCTTGATTCCAGTTTATGCTTCTTCCAGCCCAGCATTTCTCATGATATACTCTGCATATAAGTTAAATAAGCAGGGTGACAATATACAGCCTTGATGTACTCCTTTTCCTATTTGGAACCAGTCTGTTGTTCCATGTCCAGTTCTAACTGTTGCTTCCTGACCTGCATACAAATTTCTCAAGAGGCAGGTCAGGTGGTCTGGTATTCCCATCTCTTTCAGAATTTTCCACAGTTAATTGTGATCCACACAGTCAAAGGCTTTGGCATAGTCAATAGGCAGAAATAGATGTTTTTTCTGGAACTCTCTTGCTTTTTCCATGATCCAGCAGATGTTGACAATTTGATCTCTGGTTCCTCTGCCTTTTCTAAAACTAGCTTGAACATCTGGGAGTTCACGGTTCACATACTGCTGAAGCCTGGCTTGGACAATTTTGAGCATTACTTTACTAGCGTGTGAGATGAGTGCAGTTGTGCAGTAGTTTGAGCATTCTTTGGCATTGTTTTTCTTTGGGACTGGAATGAAAACTGACCTTTTCCAGTCCTGTGGCCACTGCTGAGTTTTTCAAATTTGCTGGCATATTGAGGGCAGCACTTTCACAGCATCATCTTTCAGGATTTCAAATATCTTAACTGGAATTCCATCACCTCCAATAGCTTTGTTTGTAGTGATGTTTTCTAAGGCCCACTTGACTTCACATTCCAGGATGTTTGGCTCTAGGTAAGTGATCACACCATCGTGATTATCTTGGTTGTGGAGATCTTTTCTGTATAGTTATTCTGTGTTTTCTTGCCACTTCTTCTTAATATCTTCGGCCTAGTTCATCAGATATTCTGTGTATCAGATATAGTCCCTTAACTCTATTTCTCACTTGTCCAATTCTACACAATTATTTCATTTATTTTTAATAAGCATGTTTTTAATTTCATATAAATTTTAATATTGCTTATGATATTTTTTAATATTGGGAAGATCAGCTGTAGGGGTAGGATGAAAGAGGTGTTTCATATTGTCATATTGTTTTCTATGGGCTCTTGGTTTTTATTGAATAAAATTTATTTAGAGATCCTCTTGTCATCTAGTGTCCGCTAAGTTTACTCTCTGCTGTGTTTACACAAATGTGAAACTGAGCTTTGTTTACAAAATCCACTCACAAAGGGCATATGAGATTTCCTTTCATTAAATATGTGAGTTTGTAGGGACAGCATCGCAATTTAGAATACAAACAGTTTCACATAAAACAGGAGACGTCCTTGTCTTTAAAGTCCTTTTATTACTCCAGTATCAGATTTTGATTTTACCACTTTCTTTAGCCTTATGCTTACCTAGTTGTCTTGCTGATGTCTTTCTTTTCTCTTCTCCTTCTTTCTACCCACTCACCTTTGAAATTTTGATTATTACTATTGCAAAGTTTAGCTATCATTTTGTCTATATTGGAACCTATTGTATGAGAACCTCTGGTCCTGTTTTCATCCTTCAGATCAGATCAGATCAGATCAGTGGCTCAGTCATGTCCAAACCCTTTGTGACCCCATGAATCGCAGCACGCCAGGCCTCCCTGTCCATCACCAACTCCCGGAGTTCACTCAGACTCACGTCCATCAAGTCAGTGATGCCATCCAGCCATCTCATCCTCTGTCGTCCCCTTCTCCTCTTGCCCCTAATCCTTCCCAGCATCAGAGTCTTCTCCAATGAGTCAACTCTTTGCATGAAGTGGCCAAAGTACTGGAGTTTCAGCTTTAGCATCATTCCTTCCAAAAAATCCCAGGGCTGATCTCCTTCAGAATGGACTGGTTGGATCTCCTTGCAGTCCAAGGGATTCTCCAGAGTCTTCTCCAGCACCACAGTTCAAAAGCATCAATTCTTTGGCGCTCAGCCTTCTTCATAGTCCAACTCTCACATCCATACATGACCACAGGTAAAACCATAGCCTTGACTAGAAGAAATTTTGTTGGCAAAGTAATGTCTCTGCTTTTGAATATGCTGTTCAGGTTGGTCATAACTTTCCTTCCAAGGAGTAAGCATCTTTTAATTTCGTGGCTGCAGTCACCATCTGCAGTGACTTTGGAGCCCAGAAAAATAAAGTCTGACACTGTTTCCACTGTTTCCCCATCTATTTCACATGAAGTGATGAGACCGGATGCCATGATCTTCATTTTCTGAATGTTGAGCTTTAAGCCAACTTTTTCACTCTCCACTTTCACTTTCATCAAGAGGGTTTTTATTTCCTCTTCATTTTCTGCCATAAGGGTGGTGTCATCTGCATATCTGAGGTTGTTGATATTTCTCTCAGCAATCTTGATTCCAGCTTGTGTTTCTTCCAGTCCAGCGTTTCTCATGATATACTCTGCATATAAATTAAATAAACAGGGTGAAAATATATAGCCTTGATGAACTCCTTTTCCTATTTGGAACCAGTTTGTTGTTCCATGTCCAGTTCTAACTGTTGCTTCCTGACCTGCATACAAATTTTTCAAGAGGTAGACCAGGTGGTCTGGTGTTCCCATCTCTCTCAGAATTTTCCACAGTTGATTGTGATCCACACAGTCAAAGGCTTTGGCATAGTCAATAAAGCAGAAATAGATGCTTTTCTGAAACTCTCTTGCTTTTTCCATGATCCAGCAGATGTTTGGCAATTTGATCTCTGGTTCCTCTGCCTTTTCTTTGAACATCAGGAGTTCACGGTTCACATATTGCTGAAGCCTGGCTTGGAGAATTTTGAGCATTACTTTACTAGCGTGTGAGATGAGTGCAGTTGTGCGGTAGTTTGAGCATTCTTTGGCATTGCCTTTCTTTGGGACTGGAATGAAAACTGACCTTTTCCAGTCCTGTGGCCACTGCTGAGTTTTTCAAATTTGCTGGCATATTGAGGGCAGTACTTTCACAGCATCATCTTTTAGGATTTGGAATAGCTCAACTGTAATTCTATCACCTCCACTAGCTTTGTTCATAGTGATGCTTTCTAAGGCCCACTTGACTTCACATTCCAGAATGTCTGGCTCTAGGTGAGTGATCACACCATCATGATTATCTGGGTCGTGAAGCTCTTTTTTGTACAGTTCTTCTGTGTATTCTTGCCATCTCTTCTTAATATCTTCTGCTTCTGTTAGGTCCATACCATTTCTGTCCTTTATCGAGCCCATCTTTGCATGAAATGTTCCTTTGGTATCTCTGATTTTCCTGAAGAGATCCCTAGTCTTTCCTATTCTGTTGTTTTCCTCTATTTCTTTGCATTAATCGCTGAAGAAGGCTTTCTTATCTCTTCTTGCTATTCTTTGGAACTCTGCATTCAGATGTTTATATCTTTCCTTTTCTTCTTTGCTTTTTGCTTCTCTTCTTTTCACAGCTATTTGTAAGGCCTCCGCAGACAGCCATTTTGCTTTTTTGCATTTCTTTTCCATGGGGATGGTCTTGATCCCTGTCTCCTCTACAATGTCACGAACCTCATTCCATAGTTCATCAGGCACTCTATCTATCAGATCTAGGCCCTTAAATCTATTTCTCACTTCCACTTTATAATCATAAGTGATTTGATTTAGGTCATACCTGAATGGTCTAGTGGTTGTCCCTCCTTTCTTCAATTTCAGTCTGAATTTGGCAATAAGGAGTTCATGGTCTGAGCCACAGTCAGCTCCTGGTCTTGTTTTTGCTGATCATATAGAGCTTTTCCATCTTTGACTGCAAAGAATATAATCAATCTGATTTCGGTGTTGACCATCTGGTGATGTCCTTGTATAGAGTCTTCTCTTGTGTTGTTGGAAGAGGGTGTTTGTTATGACCAGTTCATTTTCTTGGCAAAACTCTATTAGTCTTTGCCCTGCTTCATTCCGTATTCTAAGGCCGACATCAATAATTTGTTTTCTGCTGCCAGTTATTAAGATAATGAATTTTTTACACCACTACATTTATAAAATCATGATCTATATTTTTGAGTTTTATATTTCTATTATAATTTTCAAAATTGAATATATATATTATTTCTAGATTTGATTTCTGTGGAGGCACTCCAGATGCTACCATCTTAATCATAGTCTTGAGCAAGATAATTATAATTACCAGTATATAAATTTCATAAGAGAAAGATAATCATGTTAAAAGCCATGTGCAAAATATCTATAGTATATTATCAACTGTAGTATAAAGTTTCCAACTCAATATGGAATCTAATATGGAATGCATATATTCATCTATGCCTATGGATTTAATTGAGCTTATCTATAGTTCTTACCTGTTTGGCTATTAATATATTGATTTCTTATTAGTTACTAAATAATATTTTATAGGAAAATTAAAATGAGTTGTACACATGAGTAGACCAAATTGTCTATATATCATTGATGCTAATTCAAATTTGGGGCTCTTTTCTTCATAAAATAATATGTTTTCTTTCATGTTACTGCTTATTGTTTCTTTAAAATTGCTTGAATGCCTTTTTTTGATCATGTGTATGTTTTGTTATCAACTGCTCAAAAGAATAGAGTCAATTTGGAAAATAATGGTACTGCTTTTTACTTAGTAATATTAATTTTTTATTAATTTGTACTCCCAAAAGATTTCTAAGTCGTCATTTGTAAATTATTACACTATGTAAAATGAAGCTAGTGTACCTAGTGCTTGGAAACTAGTGCCCCCAAGGGTATTAACATTTAGTTGAGGCCATAGAATATTCACCTCTGATATTACTTATAAAGTGTATTTACAAATTAGTTCAAATTTATAAATAAATTTCAGAAATAATGACTCTAAGGGAGCAATGGGAATGAAGCATTATTAATCAGGAGGCCATCATGAGGTGAGTTTGGAATAAGTGCTAAAGGAAAAGAACATTTCAGAAAAGTTCTATCAGGTAGGAAAGAAAGAAGTATTCTAAGGCATAGAAGATGATATGAACACAGTAAAATCAAAGCGTAATCCTTTTTTGTTGGGTTCATGCCATGCCATTCTTCTTTTATAACATGTAACTTAAAAATGTAGGCTTGGAGTCAAACATTGCTTAAAGTTCTGTTCAATCATATACTATTTGTGTGATCTTAAGCAATCTTAGTTTTTCTTATTTTAAAAATGGAAACAAAATTAATCTACCTTGAGGATAAAGTAAAATGTTGTATCTTAAATCTTTTGCACAGTTAGGCCAGTAGTAACTACAAAGTTACATTACAATTCTTCGAAAGTGTTTGCATTATAATCAGTAAGTAGCATATTTTATAATGCTTATTTGTCACTCTGGTAGGCTATAATCTTTGAAGGGGCAGTTTTTATATCAGATGCTTTATTGATAAATATTCCAGGTTTGCAGTCAATGTTTACAGGAAAAATAATTAGCCAAAGTAGATAAACCATTTGGAGAAGAAATTTGTGATAATCCAAGAAATGATGGAGGAAAACCATAAAGGCTGTGGAACAAAGTTTAAACTGAACAGAATAATATTTAGTGATGAAATTTTGTTTGTGGAACCAAATTGGTAAGTGGTTTAATATTGTCTGAGACTGGTTTGAAGCTGCCTTAGTATGATGCCTGAAAAGAGGAAAGAACCCTTTTTACTTAAGTTCTAAAACTAGTCTTAGATATGCTATGCTATGCTATGCTAAGTCGCTTCAGTCGTGTCCAACTCTGTGTGACCCCATAGACGGAAGCTCACCAGGCTCCCCCGTCCCTGGGATTCTCCAGGCAAGAATACTGGAGTGGGTTGCCATTTCCTTCTCCAATGCATGAAAGTGAAAAGTGAAAGTGAAGTTGCTCAGTCTTGTCAGACTCTTAGCGACCCCATGGACTGGAGCCTACCAGGATCCTCTGTCCATGGGATTTTCCAGGCAAAAGTACTGGGGTGGGGTGCCATTGCCTTCCCCGAGTCTTAGATAGCAATGGGTTAAAGAGAAAAGATGGAGAAGGCTATGGCAACCCACTCCAGTACTCTTGCCTGGAGAATCCCATGGACGGAGGAGCCTGGTAGGCTGCAGTCCATGGGGTCGCTAAGAGTCGGACATGACTGAGCGACTTCACTTTCACTTTTCACTTTCATGCATTGGAGAAGGAAATGGCAACCCACTCCAGTGTTCTTGCCTGGAGAATCCCAGGACAGTGGAGCCTGATGGGCTGCCATCTATCGGGTCGCACAGAGTTGCACACGACTGAAGCGATGCAGCAGCAGCAGCATCAGTGCCCAGTAGCTCACCTTCTGTTTGTAGACACTTTAGTCCTACCTGCTGCTGCTGCTAAGTCGCTTCAGTCGTGTCCGACTCTGTGCGACCCCATAGATGGAAGCTCACCAGATTCCCCCTTTACATTTACATTTAAAATTAATTTTTAAATAGATGTCATTTTCCCATAATTAAATACGTATGCTTTCACTGTATATTGGATGTGGTTTTTTTTCATCGGAAGTTTAATTGATTTTGTATGTTGTTATTAGAGAAAATTAACAAAGTTTCATATTCTGATTAAGACTTGAATTTATAGAATTTTTTTGTGAAGAGTTTTACTATTTACATATCATCTCCTAATTATTAAATGTAACATGACGGAACTGCTTTTCTGTGCCAGTGAAATATTGCCAAAATAAACCATTATGAAGCTTCATCTTTAATTGTAGTACTTCTAGAACAATTATCCTAGCAGTTTCTTTTAATAATCTGAGAATAGTATTTGCTTATTATATTTAATTGAAAATAGTGTTGATACATATATTAAGGTATTTTCCTGGTATAATATAACGTAGCAAGTGTTTCTGCTTTTACTCTGGATATTATATTCTTTTTTTTAATCAGCTTAAAAAATTACATCTGAAGAAAATCTAGATGAGATATTTAGATAATGAATAGCTGATGCTTATTTTGGATTAGTTTTGAGAAATTTAGAATTTTAAGGTGAAATTTTAAGTTTTTTTAATTGAAAACATTTGTTTTAGTTATAAGACCTAATTGGTACAAAGTGACACGGCACCAAACTAAATATATACCTTGTGATTACTCTTCAACTGTTGGTACGATGGATTATTATTCTATTAACTTGCTCATGTCCTTCAATATGTTTCTTTCAGTATTTCCTAGTATGTTTCTGTCATGTAACTGATTTTCTCCTGAAACCAGAATGTCACTAAAAAAATTACTGAAATGCCTTAGAGCCCATGTAGGTAAAAATAGATAAATGAAATATAAAGATGATCTCTAGTAACTAACAAAAGGCCTTTATTCTGGTGAGAAAGTTGTTGTTGTTCAGTCGTTCTGTCATGTCTGACTCTTTGCGACCCCATGGACTACAGCATGCCAGGCTTCCCTGACCTTCACCATCTTCCCAGAGCTTACTCAATTAAGTAGGGAATGTGATTCTAAAAAACTGGAGAGTATATGCTCTGTTAACCAAATTTAACCAACTTTTACTATGTGAGTATGATGGCCCAGGCTTGCAGATCTTCCAGTTGTATAGAGAAGCTAAAAATGTGTGTGTGTGTGTGTGTGTGTGTGTGTGTGTATAATTTCCTGATTTTTGAAGTATGGCAAATAACTTTTAAAAACCACTGTATGGACCAACACTTTTTGGCATATCAACTACTGATAAATTGCTTTAGGATCTCTCATTTAAAGTTTTATGTTTAAAAATAAGACTTTGGTAGTAATATTTTAGGTATAGTTTATTTTGTACAAAATGATTTTAAAAGCATTTTTGATTCCCAACTTTTAAAACCCATCAAAGTATAAACCAGACCAGAGTTTGACAGTTTGCATAACAAAAGCTGTTTAAAGACCATGTCTCTCTCTCTCCCTTTAACATCTCTGAGTCAATCTCCTTTCCTGTGTTTCCACATTTTGTGTTGTACTGTCCTTATTCCCCCAAACCAGTTAATTAACAAGTCTAGTTAAAATCTTCCCAAATAGCTTTTGTTTCTATTCACCTGACATTCATACTAGTTGACCTCCATCTCCACATCCATCTCAACTATTTAGTTGAGTCCACCATTATTTTTTATCTCATTAATGACACTGTTTTCTAACTGGTCTCTGTTCTTCTAGTCTTTCAAATCCATTTCTCACTTGAGACAAAGGAATGACCTAACTATAAGGTAAATCACAGCCCTGCTTCAGATCTTTCAAGGATTCTCCATTAACCTGAGAATAAAATCTAATCATCTTAACATGACCCATAAGGCCCTTTGGGCTTCAAAAGTGGTGCTAGTGATAAAGAATCTGCTTGCCAATTCAGGAGACATAAGACATGCTGATTCAATCCCTGGATTGGGAAGAGCCCCTGAAGAAGGCAATAGCAACCCAGTCCAGTATTCTTGCCTGGAAAATCCCATGGACAGAGGAGCCTGGTGGGCTACAGTCCATGGGGTGGCAAAGAGTCAGACATGACTGAGAGACTGACAGTTTCTTTTCACTTTCACTAAGGTCCTTTATCGGGCTTCCCTGGTGGCTCAGACAGTAAAGTGTCTGCCTGCAATGTGGGAGACCCAGGTTCAATTCCTGGGTTGGGAAGATCCCCTGGAGAAGGAAATGGCAATCCACTCCAGCACTCTTGCCTGGAAAATCCCATGGACAGAGGAGCCTGATAGGCTACAGTCCATGGGGTCGCAAAGAGTCGGACACGACTGAGCGACTTCACGTTCACTTTCAAGGCCCTTTATTATCTGGTCTTTGGCTCCAGGTCTAACTTTATCTTTTGCCATTCCTCTTTATATTTCATGCTATAGTCAGCTTGAACTCCTTCAATATTTTTATTTTTTCTTGTTTACAGACCTTTGTAAATGTGGTCCTCTGTCCCAGGCCTCTTCCCTTTCTCTAGCCTGCAGCAGTTTGCTGTGTGAAGGAGAGGATGGGTAAACCATAGGAAAGTTTAGATCTATTCTGACTGCACTGAGTACATGGTTGTCCCAGTTGCCTTTTCAAAGACTAGAAGCCTGGCCAACTTTTTAAGAAACAGAATTAGCAGCCTTGACATGATGTCTCTCTGTATTCTTTTCTTTTTTTCCCTCAAGATAAAGGCTCAGTGATTTGAACTATCCAGAGTATGAATAGCTCTGACATTACAAATGTATGTCATAATTTACATGAGTCAGCAAGTTCTCTCTCTCTGTGTCTCTGTTTGTGTCTGTCTGTCTGTCTCTGTGTCTCTTTCTCACACATAGTCACACACCCCACCCATGAGATAGGCATATCAAATCAAATATACTAAATGAGCATTTTATTAGAAGCAGAAATCCTGACTCAAACCAACATTTGGAGTGTATGCTTATTATACAGATTTTCTCAAACACGGGAATAACATTTTCAAAGGAAATAATTTTTTTGTAAGACTTTGAAATGAAGATCACTCTAAAGTTTTACCATTTATATTTAGGGTAGCCCTTGGCTAAATTGTTGAAATGAGTGAATGATGAGTAAAAAGTTTTTTTTTTTTTTTTTTTTTTTGCGTGTTTGTGTGTGTGTGTGTGTGGCGGGGGTTTTGTTTTGGTGCTTCCTGCCTGTCTTTCATTGCTCTTCTCTTTCCTTCTTGTTTTTAATATCCCTTTCAAAGAAATGCCACATACAGTGTCATTCTGTATGTCCCATGGTGCAGTGGAATCACTGTCTTATGTGTCTTCTACTTTGTCTTGGTATTAATAGAGTTAGTCATTGAGTGGACTATTTTGTAGCCATATAACAGCAATCAGAAGCTTAGAGATGACTAACTGAAACCAAGGGTAATCATCAGTTAAATTCATCACACCTGTAATTATAGGTTACACCTGTAACCTGCCTTCAGTGATCAAGTTCACTTTAATCATTGCTACGAAACTGTTGCGTGTCCTTGAAGCTTCACAGAGCCTGAACAATATGTTTTGCCCGAGTTACTTTCTGGGAACTTGGAGTCAGCTGTATCTAATTGGAGCTAAAACTGGTTAGGACCACCAATCCTCCAACAGGGCATGCACCAATGTCTGCTCAGTGACCTTTTGATATCAGGGCTGAGAACTCAACCGTAACAATAATTAACTCACCTTTTTCTTATCTCTAATCACTTTTCCTTATGTTCCCCATGCCTCAGCTTGATCCCATAAATATCTAGGGTCCGTTATCTTCAGGGACTCGGATTAGGGATTTGTTCTTTCATTTCCTCACTTGGCTGCTTTGTGAATAAACATGTTCTTTGCTGCAACAGTGTGTAGCTTGTAGCTCGTCAGGTAAATGGACCTGATTCGGTAATGTAACCTTGTTAAAGATGAGACTGATGTGTAACAAACTCTTATTGTTTTATTAAAGATGCTTAAACAATGAAAGTACCAATGGAATAAACAGAATATCCCATGAGGAAAATTTTTAAAAATATTTTTTTAATATTAAAAAAATTTAATTAATTGGAGGATAGTTCCTTTAAAATGTTGTATTGGTTTCTGCCATACAACAATGCGAATCAGTTATAACTATATATGTATATATCATCTTCTTGAGACAAATTCTTATAGTCATAACTCATTCTGTCATTTCAGTGTAATTTTGGCTTAATTCATATAAGTTTTCTGTAAAAGCAAAGATTGATGATAGTTACCCAATGGAGTATTCTTAAATTTTTGTCTGCATCTCTTATACAAATGCACTTTGTTTAAGCTTTCCTGTAACAAAGATGTAATAGATGGTTTAAGTTTGAAAACTGAACCTAAGACAGATGACAACAATGGAGTGACAGGAAAAAACTGCTCTGTACCAGCTGGCTGAACTGAAAATAGATGGAAGATAAATTCTATCTCATGGGATTTGCTGCCTGCTGGAGCTAATCCCATTAACCCACCTGAGGCTTCACACTGCCTCATCTGTGGAGAAGTGTCTTTTTCCTTATTTATGACTTTGCTATTCATATATTTTCCAGGTCATTGCCAACTTGTGCTTAAATATAAAAATCTAATTATATATCTCACTATCTTAGCAACCACAATCATATTGTTCTGTAACATTACTTTTTCTTCCTTTTAAAATTCACTTCATGAACAAAGTAGAAAGAATCCAATAGGTACATTATTCTCTTTCTTTTGAGGTGTAAGTGATATACCATAATTGCTATAACATTTTAATTATTTCAGGTATATAGTTTAATGATTTGTTATTGTATGTATTGCGAAATTATCCCCACAGTAAGTCAGCATTTGTTCACCATGCATATTTGCAAGCATTTTTTTCTTGTGGGAAACTTTTTTTTTTCTTGTGAGAATTTTCAAGGTCTACTCTTCTAGCTACTTTCAAATATGCAATACAGTATTATTTACTGTAGTAACCATGTTGTGCATCTCTTCCCCATGACCTAGTAATTTTATAATTGAAAATTTGAACCTTTTAACCCTGTTACCCACTCCTCCTGACCGCTGCACCTCGGACAACCACCAACTTGTTCAGTATATCCATGTCCTTTTTTTTTTTTTTTTTCTTTTTGGTTTGTTTTAGTTTTTTGCTTTTAGATTCCACATATAAGTGAGATCATGTGGTATCTGTCTTTCTCTTTCTGACTTATTTCAGTTAGCATAATATCTTTAAGTTCTGTCCATGTTGTTGCAAATGGCAACACTTTTTTGTGTGGCAACAAATCACACTCAATTTTTTTTTTTTTTTTTGGTCTGAAAAATATTCTAGTGTGTGTGACACATTTTAATATTTGTTTATCTCTTACTGCACACTTAAGTTGTTTCCTTATCTTGGCTATTGCAAACAGTGCTGGAGTGAACATGAGACTGCATATATATCTTTAGCTTTAGTATTTTTATTTTCTTGGCATAAATGCCCAAAAGGAATTGCTGGCTAATATGGTAGACCTTTTAAAAAGTTTTTGTGTTGCTTCTATTCTGTTTTCCAATGTATATTCCAACCGACAGAACACAAATATTTGTTCTCCTTTACCTATGTCCTCACTCACACTTATTGTCTTTTTGGTTATAACCATTCTATTAACAACAGGTGTGAAATCATAGCTCATGGAAATTTTTCTTTCCATTTCCCTGATAGTTATGTTCAGCATCTTTTCATATGCCTTTGGCCATTTTTATGTCTTCTTTGGAAAAATGTCTATTCAGACAATTCTCTTAAGAGAAAATTATAAAAGAATTTTTTATGAATATGGGTGTTCTCTTTCTTCCTGTATCGTCCATATCTATCTCTGTTTTCCCTCCTTTGAATTAAGAAAAGCTGCTTGAAATATGATGTTTTTTATGATTATTCCCAGTGTTACATAATTAATAGCACCATATATGAAAATTTTTACTGGAGTATGATTTGACTATATTAAACACAGTTGCCACCACCTCCTCATTTAATGACGAGTACATCAGATGGCATCCTAATGCTATCTTTGGTGTATCAAGGAACGTATAGACAGTTCTAAAATGATGACATTTTTATGGTACTTTGGGAAAAATGGATGAAATGGTTTGAAATAAGTAGATGATGATAAGAGGGGGTGTTCAGCCTTCTTGACCCTGTGAAGCTATCCCTCAGGAAGGGATAGCCATAGACAAGGTAGGAAGCTATGTGCATTGAAATAATGTCTTAACAGTTGTGTACATGTAATATCTTCAGATGAAAGTGAAAAAATCAATTTTATAGTTTGTCTTTATGACTAACCACAACTGAGTTTTTTTTTTCTTAATAAGGTTTAGCACGTGGTAGATAATCAATAAATTTTGAGAAGCAGAAAGTTATATAGACAGGCCATTCAAATGATTGGATACATTTTTAATTTTTAACATATTGTTTGATACTTACATTTAAAAAAGAACAAAACCCTGAATGATAATAGTAGCTACCATTTTGAGGGCATGCACTATGTATCAAGCCCTCACGAGCTCATTTAATCTTCATAACATCCTTGGAAAACAATCTGGGTTCTTATCCTCATTTTATGTCAGAGGATTTTGTTTCAGAAATTTTAAGCAAGTAATCAGAAAACTACCTGGGAGGTAGTGGAGCAATCATTTAAACAGACTGATCTGATTCCAAGCTGAAATAAATGTGTTTGTCATGTTTGTAAGGAGGATTACTGACCTGTAACATTTGTTGAATAAATGATATTTGAATCTTGTCTCTCCCTTTCTACCACTTTTGGCTTGTATGTCTCTGCATTCACCTCCATCTCTTACTTCATCATCCTCTTTGTCAGTGGTGAGATTTCTCAGACAGAATATAGGGTATACTCACTGTGCCAGGAGACTAGCATTCCTGTGCAGATACTGAATCAAGGCCTTAACCTCCTTAGCAATGGGAGCCTAGAACTCCTGCTTTCAAATCCTAGCTCTGCTTCTTAGAAGCCCTGTGATTTTGTACAAGCACAGTTTCTTCATCGTTGTATAATAAAAGTAATAATAGTACCTGCATGATATATGTTTGAGTATTAAATAATTTAATAAATGTAAAACATGACATACTGCCTTGCATACAGTAATTAATCAATATTTATTAACTATTAGTCACTTTTCATAACTTCTAAAGGAAATAATATTAGGGAGAAGTAAATTTTAATAAGTGACATTGTTAAATAGCTAACTGTGTTTAGTGATTGCATTTTGTAACACTGAAATTTTTTTAGTCTTTTATTACTGAAATAACTGAGAAGCACATGACAGTTGTTAGCATTTCTGTTCAGAACTTTGAATGTGTTGTGAAGTATTCCATGATGGAGGATGGAGTGAAAGGAAGTTGTCATGATGCTTCAGGGTACTTGTACTTAATAATTGTGTTCTATTCTACTTTCTTTTGTAGTTAAATATTGATTTCTAGGAAAGCACTAAAAAATTGGGCACAACTGAGTGATTAAAAAAAGGTCTTTTACTTTTATTTAAAAATACAATTCAACTTTTAATGATCAAATTTGATGTGCAAACTCTTTGGTCACAGCTATCTCTGTTGTCAAGGAAATTCAATGACAGACACTTAGGAAGAGATTTATCTGGTTGGCAGGTTCTAAAGAATCAGTCCTAATGTAGGGAGGAATTTGTATGGATGTTGTAGAACAATGGTTAGCAAAAACATCTATCCTATTTCATTGAAATTACATTCAAGTATAAGTATTCTGGGTGTTCTGGGAATTCAGGGAATATCTGCTAAAAAATTCCACCCAGCCTCCATCCTTTTCATGCCTTCTATTTCGTATTGAAAATGGGATGCATAACTTCTCAATGATGAACCTGACTGGGGATTGTCAAGTTATGTTCCCCAAACCAACTCTGGTTCTCAACTCCAGCTGTTTAAAAAAAAAAAAAAAAAAAGTTTTATTGGAACATATGCAACCATGCAAATTTGTTTACATACTATGACTTCACCTTGCAGCATAAACTGAATACTCAAAACAGAGACCATATATTCAGCAAAGCCAAGAATATTTATGATCTGGACCTTTACAGGACAAGACATTTGCTAATCTCTAAAGCAGATAGATTTAAATACACCCACGAGAACTTATTCCAACTTGATATTTCATACTTTGTCTTCAGAGAAGATTACCTCTCCTCACTAGGTTTTCTGAAGAGCATCAATAGTATGGGTTAAATATGACTACTGTTTCATGTGTTAGTCTTTTCCTTTCCTTTAGATTATAAACACTCATAGCATGCTTAGATTTATAGAAATAGCCTTATATAAATTATAAAGTATCACATAGAAAATGTGATTATTAAAATATTGAATAGTACAACTGATTCGTCTCTTAATGGCACCCCACTCCAGTACTCTTGCCTGGAAAATCCCACGGAAGGAGGAGCCTGGTGGGCTGCAGTCCATGGGGTCACACAGAGTCAGACACAACTGAAGTGACTTAGCAGGGCATAGCATAGCATGATCACCTTATTTTGTGAAATGACAAATTTGTTGAAGTAATTGAAATTAAGCACATTGACTTATCGTTCATGAGACTTGAAAAAATACAAGACAATGGGTATTAAAAAGCTTTAAAGCAAACAGGCTATCATGAAATTATTAATTTCCATTAGTGTCATTAAAGATCTATTTATTGATGTTTGAGGTTTATTTAGCCTTGTTTTTGTATACATGGTACGTTTCTTAACATTCTTCCCCAATTTTCATCACATTCTCTCTCACTTTTGCTCATTGAGTTCTAGCCTTTTTAGTCATTGTCATGACTTTCTGTATATTTTTTTGGATTATTTTAGTGTTCTCTTAATATAGAGTCCAAAATTGAGATCAGCTCTCAACAAGTACTCTGATAGCTGCAAGAGTGATGATAGTGGGATTAATCTCTAACCCATCTTTTTATAAAGAAGTGTGGTCAATCATCATTATCATCAGCAAATAAAATCCATGTAAAAGCCACCTCCCTAAAGTCTCCTTTCTCTTTTTTAAAGTAAATTCAAATAAATACTGGTAGTGCTAAGAGAAGAATCCAGTGAGAGAATTCTCTGTAAGGATTTTAGAACTTCTTATAGTGCATTTGCTGGGGAAGGCAATGGCACCCCACCCCAGTACTTTTGCCTGGAAAATCCCATGGACGGAGGAGCCTGGTAGGCTCTAGTCCATGGGGTCGCTAGGAGTCGGACACGACTGAGTGACTTCACTTTCACTTTTCACTTTGATGCATTGGAGAAGGAAATGGCAACCCACTCCAGCGTTCTTGCCTGAAGAATCCCAGGGACGGGGGAGCCTGGTGAGCTTCTGTCTATGGGGTCGCACAGAGTCGGACACGACTGAAGCGACTTAGCAGCAGCAGCAGCATAGTGCATTTGCAGGTGAGGATAGTTTACCTGCTCTGGGGAGATGATGCTGATTATTTAAAAAGTCAGAAATAAAATAAGAAACCACTAAAAATAATTTATTTGATTTGTTTGCTTTTTGGTAAACTTGATTCTGTTTTGTAACCTTTGAAACATGGATTTTATGGGTGACAGTATTAAAATTTACACTCCCTCTAGACTGTGTTGTTAATCATTATTGCTCTGCTGGGCTTTAGGATTACCTGCCTGCATTGCAATACAACTTCCTTAATATTTACAATTGAAATGCCAATGGTTCTTAAGACATCTCATATATTTCTATGAATGAAATGGAAGTTACAAGAAATAGAGACTTGTCATCAGAAATAAACTTCAAAATATTAAATTCCTCCTAAATATCTGTAGAACTTTTTAAGACCAATGTTGATTTTTATGCTTCTGAAGTAAAATATCCAATCCTAATGGTTGTATATCTGATACCAGTGGTTGTATTTTAGTGCTTCAAAAGATAAATGAATTCATTATCTAAGGATAGTTATGGTATAAATAAAAACAACAAACAATAGGTGCTTCATTTATAATTTAGTTCAATGCACCAGACATTTATTAAGCCTCTACTTTGTGAAAGTCCCTGCAGAGATGATGTCAGGTGCTTATCTTTGGAGGAGGAGGATTGAAGACAGACACAAGCACCTATGATACTTTAAACCATGCAGA
This sequence comes from Tragelaphus eurycerus, assembly GCA_935064755.1. NCBI lineage: Eukaryota > Metazoa > Chordata > Mammalia > Artiodactyla > Bovidae > Tragelaphus > Tragelaphus eurycerus. The sequence goes on from CAKXYN010000064.1 coordinate 1,315,809, forward strand.
TCTATTGCTATAACTTTAGAAGCTCCCATCTTTTGCAGAGAGCAAAAGATACCAGAAATGGATCTTGGAGCTCCCAGATGACATTCAGGAAAATATTCTACACTTTTGGGAGTATTTCCTACTCTTATTATCTAGTAGCAGTTGTCAAGGAACTGTGTTAAGACCAGGGCTTGAGGGATGGAAGCTATCCTGTATCTTCGACAAAGCAGTAAGTGATCTGGAGATACAAATTTGACCCTGAACTAAAGTCATCCATGAGATTTTCAGCTCTGCCAAATTCTTAGCAATATTGAGACATCAGTCTTATTCATATTTTTGGTAGGAACTTCCCTGTCATCCATGAGATTTTCAGCTCTGCTAAATTCTTAGCAATATTGAGACATTGGTCTCATTCATATTTTGGTAGGAACTTCTCTGGTAGCTCAGTGGTAAATAATTGACCTGCCAGTGCTGGGGACACAGATTCTATCTGTGATCTGAGAAGATCCCACATGCTGTGGAGCGACTAAGCTCATAGTCCACAACCACTGAGCCTGTGCTCTGGAGCATGGGAGCTGCATACCTAAAGCCTATGTTCTGCAATGAGAGAAGCCACTGCAAGTAGAATCCTGAGCGCCTTAACAAAGAGTGGCTCCTGTTTGCCACAACTAGAGAAAGTCTGTGCAAAACAACAGAGACCTAGCGCAGCCAAGATTAAATAAAAATAAAAATGATAAAAAATATTTTGGGTAGAAAAGGAAATTTGCATACAGAGCTTGCTTAAATTTGGGAGTTAGCAGGGACAAAGACTTTTTTGGAGGAGCTTGCCCACCTGAATCAAATTCATTTATTGAGTTCTGTTATGATTCAAAGAGTGAACAGCAGCATTGATCTCAGGAGCTCATAGAATGGTGAGAGAGATAAAATGTACATTGAGGTTTTCCAAGCTACTGAGGGAAAATTGGCTTGAGTAACTGTTTTACACTCAAATCTCTTTTGGGGAGGAGAATGTTCTCAGAGTTTCTTTTTTTTTCCAGCACTTTTTCTGCTTTGTGGAACCCACTTTGTTTCAGCCTTTTACATTCACTTGGTCCTGCACCAAAATTATATCCCCTTATTGGCTTTCACAATAAATCCATCATATAAAACTTGCTATGACAGTTTGTCCATTACAGATTTGGTGGGTGGTGTAGGAAGAGATCACATTATCATGGAGCCCCCCATCAGCTCCACTTCCTATTTTCCCCGTCTGATCATCTCCCAAAAGCTAAGACTCCTAATACATGATACTGTCTTCTTTATCTACCAAATACCACCTGCTAAGCAATGGCACCCCACTCCAGTACTCTTGCCTGGAAAATCCCATGGACGGAGGAACCTGGAAGGCTGCAGTCCATGGGGTCGCTGAGGGTCAGACTTGACTGAGTGACTTCCCTTTCACTTTTCACTTTCATGCATTGGAGAAGGAAATGGCAACCCACTCCAGTGTTCTTGCCTGGAGAATCCCAGGGATGGGGGAGCCTGGTGGGCTGCCGTCTATGGGATCGCACAGAGTCGGACACGACTGAAGCAACTTAGCAGTAGCAGTAGCAAGGGTAGTCTAATATTTTACCTCCTTTCCACAAAAGTTCTGGTGATTTTTTTTTATAGTCGCATAAATATTATAGAAATTGCAGATGGGATGGAGAGAGAGAAAGCAACACAAAAGAACTTAGAGAGTTTGGAAGAAATCAGGTTTTAAAGTGGCAGACCGGAGCCTGGTGATACAATACAGCCTGTGCCACTTTAAATCTCCATTGTAGATCTTGGAACAGATTCCTTTTAATCTCATTCCAACTGTGTGGTTGATAGTAAAGTGTCTTTCCAAAGTATTCCCAGTATTCTCTGAAGTTAGGAAATAACTGCTCTAGTAAAAGGATAAAATTATAAAATATGGACCTTTGATAGTAAGATTTATTACTTGAAAGAAATGCAAGTTATGCATAGAATCTATTACAAGGAGAAGCACAATTATTAGGAAATGATGGGGTTATTGTGATTAGATACTAAAAAAACTCATATTCTTTATTTTAAGCACCAGATCATTGGCAACAATTTTAAAAAGCAAATACCTGTATATATTTATATATATGATGTGAAAAAATATATTTAATATTGTACATTGTTTGTGTATAAAGATTAGAACAAATGAGTACTGCTGAAAAATATTTGAGTGACAGGATCCATATTAAATTGCTTATGTATATTACAACACAATATTTCTTAGCAAAAATAAGTGCTATAAAGCCACTTCAATAAAACTGACACTATTTAGTTTTTAACAAAAATTGATATTTTTCACTAGTTAATTTAGTTCATAAAGGATTTAAAAGTATAAACAAAGACATCTTTGAGCTAAACTTAGGCTTGGGATATAATTTTTTTCTTATTTAATATTTTTTGGGATGCTATGTAAAAATAAAAGTACTTTGATGCTATTTGAATTTATTTTACATAATAATTCAAGAAGTTGGACAAATTAATTCAGCAGCTGAATGACATTGTCCCAGAATCTTTCTACCCTTCTCCTCTGCCATTCTCAAGATGTTGCTGCTGCTGCTGCTAAGTCGCTTCAGTCGTGTCCGACTCTGTGCGACCCCATAGACGGCAGCCCACCAGGCTCCACTGTCCAGCTATGTCCTAATATTAACTTTCTTCATGCTTTCAAGATGAGTAAAGTGGTTCTAGGAATCATATCCATATACAACAGCAGGAAAAAAAAAATTTGTTAGGAAGGTGGAAAACTTTGCTCGAAGCCCCAAAATACCTTTCCTCCCATCTTGTTGACAAGATATGGGTAACCTGCTGCTGCTAAGTCGCTTCAGTCGTGTCCGACTCTGTGCGTCCCCATAGACAGAAGCTCACCAGGTTCCCCGTCCCTGGGATTCTCCAGGCAAGAACACTGGAGTGGGTTGCCATTTCCTTCTCCAATGCATGAAAGTGAAAGTGAAGTCGCTCAGTCGTGTCCGACTCTTAGCGACCCCATGGACTGGAGCCCACCAGGCTCCTCCATCCATGGGATTTTCCAGGCAAGAGTACTGGGGTGGAGTGCCATTGCCTTCCCCGTTGGGTAACCTATATACCCTTTAATCAGTTCCTGGCAAAGGAAATGGGTTCACTATGATTGGCTGAGTCTAATCAGAGTTGTCTTGAACCTGGGAATAATCAACCTCCTCAGAGCTGTTTGGGAAAAAAAATATAGACACCTAAGATGAATCAGGGCTCTAAAGAAGAGAAAGCAGTGGGTAGGAAGCCAGTAGCATCTATGGCAGAAACAGCATCAGCATTTAGGCTGGTGCTTCTAAACCCTAGCTGCACATTAGAATTACCTGGAAAGCCTTTAAAAAAATATGTTGATTTACTTGTGTTCAGTTGCACATAGATATTAACATTTTACAAAAATATTCCTGGTAATTTTAAGTTTGAGAACCACTGCACTAGGTAATTGAGGATAGAATAAAGAAATAAAAACTTTCATGAGTCTGCTTATGTTTAGCTGCTCAAGCAGTTTTCCGTCTCTACTGATCAGTACCTGAAGTTACCAGCAACCATCAGAGTAAGGTTACCAACACAAATCTTAGATCACAGTTAATCTGCCAACCTGAAATGATGTTCACTGCCACGGTCAGTGAACATTTTCTGAGAATGCATGATGTTTGGGTACTTAAATACCCAGACAGCCTTCATAGCCAAGCTGAGATGGTGTTTTTTGTAAAGGTAGGATCATTAGTTCCATTTTTGTGATGAGAGAGCTGAGTTTCACAGAGGGAAGAGACAGAACTAAAGGTTTTATCTTAGAATTCTTACAGCCATGGTTTCCTCCTTCCACTTAATTATTGTTGCTACTTTTGTTGTTATATTTGGGAAAGATGTTATTTGTTCTGGTCAAAGTAAAACCTTGTAATTATGATAACTATTGTTTATTAACAACATATTGTGAGCCAAGAACTTGTGCTAGGTGCTTTATTCCTGCCTCAACATTTATTTAATCATTACAGAAATCACATGCAGTAAATAGTACCAACTCTACTTCATATAAAAGCAAATTGGAACCCAGAAAGTTTGTTACACCTCTGAGGTTTATTATTTAGTTCATTTCTCTGGGATCTAGAATTTGAACCCATTATGCAGTGAAATGCCAAAATGTGTTTTGCTATGCACAAAGATTTGATTTTGTGCAGCTTATCAGTTCAGTAAATATCTGTTGGTTGACTAATAGGTGATAGATGCTGGGCTACCCTGGGTTAGATTGTATTTTTCTTGCACAGTATAATTTACAATTTTAAAGAAATGAGTTGAGGACAGTTACTTTGCACCAAACACTTACTATATGATCAAAGGAAAATTGAATGAATACATGAAGTGGAATCTTTAGACTGCTTAGTTTGGAATTGTTCAAATTTTTAAGACTAGAGAAACTACCTTGGCAATGATTTCCTTTTCCAGAGGAACTTGTTCAAACATAGAAAGTAAAGTCATTAAAGATATATCTCATATTGTACTCTGTGATATTTTCAAACGAATATTGAGTTACTGGAAAGTGTGTCTTGAGTTGTTCAATCACACACCATATTACTGTTTTTGATAAAATAGTACTTTTTTAATAAAAGACATAATTGGTCTATATGGCTGACATTTATTTAGATACTTGCTTTAGAATGTTTTCTTCTAATTGAAAGATAAGAGGAAAATAAACTGAACAATGGCTATTAAGGACTGACGGGTTTAGTTTTCACAGAGATAACATTTTCCAAATTACTGAGTTATGATATTGAAAATGAAGGGCAGGCTTCTTGTTGGGAAAAGTGTTGGAATAGCCCTAAAGCAGAATCTCATTAAAGCAACTGTCAGGATTCCTGTATTTTACCACCACCTCCCCTCTTCTGTAAGAGGCAACTGTCGTTTTGAGGGAGTGTACTGCCAAAGAGGCATTTACAAATAAATGAAAAATGTCACAATTGATTTCACTCCTTCCAGAATACTGTGTGTCAGCTTTGTCATAAACTGTCTTTGTTACTCTCTGTTTTAGATCTCTCAGCTGGACATTGGAAATAGCTTTTGATGGTTTAGGGCCTCTTTCACTTGACCTCAGGTAAGTCCTCTATTGGTGACATTTTATAAATACTTGTAAAATGGCTTGAGGAGTTGAGAGTATAAAAACTTTTTTTTTTTAATTTCTTTTTCTCTGTAATGGCTGTTTTTGTCAAAAAGCATTTCAATGTCAATATTGTTTGCTCGCATTTTTGGACGTTAGAGAGAATTATTCTATGCCCTACGGAGTATGGTAAAATTATGCGACTATAATTCACGTTCTCTTTCCTAATACAATAATTTGTTATTATCATGCTTAATGTAAGAATCATGCCAGTAACAATTACTTGGAAAAAAGACATATGATTATGCTTTTCCTATATCTTGAAATGGATGTCCAAATTTTTATCCCTCTTTCTTTATAATATTATCTTGGATATATGTCTTTCAAATGACTTATATATTACATTGTTGATACACATTCTTTATTGCTATCACCATAAACTGGTCCATTGGCACTACACGGTCATGCTGACATTAGTGAGGACTTACTCTGAGCCATGCTGTACACTATGTACAGCTGAACACTATGCTGCACAATTATATGTTTAGCTTATATAAATGTATCACACTGATTTTTGAATCCTAAGTTAATATGGATTTGAAAAAAGAGAAACGAATTAGAAATTGCTAGCAGTTGTTATTTTCATTGTGGATATTAAAGAAGAGTAAATATATAATTATACTTTAAGAGATTTTAATCAGTATATTTAGTTATACATCATGGATCATTTGGGATTATTTAGCTTTCTACCTCTGCAGGAGGAAATAGCAACTTATTCCAGTAGTCTTGCCTGGAAAAAGCCCATGAACAAGGAGCCTGGTGAGCTAGAGTCCATGGGGTTGCAAAGAGTCAGACATGACTGAGCATGTATGCATGCATGCTTGTAGCTTTCTACTTGAAAGATTAATGGAATGGATCATTTAGCAATATTCTGTTTCTCTTGTAAAACAGAAGTTGAAGCAATTCACTCATTAATGCAACAAATATTTATTGAGCACCTACTAAGCGTGAGCTACTTACACTGAGGACATAATGGTGAAGAATAAGTATCTTTTTCTCAAGGACTTACAGATCAGTGGCAATCAGTGAAGAAAATAGGCAAGTACAGCATCATGTGATGTTGTGAAAACAGTACAGGTAAGCATGCGGTACAAAGTGAGGAATAAAGTGGACTGCTAAGTCTGACTAGAGGTAAATTCTTAAGGACAAATGTGGCAGATATGTGGAAGATATTAAATTTTGGTTATAAAATAGTTATGGTATTTGACATGTAGTGTTTAAGATAGGGAGGTATGTCTAAAGAATTCAGGAAGGGGTACATCAAGAATGTCCTTCTGAACCATATCAAGGAATGCAGACATAATTCTGAATGGTAGCAGTTAAATTGGAAAGACTTCATCTGATACTGAACATTATCTTCAAATCAGGCTGACCAGATTCTCACAAGGCCAGCTCCCTATATCTAACAACCAGGAAGGCGAGCCATTTTTCTTCCTGTATACCTACATAAATAGAATATACTTCCTAGAATATAAAGTCTTTGTGAGCAAGGACTTAGACTGATGCATCTTGTTTTCCCAGGATCTATTGCAGTACTTTGCACATAGCAGGCTCTAAGTGTTTACAGTGTGTGATGACAGGATCAAATGTAAAACTCTGGAGAATGGCTAGGTTGACCCAACAGAGGATTCCCACAAAGACTGACTACTTAAAACCCATATACTCCTTTTTCTTTGATCAGTTGTCTCAAATGGCAAAATTGATCTCTGCACCTCCTCTTGATTTTTAGATTTATAGTAAGGCTACTGCTACTGCTAAGTCGCTTCAGTCGTGTCCGACTCTGTGCGACCCCATAGACGGCAGCCTACCAGGCTCCCCCGTCCCTGGGATTCTCCAGGCAAGAACACTGGAGTGGGTTGCCATTTCCTTCTGCGTTATAGTAAGGGGACTCCATCAAAAGCAGTATGACTTATAATTTAAAAAAATAATGTATCAACTTGTAAATAAAAATTATATGTCCTCATAAATTCTCTTTGTAAACATGAAAAAGTTTTGGAGAAAACTAAGATTAAGTGAAAAAAATGATTTTTAACAAGAAAAGAAATCAATTTATCCAAGTTTTCTTTAACTCCAGAAAATTATAGAGTCAAAATACATTATAAAACTTTCTTTTATAATGATAAAGAGATGAAATGGTAACTATCATTAAATTAATTATAAATTAATGGGTTCAGTTATAATAGTAAATTCTGTATTTCTTACCATTGTAAAGTCCTGAATTCTAGAGACTTTTCTTTGGCCAGCTTTTCTGGGGTTATTCCTTTAAAATATGCTGTCCTATTGTCCACTCTAGTATTCTTGCCTGGAGAATTGCATGGGCAAAGAAGCATCATGGCCTACAGTCTATGGGGTTGCAAAAAGTCAGATACGACTGAGCAACTAATGCTACTACGCTGGTCACCTTGCTGCCAGGTTGTCCTTGAAATCATTTGTGAATTTTTTTGGTATAGCCACAGAAAAGTTCTGGAAGGACTAAGACACTCACTCAAGGCTTCACGGAGTAGGATATCAGCTCTCATTTTTTTTTTAGTGGCCTAAGGATAGACATAAACTGGAAGTTTCAATAAACTCAGTAATTTTGGTAAGACATTTAAAATTTTTTTCAAATGAAAATAATTTTAAAAGTATAAAATCTAACTGTATAACATATTTAAGAAATAAAATATGAATGAGAATGCCAGTTTGCACATGGAATCTGTCCACCATCCATAGGGTAATGTTCACATTTTGCAAAGTGAAGATGAGGTAGTTCTCTCAATCCTGCCTAATGTTTTGGAAAAATGGACATTTCTCTTGCTTGCTGTTACTCAGAATACAGGTTAAGAATAGCCAAATTAAAGAAAGTCTAATGAAAGTAGAAAAGAGGTATAAAAGAGAGCAGTAGAACTAGAGAATATTGAGAAGGATCAGGAAATACCACCCCCAAAATAGTCTTGTTTGACATAAAAATGACTTTTTTGTTCCTAGTCTTTATTTTTATAATTTTTATTGGAGTATATTTTATTTACAATTCTGTTATAGTAGTTTCAGATGTACTCCAAAGTGAATCATATATCCAGTTTTTTTTTTTTTTTTTAAAGATTCTTTTCCCATATAGGCCACTATAGAGCATTAAGTTCCCTGTGCTACACAGCGGGTTCTTATTAGTTTTCTATTTCCATACAGTAGTGTGTATATGTCAATATTTGGAATTGGGCATTACAATGATTTTGAGTTGACTGCATTTATATTCTGAGATTCCTTATTTGCCTAAAAGCAGAGTCTCCTCAAAGATCTCAAAAGTTACTAAATCTTCTGCAGAGCAACTGTAATTTTCTCACCACACCCAAACAAGTTTTGTTACAAAACTGGCACATTCCCCATAGATTTGTCTAAGATCTTTTTTTTTTAATCATTTCAGTGTGTCATTTGTTTTTCTGTAATTACCTTTCCTCCCCATTCCCTTGCCCTAGTGAATTAGGTATAAAGTGAAGTGAAGTGAAGTGAAGTAAAAATCACTCAGTTGTGTCCAATTCTGTGACCCCATGGACTGTTGTATAGTCCATGGAATTCTCCAGGCCAGAATACCGGGTAGCCTTTCCCTTCTCCAGAGGATCTTCCCAACCCAGGGATTGAACCCAGGTCTCCCACATCGCAGGTGCATTCTTTACCAGCTGAGCCACAAGGGAAGCCCTTCAGATCCCAAATTCCAACCATTCCTTTGAGGTATTCATTGCTGAGTGCCCCCTTGTGTATGCCCTATGCACATGAAAATGAATTTGTTTTTCTCTCATTCATCTGTCTTTCGTCAGCCAAATTTACAGGACCAAGCCAATTAACCTAAGATGGGGAGAGGAAAAAAATTGACTACTTAGGGTTCCATAACACACAGTCACACTGAGTGCTAAGGACTTCACTTTGGAACAGTCACTGTAGGAACTTGCTTCCCATATTAAGATCGCTTGATCTAAACTGACTCTTAGTATTTGATCTCAGTTTAGCAGCCCTGCCTCTAGGCTAAATCTGGTCCAGGTGAAATGATACTAATGAAGAGATCAAAGCTGAACCACAGAGAGATTCTAATTGTCCTTATAATCCTGCTAAAGGGTTTTAGCAAAAATATGACCTGCTGTCTTTAACAGCAAGTATGATTTCTAATTGTAAAATGAAAACTTGATTACTTCCTTTAAAGTAAGAAAGTACCCAATCCTAAATCCTTCAAGAGCACCTTTTAACGGCAAATTTCTAATAGATAAGACAAAAATGATTATTTTCTTTACCGTGACAAGAGCTCAAACATATCAGAAGCCCACTAACTCCTTTATATATTTAGAGTAGGAAAGTGAACCAACAGTTCATAAAATAGGCTTTCTTCTAGTAAGAGAAATTTTTAAAAAAGAAAGAGAGGCAGACGATGTGGCCAGGCCAGCCAGTGGGATGTGTAAATAACTGTGAGCTGAACAATTGGTGGAGGGTTGGCCCTGGCCGGGCCAGGTGGTGGGAACAGTGTGAGGCGCTGGCTGCCTTGTTTCAGGGTCATTTCTTGTGCTTATTCCGTCTGTTGGTTTCCTTCTTTTTGTCCACCTTCTGACTTGGCCAGCACCTGTTCTGTACCATTACCTTGGCAGGCAGCTTTCATGTACATTTTAACAAATTCTCCGTGCCAAATTGTCTCCTTAAGTTACCAAAGGCAATTGTTAAAATAACTTGCAGGGCAAGTGAGACAAAAAAAACAGTTTTCTATGAAGACTTGGTAGTCAGGTATACTACTGGCAGGAAGACTGCTTGTGAAATTTACACACAACATGTGAAGCTGGCTTGTTGTTGAGAGAAATGTTAATTGTTTTTAATTGTCTGAAAAAAGGGGTATAAATCTTCTCCATTCTGTTGCTGTTTACTGGCTGTATATTCATGCTAACATGTCCAGTTTGGTTTCTCTTTTTCTGAATATAACTCTGCAAATATCCAGGAACTGAGACAAAAACAGTTCTTTTTACATTAGGACATTGCCTTTTCTCAGCAATATAGTGTGGCTTATGCTGACCTGTTGCTTGGAGACTAGGGAATTTCCACGTGGGTTTTCTTAATGATAGTTATTTTGAAGATTTTTTTATAGAAAATTTGATATAACTTTTTTTATTTGTAGCTGCACTCATTTATGTACCTTTTGCCTTATGGAGAGGAAGGGAACAATCAAAACATCCATTAAAATTGGAATAATACAGTTTTAGTTGGGACACATAGTCCTACTAGAAGTAAGATTTTGCACATAGGAGAACCAAACCTTTTTTCACACTCTTTTTTATCTTACCATATCTCTTTTCTTTAATCCTAAACTTACTGGATGTTTAGTTCTAAAATATTAACACTCAGATAACATGAATTTCAAAGTAAATTTTTCAGAGGTCTATTATGCCACACTCCACTTTCCATTTAATTTTAATTGGGAATGAAGTAAGATACTATGAAGAGACTTTAGTGATGAATTCTGGTAACAGATTATTTTTGATCACCATGTACCTGAATCAATAGTTTATAAAATTTTAAAATTCTGACTTATTTTTTTCTAAATTAGAAAATTGAAGTATGTGACAAAAAAACTAAAGCACAGATTCAGCTCAGAAGGATGAAAGATGATGGTTAAACATAAAGGCTTAGTCAAGGTATCTCACAGCTGTAAAATTACAATATGTTTATTTACTATACTTAAAGTGGGTTAATCAATCAACCATTCAACATATCTAGAGTGTGAAGGATGTGTACAAATATACACTGAGTGCTATAAAATACACATTTTTAAACATCCAAAAATGTTACTGGGCTTCATTTATGATTTTAATTATTCTAGAATATAGAGGAGTTCAGTGTGTTTCCTGCTATGGAAGTTTGTAATTATAGGAAAACAGAATAGGCAGAAAAAATATAATACAGAAATAGATAATAGAAACATATTTAAATAGATGTTAATTATGAGGTGAAGATGATGTGAGAGTCATTAGAAAAGGATTAAATCTGTGCACTGTGGAATTTTGAGAGGTGTTTTAGAGGCACACTATGGTTTGAGCTGAATTGTAACAGATGAAAACTGGGTAACGAATTTGTAGAGAAATAGAAATTTTTGTTTGGGGGAGTGGGGTGACCAAGTGGTGCAGACAAGGGCAGTCCATGGTTTTGCAGTTAACATGAGGGAGAACGGCAGTGCAGGAAGGAGGCATGAGTGACTAGCAGAGAGTGTGTGTCCTGGGAATTTACTGTGTGTGAGGAGAAGTCAGGGAAGGGCCTTCAAGGACCGGCAGTGTGCATACAGTGGACTGCTGTAGGTTCTTGGGCTGGAAGTCCTGTTATGAAGATAGGATCTTCTGTGGAATGAGCCTGAGTAGGGACTAGAGGCAGGATGTCTGGCTGGGAGGGAGTTGTCGACATCTATGCACAAGAGACGGGGAAGGCAATGGCACCCCACCCCAGTACTTTTGCCTGGAAAATCCCATGGACGGAGGAGCCTGGTAGGCTGCAGTCCATGGGGTCGCTAAGAGTCGGACACGACTGAGCGACTTCACTTTCATGCATTGGAGAAGGAAACGGCAACCCACTCCAGTGTTCTTGCCTGGAGAATCCCAGGGACGGGGGAGCCTGGTGAGCTTCTGTCTATGGGGTCTCACAGAGTCGGACACGACTGAAGCGACAGCAGCAGCAGCAGCAGCATGCACAAGAGAATTAGGCTGCATTGGGGTATTGATGGGGGAGTGAATGAAGAAATACAGTGGAAGTAATTAAGCCATATTTTACTGATTTATTTACAAATATAGCACAACAATTAACATATTCCAGATACAGTAATTAACAATCAGGTTAAATTACTTTGATTACCTCTACATTTAATGAAAAACATTTTAATAAAGCTTCTTTCTACAATATTTTATAGCCACTCTACATAGTTACTCATTTCCTGATCCTCTTGTTCTTTCCTTCTTCGACATCTCTCACCATTTTTCTCTGTCCTCTTCCACTTTGTCTTCTAAAGAAACAAAAATTTAGGTGCATTCTATTAGGTTAGCCAAATAAATTAATCACCATTTTATAAAAGTATTATCTTAATATAGTTTAAACAGCATATGAGCTTAAAATGTAAAAGTAGCATTTTTATTAAAAATAGCATTTAATATTTCTTTCCAGGCTGCTCTGGAGACAATGATTTTCAGCTGTTCTTTTTGTTTTTTTCTTTTTCTGAGGTTTAAGTAATTTCTTGATTATAAACAGTTGATACTATCTGTTGACTTCTTGTTTTGTTGATTGAGAAATTAAACAGCATATGAGCTTAAAATGTAAAAGTAGCATTTTTATTAAAAATAGCATTTAATATTTCTTTCCAGGCTGCTCTGGAGACAATGATTTTCAGCTGTTCTTTTTGTTTTTTTCTTTTTCTGAGGTTTAAGTAATTTCTTGATTATAAACAGTTGATACTATCTGTTGACTTCTTGTTTTGTTGATTGAGAAATTAAACAGCATATGAGCTTAAAATGTAAAAGTAGCATTTTTATTAAAAATAGCATTTAATATTTCTTTCCAGGCTGCTCTGGAGACAATGATTTTCAGCTGTTCTTTTTCTTTTTTTCTTTTTCTGAGGTTTAAGTAATTTCTTGATTATAAACAGTTGATACTATCTGTTGACTTCTTGTTTTGTTGATTGAGAAATAATTTTTCTAAGATTTCACATCCAGCCATACAAAATGTCATCCCTTTTTAAAAAATCACAAAGTTATATCACAATTGTTAATTAAATTGTCTTTACATTAGTAATAATAAATGAATATCATTTATTTCTAAACCAAGACATATGATATTTTTCTTTCACATTTATTTCTAAACATTAACCTCTTTGCTTTTTTGTCTCCTTAATTTGTATATATCTGTTGCTATTCATTCCCAAGTGTTCTATAGAAGATTATTAAATGGCTATTAATAACATTTTACAATAATTTTTTTGTTCTTCTCAGAAAAATTTGGCCTTGAATGGCTTCATTTTTAAAGACAAATAGAGGCTAGATTAAAGCATTTAATCCTCACCTTAGGATGCGAGAAAAACCAAAGAATCTAAAAGAAACTAGGGAGTGTTCTTTTGAAATAGTAATGAAATAAACTCCTCTTGAACTTGATGCAAGAGAGAGAAAAGTTAACAATAAAGAAGGGGAAAGATTCAGATGAAACTCATAAAATGCTCTATTGGCTACACTGAAGTTTTTCTGATTTTGGCCTGGATATATTCCTGTTGATCGATTGTGGCCATTGTTTCTATGCCTGGTACAACTGTCATTCTGGGATCAGATCAGATCAGATCAGATCAGTTGCTCAGTTGTGTCCGACTCTTTGCAATCCCATGAACTGCAGCACGTCAGGCCTCCCTGTCCATCACCAGCTCCCGGAGGTCACTCAGACTCACATCCATCGAGTCAGTGATGCCATCCAGCCATCTCATCCTCTGTCGTCCCCTTCTCCTCCTGCCCCCAATCCCTCCCAGAATCAGAGTCTTCTCCAATGAGTCTGGGATATTTCCTGCTTTTTTGTATTAGGATGTGGTCAGTCAGTTCAGTTGCTAGGTTGTGGCCGACTCTGTGACTTCATGGACTGCAGCATGCCAGGCTTCCCTGTCCATCACCAACTCCCAGAGCTTGCTCAAACTCATATCCATTGAGTCAGTGATACCATCCAACCGTCTCACCTCTGTCCTCCACTTCTCTTCCCACCTTCAGTCTTTGCCAGTATCAGGGGCTTTTCCAATGAGTCATTTCTTCGCATCAGGTGGCCAAAGTATTAGAGCTTTAGCATCAGTCCTTCCAATGAATATTCAGGACTGATTTCTTTAGGACTGACTGGTTTGATCTCCTTGCAGTCCAAGGGACTCTCAAGAGTCTTCTCCAACACCACAGTTCAAAAGCATCAATTCTTTGGTGCTCAGCTTTTTTTATAGTCTAATTCTCACATCCATACATGACTACTAGAAAAACCATAGCTTTGCCTTTGTTGGCAAAGTAATGTCTCTGCTTTTGAATATGCTGTCTAGGTTGGTCTGGGCTTTTATTACAAGGAGTAAGCATCTTTTAATTTCATGGCTGTAGTCACCAACTGCGGTGATTTTGGAGCCCAATAAAATAAAGACTGTCATTGTTTCCATTGTTTCCCCATATATTTGCCATCAAGTGTTGGGACTGGATGCAATGATCTTAGTTTTTTTAATTTTGAGTTTTAAATCCACTTTTTCACCCTCTTTGACTTTCATCAAGAGGCTCTTTAGTTCTTCACATTCTGCCGTAAGGGTGGTGTCATCTGAGTGTCTGAGGTTACTGATATTTCTCCCAGCAAACTTGATTTCACCTTATGCTTCATCCAGCCTAGCATTTCACATGATGTACTCTGCATATAAGTTTAATAAGCAGGATGACAATATACAGCCTTGAAGTATTTCTTTCCCAATTTGGAACCATTCTATGGTTCCATGTCCAGTTCTAACTGTTGGATCTTGACCTGCATACAGATATCTCAGGAGGCAGATCCAGTGGTCTGGTATTCCCATCTTTTTCAGAATTTTCCACAGTTTGTTGTGATCTACACAGTCAAAGGCTTTGGCATAGTCAACAAAGCCGAAGTAGATGTTTTTCTGGAACTCTCTTGCTTTTTCGATGATCCAGTGGATGTTGGCAATTTGACCTCTGGTTCCACTGCTTTTCTAAAACCAACTTGAACATCTGGAAGTTCATGGTTCACGTACTATTGAAGCCTGGCTTGGAGAATTTTGAGCATTACTTTGCTAGCGTGTGAGATGAGTGCAATTGTGCGGTAGTTTGAGCATTCTTTGGCATTGCCTTTCTTTGGGATTGGAATGAAAACTGACCTTTTCCAGTCCTGTGGCCACTGCTGAGTTTTCCAAATTTGCTGGCATATTGAGTGCAGCACTTTCACAGCATCATCTTTCAGGATTTGGAATAGCTCCACTGGAATTCCATCACCTCCACTAGCTTTGTTCGTAGTGATGCTTTCTAAGGCCCACTTGACTTCACATTCCAGGATGTCTGGCTCTAGGTGAGTGATCACACACTATTGTGATCATCTGGGTCATACAGATCTTTTTTGTACAGTTCTTCTGTGTATTCTTGCCCCCTCTTCTTAATATCTTCTGCTTCTAGAAGGTCCATACTGTTTCTGGCCTTTATTGTGCCCATCTTTGCATGAAATGTTCCCTTGGTATCTCTGACTTTCTTGAAATCTCTAGTCTTTTCCATTCTATTGTTTTCTTCTATTTCTTTGCACTGATCACCTAGGAAGGCAGTGGTCAATTAGGATGTGGTACCTGCATCTAATTTCTGCCTCCAGTGATTTTTCTAATAAATGGTGCCTGGGAAAGTCTTTTGTCTCCTCATAAGCTAGACGTGTCTTAGTCTCTCCTTCTGCTTGACTGATGGTTTGGATGATCGTAAGCTGCTTCCTCTCAGTGTTCTGAAACCTCTACTTTCCAGTAGTCTTTCTGAATTCAGAGGCCTACTACTCTAATAGTAGGTGCTTTTTTTCTTAAGAAGTTTTTGATCTCTTTATTCGACATCTGTTTGCTTTTTCAAGGGCTTTCCAAGGGCCCAAAGAGTTGGACATGACTGAAGCAACTATTGTAATACTACTGTGTCTTTCCTCTTTATTTTAGTGATATCTATTGAAAAACAATCCTGGCTATTCTGGATTAGTTTTCTGACTTTTTTCTTCTGTTACTTTCCATTTCTTTTCATCTCTGGTGGTTTCTTTGATTTTGTCTTTTTTTTATTGTCTTAATTTTTAGGGACTCTATTCTGTGACTGTTCCTATTTTATGGTATTCTGTTCCTGTTTTATGCTGCACTATAGTAATTTTATTTTGTTGAAATATTTCTCACTCTGCACAGTCTGTTTCTTCCTTGTTCTTTTTTTTTTCTTTTTTGCTGTCTGTTTTTATGTTGGAAGCATTCTCCCTATACATCTATTTTAAAAATAAACAGTAAAAGCTGAGAAGTATATGCTTAGATGAAGTTTGGTAAGCTTCACTATAGAATAGTGATGAGCAAGACTTTTCATTGTCAGTAACTGATGATTTTTTTGTGTGTGTGTGTGTGTGTGTGTGTGTGTGTGTATGGTGGTTTAGTCATTAAGTCATGTCCGACTCTTGTGATCCCATGGACTCTGCAAGGTTCCTCTGTCCATGGGCTATACCAGGCAAGAATGCTGGAGTGGGTTGCCATTTCCTTATTATATATATATATAGTACATTTTATAACAACCCAGAAAAGTAGATATTTTTCCCATTTTAGTGTTGAAAAAACAGAACCAAATGGGACTAAGTAGTTTTCCAAGGTTACATATCTCATTAAGTTTATGTGAATCAAAATCTTGCATTCTAAGACATCATTGTCTAATTTTTTCCCTCTGTAGCTACAGTTCTGTGTCAAGTGGCATTATGGTAGCATTTTGTGAAGAAAAATCACAGCTATGTTAAGTAAAGACAGCTTAATAGAAGTGTAAATGCATTTGAAATGTCCTCTTGTATTCTTTTAGTTTATAGCATTTAAACTGAATGTTGGACTAGTAAATTACAGTGCAATTTAAATGCTTCAGTTTGTACTTTGCTAATGTTACCATATTCTTGAAACATAAAGCCAGAAGTGGAAAGAGAACCACCTTCATAAACTGTAAAATTTAATAAAAATATGTATAACCTTTTGAGAAAATAATTTGTTAATGTACTATATATCAATAGTCTTTAAAAGTTTGGTAATATATATCAATAGCCTTTAATAGATATCAATTTGGTGATATATATCAATATCTTTAAAAGCCTAAAAAATCCTCTGACCTACACAACTGATTTTAGAAATATCTCCCACAGAAGGAAAACAGAGGTGTAGATAAAACTACAAATAAATATTCAAAATTATGATTCATCATTAAATATGCAAACTTAAAGTTAGAAACAACCAAAATTCCTACAATGGCAGGACACTGAAAAAATTAGGATACAACCATATGATGGCGTTATTATGTACCTGTTAAACATGGTATTTTTAAAGGGCATTTAAAATAAGAAATATCTGGTGTGTTAAGCGAAAAAGTTGAATGCCAAATTGTACTCACAGTGCAGTGCAAAGTAGGTTAAAATTCATGTACATTTGCATAGAAAAAAGACTGAAAGAAAGTATGCCAAACTGCAAGCTGTATTTGCCTCCAGCGTCTGTGATTATAGACAATTTATATTTTCTCATTGATACTATTCTGTACTTTCCAAATTTCCTAAATAATTACATATTATTTTAATAATAAAAAAGTATGTGTCTTTAAAAATACTTGAAGACTCTTTGCTGTGGAGAATAAGTGAGTCTAAGGGTTCTTTGGTTCTTTCCTGCCTTCATATAACTATGTGTGGATAGTACTAATGGGACAGAATTGGGCTCTTTTCTGCACTGTATTGTTATTAAGGACTTCCTAAAAGGTGCTTTTTCCTGTCATATTATCACCCCATTTCTTCTGTTTCCTAACACTATTCTCTCATATCTTATACCTTAAACACTCATCATTGGATTCTCATAAGTATGATTTATTTGTCACTAATGTGTATTTTAAATTGATTGTGCATTTTTATTTACAGATCATCTCTAAATATTATTCATATACCAATTGGAACTAGTTTCTGAAATATTTTGTAAAAATCTATTAAAGATTTCCTAGTGACAAAAATTATATATTAAAAAAGTTAAAGATGTGTAACTGGACTTTATGAATAAATCATAATGGGAAAAACCATCCTGATTACCTGTAATTAATACTGGCCTAGCTTTTAGGCAGTTTTCTAGGTAAACTTCATGTAATTTATTTACTAATTGCAGTGATTTTAAACACCTGGGCTCCTTTTGCACTATCTATAAAAATCTTCAGGAAGTAAGAATTAAGGAAGGTATAATGTTGAAGAGGAGTGAAATGGGTGGCATCAAGGTATTCTAGTTGTCCCTTGGTTTCCTTGGGATCTAGGAACCCCCATGAACACCAAATCCACAGATGCTCAAGTCCTTTATATAAAATGGCATAATACCTCACTTTCCCCGTCCACGGGCATCCCACAGATACAGGGGCTGACTGTACTGACACTTGGATGAATTTCAGCTATACTGAATTCTAGAATGGAAATTATGTAAGCAGCATTACCAGTTTTGTAGATAATTTTAATGACTGTTTTAAAATAGATGTTTTTTAAAATTTCAAAGCACAGATAATTTGGCCACATTAAATAATTAATTCTCGTAAGGGTGGGCGATAGATACTATGTTCCTGAATATTCAAGAGAAATTGCAACCCATATTTTATTTTTTCTATGATCACTATGCAAACGTTCATTAAGCAACCAAGAGCTAAAGCCTTGCTCACTCTACTAAAAAGTGGAATTATAAAGTATATTGGCTATTATTGGCTGGTATGAACAGAAGGAAGTTTGGAAAGTTGCTGCTATTATGCAGCAAAGTAAAAATAGTGCTTAAGGTCAGAGGCAAGGAGCATCTTCAGCATGGCTTCATTTATGAAATACGGCAAATCAAATGACACAGATTTGTCTAATTTTGTCACTGCCCCTAACAGATGAAAGAATCTTATGTTTGGTCTAACTGAATTAATAATTATCATGTTTGTTAGTTTACAATATTGAAAAGATGCTTTTAATTTCACTGTTTTAGGTTTGACTTAGATAACTTTGCCAGTTCCTACACTGAAATGAGGCTGACCGAGTAAGTGGCTTTACTACCTAGGGGGAATGCTTTTCTTAATTACAGCTTCCCATCTGCCTCAGAATTGTCACACACTTTGGTTCCTCCTGTCCCCAAATCCTAGATGTGACTCTGTTTTCCCCTTTTGTAATCATTTTAAAGTTCTGATTCTGCCCCCAGGTTTAGTTTGTCTACATTTCAAAAAGAAAAAAAAAAGTTTTCTAATGGTCTCATCCTGCAACACAGAGGATTAAATGACAGCCTCTGACTTGTTCTCTATTGGCTAAAATACCTTTTCCGTTTGTTAAGAAGACAATTTTTCTTTTTTTCCTGAATATCTGAAAAGAAAGGATAATTTAAACAAAATTTAGTTTATGTAAAGAAGACAATGAAGCATTGAAAGTCTTTATCTTTTGAACCATTGATCTCTGTTATTCAGGATAAAGGCAGAGATTCAAGTAAGTCTTTAATTGTGAGGTTTAGGAAGTATTTACAGTATGCTTAGTTACCATGTGTCCAATGAATATTTTGTTTAAAAAGGAAATTTTACTGGGTTGTTCCTCTTTCTGGGGCAGACATTCACTTTTTCCCTTAAGTAAGCAAAGAATCCAATACATACTATACAGCAGTTTAAAAAATCATGAAATGTATATGATAAAATGAATATTGTTTAGTTCTCTATATTTATTAACTTTGGATTGCTTATAAGAACCATGACTTGAATAATAAAGGATTCTACAGCATATGTGTGTTTTACAATTACATACTTTCTTCATTTTTGCCAAAATGTCAGTGTAAACGTTTTCCATCTGTCCTTGACTTTGAACAGAAACAAGTTCTTTCAGTTTTCTTTTGGTGCATTATTTAATGATAATAATGCACCAACTTTTTGTACTGATGTCTAATATATAAGGTGCTCCTTATAAAACATCTTCCATGATAACATACAGTTTATGGCTAATGTATGGTTAATGGTTAGTGTGTGGGTGGTGTTCCCAGACCATGTGGAATTTTAAAAAAAGATGTGTTTATTTATTTATGGCTGTACTGGGTTTTTGTTGCTGTGCCTAGGCTTTCTCTAGTGGCAGTGAGCAGGGGCTACTCTTCATTGTGGTGTGTGGGCTTCTTATTGTGGTGGCTTCTTTTGTTGTGGAGCATGGACTTTAGGCATGTGGGCTCAGGAGTTGTGGCTCACAGACTGTGGAGCCCTGGCTCAGTAGTTGTGGTACATGGGCTTAGTTGCTTCTGGCACGTGGGATCTTCCAGGATCAGGGACAGAGCCCATGTCCCCTGCACTGGCAAGTGGATTTTTTATCTCTGAGCCATGAAGGAAGCCCATCAGACATTATGGGTTTTTATACAACATGATCCTCAAATATGTTTTTCAGCTAATGTTTATATAGAAAAAAATATTTATCTAAACTCAGTGCATGATTTTTAACAAAAGTAATGTTTGAGTAGAGACTAGATATAGTTGTTAGGGTATCAGGATCAGGTACAGCCTCTGCAGAAAACTTTCCACATCAGCATCAGTGATGAGCTTGGGTGTGGCTGATGCTGGGAGGCCGTGCAGTTGCATCTAAATCTGCCATCTGCCAACTAACATGTTCACCACTTGTGATCACCAAACAATGTTTTCAGCGGTTTATATATATATCCCAATATGATAGTTTATCACTTAGATTTTTAATGTATTTTATAAAGCTTATTATGTTGGGGTTGCTGCTGCTGCTGCTAAGTCGCTTCAGTCGTGTCTGACTCTCTGCGACCCCATAGACAGCAGCCCATCAGGCTCCTCCGTCCATGGGATTCTCCAGGCAAGAGCACTGGAGTGGGTTGCCATTTCCTTCTCCAATGCATGAAAGTGAAAAGTGAAAGTGAAGCTGCTCAGTTGTGTCTGACTCTTAGCAACCCCATGGACTGCAGCCTACCAGGCTCCTAGGTAACGAATACTAATATTTCGTATTCATTGAAACAGGAAAAAGAGATTAGCTTTTTATGTCTGATTTATGTAATACTGACATTTGATGGGAGAGATGCCTGAACTCTGTTTTGAAAGTCTGATGTGGTGGAAAAATATTAGGATTTAGCATCCATGGTCCTTGGTTCAAATTCTGCCACTACTACCTTAGGTATACTTGGATAAGTTCCTAAAGTATCTTGAGTCTTATTTTTCTCCTATCTCAGATGAGAACAATACTCTTCATCTTCTATAGTTGTTTTAAAGATTAAGAAAAATATACGGAAGACATCCTAGTGCCTTGCACATAGTAGCCACTATTGTGCTTAGTTGATCAGTCATGTCTAACACTTTGTGACCCCATGAACTATAGTGCTCCAGGCTCCTCTGTCCATGGGGATTCTCCAGGCAATCTTCCCAACCCAGGGATCAAATCCAGGTCTCCCATATTGTAGGCAGATTCTTTATCTTCTGAACCACCAGGGAAGCCCAAGAATACTGGAGTGGGTAGCCTATCCCTTCTCCAGTGGATCTTCTCAATCCAGGAATCGAACCTGGGTCTCCTTTATCGCAGGAGGATTCTTTACCAGCTGAGCTACCAGAGAAGCCTGTGGCCACTATATTAGTGAAGGCTATTATGATTAGTGATAACTTGCAGTTATTTATTAATAGTATGTAAAAGTTAATAGTGCCAAATTTTGGAATGCCTTCTAGTTTGGTAGAGCACTTTGTTATCAGATCAGATCAGATCAGATCAGTTGCTCAGTCATGTCTGACTCTTTGCGACACCATGAATCACAGCATGCCAGGCCTCCCTGTCTATCACCAACTCCCGGAGTTCACTCAGACTCACTCCATCAAGTCAGTGATGCCATCCAGCCATCTCATCCTCTGTCGTCCCCTTCTTCTCTTGCCCCCAATCCCTCCCAGCATCAGAGGCTTTTCCAGTGAGTCAACTCTTCGCATGAGGTGGCCAAAGTACTGGAGTTTCAGCTTTAGCATCATTCCTTCCAAAGAAACCCCAGGGCTGATCTCCTTCAGAATGGACTGGTTGGATCTCCTTGCAATCCAAGGGACTCTCAAGAGAATCTTTCCTAAAGCACTCAGGGGCATCTTATTATTCTTAGCGAGTCCTATATACAGCTTATATGGGAGGTTAACTGATTTGGCTAGTAAATGATAGAGTAAAAATGTGAGCCTAATCTTGTAACTTCCAAATCTCTGCTCTTTGTACAATAAAATATCAGTTTTTTATTAATAATTATTAACTTCACATTCCAGATGACAAACATTTATTTGACTTAAAAGTTTTAAATGGATGTATAGATGAAAAATTTTCTAGTGGAATCATATACAAGTTTTTACTAAAAATCAATAGTGCAAGGAGCTGTTGGCACTGGATATATTACACGGGGATTTCTATCCCCTAGTGTCTTCACAGACTTTAACTTACTCTGGCACATGTGGGGACCGAGTGGGTAGTTACCACACATATGTTACAGGTGATGATCCTGACATCCTAAGAAGCTATGTTTTGCTGAAGGTGATGCTTTTAGTAAATAGCAGAATGTTGTGTCTCCAAGTATAGGTTTTACATGAATTTCCCCAAATCCAGTTTATTCAGCATTTATTGAATATTATGTTTAGAGTATATACTATTAGAAGTACAAAAATAAACAAGGCAATTTCCTTGCCTTTATAGATTTTAAAACTTGTGTATGCTTCTGAGGGAGAGACAAAAATGCATTTAAATGATCACAATGGAAGATGTGATATGCCAAAATAAAAATGAAAGTAACACAGTTCTAACTCTTTGTGACCGCATGGTCTAAAGAGTCCATGGAATTCTCGAGGCCAGAATACTGGAGTGGATAGCTTTTCCCTTCTCTAGGGAGTCTTCCCAACCTAGGTATCAAACCCAAGTCTCCTGCATTGTGATCAGATTCTTTACCAGGTGAGCCACCAGGGACACCTGAGAGTACTGGAGTCAGGAGCCTAACTCTTCTCCAGGGGATCTTCCCGACCCAGGAATCGAACTGGGGTCTCCTGCATTGCAGGGAGACTTTTTACCAACTGAGCTACTATGGAAGCATGTGATATGTCTAGCATTATAAAAATTGAAAACCTAAGTTGAGTATGATGTGGAAGAAAGTGGAAGAAATCTAGGTTACATATTTGGTCAGTGAAATTCCTAAAAGGTGTAATGGTTTATGTGGAAGAAAACTAGAAGTGACTGTATTTTCTTAGATTCTAAAGCTATGAAAAACTGCATTTTTGTTCTTAAATGCATTATGGACTATAATGAGTGCACACTGCAAGGTGCCAAAATTTATGATAAGAAAAAATAATTAAGCAAGATAATTGCATATTGATGCTTACTGGAAATACTTATGTATCCATTAAGTTTAGAAAATGAAAAACTTAGTTCTGTATCTTAATTCATTCCACTTATGTTTAGGTGTGAATTAGATTTAATGAATTCTAATAATATTTTGAATTTGATGTATTTATCTTCATCTAGAACACTTAGCTCCATAATGTACTTAATGTACTTAAGTAGCACATTAAGAAAAAGATAAATTCTTCCTTTACTTTCATCTATTCCTGAAAAATTTGAGTGTATGTGGTTTGGGATTACTCATTTTCCATTTCTTGTGATTAATTCAGGAAACAAGCAGTCTGGGCTTTCTAGGTACATTATTTTTAGTAATGGGTGATTTTTTGTTTTTCATTTGAAGATGTGGCCCTCAGAGGCATGTTAGGGCAATTTTCTGTCCTCAAATGCAATGAAAACTGATTAATTTGTTCATCTTAATTTAGCTAATAGTGTTCTCCACGCTGTATTTTACATGCACAATGGAAATCTTTATGCCTTAAAATAATCTGAACCAATGTAATTAATGATATTTTACAGTTGATGTAATTGCCACGTTATAGTTTACATATTTTACAAATATCCTTAAAATATTTATATTTTCCCCAGAGGAAAACAAGAAAAATCACCCATTCTTTTGCCACTCATACTTATCTAGCCTTTCTATCTATAAATAAAAGGGGATCTTATCATTCATAGTTTTCTCATTTAGTTAATATCTTGCGAATATCTTTTACAGATAAAGAAGCTGAGACTTAGACACAAGATTTAAGCCTAAGTATCTATGGCTTCAAAGCCTGTTATCTTAACCAGTAAGCATACCAACTTTGTTTAAAAAAAAATAGAACTATACTGTGATTGAATACTATAATTTGGTATGGTTGAAAAGGAAATTTCTTGAGGAAGGGATTGACTTTCATGGTTGATGAAGAAGCTCAAGAGACAAAAGGAACCAGAGGTAGTTCCTGCCTTATCTTATTTAAGCCCAAGCACTGCAGGTTTCTTCACAGCTCTTCATATAACTTTTTTTTTTTCTGTCTTTCCTATATCACACTTTTATTTTGAATAGCTTATCTTCTCTGTCATCAGGCAACTGTAGTTATATAAGGTTTCCTATTTATATAACACAAATTTAAGGTGATAGGTGATTGCATTCCATGTGGAATTATGAGCAATTTCAGTTCAGATGTCAGGAAAAGGAATCTCTTTTGCAATTGAGGTTAAAGGTCCCATAGAATAAAGTGGAATGATTCACCACCTTACAAGAGTTTGCTGTCTGCTGTTATGTTTTATCCTTTTATTAAAAAAATATTCTGAATATATTAGGAGACTGATGCTGAATTTTCTCACATGCTTAGAAAATATGTATCACATTTGTGGTTTTTTTCTCCTTACAGTTCAATATTAACATTTCCTATTTGAATATTTAATATCATTGGAAAAATAGATAACATTCTTGCTCTTTTTCATTGTAAAAATATTGTCTTATTTCTAAAGTAAAAAAGAATGCATTCTCTTGGTTAAGATATTAAAGAGGTAGCAATTTTAGAAAATATTAATCTGGCTTTTAAATCCAAATGTTATCTTTCTTAATTTATAAGAAACCACTATAGAGTTGTGTAATTTTTTCTCAAGAAATAATCTACATTAAAAAGGGTATGATATTTGTGAAACTCCTTTTTTAGAATATGTGTTTTTGAAAAGCAAAGATCCATAAATTGAATAATTTTTATGAATTATAAAATTTATAGTGCATTTTTATAGAAATATATCTTGATTCTATAACAATCTGTAGTTACATTATAAAAACAATCTTTGATGCCATATATTTTTATATTTGTTAAGATATTAATAACAATAGAAATCCCCTGGCAGTCCAGTGGTTAGGATTCCACACTTTCACTGCCAAAGGTGCAGATTCAAGCCCTGGTTGGGGAACTAAGATTTCAAAAGCTATGCAGAGCAGCCAAAGAAAACAATAAGATTTAATAATTATGTTCAAAACATGTTATTAAATTATATTGTGTTTTGGCCTTTTTAACTGCCCCCTATGCCCCACCGCCCCCCACCAATAGAAACTCAGTTTTCTTAATCATGACCTTCTTGAAATCATAGACCTACCAGCAAAATGAACCTTGTGTATTGGTTTTTTAAAAATGAGAATTTATTTTTAGGCTACTATGAATATTCTTATTGTGACTATAGGACACTTAACTGTTTTTTTTCGCAGGGTTTCATCTCATGCAATAGCTCATGAATTTTTTTTTAATATCTCATTTCTATTAATGTTATTCTTGTCATTGATTAACATTATAAGAAAGATTTCTCTGTTAAAATGTGAAGTATCTTTTTAAACTCTGAGGATCACTATCTTGATTTTTTTTTAAAAAATTAAAGAATCCTTTAAGATGTGCTTCTTCATTAGGTTTTTAGTAAATATATCATGGATTTTTCCTCATTTTTCATATTTGCCTATGGAGAAATAGTTTGATTCATTCACTCAGATCAGATCAGTCGCTTAGTTGTGTCCGACTCTGCAACCCCATGAATCGCAGCACGCCAGGCCTCCCTGTCCATCACCAACTCCCAGAGGTCACTCAGACTCACGTCCACCAAGTCAGTGATACCATCCAGCCATCTCATCCTCTGTCATCCCTTTCTCCTCTTGGCCCCAATCCCTCCCAGCATCAGAGTCTTTTCCAATGAGTCAACTCTTCACATGAGGTGGCCAAAGTACTAGAGTTTCAGCTTTAGCATCATTCCTTCCAAAGAAATCCCAGGGCTGATCTCCTTCAGAATGGACTGGTTGGCTCTCCTTGCAGTCCAAGGGACTCTCAGGAGTCTTCTCCAACACCACAATTCAAAAGCATCAATTCTTCGGCTCTCAGCCTTCTTCACAGTCCAGCTCTCACATCCATACATGACCACAGGAAAAATCATAGCCTTGACTAGACGGGCCTTTGTTGGCAAAGTAATGTCTCTGCTTTTTAATATGCCATCTAGGTGGTCATAACTTTCCTTCCAAGGAATAAGCGTCTTTTAATTTCATGGCTGCAGTCACCATCTGCAGTCATTTTGGAGCCCAGAAAAATAAAGTCTGACACTGTTTCCACTGTTTCTCCATCTATTTCCCATGAAGTGATGGGACCAGATGCCATGATCTTCGTTTTCTAAATGTTGAGCTTTAAGCCAACTTTTTCACTCTCCACTTTCACTTTCATCAAGAGGCTTTTTAGTTCCTCTTCACTTTCTGCCATAAGGGTGGTGTCATCTGCATATCTGAGGTTATTGCTATTTCTCCCGGCAATCTTGATGCCAGCTTGTGTTTCTTCCAATCCAGCACTTCTCATGATGTAATCTGCATAGAAGTTAAATAAACATGGTGACAATATACAGCCTTGACGAACTCCTTTTCCTATTTGGAACCAGTCTGTTGTTCCATGTCCAGTTCTAACTGTTGCTTCCTGACCTGCATACAGATTTCTCAAGAGGCAGATCAGGTGGTATGGTATTTCTATCTCTTTCAGAATTTTCCACAGTTTATTGTGATCTACACAGTCAAAGGCTTTGGCATAGTCAATAAAGCAGAAATAGATGTTTTTCTGGAACTCTTTTGCTTTTTCCATGATTCAGCGGACGTTGGCAATTTGATCTCTGGTTCCTCCGCCTTTTCTAAAACCAGATTGAACATCAGGAAGTTCACGATTCACATATTGCTGAAGCCTGGCTTAGAGAATTTTGAGCATTCCTTTACTAGCGTGTGAGATGAGTGCAATTGTGCAGTAGTTTGAGCATTCTTTGGCATTGCCTTTCTTTGGAATTGGAATGAAAACTGACCTTTTCCAGTCCTATAGCCACTGCTGAGTTTTCCAAATTTGCTGGCATATTGAGGGCAGCACTTTCACAGCATCATCTTTCAGGATTTGGAATAGCTCCACTGGAATTGCATCACCTCCACTAGCTTTATTCATAATGATGCTTTCTAAGGCCCACTTGACTTCACTTTCCAGGATGTCTGGTTCTAGGTCAGTGATCACACCATCGTGATTATTTGTGTCGTGAAGCTCTTTTTTGTACAGTTCTTCTGTGTATTCTTGCCATCTCTTCTTAATATCTTCTGCTTCTGTTCATTCACTAGTTGGTTTGTAATGTCATGGTGTGTGAGTCTGGAGGAGTCTGTACCCCTATTGGTGGGAGAGCTAGTACATAAAAAAGTGAAGCATTTTTGTATTTCTTTTTAAAATATTCCTTTGTCAGAAGGATCCCAATATCACCACAAGGTTTGATGATTCTTTAAGAAAGACTCAGAAGACTCAGTATGTAGTCAGATGAATGGCTATGATTTATTACAATTTAAGAAAACACTGGTGGCTCAGATGGTAAAGAATTTGCCTGCAATGTGGAAGACCTGGGTTAGGTCCCTGGGTCTGGAGAAGGGAATGGCTACCCACTCTACTGTTCTTTCCTGGAGAATCCCATGGATGGAAGAGCCTGGCAGTCTACAGTCCATGGGATTGCAAAGAGCCTGACACAACTGAGAGACTAACACTTTCATTTACATTTTTTTTAAGGAAAAACACATGGATTGATACCTGAGAGAAACTAGACACAAGCTTCCGGAGTTCTCTCCCAGTGTAGTCACCACACAGGAGGCAGTGATTCTTCCATGATGAGTTATGACAAATGTGAACTGTTGTTGCCAGCCAGTGTAGAAGCTCAGTACCCATGGTTTTAGGGGAAATGGTCATGTAGGCTCCTTCTGCCTAGCATGTACTAAAATAATAGAAGAAAAGCAGGAATTCAGCCATACCTATATTACTTCTACAAACTGTGTAGGCACAGGGAGCTTTTTATCAGTTCCGAGAATGTCAGGACCCTTCCTGAAATCCAAATTCTATCTCTACCGCTAACACATTATGAATTTGAGAAAATCACCTTTACCTTTCTAAATCTCAATTTTCTTCTCTTAAATAGTGAGATATGCTAAATAGTATTAAAAAATCTCTAATTCTATTAGAATCGGAACTCTAAATAGATTTTTTCTTAATCTATACAGATCAATGGGATTCTTTTAAATTACTTTTTCCTCTAGCCCCCAGTGGTGATTTATTATAGATGAAGTTCAGAAGCTTCTATTACACTTAGGGTATTTCTGATTAAATTTTTCCTACTTACATAGTTTCCACATCCAAACATAAAGTTGTATCTTATATGTTGAAAAGTCAAAGAGAGAAGTTGAATTATGAACTGTGTGGCCTTAATGACAATAGATATGAATGATGACAGGACAAGTATTTAATTTCCATTTAACAGAGGAGGGCACAATAACTCAGAGAGAATAATTAATTTGTAAATGTCTGTACAGCTAACACATCAAAGTAATTAAATATAAATAGTTCTTCTAGCTACTCCATAGGATGTTCTTTGAAGGCAGACACTGACATTTTTCAGTAGTAAACTGTGGGTCCATTCTTTCCTGGAGATTCCCATGGACGGAAGAGACTGGTGGGCTACAGTCCACAGGGTCGCAAAGAGTCGGATACGACTGAGTTACTTCACTGGGCCCTGGGACTGTGGCTCCATAAATAGGAGTTACTCAATAAATGTTAGACAGGTAATAGTTGTATGAACATGGAGCAGTTCACTCATTCTGTCACTCAACAAACTTTAGAAACATAGTTATTAAACACTTTCTTCCTTTTAATATTTTCACTGGTGGTTTTGTAATTACATTTGGTGCTTTTAGTTCACCCGGGGCCTGACTTTTGCTGTTGGAGACTTTATCCCTCCTCTTAGAACATTAGTTTCTGCCTTGCTCTAGCAGTTGTGGCCCCTTCTCTTGCTGTCTGTCTGTGTGTGTGTGTCTCTGTCTCAGGGTACTTAGAGGCTACTTGGTAAATAGTAATTTTCTTTTTTTTTTGGTCTCCTGGTCCACTTTCATAGACCAATCTGGTCTAGAAGACAGAAAAATATCTCTTTGTCCTTGCTCAAGCCATGATTGAGATAGAATCTCCCAAACAGCACTATTTTAAAGAAAAACCCTCTGACAGAATAAAATAAAGCAATTTGTCATTTCCACTGAAGATCAGTGGTCATTTTGATAGAAAATGTGCTCAATCACTCTTGAAAGAGAATTATGGTGCTGCTGTATTATTTCATTTAGTACTTTATATATCCTGTACTGACATTTTTCTTTTTAGTTAATTGGAATTAAAGTCTAGCTCTTTAAGTGTGTTTTGGGAAGTATATTTTATTCAAAACTTCTTTGGCACTTTTGAAAATTCTTTAATTCTGTTTTGAAATTTTTTTATAGAGCTACATGGAAAATAAGTACTGTAACTGAATTTTTGGTTTTAAAAGGTACCTACTCAGATCAGATCAGATGCATTTAACTGAATATTGAAAAATGATTTCATATTGAAAATATTGTATGTTGACAACTGGACTTTATCTTTTGGAACTGTATCTTTGTAATTTCAGTACAATATTTAACAAATTGCATTTATCGTTCTCTACTTAGATGAACTCTTAGACATTACATGAGGATACATTTTTAAGTACCAGTACTTGAAGTTTTATGATTAAATCTATTCATACAAGTTTCATGCTTTGAGACTGTGCAAGAAAAATATTAATTAGTTTGTAATTTAGAATATCAATAGCCTTAGAGTTGTAGTACTGAAATAGTGCTATTTTTGGATCACTTGAAATAGTAGAGTCTAAGAGATTTTGAAGTGTTACTTTAAAGCAAAAGTCATTTAAAAATAATATGTTACATATAAGAAAAATTCAGAGTTGCGTATAAAATATCTAGACTTTGGTGGAACTATAATTTTAAATCTTATATTATCTGTATGCTTCAAATTTATTTGTAATTTTGAAATAGTAATGTATTTGGAATGCTTTTGCATAGCTGACTACTAATAGGGTCTCAATATTACCCTGCCCCAGGGGTCCTATTTTAATTGTAGTTTATACAAATAATATATTAAAATAATCTATATAAATAATGCCTACTATAGCTACACCAGGAGAAGCAATGATCTGAGGAACATGCCATTTTATTTGGCAACTGGAGACCCAGTACTTAGGATAGAAGTAGACCTCCTGTATAATTTTATGTGTTTAAAAATAAGAAATACATCAGTAATGATATAGAAGTAGTTTTAGAGTATTCACTGTAAAGATTCACCATCTGACCCTTCTGAATCTAGTTGGGAGTTCTAAAGTACCTAAAAATACCCTATTTTCAGATACAGTCAAATTTCACACATAAACACAAGGTCATATTTCTGGATAACTATATTTTAAGATATAACAGCAATTTGATTTTTATAGTGATGTGGCAGTTTCAAAGCAGATTTAAGTGACATTTAAAACTAATATGTTGTTTTAGCTAAAATGATTCTGCTAATTTGGTTGGTTTTCCACTGAATTTTCTACATTAAGTCATCTGTATATTGAGTCTTTTTATCTATTTCGACATTAATTTCTTATTTATAAATGCTTAAGTTATGAAATTTTTTTCTGGTACTATTAAGTATAAATTTAGCATGGTTAGTATCCCTTTTCCTGGTTTTTTGTAATATAAGCATTTAAGGTTATAAATGTCCTGCTGGACATTGAGTTTATTATGTTCTGCAAGCTATTATATATAATATTATTTTAATTTTTGTCAGTTCTAACTATTTTAAAATTTCCATTATGATTTATCTATTTTCTGACCCAAGAGTTATTCAACCATGTGTTTTTAAAATATATGTTTTCATTTTTTTTTACAAATATATTTTAATTGCATTGTGATTAGTGACGGTGATCTATGTTTTGAAATTTCTTGAAACTTATTTTTTGTCCTAAAATATGGTCAATATTTGTTAATATTCTGCCTCTGCTTGAAGAGACTAGACTATTGTTGACTGCAGTGTCTCCTATCCAAGTACTAACCAGGCCTGACCCTGCTTAGCTTCCGAGATCAGATGAGATGGGGCACTTTCAGGGTGGTATGGCCATAGACTTGACTGCAGAGTCTAATGAAAGTCATTTAATTAAGTTTGCTAATTTTATTATTATAAATTCTCTATTAATTTTGTCTAATTAACCTATCAGTACTTGAAAAAGGTGTATCAGTGTCTCTCAATGCTCTTGATTTTCAAATTTCTCCTTTTATTTTTCTCACCTGTATTTTATACATTTGGGGACTTTTAAATTATGTGCAATGTGCATATAATTTAGGATTATATATTTTATATATTCCTAGTGAACTGAATGTTTTATTATAATGAAATTGCCATCCTAACTCTAGTAATAATCTAGTTTTATTTTATCTGAAATGTATTTGGCTATTCCAGATTTCCTTTGGTTCATATTTGCTTTGCATTTCTTTTGTCATGTCTTTTCACCTAAAATTTAAAAATCTATTTAAAATAGATTAAATAGATTAAAATCTATTTAAAATCTAGAATTTGAAAATGCTTTACATTTGTCTATATTTAGCTGTATTTTTTCATATAAAAATTGCATATTTTTCCTCTTTTAAAAAATTTAATAGACTTTTTCTTAGTTGTAGTTTTACAAAAAACTTCAGTGGAAAGTATAGAGAGGTTCCATTTATTTATTTCTTCTTCACTTTGTTACAGCTGAAGAGCCAATATTGATACATATGTTATTATCAACTAAAGTTTATAGTTTACTTTAGAGTTCACTTTATGTTGTTCATTCTTTGGATTTTGATAAATGTATAATGACATGTATCCACCACTCTCATATCATACAGAATAGTGTCACTGATCTAAAATATCCCCTGTGCTCTACCTTTTGATCCCTCCTTCCCCTCTCCTGAAGCATTGGCAACCATTAGTCTTTTTTACTGTCTCCATAGTTTTGTGTTTTCCAGAATGTCACCTAGTTGGAAACATGTGGTGTGTTACCTTTTCAGATTGGCTTCTTTCATTTAGAACTATTCATTTAAGATTCCTCCATGTCTTTTTGTGGTTTGATAGCTCGTCTCTATTTCTAACTAATATTCCATTTTATGTTTAAATAAGCACAGTTGTTTATCCATTCACCTATCAAAGGACTTTTTAACTGATTCTAAAGCTTGATAATTAAGATTAAAGTTGCTCTATGCATTTGTGTGTAGGTTTTTGTGTGAACTGAAGTTTTCAAATCATTGGGTGTATATAAAAAAGTGTGAGTGCTGGATCATATTTTAAGAGTTTGTTGAATGTTGTAAAAAAGTGCCAAAGTGTCTTGTCAGGTGACTGTCATTTTGTATTAGCAACGAGTGAGAATGCCTGTTACTTTATCACATCCTTGTCAGCATTTGGTGGTGTCAGAGTTTCAGATTTTAGTGTAGCTGGAGTCACAAAAATTGTCAATCAGATGTTCTCTTTTGTATAACTGATGAATTATTACATTTATATTTATTTTGATTATTGCTATTTATCTTACTGTGTATTTTTTCCTTGTCCTACTTTTTTAAAGAGCCATTTTTGTTTCCTTCTTGGTTCATGTTGGATAGATGCATTTGGGGTGTGTTTGTGTGTGCATGTGTTTTATATCCCATCTTCTCACTTCTCTGGTTTGGAATTACTAGTTTTATGGTTATTCTTGTTATTTACCACATATATTAAAGTTGAATGGTAAATTTAGGACTGGGATCTTAGAACACTCTGATATGATCATCTTCTGATTTACTTATTATTTTCATTTTTTTTTTCTGATTTACTTGTTTTCATTTTTGATTTACATATCCATTAATATTTTTAATTTATTAAAAATTTTTATTGGAGTATAGTTGCTTTACAATGTTGTATTAGTTTGTGCTGTACAGGAAAATGAATCAGTTATGTATACATATATGCCCACTTCATTTAGATTTCCTTCCCATTTAGGTCACACTGAGTAGAATGTATATACTCTGTTTTACAGTAGGTCCTCATTGTGTGTGTGTGTGCGCGTGGAGTCGCTCAGTCGTGTCCGACTCTTTGCGACCCCGTGGACTGTATTCGGCCAGGCTTCTCTATCCATGGGATTCTCCAGGCAAGAATACTGGAATGGGTTGCCATTTCCTTCTCCAGTGGATCTTCCCAACCCAGGGATCGAACCCGGGTCACCTACACTGCAGGCAGATTCTTTACTGAGTTCTCATTAGTTATCACTTTTCACTTTAATGCATTGGAGAGGGAAATGGCAGCCCACTCCAGTATTCTTGCCTGGAGAATCCCAGGTACAAGGGAGCCTGGTGGGCTGCCGTCTACGGGGTCGCACAGAGTCGGACACGACTGAAGCGACTTAGCAGCAGCAGCATTACTTATCTGTTTTATACAGATAAGTAGTATAAGAGTACTATATATGAGTACTATATAAGAGTACTTATCTATGAGTATAGATAAGAGTAGTATATATATGTCAGTCCTAGCCTTCTAATTCATCCCATCACTTCTTCCCTCTTGGTATCCATATGTTTGTTCTCTACATTTGTGTTTCTATTTGCAGATAAGTTCATCTAAACCATTTTTCTAGATTCCACATATCAGATCAGATCAGATCAGATCAGTCGCTCAGTCGTGTCCGACTCTTTGTGACCCCATGAACCGCAGCACACCAGGCCTCCCTATCCATCACCAGCTCTTGGAGGTCACTCAGACTCACATCCATCAAGTCAGTGATGCCATCCAGCCATCTCATCCTCTGTCGTCCCCTTCTCCTCCTGCCCCCAATCCCTCCCAGCATCAGAGTCTTCTCCAATGAGTCAACTCTTCGCATGAGGTGGCCAAAATACTGGAGTTTCAGCTTTAGCATCATTCCTTCCAAAGAAATCCCAGGGCTGATCTCCTTCAGAATGGACCGGTTGGATCTCCTTGCAGTCCAAGGGACTCTCAAGAGTCTTCTCCAACACCACAGTTCAAAAGCATCAATTCTTCGGCGCTCAGCCTTCTTCACAGTCCAGCTCTCACATCCATACATGACCACAGGAAAGACCATAGCCTTGACTAGGCGAACCTTTGTTGGCAAAGTGATGTCTCTGCTATCTAGGTTGGTCATAACTTTAGCAATATCATATGATATTTGTTGTTCTTTTTCTGACTTTTCTCTGTATGACAGTTTCTAGGTCTATCCATGGCTCTGCAAATGGCAGTATTTGGTTCCTTTTTATGGCTGAGTGGTATTTCATTGTATGTGTATGCCACTTTTTCCATTCCTCTGTTGATAGGCATTTAGGTTGCTTCCATGTCCTGGCTATTGTAAATAGTGCTGTAGTGAACATTGGAATGAATGAATGGATCTTGAATTATGGTTTTCTCCAGGTATATTCCCAGGAGTGTGATTGCTGGGTCATATGGTTGTTCTGTTTTTAGCTTTTCAACAGTGTAGAAGGGTTCCTTTTGTTCCACATCCTCTCTGGCATTTTTTTAAACACCTGCAATTTTCACATTATTATTATCATATATAGATAATATTTGCACAGGTTTATTTTACATCCATTCCAGAAAGACAGTTTATTCAAACACAATTACATTTTGTGATTATTTCCTTTCAGTACTTTGAAGATATTTTAAAATAGTTTTATGGCTTTCATTATAGATGTAGAGGAGTCAGTTACCAGAATGGCTTGTATTCATTTTTAAATTTGACCTGCCTCCCCTCCTCCTCCTTTGCCTTTTCATCCACAGTTTCACCATAACATGCTTGGGTGTGTGTGTGTGTTTTTCCATTGCTCTCACCATTTGAGCATTTTTCAGTCATTATCTCTTCAAATACAGACTCTTCAGACTTTTCTTTACACTCTCCTAGTCTCTGTTTAAAATTACTGTACATCTTTTCATTCCATCTTCTGTGGCTTTCACATTTTTTCCCATCTTTTTCTGTCTTGTTTGCTTTTTGTATTCCAACTATGTAATTTCTTCAATTCTGAAGTTTATTATTACAACTCTTATTATTTCTTTAGTTCTAATTTGTTGTTTAATACTTCCCCTTTATTTTCAAATATCATATTTTATATCTGAAAGTTCTGTTTGATTTCTTTTCAAATCTGCTGGCATTTTGGGATATTTAAATAGTTCTACTCTATAATTGATTTTAAACAAAGCAAACCAAAAAGCTGTGTTTTATAGAGAATAGATTTTCCTCTTCCCTAAATTCACTCCTATAGGTACATACAAAGATGCTTACACTGCTATGACCATTCCAGTAGCCATGTGATTTCCCAGTGCTTTGAGAACTGAACATGTCATGTAAGTATACAGTGATAATTCCTTACCTCTCATAGCAGAATGCAAGATTGGTGTGGCAGAAATACATGTTATCAAAGACAGAAAGGAGAAGCAGGTGGCAGAGAATGAGATGGTTAAATAGCATCACTGACTCAATGGACATAAATTTGAGTAACCTCCAGGAGATTGTGAAGGACAGGGAAGCCTGGCGTGCTGCAGTCCTTGGGGTCACAAAGAGTCAGACACAACTTAGCTACTGAACAACAACAAAAGTCAGATTATGACATGTGTAATTTGATACTGGTTCTGACATAAGCTATGGCAGTTTATACATTATTAAGATTTTAATTATATTTTGCTTTTGGTAAAATTAAAAGTATAAAACCATAAAAAGATCCAGGTTGTGTATATTTTAAGCAAAGGGTTACACAAGTTTAACAAATAGTTCATTAACTCTAAAATTAATACAGAATTTCTCTGCATGACATGTCTAATTTTTAGTTATTGCTATCAATTAAAAATAGATATATGCATATACTTATAGAGTACACTATATCAATTTTTCAATTATACCATGACATCAGGCACTGAACATCTGATTAGAGCATTTTCCCTAATAGATTTTACTTATGCTTAATTGAATTGCAAATTTTACTTCATGTTTTATTTCTCATATATTCTAAGTATTACCTTACCTATATTTATCTTTAGAATTTTAAATATTTTGTTCAATAATACTAAATGAGTTATCAAATTTGATAATCTCAGGAGGCAATCTGATACAGTCAGATATCTCACATCTAATTTTAAATTATACTTCTGCTTTAAAAATAAACTATATGAGCATATGAGAGTTGTTTAGCTTTTTTGGATATCAATTTTGTCCCTTATAAGATGAGGCTAATAGTGTTACTATAAATAATAAATGAAACAAAGAAAACTTACAGTGCTTCAGTTCAGTTCACTTCAGTCGCTCAGTTGTGTCTGACTCTTTGCGACCCCATGAATCGCAGCATGCCAGGCCTCCCTGTCCATCACCAACTCCCGGAGTTCACTCAGACTCACGTCCATTGAGTCAGTGATGCCATCCAGCCATCTCATCCTCTGTCGTCCCCTTCTCCTCGTGCTCCCAATCCCTCCCAGCATCAGAGTCTTTTCCAATGAGTCAACTCTTCGCATGAGGTGGCCAAAGTACTGGAGTTTCAGCTTTAGCATCATTCCTTCCAAAGAAACCCCAGGGCTGATCTCCTTCAGAATGGACTGGTTGGATCCCAATATTTTCCCAAGAAATGAAACTTGTGATTGTTTTTTATCATCATTAATGAATAGATACTTGCAAGATTTTGTATCCTTTGAATTTTTTTCTTCAAAAGTTACATAAACTCTACAATGTGAAATATAAAATAGAAATTATCCTTGTTATGGTTTTCAGTACCATTTCCATTTGTTTGAAATGTTTATAGCCATTTTCAGGTGTAAATTTATATAATATTGGAATTATAAAGTAGATAGAATATCTCTGTTACTATATTTTAAGGGTTAATGTTATTTAGTAGCTACTGTTTTCTCTTTTGAAAAACAAAGAGACTCATTTAATCTAGAATATACAAACACTAATCTCTATTTTTTTGTTCTCCATCACTATTAATTTCTATTTTTGACACAATAAATTAGCAAATTATTTAATCATATACATATTGATTACATACATACCTTGGAAAAATCACCAATCCATATCATTATTATAAGACGTAACTTTTGAAGGTATAAGGAAGTTTCAATAGTGGAATAGCGAAGATTAGAACTCAGTTTCTCTAAATCAGTTATGTAGAATTTTTTCACCACACCATATTGCTTATCATAAAATATAGTCTCTGAACTGAATTTTTATACATATATGAAAAGTTCAGTTATAATGTTTGATGTAGTAATAATTCAAAGCACAGAGTGATAAGTGGAAAAGACTTATCTACAAGGCATTGCATGATTAATTGCCAAATGAACCATGAAGAAAATCATGCTTTAGCAGTTAAGAAAAAGAAATTATAACTTGTTTGTGTTTTTATTAGCACTGTCATATGTCTATATTTCTGGGATATCTCAATTCTGGAATATGTCTTGTCTTCCCACTTAGACTGTAAACTCGTGTAGTTAGGAATTATTGTTTTTATTTTCCTATATCACCATGAGGTATGACATCAGGCACAATTGTTGAAAATGATTGTAGATTTAATTATTATTATGATTTTCCCTTTTTAAAAATAAAAATATATTCGAATATATAACCAAGTAAGTCTTAACACAAGATTCTCTTTAAGTTATACTAGAATTAAATCTATGCTGAAGTGTTTTCAACATTTTGTCCATACAGGAAATAAGCCATCTAATGCATGCTGTGTGTGCCTATGCTTAGTTGCTCAGTCATGTCTGACTCTTTGCAACCACATGGACTGTAGACAACCAGGCTCCTCTGTCAAATGAATTTTTCAGACGAGAATCTTGGAGCGTGTTGCCATTTCCTCTTCTGGGGCATCTTTACCACCCAGGGATCGAACCTACATCTTTTGCATGTTTTGTGTTGGTAGGCAGATTCTTTAGCACTGTACCACCTGGGGAGCCCCCTAATGCATGATACACCTTCTCATTTATGTATGGGGTTATATCAAATCTCCTTTGCCTAATGATGGATTTTCTCTATGTCAGCTATCAAAAAAACATGTCATCATTTAGCCTTCATGAATGTTAATGAACTATATTTAAAAATGGAAAGATGTTAAGATTTGCTAACAAAAAATTACAGAAGAGAGAATATTATATGTACATTATATTTGTGGAAAGTAACTTATTTGTAAATCATTTTCTATAAGAAATTCATCTTTTAACAAGCGACAAGTATCACTCCAAACAGAACTCATTAAACATGTAAAATTAATTATTGTTAATCTAGAAATTAAAAATATTAAGTATCACATTTAAAAAACAAATTTTTTGATAAAGAATCTACATCTAAAAGAGCACCTATTCTCAGTGTGCAGTCTAATGAATTTTGACAAATAAATGCTTTCCTTTGTAACTATGACCATATATTAACAATAATTGTTTTAAAATCTTTGTCTACACAGGCCATCAATGCTGCCATTTCAGTATCTGTTTATGTTATCTGATTTTTCTCCTGATGGGTGTGATTTTCCTATTTCTTTGCACATCTAATAATTTTGATTAGATGATTATGAGTGTTACACTACTGCATTTGAATTTTGTTTTTAAGATTGTTGAAGTATGTTTTGGCAGTCAGTTAAATTATGATAAGCTGTGTTAGACAGGTTTAAAATATAGTTTATCCTAGGCTGGTTAACATCTATTGCTATGGTTTGACATTTTTGGTTTCTCAACTGAATGCCTTAGATGTTTAGTCTCTACATTCTCACCAGTTAGAGCTTTGGGAGTTGTTTATCTTATAGCTCCCCTTTCTTGTTCTTTGCTCAGCATCATGGAGTTTCACCCTCTACATGCACCACTTGTTATTGCGCAAATAACTCTGAGACCCCTCTCTCTGCAGTGGTTTAGATCTTTTTCTTTATGTAGCTCCACCAACTGTAGTACTTTCCCCTGCAAATTTAACTTCCACAGCTTCCCCAAACACTAATTTCTGTTTCTTCAATTTTGTGTGACTCCTTGCTTGCTTGGTTTTCTTTCTCCTGTGCTATAGTCCTTAAAGCACTTTTATAACATTTGCTGATTTTCATGGTGTAAATATTCCCTCCAGGGCTTAGTTCAAGCTGCCAATGTGACATTACTGAACACAGAGTTGAGCAAAGATGCACACAATCAATTCTTGTGAGCCAGAGCACCTGGCCCTATATGCCACTAAGCTTAGAATTTATGCCAGTTAATTTCTTTTTGAAATAAAGTATCCTACTTAAAGACTGTATAATCACCCATGAATTTTATGTCTTGAATACTTTCCCATGTTTGCTTAAGTATTTTCTTTCACATAATTTCTATTTATCTTCAGATTAAGTTGGGTCAGTTGATATAGTTTTCTAAGTTGTACTGCTGCTGCTGCTGCTAAGTCACTTCCGTCGTGTCCAACTCTGTGCAACCCCATAGATGGCAGCCCCCCAGGCTTCCCCATCCCTGGGATTCTCCAGGCAAGAACACTGGAGTGGGTTGCCATTTCCTTCTAGATATGTTCTAAAAAGCTTTTAAAAAGAAAATTCAAAACAAATTTTATTTTTAATTTATATGAATTTGATAAAATTTTTATTACATCCCTTATGTCACATGAGATTTTATACAATATTTTTCTTATATAGTATACTTTTATCTTATAATGAGTGTTTTAATATTGCTTCAGCAATATGAAAAATGATTATTAGATAATTCTGTTTCTATATGGCAGAGTGAGAAGTAATGAGTGCAAAGGGCAGCTGAAGGAATATTGAAACACTCATTATAAGACAGAAGTATACTGTATATGAAAAATATTATATAAAATCTCATGTGACATTAGGGATGTAATCTCATAGCTCAGTAGGTAAAGAATCTGCCTGCAGTGCAGGAGATCTGGGTTTGATCCCTGAGTTGGGAAGATCCGCTGAAGAAGGAAATGGCAACCCACTCCAGTATTCTTGCTTGGAGAATCCCAAGAACAGAGGAGTCTGACAGGCTACAGTCCTTGGGGTCTCAAGAGTTGGACAAGACTTAGTAACTAAAGAGAGAGAATATAGATTTAAGAGTGTCTAATGGGTATTATTTTTAAGCATTATCTTTTATAATTGGGATGTCATGATTTAAAAATCTGATCACAAAAGAACGGTTTTCTGTTCTTTACCTGGGTAATGTTTTCTAATTGCAGTATAATTTTATGTACAGTGCAATATTCATATATTATATATACTCATCAATCATATTTGATATGAGAATTTCCATCACTTCATTAGGTTTCCTTGTGTCCCTTTTCAGTGAATCTTCCCCATCAAAGCAAATAGCTATCACAAGTTAGTTTACATGTTCTAGCATTTCAAATGAATGGAATCACATAGTATGGACTGTGGGTAGTTTCACTCGGCGTAACTTTTTTAGATTAATTTTTATTGGAGTATAGATGTTTTACAATGTTGTGTTAGTTCCTGCCATACATCAGAGTGAATCAGTTATATATATATCTCCCCTCTCTTTTTGATGTTCTTTCCATTTAGGTCCCCACAGAGCACTGAGTCAAGTTCCCTGTCGATTCTCATTAGTTATCTCTTTTATACATGGCAGTGTATATATGTCAATCCCAATGTTCCAATTCTATCCACACCTTCTCCCCCCAACACTTGGAATCCTAAGTTTGTTCTCCATATCTGTGTCTCTATTTCTGCTTTGCAAATAAATACATTCATCTATATCATTTTTTCTAGATTCCATGTGTAAAGCAGTATTATATGATACGTTTTTCTCTTTCTGACTTACTTCACTCTGTATGATGATCTCTAGGTCCATCTACATCTCTGCAAAAACTTCATTCTTTGCTCTTATTTTTGAAAACTAACGTGATTTAATAATAATTTAAAAGAAATAGTTAAATGTTAAAAATTTATAAAAATGTTCATTTTATTGATAATAATGTAAAACTTTATATTAATCTGCCAGCAGATGTCTAATATAAATAAAGGCAAGTATTGAAAAGATTGGATTAAAAGTAGACAGAACCTAGGGCAGCATGACTGGAATAAGTCTGGTTCACATTCGCTCCCGCTCCACTCTCCGCCTAGGGCTCACTTGTCTCCCCTGAGGAGCCGCAGCATCCTGGGAGCAGCAAACATAGTGAATTAACAGACGTGGCTCCAAGCACCCTTGGGTCACAATGGTTCTGGCTTCTGGCACCACCTTCAGTCCTGCCTCCTTGTTCTTTCTGCTGCTAAACTGTGTCTTCCAGGTCTGCAGTGACTCTCACACTATTCAGTATGACTTCACTGTCAATCCTAAGCTCAGACCTGGACAACCACAATGTGAGGTCCAAGACCAGGTCAATGGAAACATGTTTCTTTATTTTCCATGTGGTAGCAAGAAGGACAAACTCTGGTCTTTGGGTATGGAGGTGAATACCACAAAGTCCTGGGAGTGATATATAGAAACTCTGAAAGCCCTGATGGAAGAGCTGAAAAAGGAAATTGCTTGACATTTAACCAGAAATTTTCACAGAGGATGGCCCTCACCCTGCGGGGCAGGATATTGTATCAGCTTAAAGATGATGAATGCTCCAGTGGATCCTTGTGGTTTGGCTTCAATGGACCAATGTGCCTCTTCTTTCTTTTGGAGGATAGACACTGGATAGTAGTACATTCTGAAGGCAAACTGTTAAAAGAGACACTGGACAATGACAGAAATGTGACTGATTTCCTTACGAGGATTCCAAACAGAGATAACAAGAGCTTGAGCTAGTTTTGGTGACTTGGAAGACAATGCTAGAGATAACACCACCACCAAACATGACTTCTGGCACTGCCTAATACAAAGCCATGGCCATCACACCCAGCTTCTGGATCCTCTGTGGTATCCTGACTTACTCAATTCTCCTTCTCATCCAAGATGGCTGAAATAAAGACAAGATGGCCTGAGCTCATGCAGCTGTCTTGGAATGTGAGGTGAAAACCAGGCTAAAGATGATGGAACAAGATAGAGTCTGGATCCTTGACTCCAAGATCAGAGCCCAGAGTGGGCTCAGGATTCCTCTGTAAAAGTGACATAAACTCCATTTTGATTTGCCTCACTGTTGTTTCGTGTTCTTTCACAGATAATTTTAACCAAAGCTAATGCTAACCAGTACCAGCATTTAATTCCCTGCTGAGCCTCTTTTCCTACTTCATTGCTACATTCTAGCTAAATTCTGGAACTACAATCCCTATCATTCTCCAAAAATTAGAGGGGAACCTAGTTACTATAGCTTCCACTAAAACATATTAGAAATGATCATTCTGAACAGGACTAACACTAATAAAACATGGGACAATAATGAAAGATTATTTTTATTCCCACTGTCTCTTTATTTTATGTTCTTTCTTCATTTCCTTCCATGGACCAGAGTTTTATACTACTTAAGTGGTGAGGGAGGTGCCGATACTGGTCATTTATCTCTTATTGAGAATATAAAAATGATAGGTTGGGGTAGTTCCCTGGTGGTCCCTTGATTAAGACTATATACTTCCACTGCAGGGGGGCCTGTGCTCAATCTCTGGTCAGGGAAAAAAGATCCTACATGCCTTATGATATGGCCAAAAAATAAAAATAAAAGAAATAGTAGGGCAGAAACTAGGAGAGATACTTGCAATTTTATGATTTCTCAGTCAAAAATATTTGTTAGTTTCTGTAAGGCAGAGTGGCTAGAACCTAAGAAGGTTATGTGCAAATTCTGCTAAATCTTTGATAGACCTTTGGACTGTATGTAGTATGCCATGTTCCAGAAGATCTGGTAGAAGGCAACAGCTGGAAGATTGAAAGGACTTTTCAGAAAGTACAGATACTGTCCAATGCAAGAAAGTTTTAATCTAGCAAAGGTAAATAAATGCTAGAAAATAAAAGTCTTTCAAGGATGGTAATGGAATTCAGTGACTACAATGTATCTTTTACAATACACATTATACAGTAAATATTTTCTTGACATGTGAAGAAATAGAAGACTATTGCCATAATCAAGAGAAAAACCATGAATAAAAATTGACCCTGAGATGAACCAGGGGTAGAAATTAGCTGAAAAGATTTTTAAAGCAGCCATTTATGGGTATATAGAAGGGTTTAAAGGAAAATATTGTCCTAATGAGTAAAGACATAGAGAAATCATAGTAGAGAAATAGATACTATATTTTTAAAATGGAAATTGTTGAACTAGAAAGTAAATATACAAATGAGAAATTCATTGGGTGGGCCCAAGAACAGCTGAGGAATGCAGAAGAAATGGTCAATAAATGTAAAGATAAATCAATAAGAATTATCTGATCTGCAGGACAAAGAGAATAAAAGACTAAAAAAAAAAAAAAAAACAAGTTCTCAGTGATCTACAGAACAATATTAAAGTACAGTGTGTATATATTTGCAATCTCAGAAAAGAAGAAAGAAATAATGGGGCATAAAAGTATCTGAAGATATACTGGCACCGGTATTCTCTAATTCTGTGAAAATAATTAATTTCAGATCCAAGAAGTTCAAGAGACCCTAACGGTATACACACAAGGTATATCACACCGTGGCACATCATTGGCTAGCTCCTGAAAACAAATGTGTTTTTGTGTGCTATACTTGGTCACTCAGTTGTGTCCAGCTCTTTGCAACCCAGTTGACCTTAGCCCACCAGGATCCTCTGTCCATGGGATTTTCCAGGCAAGAATACTGGAGGGAAACAGATGTAAAAAGGCAATATTGAAAGTAGCCAGAGAAAAAGCAGCACATTATGTACAGGAAAACCATGACTGATGACTTTTCATCAGAAACAAAGAGGACAACAGACAGTCGAACAACATTTGTAAAGCAAAGAAAGAAATAAAAAATCTATTAACCTCAGTTCTATATCCAGTGAAAATATTTTTCCGTTTGAAGATGAAACAAAGATATTTTCTCTTTAAAAACTGAATGGACTTCAAGAGCATATTTGCACTCTCCTAAATTTTAAAGGAAGACTGAGAAGAATCAATACCTGATAGTAACTTTATAGGAAGATGTGCTACTATAGGAGTAGCAGAAATAGTAATGATTTTACAATCATCTTAAAACAAGACATTCTTTATGATTTGAGTTCAGTCACGTTACTGAAGCCATAAAAAATGCATTGTATAAATAAAATTTCATCAAAACTTCTGATAATCCAAAGACCGCATTTGAAAAATGAATGCTTAATCCATACACTGGGCAAAAATATTCACAAAATATGTATTTGACAAATGATTTATCACCAGTTGAAAAAATGATAATTAAAAAAGATCAGCAAAAGATTGGAACACATACTTATCCAAGGAAAATATGCACATAAAAATAACTGCAAGCAATTATCAGGAAAATGAGTATACAACTCAGAGCAATAAAAAGGAATATAAACAATAAAAACAAACAAATAAGAATGTTGAGTGACTTTCCAGATGCACTTTTGCAAAACTGGTTACTACAAAAAAATTTCACAGAGACTGGTTTACCTTATGAACATTGTTTACCTTAATTGTATATTTGTGCGACAGTCATAGCTCAGATCTTTAGATAATGGCACAAACTCTTCTTATGTTGGCATAATGTTTGCTTTATGTGGAGGCTAGAAAATACATATTTTCTACCCTATTTTGTGATAATGTGTCCACTGAGAATAAAAAATAAATTCTTTTTTTTCTCTTAAGGATGATTAACATTCCCAGATATCTTCAAGTCATTTTATTTGAAAACATACATGCTTATCTATCAGGCT
Organism: Tragelaphus eurycerus; assembly: GCA_935064755.1. Lineage (NCBI taxonomy): Eukaryota > Metazoa > Chordata > Mammalia > Artiodactyla > Bovidae > Tragelaphus > Tragelaphus eurycerus. Next base: position 1,360,702 of record CAKXYN010000064.1, read on the forward strand.
GTAAATTAGTTACCCTTCTGCTCACTTAAGAGACACTGGTGAGATGGGTCAGCTTTGTGTCTCTCAGTGACAGCAGTGGACCCGAGACTGAGAATGTGGAGCACTGAATGAGTTTGTAAGTTTTGTCTGATTCTCACATGGTTTGTTCCTGGTTGTGTAGGGAGATAACCTGTGTGGAAGTCAATTTGCAAATAATGCTAGTTTGGAAAAAATGAATAAATTGCTTCAGAACTGGCACCTGAATTAATCAATTTTCAGTGTTATTGTTATACTAATTTAAGATAAGACTCATGTTTGAGCATTAAGCAATAAGCCAAAAAAAAAAAAAAATCATGTAGCACCAATTCTTCTCTGTATTGATTTTCATATGTATGCCACACATTTGATCTTACCTAGATTTTACAATTGTGCCTATAACATTTTAGATATTAAAATGCCAATTTTAAAGCACATTTTTACTCTTTTTTAAAGAGGATCATTTTGAACTTTAAATAATTCAGTTTAACTTTGTTTCTGCCATAGTGTGATGCCCTTTTTATAATTTTTGCTAAAATAAAAATAATGTTTATTCCTCGTTGTAAGGTGTATTAGGGCTTCCCTGGAAGCTCAGGGGTAAAGAATCCTCCTGCTAATGCAGGAGATGTGGGTTCAATCACTGGGTCAGGAAGATCTCATGGAGAAGGAAATGACAAACCTATTCCAATATTCTTGTCCAGGATATAGCATGGATAGAGGAGCCTGGCAGGCTACAGTTCATGGGGTTGTGAAAGAGTCAGTCATGACTTAGCAACTAAACAACAATGAGGTATATTAGTTTTAAAAGATACTTAACTTTTGTGGAAGCTTCTAAGACAGCTAACCAATATATATTTCCTCTTTAGGCATGTAAAATCCAAAGAATCAAAATGTTAAATTTTAGATAGTAAATCTAATTTTTGCACAGATCATGTCTTTGTTTTTATTGAAATAATTATTTATGCATTTAATATTGAATTCATCAAGTGAATAAATGAGACAACATTTATATCATTGGACTTTAAAAAATTTATTGTTTTAAATCACTGATACATCTTTAACATTTTTTCCTGCAAAAAAGTTGTATAAGGATATAAACACAAGTATCTAACCTTGAAGAAATGTATAATGGAAAAGAAGCATTAATTAACAACATTTTCTGGAGCTACTGTGTAGTCATGGTTGCACTCTTAAACATTTGTAAGTTTTTTTCATGTAGAAGGGCTTTTAGTTCTTAATAATTGCTATTTTCCTTTCAAAATTATGTCTAAAATATTTCTAAGATGAAAAATAAATATATGGTTTATTTTAATGATTTACATTAGGAAATCCATTTAACTTTTTAAAAACAGATCTGTGGAGGAATATTTGTCATATAATACATTACAAAAAAAGTGTAATTTCTGAAGTTTTGGGTCATGTATACATCTGTGAAATCATCACTAACTACAGTGAAGGTAATAGCATGTGCATCACTTGTTTTAATTCTTTTCTCCAATTACTCCCTGTCCTACTCTTTTGTCCTCAGGAAACCCCTGATCTGCTTTGTGTCTATAGTAATCTCCTACATATTCTCTGTCTCTGTGTATGTCTTGCTTCTTTCATCTCACATAATTATTTTGAGGTTCATCCATGTTGCAGTGTATTTCAAGACTTCATTTCTTCCTATTCCTGAGTAGTGTTACACTGTGTATGTATTCTGTAATTTGTTTATACATTCAGCTATTGAAAGACATTTGGGTGTTCAGATTTGGGCTATTAACATTTGAGTACAAGAGTTTTGTATGATCATGCCCTTCATTTCTCTTAGAGAAATACATAACAGTGAAATAGTTGTATTATGTGGTAGGTGTATTTTGACTTCTTAAGAAACTGTTAGTTCCCACCAGCTATGCATGGTGGTAAGAATCTGCCTGCAATGCAGGAGATGTGGGTTCAATCCCTGAGTCATGAAGATCCCCTGGAGAAGGAAATAGAAACCCACTCTAGTATTCTTGCCTGGGAAATCCCATGGACAGTGGAGCCTGGTGGACTGCAGAGCCAGACACGACTGAGACTAAACAACAACAAATGTATGATAGATTTCCATTTCCTTCATATCTTCACTTAAGTATTTTTCATTTTGTCTAGTCTGATAGAAGCAGTGATGTCCTGTTGTAGCTTTAGTTTACATTTCCCTAATAGGGATTTTGTTGAATACCTTTTCCTGTCCTTACTAGCCATGTGTATATTTTCTTTGGTAAAGTGTGTAACTTTTGCCCATTTAAAAATTGTGTTTGTTTTCTAATTGCTGACCTTTGAGGATTATTATGTTCTAGACACAAGTACTTTATCAGCTACATGCTTTATAAGTATTTTATCCTGGTCTATGGCTTGTCTTTTATCATTTTCTTAAAGTATGTTTCAAAGATGATAAGTCTTTCTTCTTGATGAGGTCTAGGATCCACTTTGAATTAATTTTTATATATGGTATAAGTTATTGATCAAAGTTCATTTTTTGCCTATGGATATGTAGTTGTATATTCATATGATAAAAAGACCCACTTCTCCACTGACTTGCCTTTGTCCTTTTGTCTAAAGTAATTTGTCCATATATTTGTGGGTCAACTTCTAGCTCTGTTCTCTTCCACTTTTCTGTTTTTCAGTCTTGGTGATAATATACACAATCTTGATTACTGTAGCTCATAACAAGTCTTGCAAACATAGAATGTTAATCATCCATGGTTTTTTTTCAGTTATTTTGGCTCTGGTAAATTCTTTGAATCAGATTGCTAATTTTTACAGAATATCTCCTGAGATTTTTATTGGGATTATACCAAATCTATGTATCAGTTTGAGGGAAACTGCATTGTAACAGTGTTGAATCATCTAAACCATGAGCACAGTGTTTCTAGTTACTTTTGTCTTTAATTACTCTGTATTATTTTGTATTTTTCACTCTATTAATCTACATTTCTTATCAGATTTATTCCTATTTCCTATATTTGATGCTATTTTATATGGCATTTTATTTAAATTTTGACTGTTGCTAGCATTTTTATATTAATCTTATATACTGCAACCATGCTAAAATGCTTGTTTTTGTTGTTAAGTTGCAAAGTAGTGTCTGACTCTTTGCTACCCCATGGATTGCAGCACGACAGGCTTCCCTGTCCTTCACTATCTCCTGGAGTTTGCTCAAACTCATGTCCACTGAGTTGGTAATGCCATCCAACTATCTCATCCACTGTCACCCCCTTCTCTCACTCTCAATCTTTCCCAGCATCAGGGTCTTTTCCAATGAGTTTGCTCTTCACATCAGGTGGCCACCAAGTATTGGAGCTTTAGTTTCAGCACTAGTCCTTCCAATGAATATTCAGGATTGATTTCCTTTAGGATTGACTGATTTGATCTCCTTACAGTCCAAGGGACTCTCAAGAGTCTTCTCCAACACCACAATTAGAAAGCATCTATTCTTTGGAGTTCAGCCCTCTTTATTGTTCAACTCTCACATTTTTACATGACAACTGGAAAAACCATAGCTTTGACTATATGGGCCTTTGTTGGCAAAGTGATGTCTCTTCTTCTAATTTAAAATGCTTATTAGTTTTCATATAAAAAAAAGAAAAACCTTTAATTTTCAGACTAGTTTTAGATTTTTGGGAGGAGGAAGAAGTTTCCCCCTATACCCTTCTTGAGTTCTTATGGCTGGGAATGGACACAAGACAGATTAACAGGAAAAACAGAAACAAATTTAATTTGTTCACAGAGAGGTCTCAAAGAAATAAGACCTAAGCAGATGCTAAAGCAGGCAGCTTTTATACTTTTTAGCTATAGAAACAATAAATTTGAGAGGAACTGACAGGACAAATAATTAAGATTACAATGATTAATTAGTACAAAAATAAGCAAAGTTTGGGCTTGGGTAATACATTAGTTTGGCCACCTCATGTGAAGAGTTGACTCACTGGAAAAGACCCTGATGCTGGGAGGGATTGGTGGCAGGAGGAGAAAGGGACGACAGAGGATGAGATGGCTGGATGGCATCACCGACTCGATGGACATGAGTTTGGGTAAACTCTGGGAGTTGGTGATGGACAGAGAGGCCTGGTGTGCTGCGGTTTATGGGGTCGCAAAGAGCTGGACATGACTGAGCGACTGAACTGAACTGAACTGAATAAATTAGGAAAGATCTAACAATGTGTTTATATAGGCATATTGGCCCTGAATTCCTGATCTCTCTGGTAATAAGGATTATCTTTCTGCCATCACCCCATAGCTGAACCCCCACCCTCCACAGAGGGAAGGTACCTTTCACATGGGAAATTTATTTTCTGCTTTCAGGGAGATAGGACGGGAAGTTTTGCTCCTGAATCAGTCATTTCTGAAGTAACTGTAATTAAGGTAATCAGAATACCATTGAGGCATATTTTGGTTTTGCTTCCCTGGACCCCAGCAGTGTCATAGCAAAACTGAGCAGAATATACACAGTTCTCTTCTATCCTCTTGCCTCAAGCACAGCCTTTCCAACTGTCAAAATGACGTTACTTTTAATTATTTCTTTTTTCTTATTCATGTTTCTTGTACTTGTGTCTCTTGAGCTTCTTAGATATGTGGATTTAAAGGTTTCAGCCCTCAGAATGGGATAAAATAATAGCAAACAAAACAATGGACAAAGAATTAATTTCAAAAATATACAAACAACTCCTGCAGCTCAATTCCAGAAAAATAAAAGACCTAATCAAAAAGTGGGCCAAAGAACTACATAGACATTTCTCCAAAGAAGACATACAGATGGCTAACAAACACATGAAAAGATGCTCAGCATCACTCATTATCAGAGAAATGCAAATCAAAACTACAATGAGGTACCATTTCATGCTAGTCAGAATGGCTGCTATCTAAAAGTCTACAAGCAATAAATGCTGAAGAGGGTGTGGAGAAAAGGGAACCCTCTTACACTGTTGGTGGGCATGCAAACTAGTACAGCCACTATGGAGAACAGTGTGGAGATTCCTTAAAAAACTGGAAATAGAACTGCCGTATGACCCAGCAATCCCACTGCTGGGCATACACACTGAGGAAACCAGAATCGAAAGAGACACGTATACCCCAATATTCATCGCAGCACTGTTTATAATAGCCAGGGCATGGAAGCAACCTAGATGTCCATCATCAGATGAATGGATAAAAAAGCTGTGGTACATATGCACAATGGAATATTCAGTTCAGTTTAGTTCAGTCACTCAGTCGTGTCCAACTCTGCAACGCCATCAATCACAGCACGCCAGGCCTCCCTGTCCATCACCAACTCTTGGAGTTCAGACTAATGTCCATCGAGTCAGTGATGCCATTCAGCCATCTCATCCTCTGTCGTCCCCTTCTCCTCCTGCCCCCAATCCCTCCCAGCATTAGATTCTTTTCCAATGAGTCAACTCCTTGCATGAGGTGGCTAAAGTGTTGGAGTTTCAGCTTTAGCATAAGTCCTTCCAAAGAACACCCAGGACTGATCTTTAGAATGGACTCGTTGGATCTCCTTGCAATAATGTAATATTACTCAGCCATTAAAAATAATACATTTGAATCAGTTCTAATGAGGTAGATGAAACTGGAGCCTATTATACAGAGTGAAGTAAGGCAGAAAGAAAAACATCAATATACTAACACATATATATGGAATTTAGAAAGAAGGTAACAATAACCCTGTATGCGAGACAGCAAAAGAGACACAGATGTATTGAACAGTCTTTTGGACTCTGTGGGAGCAGGCGAGGGCAGGATGATATGGGAGAATGGCATTGAAACATGTAAAATATCATATGTGAAACGAATTGCCCGTCTAGGTTTAATGCATGATACAGGGTGCTTGGGGCTGGTGCAATGGGATAACCCAGAGGGGTGGGATAGGGAGGGAGGTGGGAGCGGGGTTCAGGATGGGGAACACATGTACACTCATGGCAGATTCAAGTCAATGTATGGCAAAACCAATACAATATTGTAAAGTAAAATAAATAAAGTAATTAACTTAAAAAAATGGATACATTTTGGCCATTATTTCTTCAAATATTTTTTTCTGCTTTATCACTCTCTTGTCCTTTGAAGAATCAAGTTACATGGATATCAGGCCACTTGTAGTTGCCTCACAGCTTGCTAGTCATTACTTTAAAAGTAAAATCCTCTTTCTCTTTGTGTTTTATTTTGGAGTTTTTCTATGGCTATGCCTTCAGATTACTAACATTTCTTCTAATGTTAGTAATGTTAACACTTTCTAATCTACCATTAATTTCAATGATTGTATGTTTTCACCTCACGCATTGTAGTTTTTATCTTAAACATTTGATTTAGGTCCTTTTGGTTTCTCTCTCACATCTTCTCAACTTTTCAACACATACAATACAGTTACAATACATAATCTAATGAAACAGTTTGAATTCAGAATAAGAAATTAGATTTTTTTGTCTTTTTATATGCTAGGCAAGAGGACCAACAGAGGATGAGATTGTTGGATGGCATCACCAACTCAATGGACATGAGTGTGAGCAAGCTTTGGGAGATGGTGATGTTCAGGGAAGCCTGGCATGCTGCAGTCCATGAGGCTGCAAAGAGTCAGACAGGACTGAGTGACTGAACAAAAAGAATTAAGCTAGATATTAAAAATACTTGCAAAATTGTGAATAATACCAGTGTTTTTACTAAGCATTTTCATAAAAATATACTAACTTAATATGTAATGAGTTTTTATGGTTATTTTAAAATGAGTTAAATATTTTTAACAGGTTTTAGTTTTAAATTTCCAATACAATGCTGCTGCTACTGCTAAGTCGCTTCAGTCGTATCTGACTCTGCATCCCCATAGACAGCAGCCCACCAGGCTCCCCTGTCCCTGGGATTCTCCAGGCAAGAACACTGGAGTGGTTTGCCATTTCCTTCTCCAATGCATGAAAGTGAAAAGTGAAAGTGAAGTCGCTCAGTCATGTCCAACTCTTCATGACCCCATGGACTGCAGCCTACCAGGCTCCACCATCCATGGGATTATCCAGGCAAGAGTACTGGAATGGGGTGCCATTGCCTTCTCCATCCAATAAATATCCATAAATTTAACACGTATAAACAAAAGCACTTTGAAGTCTTCGATGCTTATTGAAAGTACAGAGTGGTCCTGAAACAAAAAGATTTGAAAAGTACTGATTGATTATCTACACATCCCTGCATTACCATGAAGGATAGTAACTTTGACATTAGGTAGTTTCTGGAAGGTGTTTTTCTGAGATTTACAGATAAGTTGTGTTCTGTGGTCTGAATGTTTGTGTCTCCTCAAAATTCGTGTATGGAAATCTTAATTCCAGCGTGATAGTATTAGGAGGTAGGGGCTTTGGGAGGTGATTAGGTCAGGAAGGTGAATGAGATTAATGATCTTATGAAGGAAACCACAGAGAGCTCCCTTGCTTCTTCTACCATGTGAGGATATGGAGGAAAGTTGGCAGTCTGATATTTGAAAGAGGACCTTCCCCAGAATCTGACCATACTGGCACCCTGCTCATGGTCTTCAATCCTCTAGAACAGTGAGAACTAAATTTATCTTGTTTAAGTCACCCAGACTTGGTATTTTGTTAGGGCAGCCCTAATGGACCAGGGCACTATAACAAAGTATTTATTCATAAATTTCACAACTATAAATTCTAATGAATCTGATTTGCTAGGAAATAGAGCATCATTCAGAAATAGTCTGGGATAAGCCTTAAAGATCCATGAAGTGAGAATGTAGTCGATCATGTAATATGAGGCTAAAGCTTTAGTCTAGCTCTTGTCGGTTGGGGCCTATGCAATTTTGTTTACTCAGTTTTTAAATGAGTCAAATTGATTGAGCATCATACAGTTGTTCTGAGAATTAAATGAGATGACAGAGTTTGCAGTGTTTAGAAACCTGATGCAGCATACTTGTGCTAAAGGTTATTTAGCCCTGGTGCTATTTGCACTTCTAATTTAAAATAGAAATATGGTCTGAGATAAGATATAGCTGTTCTGGGCAAACTTTTGAGGTTTTATGTTTGTTCACATTTAGGTATGACCATTAAGTAAAATTCAAATTGCTATCTTACATGCTAGGACAAAATATGTTGATTTTATTTTTCTGGTGAAACTGTATGTTTCAATTAGCTGAGATTCTTAAAAATTTGTTCTTTTTCCTTGCACAGTTTTCTAACTGCTTTTGTCCAATATGTTCAAATAATTTAAAAATACTATTAAAATTTAAAATATGATTGCAGATACTATTTATATCTTTATTGTTTCCCCAGACTTTGTACCTTATGTTTTAGAAGGAAAATGGAATCACTTTTATGTGTAGTATATGTGTTTTCAATTCACTATAAACTTTCTTTTCAGTAAGAAAATAAAGGACTTTTGCAAGGTTCATAAAAGTTAATTTTATTTAGGTTGTGCTGTGCTGTGCTCACTGGCTCAAATACTTTAATAAAGAACCAAGAATTAAAAATCTTAAAATATGTATTGATATTGGTAGAATCATTTGGCTAGAAGTATAATAGTAAGAATTACATATTAAAAAGTACAACAAATCAGAGTGTTTCTTGCTATTCCTATTTTATTTATATGTTTATTGACTGTATTATTTCCCATTTTGGAGATCTGAAGGAAAGGTTATTCATAGTTGGAAGGGATTTTGAAATAGTGCTTATTACAGTCACCAACAAAGGTTCGCCTAGTCAAGGCTATGGTCTTTCCTGTGGTCATGTGTGGATGTGAGAGCTGGACTGTGAAGAAGGCTGAGTGCCGAAGAATTGATGCTTTTGAACTGTGGTGTTGGAGAAGACTCTTGAGAGTCCCTTGGACTGCAAGGAGATCCAAACAGTCCATTCTGAAGGAGATCAGCCCTGGGATTACTTTGGAGGGAATGATGCTGAAGCTGAAACTCCAGTACTTTGGCCACCTCATGCGAAGAGTTGACTCATTGGAAAAGACTCTGATGCTGGGAGGGATTGGGGGCAGGAGAAGAAGGGGGACGACGGAGGATGAGATGGCTGGATGGCATCACTGACTCAATGGACGTGAGTCTGAGTGAACTCTGGGAGTTGGTGATGGACAGGGAGGCCTGGCATACTGCAATTCATGGGGTCGCAAAGAGTTGGACATGACTGAGTGACTGAACTGAACTGAACTGAACAGTCACCAAATAATAGATTTTCATTAGCTTCACCACTGCATTATACTTCTTTTAATAGCATTGAACAAATACTTGGGAATTTAAGAAATGAGTAATGGTGCAGCAGCATAATGTAGACAAAGAAATAGATAACAAAATATAAATAAAAGTATAACCTATTAGTATTTAGAATAACAAAAGACTTAGCTTTATTATGTTTCAGAATACTTTTAATACTCAAATAATACTCAAGTTTTTATTTATAAGAAATTAATTTTTGGTGGTAATTGCTAATTCTCTTAGTTAAATCTATAGTTAAGACTATAGATTGTGTTGAAATTTTGGTAATTGTAAATATGAGCTTTAGTGCCATGGATATTCAATAGAAGTAAGAGAAAAAGGTTTATTCTACAACTTTTGTCCTCTAGTGTTCAGCAAAGGTGGGTAAATGAGCTATATCAAATTCTACTTTAGCAGTGAAGGAGTTAGAGTAAAAATATCCTAATAGAGGATATTAAGAAGGTCAGATCTTAAGAAGCTTGTTTATTCCAGTTTAACTGTGTAAAAAGTGTGATAAATAAATCATTTTATGTGGGCTTTGGTTGAAAAGGATAATTTTTCTACTTGAGATATTGAAACTTTATATCTTTTCTACTTCCAGTTAAAAATAGTAAACAATTTCATTATTTTGGTCCCTATTAATTTGACAATTGTAATAGCATAAGAGAAATTTACTAAAATGAAAAGTGATTTATGTCACAAAGTGTTCTGACCTTTTTTCCTTTAGAAGTTTTATACTATCACATCTTCTATTTATAAGATCTTATATCTTTAATCCATTCTGAGGTTTTTTTTTTTTTAATAAAAAAGAACAAAAAGTTGCATTTTGCAGAAACATGGATGGACTTGGAAGGCATTATGCTAAGTGAAATAAGTCAGTCAGAGAAAGAATAATTACTATATGGTATCATTTACCTGTGAAGCCTAAGAAGTACAACTAACAAGTAACTGTAACAAAAGATAAACAAACTCACAGATACAGAGAACAAACTAGTGGTTCCAGTGGAGAGGGAGCTGGGGTAACATGGTGGGGAGTGAGAGGACAAAATACTAATTATAAGATAGGCTTAGGGATATGTTGAACCACATGGGGAATATAGCCAATATTTTGTAGTAACTGTAAATGGAAAGTAACCTTTAAAAATTGTATAAAAGTTAAAGATTTAAAAAGTAAATAAAAGAGTGAAAAATTTAAACAATGAACAGTGAGGTTTTGAGTGATATAACTGTCTTTTTTTTGGTCATTTTTATTTAATTCCACCTTGTATTAGGGTTCCAAAAGACTAATTAATTTTCTTAGCTTTCCTCACTTTTACCACCCGTTGCTTTTTAAAAGGAATACAGACTCAGGTGGAAGCTGAGGCTTTTAAAAATCATGTTTATTGCTTTTTATTCTTTCCATCTCTGTTCTCTTTGATTTAGAGGGGGAGCGAGTGAGAGGGATAGGGAACAGAGACAGAGAGAAATAATTCTGAATTTCACCATTAGATTGCTTAGGCATATATGGAGTACTTACAAAACAAAAATACAGAACAGGAGAGGAACAAAATGGTGGAGGAGTAGGTGGACATAGAATACATCTCTCTCCACGGGTACATCAGGAATACACCTTCAGACACAGAATTGCACACAGAACACCAGCTGAGAGCAGACAGGAGTACCTGACCAGCAGAAATAATGTATAGACATGTGCAAAATTCGATAGAACAAAGGAACTAGGGGGAAAAACAGCAGTGTTAGTAGGAGTGGGCCTGCCCTCGGCAGGTAGCGGAACTGAAGCAGGGGTCCCACATTAGGGCTATTATCTGAGTCAGAGGAAAAATGTTTAAGGCTGAGACGGAAACAGCTGATCTGTGGCAGCCTAAATGGAATGAGAATCAGACAGTATTTGCTGTAGCTATACTTGATCTAGATGACCTAGTGGCTGGGAGCTGGAGTGTAGGGATTGTGGAGCAATCCCAGGGCACGAGCTGCTGTTGACTGCGGTGAGACTGATCAAGGGGAAGTGAGGGAGGAGATTATGGTGGGAAATGCCTGTGGAAGTGCGGGGAGTGAGCTCCACTCATGGCAAACGTCATGAGGAAGGAGGCTCGGCATCCGCAAATGTGAGATATAGCCTCAGGAGCCCCCCAGGAAATTCTTGAGCATCTACTCACAAAACCAGAGTCTGCCTACTTTCTGCTTTGTGCTCTCACCTACACCTCTGACTTTACGGGGGGCTGTCCCCCACTACCTCTCTCTGAAAAAAGAGTTAACTTACAGCTCCAGTTAATAATTCCTGGGTGTGACAGTGTTTCAACCTACAAATTCTTTTGGAAATCCTCTAGCCTGCCTGAATAGGTTTTTCTGGCCACATGTGATTGTTCAGAGCCTCCCAACTGTGAGAGGCATGATATATTCTAAACTGTCTAAATACAGATGCCTTTGGGAAGTTAAAAGATTGATTAGAAATTGTATTGGTGAAGGGTTTTTCACTTGTTGGTCTAATGTTTGCTGCTAAGTCTCCATATCCCTTACCTACTGTGTCCTTGGCAGTGTATTGATTGATATAATTAGTGTATAGAAATGTAAGTAGTAGCCTTAATGTTTGTAGCCTTGGACCCTTGAGTTAATTCTTTTCTTGATTGAGCCCACCTCACCTTTGCCCTATAGGAATGCAACCTTATCTAATGCTTTTGGAGGGTGGCGCCTGACTTTAGAAAAATCACCTTTAGAGAAAAATAAGTTTCTTAAAATGTTAACAGGCCTCTGGGCCAGAGGATGATGTAACTCACCTAAACTTTTGTGTATGCTAAGTTTGAAAGCCTGGCTCAGGGACTGCTGTCCTTGCATGACTCCATCCCTTCCCCCATTATCCTCTATGCAAAACTTAAGGTATAAAACTACTTTGGAAAATAAAATCTTCCTTTTTGGATTGCCGAAATTTGGTGTCTCCATGTCGTTCTTTCTCTCACCTTCTGGCTAAATTTTCCTCTGGGGTGAGGAAGCTCGTCAAGCCTACTAATTTTGCTTGGGCTTCTAAGATCTGACTGGGGAGGCCTTAGTGTCTCCTCTCCCTCCGAAGAATGGGAGGATGCCTGCGGCCTACGTAGGTGACGTAAATTCCTTGCTTTGGAATTTTATTCAGCCTCTTTCCTTCACTAAATTTCCTACTGAGCTATCCTCATTCTATTATTCTTTATATCTTTAATTAATACTTAATTAAACAATTGTTTCCTGATCCTCACCAACGCCATCCCCACTTTGAATTCCCTGGATCCACCGGGGCTGGACCCCAGCATGGAAGAAAGCTGGGCAGCCATGGAAGCAAGGCTGAGTCACGCTAGGGTGTGGAGCCGTCACCATAGCCTCTCTCCCCCTTCATGCCACCACTGGCAGCTGAACAGTAGAGAAGCTGGCCCATCAAACGCCTGATGCACTGAACTACAGAGTAGAATTCCACCCAGAATGCCCCTTTAAGTCCCTGATGTGCCAATCTACAGAGTAGGGCCCAGGCGGGGGCCCCTCTATGTGCCTGATGCACCAAACAACAGAGAATGATCCCAGGCAAGGAAGCCCTTTAAGTGCCTGAACAGGCAGAGCTGTGGAGAAATACTGGCCAAAGAGGCCTTCTAATCACCAGCTACAAGAGTCTCAAAAAAAGACTCTGATAAGGCCATAACTCCTGTGGTGGAGTCAGTCCGTGTCTCTGCTCATTTAGCACCGCCAGGGTCCCTGCACGCCAAGCAACTGCACTACCTTTAGGCTCAACTCTTACTGGGGCAGAGCTGCCACGGGCAAAACGTCTATGCCTATGTGTGCAGGGTTGCTTCAGTAGTGTCCAACTCTTTGTGACCCTGTGGACTGTGGCCTGCCAGCCTACTCTGTCAGGGAGGGGGTTTCTCCAGTTAAGAATACTGGCATGTATTGGCTAATACTGGTTGCCATACCCTTCTAGAGCACTATATTTCTGGTTGCCTTAGCTGCCAACTGCCCTGAGTACCTGGCGTTGCCAGAACCCCTGAGACTCAAGCAGATGCACCGTCTCCACAGCTGGCCCTCACAGGGGCAAACCCAAGTCCTTCATGGCAGCCTCATGAGCAAACCCCAGTGGACAACCCATATCCAGAGGTGGAAATAAAATCACAGTTGAAACCCAGGGGCAGTGTGACTAAGGAAGATGACTCAAAACCCTCCCACCAGCTACAAATTAAATCCACACTATCAACTAAGTAGACTCTGTGTCTGTGGAATATATAAAAGATAATTGAGAGCTCCTACAAAAGAAAATGCACTAGTTCTGATAGCTGTGGACACTGGAAGCAAGAACACAGAGGAGTAGGATCAGATTAGAATCTGAGCTGCCCTCACAGCTAGTCCAGAGATCAGCACAGTGTTGGAGGGCATCCTAGGGAGGTGTGGAGGAGTGTGACTCCCAGCGAGGGAAAGGACTCTGACAGCAGTGACTCAAGAAAAAAATTTATTACTCTTATGTTTTGACTTCTCCTGTAGATTCTTTTGGATTTGTTTTAGAAATTAGATTTCTTTTTTCCCCTTCTTCCCCCTCACCCCACCATTGTACTTGTCAATTTTATTGGTACTATGAAATCTAACTAAACTTTTGAGCTTTTTTTTTGTTATGTTTTTTATTGTTATTATAAACCTCTGCATCTATATTGGGCTTTTGAAGTTCTTGGAAGGCTTTTTATTTCTCTCTTTTTTTAAATTTTAATTTTTAAGCCTATTATTATTTTTCTACATTTATTTGTTTGTTTGCTTTTTCTACTGTTCTTTCCCCTTGCAGTTAATCTTTAATATATATAAATCTTCTTTATCTACCTCTATTTAACTTTGCACATCTATTCTTTCTTTTTTTTCCTGGTCTCAACGTATTTGTTAGTTTTATTTTCATTGCTTTATACCCCAATTGGCACTTTGCTTCAGTTTGTTTTCCAGTTTGTGCTTTAGTTAGTTTTGTTCTGGTAGATATAATTTTAGATTTCCTTTCCTGGTCAATCTATTGTACTTTATTTTTGTTGCTTATGGGTGTTTATATAAGTGTGTATATTCAGTCACACTTTTTATTGTTGTTATAAACCTGTTCATCTACATTGGGCTTTTGTAGTTCTGTGAAATTTTCATTTTTCTCTTTTTCTTTCTTCTTCCATTTTTAAAAAATCTTTTCTCTTTTTTATAATTTTAACTTTTCATTTTTTTAAGCCTGTTATATTTTTTCTACATTTATTCCTTTGTTTGCCTTTCCTACTGTTCTTTTCCCCTTGCAGTTAATCTTTAATATATATAAATCTTGATCTACCTCTATTTAACTTTGCATATATATTCTTTCTTCTCTTTCCTCTCAACGTATTTGTTAGTTTTGTTTTCATTGCTTTATTCCCCACTTTGCGCCTTGCTTTAATTTTGTGTTCCAGTTTGTGCTTTAGTTAGTTTTGTTCTTAACTGGCAAATATAATTTTTGATTTCCTTTCTTTGCTGGGTCAATCTATTGTGCTTTATTCTTGTTGGACTGTTTTGACTTTGCTCATGGGTGTATATGTGTATATTCCATTATTTTAATTATTATTTGCCTGATTTTGTAACTGCCAATTGTCTGGGGTTCATCTTTGGTTTCTTGTTTAGAGGGCAGAAACCAAAAGGAAGAAAGAATTCAACTTTGAATCCTGGGAAAAGGAGACCTCAAACACAATAAGTTAAAAAAATAATGGAAAGACAGAGAAATATTACACAAATGAAGGAACAAACTAGAAACACAGAAGCCTAAATAAATGAAGAGGGAAATAGGTAAACTACCTGAAAACTGGTTCAGAATAAGAACAGTAAAGATGATCAAAAACCTTGAAAACAAAATGGAGAAAATGCAAGAATCAATTAACAAAGACCTAGAAGAATTAAAGAATAAACATGCAGAGACAAACAACACAATTACAAATTAAAAATACTCTAGAAGGAATCAATAGCAGAATATCTGAAGCAAAAGAACTAATCAGTGAGCTCGAAGTTAAAATGGTGGAAATAACTTCTGAAGAACAGAAATAATATAAAAAGAATGAATAGAACTGAGGATACTCTCAGGGAGCTCTTGGAGAATATCAAACATACCAATATTTGAATAAAAAGGGTCCCAGAAGAAGAAGAGAAAAAGAAAGGGTATGAAAAATTTTTGAAGAGACTGTAGTTGAAAATTTGACCAACATGGAAAAGAAAATAGTCAGTCAAGTCCAAGAGGCACAAAGAGTCCCATACAGGATAAACCAAGGAGAAACATGCAAAGACACATACTAATCAAACTAACAAAGACTAAACACAAAGGAAAAATATTAAAATTAACAAGGAAGAAGCAACAAGCAACATACAAGGAAAACCCCATATGCTTAATAGCTGAGCTTTCAGCAGAAACTCTGCAGGCCAAAAGGGAATGGCAGGATATATTTAAAGTACTGAAAGTGAAAAATCTACAACCAAGATTACTGTATCTAGCAAGGATATCATATAAAATTGGTGGAGAAATCAAAAGCTTTTCAGACACGCAAAAGTTAAGATTCAGTACCACCAAACCAGCTGTACAACAAACGTTAAAGGGACTTATATAGTCAAGAATTACAAGAGAAGAAAAAAGATCTAAATAGTAAACCCTAACAGTTAAGCAATTTGCAATAGAAACATATATATCAATAATTAATTTAAATGTAAATGGAATAAATGATCCAACCAAAAGACACAGACCGGGTGAATGAATACAAAACACAACCCATATATATGCTGTCCTCAAGAAAACGACTTTAGATCTCAAGATACATATAGACTGAAAGTGAGAGGATGGAAAAATATATTCTATGCAAATGGGAAGCAAAGGAAAGCTGGAGTAAAAATCCTCATATCAGACAAAATAGACCTTAAAATAAAGAAGATTACAAGAGATAAGAAAGAACACTACATAATGATGAAGGAATAAATCCTAGAGGAAGACAAAACAATGGTAAATATCTATGCACCCAACATAGGAGTACCTCAATACATAATATACACACTTCAGTTCAGTTCAGTTCAGTCGCTCAGTCATGTCCAACTCTTTACAACCCCATGAATTGCAGCACACCAGGCCTCCCTGTCCATCACCAACTCCCGGAGGTCACTCAGACTCACGTCCATTGAGTCAGTGATGCCATCCAGCCATCTCATCCTCCGTCGTCCCCTTCTCCTCCTGCCACCAATCCCTCCCAGCATCAGAGTCTTTTCCAATGAGTCAACACTTCGCATGAGGTGGCCAAAGTACTGGAGTTTCAGCTTCAGCATCATTCCCTCCAAAGAAACCCCAGGGCTGATCTCCTTCAGAATGGACTGGTTGGATCTCCTTGCAGTCCAAGGGACTCTCTAAAAGACGTAAAAGAAGAAATTGACAGTAAAACAATAATAGTAGGAGACTTTAACACCCCACTCACACCAAAGGACAGATCATCAAACCAGACAATTAACAAGGAAACACAAGTCTTAAATGATACATTAGAGAGATGAATCTCATTGATACCTTCAGAACATTCCATCCAAATGCAGAAGAGTACACCTTCTTCTCAAGTGCACAAGAAACATTCTCCAGGATAGACCACATCTGGGGTCACAAATCAAACCTCAATAAATTTAAGAAAATTGAAATTGTATCAAGCATCTTTTCAACCACTACAGTATGAGACTAGATGTCAATTACAAGGAAAAAAAACCTAAGAAACACAAACACATGGGGATTAAAACAACATATTTCTAAATAACCGACAGGTTACTGAAGAAATGAAAAGGGAAATAAAAAACTTTCTAGAAACAAATGACAATGAAAACACAACAACTCAAAACCTATTGGATGAAGCAAAAGTGAACCTAAAAGGGAAGTTTATAGCAACACAACCCTACCTCAACAAACAAGAAAAACATCAAATAGACCACCTACCTTTACACCTAAAACAACTGGGAAAAGAACAAAAAAACCCTAAAATTAGTAAAAGGAAAGAAATCATAAAGATCCAAGCAAAATAAATGAAGAAGAAATGAAATAAACAATAGTAAAGATTAATAAACTAAAAACTGGTTCTTTGATAAGATAAACAAAATTGACAAATCTTTAGCCAGACTCATCAAGAAAAAAAGAGAAGAATCAAATCAACAAAATTATAAATGAAAAAGGAAAGGTTACCACAGATAATGCAGAAATACCAAGGATTATAAGAGACTATTATAAACAACTCTATGGCAATAAAATGGATAACCTGGAAGAAATGTAAGATTTTGATAAAAGTTTAATCTTCCAAGACTGAGCCAGGAAGAAATAGAAATTATGAACAATTAAAAGCACTGAAATTGAAGCTGTGATCAAAAATCTCCCCAAAAATAAAAGCCCAGGATCAGATGTCTTCACAGGAGAATTCTATCAAACATTAGAGAAGAGCTAATGCCTATCCTTCTAAAACTCTTTCAAAAAATTGAAGAGAAATGAACACTTTCCAACTCATTCTTTGAGACCACTATCACCCTGACACCAAAACCAGACAAAGACAACACAAAAAGAGAGAACTATATGCCAATATCACTGATGAACATAGATGGAAAAATCCTCAACAAGATTTTAGTGAACAGGATTCAGCAACACATCAAAAAGCTCATACGTCATGATCAAGTTGGGTTTATTCCAGGAATGCAAGGATTCTTCAATATATGCAAATCAATCAATGTGATACACCATATTAAAAAATTGAAAGATAAAAACCGTATGATAATCTAAATAGATGCAGAAAAAACATTTGACAAAATTCAGCACTAAATTATTATTAAAACTCTTCAAAAAATGGGCATAGAAGGAACCTACCTCAACATAGTAAAGGCCATATATGATAAGCCTATAGCAAACATTATTCAATGGTGAGAAACTGAAAACATTCCCCCTAAGACCAGGAATAGCAAAACGGTGTCCATTTTCACCACTATTACTCAACATAGTTCTGTAAGTGCTAGCTACAGCAATCAGAGAAGAAAAAGAAATGAATCCAGGTTAGAAAAGAAGAAGTAAAGCTCTCACTCTTTGCAGATGACATGATACTGTACATAGAACACCCTAAAGATAGTATCAGAAAATTACTAGAGCTAATCAGTGAATTTAGCAAAGTTATAGTATGCAAAATCAATACACAGAAATCATTTGCATTTCTAAATACTAACAATGAAAAATCAGAGAAATTAAGGAATCAATCCCATTCACTATTGAAACAAAAAAAATTAAATATCTTGGAGTAAACTTACCTAAGGAGACAAAAGAACTGTACACAGAAAATTATAAGATACTAATGAAAGAAATCAAAGATGACATAAACAGATGGAGAGATATTCTATGTTCCTGGGTAGGAAGAATAAAATAGTTTGAAAATGATTATACTACCAAATGCAATCTACAAATTCAATGCAATCCCTATCAAATGACCAATGGCATTTTTCACAGAACTAGAACAAAAAATTTCATAAGTCATATGGAAGCACAAAAGACCCCAAATAGCCAAAGCAGTCTTGAGAAAGAAGAATGGAGCTGGAAGAATCAACCTTCCTGACTTCAGATTATACTATAAAGCTACCGTCATCAAGACAGTGTGGTACTGGCACAAAAACAGAAATATAGACCAATGTAACAAAATAGCAGGCCAAGAAATAACCCATGCACCTATGGGTACTTTATTTTTGACAAAGGAGGCAAAAATATACAATAGGGCCTCTGTATACCAAACATATCTGTCTTTTTGTACAGTTCTTCAGTGTATTCTTACTACCTCTTCTTAATAACATCTGCTTCTGTTAGGTCCATACCATTTCTGTAGTTTATTGAGCCCATCTTTGCATGAAATATTCCCTTGGTATCTCTAATTTTTCTTGAAGACATATCTAGTCTTTCCCATTCTTTTGTTTTCCTCTATTTCTTTGCACTGATCGCTGAAGAAGGCTTTCTTATTTCTCCTTGGTATTCTTTGGAACTCTGCATTCAGACTACAGAGTAAATGGGGATAAAGAAATGTAAATAACTAGTGTTGAGATTAATAGAATCAAAAATAGACAAGCTGACCATTAAATATCAAAACCTGCAAAATATAAATATTTGCTTCTATTTTACGAAAATTTTACAAGCTATATTGCCAGAGAGTGAAATTAATGTAGTGTAAAGCAACAGGAACAAAACTATGGCTACACTTAATAGTTTAATGAAGTGAAAATCACACAGTTGTGTCTGACTCTTTGCAACTCCATGGACTGTATAGTCCATTCTCTGGGTCAGAGTACTGAAATGGGTCAGTTCAGTTGCTCAGTCGTGTCGGACTCTGCGACCCCATGTACTGCAGTATGCCAGAGTTCTGTGTCCATCGCCAACTCCGGGAGCTTATTCAAACTCATGTCCATCAAGTCAGTGATGCCATCCAACCATCTCATCCTCTGTCGTCCCCTTCTCCTCCCACCTTCAACCTTTCTCAACATCAGGGGCTTTTCAAATGAGTCATTTCTTCACAGGTGGCCAAAGTAT
Organism: Tragelaphus eurycerus; assembly: GCA_935064755.1. Classification (NCBI taxonomy): domain Eukaryota; kingdom Metazoa; phylum Chordata; class Mammalia; order Artiodactyla; family Bovidae; genus Tragelaphus; species Tragelaphus eurycerus. The sequence continues at coordinate 1,380,459 of CAKXYN010000064.1, forward strand.
TGGAGTTTCAGCTTCAGCCTCAGTCCTTCCTATGAATATTCAGGAGTGATTTTTTTTTTAGGATAGACTGGTTGGATCTCCTTGGTGTCCAAAGGACTCTCAAGAGTCTTCTCCAACACCACAGTTCAAAAGCATCAATTCTTTGGTGCTCAGCTTTCTTTATAGTCCAACTCTCACATCCATACATGACTACTGGAAAAACCATAGCTTTGACGAGAGGGACCTTTGTTGGCAAAGTAATGTCTCTGCTTTTTAATATGCTGTCTAGGTTGGTCATAGCTTTTCTTCCAAGGAGCAAGCATCTTTTAATTTCATGGCTGCAGTCACCAACTGGAGTGGATAGTCATTCCCTTCTCCAGGGGATCTTCCCAACCCAGGAATTGAACCTAGGTCTCCTGTATTGCAGACAGATTCTGAGCTACCAGGGAAGCCCCAGTGGCCTAATTGGTAAGTCATTAGCCTCCTAAGCCAGTGATTGTGGGTTCCAGCCCCACCTTGGGTAGTTAGACTTTGGGTTTCCCTCATGGCTCAGATGTTAAAGAATCCACCGAAATGTGAGAGACCTGGGTGCCATCCCTGGCTTGGGATCCCTGGAGGATGGCATGGCAACCCACTCCAGTATTCTTGCCTGGAGAATTCCATGCACAGAGGAGCCTGGCAGGCTACAATCCATGGGGGTCACAAAGAGTCGGACACGACTGAGCCACTTTCACACTTAATAGTTAAAATATACAAATAGCATTGGAAAATGAAGGATTCTCATTGGCTAGTAGGAACTATATCCATTTTTGCTTTCCTTTACAAATTCTACCTTTAATTTATATGGCATTTATATAAAGACATTCATCATTTATTTCTAAGACTTCAGTTTTTGATTGCTTTTCAGAACATTTCTAGTTTGCTAAATTTAATATTTTAAAAAATAAAGCAGGCAACATCTAGGTTCCATTTAGCTAACAATGCAAATGTAATTCAAACTGCAAGATAGACACCTTGTCCATTGTAGTTGTTCTGCAAAGGCAAAGAAAGCCATATTTACATCTTATTGATTGGCACCTGTATAGGAAACATAATGACTTAATATGAGATTATTAAATAGCAAGCAGCTGAGATAAAACTAATGCAAAGTGATGGCAAAACCAGCATAAATCCATAATATGATAAGTGATGGAAATTATATGATTTTTATTCTGAATCATATATAAACTATCAAACAGAACCTGTGTGCACTTTTACGCATGCTGCTCCATGAATATTTTGTTCTATTAAGTTCTTTAAATCTTGAATAATCACCAAAGTACCACATCATCCTATTTTTATAATATACGTTGAGTCTACAGATTCTGGCAGGCAATATACCCTTGCAAGGAGAAAGCAAGATATTTCCGATAACCAAAAATGTATTATGGGATGGTTCAATATGACTTATTTATTAAATATATAGTGACACTTGTCAAAATAGCTATTGTGGAATTGTATTAACATAGACTCTATTCAAGGTTAAGCATTTACAGTAAGTGTTTTATTACAGCAAACATGGCACTATACTCCTTAGGGTCAAATCTGCAGGCATTTAATTTCAGTAATCGCCATAATAGAGGCATTATGATAATGTCTCAGCCTCTTGGGTACATAAAGAGTTTGGATGCTATTATATTTTTCCTTTTCCTCTCTTTTAAACCTTTTGTCTGTAATTCACACAGTACTTGGAAAAGCAAGGATTTATATCCTTTCTTCTATGAATATTTGGAACTTGGTTTCAAAGGTTGAAATGAACATAACTACGAACAAAATAATGGCATATTATAGAAAGGGGAATAATTTTCCATATGTTTTAGATCTCTAGACATAAGGGACTCATCTTTATCACAAAGACCACATCCATTTTTTCTGAGTCCCACCTTCAAAATTAATGAATAACAAAATGCTTTATATTTCCCATAGGTAGGCTTAAACTAAGTTATTCTGTCACACTATTTTGTTCATTGATTTATTATCATTATTTTTAAAAGAGCATATTTTAATAAGGTATTATCTTTTATCACACAATAGGCATAATTACTGTCAGCAGGATGCCTACAGTCTAAGATAAAAAATACTCTTTTTAAGAATTTGATATTGTTTGATAGTCACATATGTAGATATTTTAAATCTTTTATTTACCAAAGTTATACCAAGAGAAATGTGAATCTATTATTTTCTTTGCTTAGACATCTGGAAAATGCACAGTCTTGCCTAATTCTTACAGATTTCCTCACTCAGCCAAAAGGATATTATGATTCCATTTTTTTTTAATTGTGTATTTCTAGTATGAGTAACAGCCAGTAGATACATAATGTGTTTGGGTTCTAATTCGCATTTACTTGTTAACTAGTTTGCATTTTAAAAGAGTAGTTGATCCTATGTGTTTGCTTTTTTTTTTTTTTTTAATAGCAGGAACTTTTAAAGTTTAAAACTATATTCAAAAGGGATGTGTTATATTTTTTTCATTGGGTCACTCTAGTTTCAAGAAAACACCATCAGAATTTTATCTGATATTTTAAAGTTTTTCTTAAATTGAGTATTTGCATCCGTTGATTTTTTTTAAGTGTTCTTAAATCAAGTATTTAGGATTAGCAAAGAGAGATAAGAAAGCCTTCCTCAGTGATCAATGCAAAGAAGTAGAGGAAAACAATAGAATGGGAAAGACTAGAGATCTCTTCAAGAAAATTAGAGATACCAAGGAAACATTTCATGCAAAAAATGGGCTCAGTAAAGGACAGATGGCATGGACCTAACAGAAGGAAATGATATTAAGAAGAGGTGGCAAGAATACACAGAACTATACAAAAAGAAGAGGGCATCAGAGGGCAAACACACTGAAACCATACTCACAGAAAACTAGTCAATCTAATCACACCAGGACCACAGCCTTGTCTAATTCAGTGAAATTAAGCCATTCCCATGGGGCAACCCAGGATGGGCGGGTCATGGTGGAGAGATCTGACAGGGTGTGGTCCGCTGGAGAAGGGAATGGCAAACCACTTCAGTATTCTTGCCTTGAGAACCCCATGAACAGTATGAACAGTATGAAAAGGCAAAATGATAGGGTACTGAAAGAGAAACTCCCCAGGTCAGTAAGGGCCCAATATGCTACAGGAGATCAGTGGAGAAATAACTCCTGATAGAATGAAGGGATGGAGCCAAAGCAAAAAGAATACCTAGCTATGGATGTGCCTGGTGATAGAAGCAAAGTCTGATGCTGTAAAGAGCAATATTGCATAGGAACCTGGAATGTCAGGTCCATGAATCAAGGCAAATTGGAAGTGGTCAAACAAGAGATGGCAAGAGTGAATGTCGACATTCTACGAATCGGCAAACTAAAATGGACTGGAATGGTTGAATTTAACTCAGAGGACCATTATATCTACTACTGCGGACAGGAATCCCTCAGAAGAAATGGAGTGGCCATCATGGTCAACAAAAGAGTCCGAAATGCAGTACTTGGATGCAATCTCAAAAACGATAGAATGATCTCTGCTCGTTTCTAAGGCAAACCATTCAATGTCACAGTAATCCAAGTCTATGCCCCAACCAGTAATGCTGAAGAAGCTGAAGTTGAACGGTTCTATGAAGACTTACAAGACCTTTTAGAACTAACACCCAAAAAAGATGTCCTTTTCATTATAGGGGACTGGAATGCAAAAGCAGGAAGTCAAGAAACACCTGGAGTAACAGGCAAATTTGGCCTTGGAATACGGAATGAAGCAGGGCAAAGACTAATAGAGTTTTGCCAAGAAAATGCACTGGTCATAGCAAATACCCTCTTCCAAAACACAAGAGAAGACTCTATACTTGGACATCACCACATGGTCAACACCAAAATCAGATCGATTATATTCTTTGCAGCCAAAGATGGAGAAGCTCTATACAATCAGCAAAAACAAGACCAGGAGCTGACTGTGGCTCAGACCATGAACTCCTTATTGCCAAATTCAGACTGAAATTGAAGAAAGTAGGGAAAACCACTAGACCATTTAGGTATGACCTATATCAAATCCCTTATGATTATACAGTGGAAGAGATAAATAGATTTAAGGGCCTAGATCTGATAGAGTGCCTGATGAACTATGGAATGAGGTTTGTGACATTGTACAGGAGACAGGACTCAAGACCATCCCCATGGAAAAGAAATGCAAAAAAGTAAAATGGCTGTCTGGGGAGGCCTTACAAATAGCTGTGAAAAGAAGAGAAGTGAAAAGCAAAGGAGAAAAGGAAAGATATAAACATCTGAATGCAGAGTTCCAAAGAATAGCAAGAAGAGATAAGAAAGCCTTCTTCAGCGATCAATGCAAAGAAATAGAGGAAACCAACAGAATGGGAAAGACTACAGATCTCTTCAAGAAAATCAGAGATACCAAAGGAACATTTCATGCAAAGATGGGCTCGATAAAGGACAGAAATGGTATGGACCTAACAGAAGCAGAAGATATTAAGAAGAGGTGGCAAGAATACACAGAAGAACTGCACAGAAAAGATCTTCATGACCCAGATAATCATGATGGTGTGATCACTGACCTAGAGCCAGACATCCTGGAATGTGAAGTCAAGTAGGCCTTAGAAAGCATCACTACGAACAAAGCTAGTGGAGGTGATGGAATTCCAGTGGAGCTATTCCAAATCCTGAAAGATGATGCTGTGAAAGTGCTGCACTCAATATGCCAGCAAGTTTGGAAAACTCAGCAGTGGCCACAGGACTGGAAAAGGTCAGTTTTCATCCCAATCCTAAAGAAAGGCAATGCCAAAGAATGCTCAAACTACCACGGAATTGTACTCATCTCACATGCTAGTAAAGTAATGCTCAAAATTCTCCAAGCCAGGCTTCAGCAATATGTGAACCGTGAACTTCCTGATGTTCAAGCTGGTTTTAGAAAAGGCAGAGGAACCAGAGATCAAATTGCCAACATCCTCTGGATCATGGAAAAAGCAAGAGAGTTCCAGAAAAACATCTATTTCTCCTTTATTGACTATGCCAATGCCTTTGACTGTGTGGATCACAATAAACTGTGGAAAGTTCTCAAAGAGATGGGAATACCAGACTACCTGATCTGCCTCTTGAGAAATTTGTATGCAGGTCAGGAAGCAACAGTTAGAACTGGACATGGAACAACAGACTGGTTCCAAATAGGAAAAGGAGTATGTCAAGGCTGTATATTGTCACCCTGTTTATTTAACTTATATGCAGAGTACATCATGAGAAATGCTGGACTGGAAGAAACACAAGTTGGAATCAAAATTGCTGGCAGAAATATCAATAACCTCAGATATGCACATGATACCACCCGTATGGCAGAAAGTGAAGAGGAACTAAAAAGCCTCTTGATGAAAGTGAAAGTGGAGAGTGAAAAGGTTGGCTTAAAGCTCAACATTCAGAAAACAAAGATCATGTCATCTGGTCCCAGCACTACATGGGAAATAGATGGAGAAACAGTGGAAACAGTGTCAGACTTTATTTTTCTGGGATCCAAAATCACTGCAGATGGTGACTGCAGCCATGAAATTAAAAGATGCTTACTCCTTGGAAGGAAAGTTATGACCAACCTAGATAGCATCTTCAAAAGCAGAGACATTACTTTGCCAACAAAGGTTCGCCTAGTCAAGGCTATGGTCTTTCCTGTGGTCATGTATGGATGTGAGAGCTGGACTGTGAAGAAGGCTGAGCACCGAAGAATTGATGCTTTTGAAGTGTGGTGTTGGAGAAGACACTTGAGAGTCCCTTGGACTGCAAGGAGATCCAACCAGTCCATTCTGAAGGAGATCAGCCCTGGGATTCCTTTTGAAGTAATGATGCTAAAGCTGAAACTCCAGTATTTTGGCCACCTCATGCGAAGAGTTGACTCATTGGAGAAGACTCTGATGCTGGGAGGGACTGGGGGCAGGAGGAGAAGGGGACGACAGCGGATGAGATGGCTGGATGGCATCACTGACTCAATGGATGTGAGTCTGAGTGACCTCTGGGAGTTGGTGATGGACAGGGAGGCCTGGCGTGCTGCGATTCATGGGGTTGCAGAGTCGGACACGACTGAGCAACTGATCTGATCTGACCCAGATAATCACGATGGTGTTATCACTCACCTAGAACCATACATCCTGGAATGTGAAGTCAAGTGGGCCTTAGGAAGCATCACTACAAACAAAGCTAGTGGAGGTGATGGAATTCACGTTGAGTTATTTCAAATCCTAGATGATGATGATGTGAAAGTGTTGCACTCAATATGTCAGCAAATTTGGAAAGGTCAGCAGTGGCCACAGGACTGGCAAAGGTCAGTTTTCATTCCAATCCCAAAGAAAAGCAATGCCAAAGAATGCTCAAACTACCGCACAATTGCACTCATCTCACATGCTAGTAAAGTAATGCCCTAAATTCTCCAAACCAGTCTTCAGGATTACATGAACCGTGAACTTCCAGACGTTCAAGCTGGTTTTAGAAACGACAGAGGAACCAGAGATCAAGTTGTGAACATCCATTAGATCATCAAAAAAGCAAAAGAGTTCCAGAAAAACATCTCTTTCTGCTTTATTGACTATGCCAAAGCCTTTGACTGTGTGGCTCACAATAAACTGTGGAAAATTCTGAAGGAGATGTGAATACCAGACCACCTGACCTGACTCTTGAGAAACATGTATGAAGTTCAGGAACAAACAGTTAGAATTGGACATCGAACAACAGACTGGTTCCAAATAGGAAAAAGAATATGTCAAGCCTGTATATTGTCACTCTGCTCTTTTAACTTCTATGTAGATTACATCATGAGAAATGCTGGGCTGGAGGAAGCCCAAGCTGGAATATTGATAACATCCGATATGCAGATGACACCACCCTTATGGCAGAAAATAAAGAACTAAAGAGCCTCTTGAGGAAAGTGAAAGAAGAGAGTGAAAAAGTTGGCTTAAAGCTCAACATTCAGAAAACTAAGATCATGGCATCTGGTCCCATCACTTCATGGGAAACAGATGGGGAAACAGTGGAAACCGTGTCAGACTTTATTTTGGGGGGCTCCAGAAGCACTGCAGATGGTGATTGCAACCATGAAATTAAAAGACGCTTACTCCTTTGAAGGAAAGTCATGACCTTTCTAGACAGCATATTCAAAAGCAGAGACATTACTTTGCCAACAAAGGTCCATCTAGTCAAGGCTATTGTTTTCCCAGTAGTCATATATGGATGTGAGAGTTGGACTATAAAGAAAGCTGAGAGCCAAAGAATTGATTCTTTTGAACTGTGGTGTTGGAGAAGACTCTTGAAAGTCCCTTGGACTGCAAGGAGATATCCAACCAGTGCATCCTAAAAGGAGATCAGTCCTGGGTGTTCATTGAAAGGACTGATGTTGAAGTTGAAGCTCCAACCCTTTGGCCACCTGATGCAAAAAGCTTACTCATTTGAAACAGCTCTGATGCTGGGAAGGATTGGGGGCAGGAGGAGAAGGGGACAACAGAGGATGAGATGGATAGATGGCATCACTGACTCAATAGACATGAGTTTCGGTAAACTCTGGGAGTTAGTGATTTACAGGGAGGCCTGGCTTGCTGTGGTTTATGGGGTCACTAAGATTCAGACACAACTGAGTGACTGAACTGAACTGAACTAGCAGTAAACATTAGAAGTTTTATCAATTTTTAAAAATATTATAAACTAAACCACAGTCCTTATAGCTAATCATATACACACTTACATTATGCATTTCTGGAAATGTCTGGGTCAAAGAACATGCAGATTTCAACGGCTTTTATTTACTGGCAAATTGCCACTCAGGGAGATATTTTCATTTATTGTCATACTATAAATGATTTAGGATTGAAGATACAGATCTTGAGTAAATGTATTTGACTAAGGAATATCGTTTCAGAAGGATAACTTTAGCTTTTCAAAGCAAGATGTGGAACTAGAAAGGTAGAAAGAGCCAATGAAATGCAGTCAACAAATCAAAACAGTTTGGAAAAGTCTTGATCCTGACTTAATCATTTTGGTCAACTTACAAAAAGCAGAATGCAAGATTATAAATATGAGGACCCAAGATGTTATTTTTAACCCTCCTTGGTATTGCCTGTTAGAGTTTTTTTGGTAAGTGGTCATCTCAGATCAGATCAGATCAGATCAGATCAGTCGCTCAGTCGTGTCCGACTCTTTGCGACCCCATGAACTGCAGCACGCCAGGCCTCCCTATCCATCACCAGCTCTCGGAGGTCACTCAGACTCACATCCATCGAGTCAGTGATGCCATCCAGCCATCTCATCCTCTGTCGTCCCCTTCTCCTCCTGCCCCCAATCCCTCCCAGTATCAGAGTCTTCTCCAATGAGTCAACTCTTCGCATGAGGTGGCCAAAATACTGGAGTTTCAGCTTTAGCATCATTCCTTCCAAAGAAATCCCAGGGCTGATCTCCTTCAGAATGGACTGGTTGGATCTCCTTGCAGTCCAAGGGACTCTCAAGAGTCTTCTCCAACACCACAGTTCAAAAGCATCAATTCTTCGGCACTCAGCCTTCTTCACAGTCCAGCTCTCACATCAATACATGACCACAGGAAAAACCAACCATAGCCTTTGTTGGCAAAGTGATGTCTCTGCTTTTGAATATGCTATCTAGGCTGGTCATAACTTTCCTTCCAAGGAGTAAGCGTCTTTTAATTTCATGGCTGCAGTCACCATCTGCAGTGATTTTGGATCCCAGAAAAATAAAGTCTGACCCTGTTTCCACTGTTTCTCCATCTATTTCCCATGTAGTGATGGGACCAGATGCCATGATCTTCGTTTTCTGAATGTTGAGCTTTAAGCCAACCTTTTCACTCTCCACTTTCACTTTTATCAAGAGGCTTTTTAGTTCCTCTTCTACATATTTTAAAATGCCACAAATGAAAAATCCTGTTATTTCTTCCATTTAGAGGTTTTGGCATTATTTGTGTCGAGGTTCAAAACATCGTGTTGTTTTGGGTTGGTGACAGACATTCCCACTATGCGCAACAGAATAGAGAACAGTGTTTAGGAAAACATGAAGAGGTAAGGCAAAAAAAAATTTGTTGTTGTTGTTGTGGGGGGCGGGGTTGGGCGCTTATTTTCTAAATCTCCCTGTTATCTACAGGAGTGATCCTATCTGCCTTCCTGTTTTGTGGTCCTTGTCAATTGATTAACCAAAACCATAGCTTTTCCACCATCAGATCAGATCAGATCAGTCGCTCAGTCGTGTCCGACTCTTTGCGACCCCATGAACCGCAGCACGCCAGGCCTCCCTGTCCATCACCAGCTCCCGGAGGTCACTCAGACTCGCATCCATCGAGTCAGTGATGCCATCCAGCCATCTCATCCTCTGTCGTCCCCTTCTCCTCCTGCCCTCAATCCCTCCCAGCATCAGAGTCTTCTCCAATGAGTCAATTCTTCGCATGAGGTGGCCAAAATACTGGAGTTTCAGCTTTAGCATCATTCCTTCTAAAGAAATTCCAGGATTGATCTCCTTCAGAATGGACTGGTTGGATCTCCTTGCAGTCCAAGGGACTCTCAAGAGTCTTCTCCAACACCACAGTTCAAAAGCATCAATTCTTCGGCGTTCAGCCTTCCTCACAGTCCAGCTCTCACATCCATACATGACCACAGGAAAGACCATAGCCTTGACTAGGCGAACCTTTGTTGGTAAAGTAATGTCTCTGCTTTTGAATATGCTATCTAGGTTGGTCATAACTTTCCTTCCAAGGATTTCCACCATGGTTATATGCAAATATTTAAAAAATCTGTCTTGATAATTGATCCTACTTATCTTATGTTGAATATGATAAGACAAGGGAATTCATTCTTGTTTACTCCAAGTTACAGTTTCTTCACTTTTTAATCTGGTATCAAAAGTATTCATCATCTAATTGATAAATAAGATTTTTAAAGATATTGTGTAAGACTTTTCTTGCTTGGATTTTTTAAACACTAGAATAAAATAGAAAATTGAGTGTAAATACAAATTATCCAAATATTTTACAAGTTGTCTTGAAAATTAAATTGTATATTTTATTTATTATATTCATCTCATCAGTATTTGTAAACAAAATTGAGGTTTATTAAATGCCAACAAACAAAATGCACAGTTACATAAGTGAACAAAGCAATGACTATATTCTTTCAGTAGAATAACATAATTGTTAAGTTATGAAGTTGTGAATTTCATTAGTCTGTAATGAATGCAGAGACATTACTTTTCAACAAAGGCCCATCTAGTCAAGGCTATAGTTTTCCCAATGGTTATATATGGATGTGAGAGTTGGACTGTGAAGAAAGCTGAGCACTGTGAATTGATGTTTTTGAACTGTGGTGTTGGAGAAGATTCTTGAGAGTCCCTTGGACTACAAGAAGATCTAACCAGTCCATCCTAAAGGAGATCAGTCCTGAATATTCATAAGAAGTACTGATGTTGAAGCTTAAACTCCAATACTTTGGCCACCTGATGCGAAGAGCTAACTCATTGGAAAAGACCCTGATGCTGGGAAAGATTGAGGGCAAGAAGAGAAGGGGACGACAGAGGATGAGATGGTTGGATAGCATCACCGACTCAATGCACATGGGTTTGGGTAAACTCTGGGAGTTGGTGATGGACAGGGAGGCCTGGCGTGCTGTGGTTCATGGGGTCACAAAGAGTCGGACATGACTGAGTGACTGAACTGAACTGAGCTGAGCTGAAGTGGTAAATTTAGTCTTCTGGGTTCAAATTCCAATACCACTCTTTCCTTGGATAAGCTATATAACATCTCTAAACTTTTATGTCATGAACAGTAAAATGGACCCAGTAACAGTACTCTTTGCAAAGTTCTGTAGTTCTGTTGTTATTATGTATGGTGGTGGTATGATGAGAATGAATTGAGACAATGCATGGAAACCTTTAACACTATTTGACTGGAAGTAAGTATTCAACAAGTTCTAGCTATGACTACTTCACTGAAATGAAAGGAAAACATTATAAACAGGTTTCCATTAGTATCACATATTTCCTTTCTCCACAGTTGCTGCTGGTATGGAATCCACAGAGGTGAACAGATTTCCCCTTCCTAGTAATACAACCACAGCAACAAAAGCAGTGAGTGAGGAGAAAGCAGAACTAACATCTCTTCAAGAGGGCACCCCCTGTTGAAAAAAAACAGACATTATTCATTATGTGATGCTGTGAAGAGTATTTATAGACTAAGAAGGATATTGGCTCATACTCGGGGGAATGACAAACTGAAAGACACTGAATGATAATTGTTGTTGTTAATCTTGAGATAGACAAGACACTTTGAGCCTGCCAGTGGTTTTCTGAGCGAAACATCACAGACTATATTCTTTTTCATCCTGGTTCTTTGTATGTATTTCCTAGGTCCCTAAGAGGGAGAATGGTGAATTAGGAATTATGTTTAGATTAGCTGCACAAATAGAAAAACATCGTCCATGACAGGTAAAATCACAACAGATTACAAAATATTTCTCAACTCATGGTTCTGTAGTAGTGTTAGAATGAGAATTCAGTATAACTGTCTGTCAAAGCATAATGAGTTCAGCGGACATCCTAATGATCTCATAGGAAGGACAACTTGTCACTTGAAGTTGGTGGCATACCGGATGGATGGAGCATGGAAATGGAAACTTCGTTTCTTCCTTTTGACAGGGCTTCTTTCTGGTACTTGGATCAGCTAAATGGGATGAGAGAGAAGTGCAAAGTTCAACTTGGACACTTAAAGACCTTTGGAGATTTTTGGTTACCACCTCAGGATTTTCTGTAAAAGAACACATTTTGTTCTTTTTTCCTTGTCTTGCAGAAAGTTCAGTCTTTAATAGACAGGAGTTTCAAATTCTCATGTAAGAATAAAACATTGGCACCGAATATACAGACATTTTCAAAGATTACCTTTCTAGTTTTTTATTTATTTAGCTGGTTAGTTGATATGTGAGTTTTGATATTTTGAATTTTTGTTTTCTGTTGTTTTCATTTCTGTTTTGCTTCTCTTTGCCAAAATACCTCATCAGACTTGTCTGTACTTTTCAACAATTATCAAAATTTTTATTCTCTCAGCTGAAATAATTGTAAATATTTCACTGCTGCTTTAATAATGCTCTTAAGGAAAGAGATATTCCTCTGTGAGTTGTTTTTTAAAATGAGATTTCAGCATGAAATAGGTATAATCATGAGTCATGTCCAAATCTTCATTATGGAAGTTGCTTGAGTGAAACATGTTATTCAGCAGTTTATTAGGAAGAAAGCTGGCCTAGAGTTTTATAAGATGTTTTACAGACTAATGGAATTTTTATTTTAGAGTGGAGTATTTCTGTTTTAAAGAGAAGTGGTAGGCTATATTTTTAGGCCATCCTGAGGGCGCAATACCTGAGAAAGTAATTAGAATCAGTAGTTGGGTAAGGACTGGGGCCCGTGCTCAGGAATGATCTACATAATTCTGATATCAAAGGAGCTTCTCTTAGAGACTTTCTCATCTTTGGGTGATTAGTCAGATATTTAAAGTGCATACATTTACTTGATCTCATCTAGAGAGAATGTTTGAAAGTGCAACATACAAAGAAAGCATTGCAGAGCTGCACAGTTTTCTAACTTGGCTCCTGACTAACAGAGATCTTTGCTTCTGGCAAATTTTTTTCCCCATTATTTCCATATCTGGATAAAGCTGCTGCTGCTGCTAAGTCGCTTCAGTTGTGTCCGACTCTGTGCGACCCCATAGACGGCAGCACACCAGGCTCCCCCGTCCCTGGGATTCTCCAGGCAAGAACACTGGAGTGGGTTGCCATTTCCTTTTCCAATGCATCAAAGTGAAAAGTGAAAGTGAAGTTGCTCAGTTGTGTCTGACTCTGTGCAACCCTATGGACTAGAGCCTACCAGGCTCCTCCATCCATGGGATTTTCCAGGCAAGAGTACTGGAGTGGAGTACCATTGCCTTCTCCTATCTGGGTAATAATGTCCCCTAAAGCAATAGTTTTCATAAACTCTGAAAATTCAGTCTAAAATTTCCCTGTAGGACCTATTATGGTCTGTTTTTTTTTTTTTGTTTGTTTGTTTTTTGGTAAGGATAAATTTATTTAGTAAAAGACTTTAATGTGCTTAACTGTGACTCTACTTGCTCTGTGTGTGTGTGTCTGTGTGTGAGTTGTGTGTGTGGCAGAGAGCTAGAATTGAGAGAGATAGAGAGAGAGATTTTTCAGTCCTCTGTTTCCAACTAACCAAGTTGGACAATTAGATAGTAGGTTTACAAGATAAGTACTCAGACTCACTGTAGTAAAGTTTTTCAAATTCCTCTGAAGGACAATATCAATAATCATACCTCTTCCTTAGATTTTGTATGATAGCTTGTTATATTCTAGAGACTTCTTACCATTAATCTTCCTAATGGATTATTTTGATGGCAAATTGCTAAATAAGTTATCATTATAAACTCTTATTCATATATGGTATAGTTAGGCTTAGGAACAGTTTGTTTCAAAGATTGATAGAATAATTATTAGCAAACTTTTTCTTTGTGGTTAGAACATGTCAGATACTATTCATAATGTTTTGAGAGTTTTGAATTAATACAGTCTTTGCATTTGAGGAAGGAATTGCTATCAATGCCCTTATTTTGCTGATGGGGAAACTGAGGCACAAATAAATTTTTAAAATATACTTGCTTAAACTTACACAGCTATTAAGTAGCTAAGCAGGAATTCAAACCCACACAGTCTGGTTCTAGAGCTACACTCTTAATCAGTTGCTTTCCTGAAAGAAGGGGAAAGCTAATTTTTGTCTAGTAAGAAATGCTGCATTTTTATTTTAAAAAGTAAGCTAAAGACTTTAACCTCAGGCTGTGGTTTATTCATTGAAACTCACAAGTCAGCAGTCCTTGGTATAGGCCTATCTTGGAGCATTTCATTGTCTAGTTTATGGAATTTTATGCTTGCCCCTCACCTTTCTGGGATAATGCAAGACAGATCTCTAGTTAAGTCACCCATTATGTGCTGCACGTCAGCACCCTGAAGAGTTATAATGGGTGAGGAATAACTGAGACCAATATTGAGGCTTGAGGAAAATTACTGCCAGATGTTGGCAGAGTTTCTGGGAGCTCTATCATGTTACATGTATGTTGCTGTAATAGTTTATGAAGTAGTTTACAGATTTATTGATGTTTCTGTGATATTTACATGACTATGGATGTTGAAATTTAGTGGTTCACTTATTTTAGGTTGCAAATAACTAATAAGACTGACAGGGTACTTTTCTTTTTTATTGTATGCTTCTTGAGAGTGTAATTTAAAGAGAGAAAAAAGAACTCATTAGTTTGATTATCTGTGCCAAAGATAATGCTTTGATATAATCATTGCCAATTGCAATTGTTTGATTATTACAGTTTGTTTCCTAAAACTTTAATTCATCAAAGGATATAAGGGCAACTCAGTGAAGTGGTTGGAACAAGGAACCATCCTTGTTTAAAGTCTGTCTTTACTATTTACCTTTGGTGCAACTATAGCAGCTTTCTTAGCCCCTTCTACTTCCCCATGAGGGTTCTTTTCCTCTACTGCAAAATGGAAATTATTTCATGGGCATTGTTCAGAAGATTTGCAAAGCCTAATCATCTCTGACCCTTAAAGGGTTATAGTGAGAATGATCCCAAGTCTAGGCAACCTTATTCTGACCATCAGAGGCTGTTCTTCCTTCTGTGCTGCTGCTAAGTTGCTTCAGTTGTGTCTGATTCTGTCCGACTGCATAGACGGCAGCCCATCAGGCTCCTCTATCCCCAGGATTCTCTAGGCAATAATATGGTAGTGGGTTGCCATTTCCTTCTCCAATGCATGCATGCATGCTAAGTCACTTCAGTCATGTCTGACTCTGTGCAACCCCATGGACAGCAGCCCATCAGGCTCCTTTGTCCACAGGATTCTCTAGGCAAGAATACTGGAGTGGGTTGCCATTTCCTTCTCCAGTTCTTCCTTCTCATTCTTTACATATTTCATGTATCTAGTACCCAGTTTTTAGTACTGGATTGGACTGTGGTTCTGACTCCTATTATAGTAGTAACCCAGACAAGTAAACCAAAGAAGCGACTACAGAGATAGTAATATAATAAACTAACTTCCATATGTGCCTGCTAATAACAGTCATGTTGGTCATACAGAGTTTCAAGTCCTTCCCTTAGAGATTTTTATTTTGTAGGCCTAGAGTAGAACATAGAAATATATGTGTTTTAACCAGAGATTCCGGAGAAGGCAATGGCACCCCACTCCAGTACTCTTGCCTGGAAAATCCCATGGATGGAAGAGCCTGATAGGCTGCAGTCCATGGGGTCGCACAGAGTCGGACACGACTGAGCAACTTCACTTTCACTTTTCACTTTGATGCATTGGAAAAGGAAATGGCAACCCACTCCAGTGTTCTTGCCTGGAGAATCCCAGGGACGGGGGAGCCTGGTGGGCTGCCGTCTCTGGGGTTGCACAGAGCTGGACACGAATGAAGCGACTTAGCAGCATCAGTAACCAGAGATTCAGATGATTTTAATGATAAGGCAAGCATGGGAAAGGTAAGAATGAATTTTAGAGTTGATAGATATGAATTTAAATCCCTATGCTACCTACGAGCTATGAAATGATTTAACTTTCTGAGAACTAGTTTATAAGTGCCTAGTGCAGATGACAGTTACATATCTCTTGGCTTTGCTGATGGAGTCCAGAATAAGTAAACATTAGATGAATGGCCACTTAGCATTTTCCAGTGGTGTGCTGGTAATATTAAACCACCAGTCCTCCTGAAAAGCAGGCCCTGTGTTTGCCCATTTCTGTGATGTAAACACACCCACGATTGCTAATCTCAAGCTACCACAATTCCATCACTGAGTGCAGGGTGGAGAAGAGCTGTGCACATTCAGCTTCTGTGAGCTGGAGAGAGTTGTTTAGCACAAACCTCACTCCGTTTTTCTCTTCTCTCTTTCCCCCTCTTCTTCTTGTTCCCATTTCCTCTCTTGCTCTGAAAATGAGATGAATTGTTAATCATTACTTCATATATTTTACTCTAAAGCAGGGGTCCCCAACCCCCAGGTCACCAGCTCATAGCCTGTTAGGATAGCAGGAAGTGAACAGCAGACAGGTGAGTGAATCTTTGTTGATATTTACAGACACTCCCCAATGTCCCAAAACCATCCCTGCCTTCCACCCCGTCCATGGAAAATTGTCTTCCATGAAACCAATCTCTGGTGCCAAAAAGGTGGGGGACCACTGCTTTAAAGGATACCTAACATAAAATCTCCCCTCTTAACAAATTTTCTTTTATGAAACATTTATTGAATATCTCCTATAGTTGGTACCGGGAATGCCTAGAAGATTATTATCATTCAATCTCTATGCTTTATATCTGCCCAGATGAACAACATAGAAGGAAAATCATGCCTCTTGGGAAAAATGAGGATACTGAAAGTCAGTGGTTTACACTTTCAGTTGAACTCCCTAGTGGGAGTGGAGTTCCCTTCTCCAAATCCTTCTCTCCACCTCACTTTCCTGCTTATTCTCTCTTTTTTTCTTTGTCCTTTATTTTGCTCTACTGGTTTTTCCTTTCATTTTGTATATGCATTGTCAACTTCCTTCTCTCTGTTGCTTTGGTCAAGTCTCTTCCACCTTAAAAAATAACAAAAACAATATCAAATATCAACCACAAGAAAACTGACGTGACTCCTGGTCCTTTGCACTTAAAATTCTTAAGAGTAGTAGGCTCTCTGTGTTTTAATTTCTTCCCTTTCCATTCTTTGGTCTTCACACTCTGCCATTGGACTTCTGCCCTACAGAACCTGTTTTTGGTGAAGCTATGTTGCCAAATGTAGTAGGCATATCAAAGCTCTTGTCTTGCTGGACTTCTCTGTAGCCACTTAAATTGCCAATCCATCCCTCGACAGTCTTCTCTCAATACCATTCACATTATTGGCCTGGTTCTTTGCAACTTTATGACTATATATCTAGATTCTGACTTACTCACTAGATTTTAAAACACTATTTCAGTGGTTTTGAAACTTAGCATCAATTAGAACCACTTGAAATATTTGTTAAAACACAGATTGCTAGATCTTGATTCTCATCTGCTGTAAGTCTTGGAGAGAGTGAAAATTTGTATTTCTAACAAGTTTCCAGGTGATGCTTATCCTGCTGATCCAGGACCTACACTTGAAGAATCGTTGCTTTGTCTCCACCTTGGGCTCCTCTTTTACTTATTGCCTCTGTTAATTTGGCCTGTGATTTAGATCTGGACTTACTCTTCTCCCTAAAGACATTCTGTCTAGGTGAACTCATCCCTTTTCATGGTTTGTGTACCAGGACCAGAGACCCCACAAAGACTGAGACAGAACTGTGTTTGAGTGTCTCCTGAGGAGGTACAGGTCAGCAGTGGACTGCTGCAGGGGCAGGGGCTCTGGGTGCAGTAGACCTGGGTATGGCATAAGCCTTCTTGGAGGTGGTCACCATTAACACCACCATAGAACCACCAAAACTTACACAGTACTGGGGTAACAGACTCTTGGGGGCACAAACAAAAGCTTGTGTGCACCAGGACCCAGGAGAAAGGAGCAGTGACCCCACAAGAGACTGACCCAGACTTGCCTGAGAGTGTCTAGGAGTCTCCAGCAGAGGCATGGGCCTGCTCTAGGATTGGGGACACTGAGTGTAGCACCACATGAATGGGACCTTTTGAAGGAGGTCCACATTATCTTCATTACCTCCACCATAGTTTGGCTTCAGGTCAAATAACAGGGAGGGAACAAAGCCCCACCCATCAAAAGAAAATTGGATTAAAGATTTACTAAGCCATAGCCCTGCTCATCAGAACAAGACCCATTTTCTCCCTCTGTCAGTCTCTCTCATCAGCAAGCTTCCATAAGCCTCTTATCCTTCTCCATCAGAGGGCAGAGAGAATGAAAACCACAATCACAGAAAATTAACCAATCTGATCACATGGACCACAGTCTTGTCTAACTCAATGAGACTATGAGTCATGCTGTGTAGGGCCACCCAAGACAGACGGGTCATAGTGGAGAGTTCTGACAAAATGTGGTCCACTGGAGAAGGGAATGGCAAATCACTTCAGTATTCTTGCCTTGTGAACCCCATGAACAGTATGAAAGGGCAAAAAGGACACTGAAAGGTAAATGCCACAGGTGGGTAGATGCTCAATACATTACTGGAGATCAGTAAAGTAATAACTACAGGAAGAATGAAGAGATGGAGCCAAAGCAAAAACGACACCCAGTTGTGGAAGTGACTGGTGATTGAAACAAGGTCTGATGCTGTAAAGAGTAATATTGCATAGGAAACTGGAATGTTAGGTCCACGAATCAAGGCAAATTGGAAGTGGTTAACAGGAGATGGCAAGAGTGACGTCGACATTTTAGGAATCAGCGAACTCAAATGGACTGGAATGTGGGAATTTAACTCAGATGACCATTATGTTTACTACCGTGGGCAACAATCCCTTAGAAGAAATGGAGTAGCCCTCATAGTTAACAAGAATCTGAAATGAAGTAGTTAGATGAAATCTCAAAAACGACAGAATGATCTCTGTTCATTTCCAAGGAAACCATTCAATATCACAGTAATCCAAGCCTATGCCCTGACCAGTAATGCTGAAGGTGAAGCTGAATGGTTCCATGAAGACCTGCAAGACCTTCTAGAACTAACACCCCCAAAAGATGTCCTTTTCATTATAGGGGACTGGATTGCAAAAGTAGGAAGTCAAGGAATAACTGGAGTAACAGGCAAATTTGGTCTTGGAGTACAGAATGAAGCAGGGCAAAGGTTAATAGAATTTTGCCAAAAGAGCACACTTGTCATAGAGAACACCCTCTTCCAACAATATAAGAGAAGACTCTACACTTGGACATCACCAGATGGTCGATACTGAAATCAGATTGATTATATTCTTTGCAGCCAAAGATGGAGAAGCTCTATAGTCAGCAAAAACAAGACCAAGAGCTGACTGTGGTTCAGATAATGAAATCCTTATTGCCAAATTCAGACTTAAATCGAAGTAGGGAAAATCACTGGACCATTTAGGTATGACCTAAATCAAATACCTTATGATTATACAGTGGAAGTGCGAAATGGATTCAAGGGATTCAATGTGATAGAGTGTCTGAAGAACTATGGACAGAGGTTTGTGACATTGTATAGGAGGCGGGGATCAAGACCATCCCCCAGAAAAATAAATGGAAAAACACCAAAATGGTTGTCTGAGGAGGCCTTACAAATTGCTGTGAAGAGAATCAAAAGGAAAAGAAGAAAAGGAAATATATACCCATTTGAATGCAAAGTTCCAAAGAATAGCAAGGAAAGATAAAGCCTTCCTCAGCAATCAATGCAAAGAAATAGAGGAAAACAATAGAAAGGGAAAGGCTATAGATCTCTTCAAGAAAATTAGAGATACCAAGGGAACATTTCATGCAAAGATGGGCTCAATAAAGGACAGAAATGGTATGGACCTAACAGAAGCAAGTGATATTGAGAGGTGGTGGCAAGAATACACAGAAGAACTGTACAAAAAAATATTCATGATCCAGATAACTACAATGGTGTGATCACTCACCTAGAGCCAGAAATCCTGAATGTGAAATCAAGTGAGCCTTAGGAGGCATTGCTACGAACAAAGCTAGTGGAGGTGATGGAATTCCCATTGAGCTATTTCAAATCCTAAAAGATGATGCTGTGAAAGTACTGCACTCAATATGCCAGCAAATTTGGAAAGCTCACAGGACTGGAAAAGGTCAGTTTTAATTCCAATCCCAAAGAAAGGCAATGCCAAAGAATGCTCAAACTACTGCACAATTGTACTCATCTCACACGCTAGTAAAGTAATGCCCCAAATTCTCCAAGCTAGGCTTCAACAGTACATGAACCATGAACTTCCATATAAGTTGGATTCAGAAAAGGCAGAGGAACCAGAGATCAAATTGCCAACATGTGTTGGATTGTCAATAAAGTGAAAGAGTTCCATAAAAACATCTACTTTTGCTTTTTTGACTATGCCAAAGGCTTTGACTATGTGGATCACAATAAACTGTGGAAAATTCTTCAAGAGATGGGAATATCAACCACCTGACCTGACTCCTGAGAAATCTGTATGCAGATCAAGAAGCAACAGTTAGAACTAGACATGGAACAACAGACTGGTTCCAAATAGGGAAAGCAGTATGTCAAGGCCATATATTGTCACCCTGCTTATTTATCTTATATGCAAAGTGCATCATGAGAAATCTTGGACAGGATGAAGCACAAGCTGGAATTAAGATTGCCGGGAGAAATATCAATAACCTCAGATATGTAGATGACACCACACTTATGGCTGAAAGTGAAGAAGAACTAAAGAGTCTCTTGATGAAAGTGAAAGAGGAGAGTGAAAAAGTTGGTTTAAAACTCAACATTCAGAAAAGTAAGATCATGGCACCTGGTCCCATCACTTCATGGCAAATAGATGAGAAACAATGGAAACAGTGACGGAATTTATTATTTTGGCCTCCAAAATCACTGCAGATGGTGACAGCAGCCATAAAATTAAAAGACGCTTGCTCCTTGGAAGAAAAGTAATGACCAACCTAGATAGCATATTGAAAAGCAGAGACATTACTTTGCCAACAAAGGTCCTTCTAGTCAAAGCTTTGGTTTTTCCAGTAGTCATGTATGGATGTGAGAGTTGGACTATAAAGAAAGCTGAGCACCAAAGAATTGATGCTTTTGAAATGTGTTGTTGGAGAAGACTCTTGAGAGTCCCTTGGACTGCAAGAAGATCCAACCAGTCTATCCTTAAAGAAATTAGTCCTGAATATTCATTGGAAGGACTGATGCTGAAGGTGAAACTCCAATACTTTGACCACTGATGTGAATAATTGACTCATTTGTAAAGCCCCTGATGCTGGGAAAGATTGAAGGCAGGAGGAGAACGGGATGACAGATGAGATGGTTGTGTGGCATCACCAACTCGATGGACATGAGTTTGAGCAAACTCCTGGAGTTGGTGATGGACAGGTAGGCCTGGTGTGCTGCAGTCCATGGGATCACAAAGAGGCAGACACAACTGAGTGACTGAACTGAACTGAATGCTTATATTAATACTGTCTGACTGCAAAAATGCTCTTCTTTTATAAATAAATCTCCTGACTGTCTTCAGATTAAGATATCCAGCTTTTTGGTAGATATCTCCTAATAAATGTTTAGTATAAGCATGACTTGCTATTCTTGGGCTTTCCTGGTGGCTCAACTAGTTAAGATCTTCCTGCAATGTGGGAGACCTAGCTTCGATCCCTGGGTTGGGAAGATTCCCCAGAGGAAGGGAACAGCTGCCCGCTACAGTATTCTTGCCTGGATAGTCCATGAGTGGCAGAGTGGGATGTGACTGAGACTTTCACTTTCACTTTCTCATGGTTAATCAGTAATGGAGTTGAAATTTGCATCTAAGTCTGTTTGAATCAGATGTCCCTTCTTTCAGCCATTTCCTTTTATTGGTCTTTCATCCCTTTTGTGATTGTACTAGTTCAGACCTCCTTCATCTTTGGGAAGACAAAGCCATCTGTGTTATGGTCCCCAAGACCATCCCTATGTCTGATGTTTTGCTGGAAGAATTCACAGGCGTCCGCATATAGTTGTATTCATTGCTGTGATTTATTACAATGGAAGGATATCAAACCAAATTAATAAAGGCAAGAGGCACATTGAATAGAGCCTAGAGGAAACTTAAGACAAGATTCCAGGCATCCTCTCTCAGTGGAGTTACATAGGATATGTGTAAGCCCTCTAGGAATTGATTTGTATCAACATGGGTAAAATGTTGTCTCCTAGGGAATTTCATCGGGGAAGGCAATGGCACCCCACCCCAGTACTTTTGCCTGGAAAATCCCATGGATGGAGGATCCTGGTAGGCTCCAGTCCATGGGGTCGCTAAGAGTCAGACACGACTGAGTGACTTCACTTTCACTTTTCACTTTCATGCATTGCAGAAGGAAATGGCAACCCACTCCAGTGTTCTTGCCTGGAGAATCCCAGGGACGGGGGAGCCTGGTGAGCTTCTGTCTATGGGGTCACACAGAGTTGGAAACGACTGAAGCGACTTAGCAGCAGCAGCAACAGCAGCAGCAGGGAATTTCATTGGAGACCTGGTACTCACAGTTTTATTGGAGATTGACTACATATGTACTTTCTGCCTGACACATACCAAGATTCTAGTAGTCACCCAGAAGAACATCAGGTGTTCAGCATGAGCTATTGTTTGTATAAACACTTTGGACACATACAGTTACATATTTAAAAAAAAATTTTTTTAAACTCTATTTTGTATTGGAGTATAGCTGATAAACGATGTTGTGATAGTTTCAGGTGAACAGCAAAGGGACTCAGCCATATATACATATATCTAATCTCCCCCATACTCCCTTCCCATCCAGGCTGCCATATAAAATTGAGCAAAGTTCCATGTGTTATACACTAGGTCCTGGTTGGTTATCCATTTTTTTAAAATTTTTTAATATTTATTTTTTAATTTATTTTAGTTGGAGGCTAATTACAGTATTGTAGTGCTTTTTGCCATACATTGATATGAATCAGCCATGGGTTTACATGTGTTCCCCATCCTGAGCCCCCCTCCCACCTTCCTCCCCATCCCATCCCTCGGGGTCATCCCAGTGCACTAGCCCTGAGCACCCTGTCTCATGGATCGAACCTAGACTGGTGATCTGTTTCACGTATGACAATATATATGTTTCAATGCTATTCTCTCACATCATCCCACCCTCGCCTTCTCCTACAGAGTCCAAAAGACTGTTGTATACATCTGTGTCTCTTTTGCTATCTCGCAAATAGGGTTATCGTCACCATCTTTCTAAATTCCATATATATGTGTTAGTATACTGTATTGGTACTTTTCTTTCTGGTTTACTTCACTCTGTATACTAGGCTCCAGTTTCATCTACGTCATTAGGACTGATTCAAAGGTATTCTTTTTAATGGCTGAGTAATACTCCATTGTGTATGTGTACCATGGCTTTCTTATCCATTCGTCTACTGATGGATATCTAGGTTGCTTCCATGTCCTGGCTGTTATAAACAGTGCTGCAATGAACATTGGGGTGCATGTGTCTCTTTCAGTTCTGGTTTCCTCAGTGTGTATGCCAAGCAGTGGGGTTGCTGGGTCATATGGAAGTTCTATTTCCAGTTTTTAAGGAATCTCCACACTGTTCTCCATAGTGGCTGTACTAGTTTGCATTCCCACTAACAGTGTAAGAGGATTCCCTCTTCTCCACACCTTATCCAGCATTTATTGTTTGTAGATATTTGGATAGGAGCCATTCTGACTGTTGTGAGATGGTACCTCATTGTGGTTTTGATTTGCATTTCTCTGATAATGAGTGATGTTGAGCATCTTTGCATGTGTTAGTTCTTTGGCCCATTTTTTGATTGGGTCATTTATTTTTCTGGGATTGAGCTGCAGTAGTTGCTTGTATATTTTTGAGATTAATTCTTTGTCAGTTGCTTCGTTTGCTATTGATTTCTCCCATTCTGAAGGTCCTCTTTTCACTTTGCTTATAGTTTCCTTCATTGTGCAAAAGCTTTTAAGTTTAATTAGGTCCAATTTGTTTATTTTTGCTTTTATTTACAGTATTCTGGGAGGTGAGTCATAGAGGATCCTGCTGTGATGTATGTCGGAGAGTGTTTTGCCTATGTTCTCCTCTAGGAGTTTTATAGTTTCTGGTCTTACATTTAGATCTTTAATCCATTTTGAGTTTATTTTGTGTATGGTGTTAGAAAGTGTTCTAGTTTCATTCTTTTACAAGTGGTTGACCAGTTTTCCCAGCACCACTTGTTAAAGAGATTGTCTTTTCTTCATTGTATATTCTTGCCTCCTTGGGCAAAGATAAGATGTCCATAGATGCGTGGACTTCTGTCTGAACTTTCTATTTTGTTCCATTGATCTATATTTCTGTCTTTGCACCAGTACCATACTGTCTTGACTATAACTTTGTAGTAGAGCCTGAAGTCAGGCAGGTTGCTTCCTCTAGTTCCATTCTTCTTTCTCAAGGTTGCTTTGGCTATTCAAGGTTTTTTTGTATTTCCATGCAAATTGTGAAATTATTTGTTCTAGTTCTGTGAAAAATACTGTTGGTAGCTTGATAGGGATTGCATTGAATCTATAGATTGCTTTGGGTAGTATACTCATTTTCACTATATTGATTCATCCAGTCCACAAACATGGTATATTTCTCCATCTATTTGTGTCCTCTTTGATTTCTTTCATCAGTGTTTTATAGTTTTCTATATATGGGTCTTTTGTTTCTTTAGGTAGATTTATTCCTAAATATTTTATTTTTTTCTTTGCAATGGTGAATGTAATTGTTTCCTTAGTTTCTCTTTCTGTTTTCTCATGGTTAGTGTATAGGAATGCAATTGATTTCTCTGTGTTAATTTTATATCCTGCAACTTTACTGTATTTGTTGATTAGCTCTAGTAACTTTCTGGTGGTGTCTTTAAGGTTTTCTATGTAGAGGATCATGTCAGCTGCAAACAGTGAGAGTTTTACTTCTTTTCCAATCTGGATTCCTTTTATTTCTTTTTCTGCTCTGATTGCTGTAGCCAAAAGTTCCAAAACTATGTTGAATAGTAGTGATGAGAATGGGCACCCTTGCCTTGTTCTTGACTTTAGGGGAAATGCTTTCAATTTTTCACCATTGAGGATAATGTTTGCTGTGGGTTTGCCATATGTAGCTTTTATTATGTTGAGGTATGTTCCTTCTATTCCTGCTTTCTGAAGAGTTTTTATCATAAATGGATGTTGAATTTTGTCAAAGGCTTTTTCTACATCTATTGAGATAATCATATAGCTTTTATCTTTCAATGTGTTAATGTGGTGGATTATATGGATTAATTTGCAGATATTAAAGAATCCTTGCATTCCTGGGATAAAGCCCACTTGGTCATGATGTATGATCTTTTTAACGTGTTGTTGGATTCTGTTTGCTAGAATTTTATTAAGGATTTTTGCATTTATGTTCATCAGTGATATTGGCCTGTAGTTTTCTTTTTTTGTGGCATCTTTGTCAGGTTTTGATATTAAGGTGATGGTGGCCTCATAGAATGAGTTTGGAAGTTTACCTTCTTCTGCAATTTTCTAGAAGAGTCTTTTCCAATGAGTCAACTCTTCGCATGAGGTGGCCAAAGTACTGTAGCTTGAGCTTTAGCATCTTTCCTTCCAAAGAAATCCCAGGGCTGATCTCCTTCAGAATGGACTGTTTGGATCTCTCCTTGCAATCCAAGGGACTCTCAAGAGTCTTCTCCAACACTACAGTTCAAAAACATCAATTCTTCGGCGCTCAGCTTTCTTCACAGTCCAACTCTCACATCCATACATGACCACTGGAAAAACCATAGCCTTGACTAGACGGACAAAGCTTTGTTGATTTTTACTACGGTTTCTTTTGTTTCTTTTGCAGTTATTTCTGCCCTAATTTTTAAGATTTCTTTCCTTCTACTAACACTGGGGTTCTTCATTTCTTCCTTTTCTAGTTGCTTTAGGTGTAGAGATAGGTTATTTATTTGCCTTTTTTCTTATTTCTTGCGGTAAGCCTGTATTGCTATGAATCTTCCCTTTAGCACTGCTTTTACAGTGTCCCATAGATTTTGGGTTGTTGTGTTTTCATTTTCATTCATTTCTATGCATATTTTGATGTCTTTTTTTATTTCTTCTATGATTTGTTGGTTTGTTGGTTATTCAGAAGCGTATTGTTTAGCCTCCATAAGTTGAAATTTTTAATAGTTTCTTTCCTGTAATTGAGATCTAATCTTACTTCATTGTGGTCAGAAAAGATGATTGGAATGATTTCATTTTTTTTTTTTTTTTGAATTTACCAAGGTTAGATTTATGGCCCAGAATGTGATGTATCCTGGAGCAGGTTCCGTGTGCACTTGAGAAAAAAGGTGAAATTCATTATTTTGGGGTGAAATGTCCTATAGCTATCAATTAGGTCTAGCTGGTCCACTGTGTCATTTAAAGTTTGTGTTTCCTTGTTAATTTTCTGTTAGTCGATCTATCCATAGGTGTGAGTAAGGTATTAAAGTTTCCCACTATTATTGTGTTACTGTTAATTTCCCCTTTCATACTTGTTAGCATTTGCCTTACATATTGCGGTGCTCCTATGTTGGGTACATATATATTTATAATTGTTATATCTTCTTCTTGGATTGATCCTTTGATCATTATGTAGTGTCCTTCTTTGTCTCTTCACAGCCTTTATTTTAAAGTCTATTTTATCTGATATGAATATTGCTAGTCCTACTTTCTTTTGGTCTCCATTTGTGTGAAATATCTTTTTCCAGCCTTTCACTTTCAGTCTCTATGTGACCCTTGTTTTGAGGTGGGTCTCTTGTAGACAGCATATATAGGGGTCTTCTTTTTGTATCCATTCAGCCAGTCTGTCTTTTGGATGAGGCATTCAACCTATTTACATTTAAAGTAATTATTGATAAGTGTGGTCCCATTGCCATTTACTTTGTTTTTTTTGTTTGTTTGTTTTTTTTTAGGGTTTGAGTTTATGCACCCTTTTTGTGTTTCCTGTCTAGAGAAGATACTTTAGCATTTGTTGAAGAGCTGGTTTGGTGGCGCTGAATTCTCTCAGCTTTTGCTCGTCTTTAAGCTTTTGAATTCTTCATATGTGAATGAGATCCTTGTTGCTGGGTACAGTAATCTGGGTTGTAGGTTTCTCTCTTTCATCACTTTAAGTATATCCTTCCATTCCCTTCTGGCCTGAAGAGTTTCTATTGAAAGATCAGCTGTTATCCTTATGGGAATCCCCTTGTGTGTCATTTGTTGTTTTTCCCTTGCTGCTTTTAGTATTTGTTCGTTGTATTTGATCTTTGTTAATTTGATTAATATGTGTCTTGGGGTGTTTTGCCTTGGGTTTATCCTGTTTTGGACTCTCTGGGTTTCTTGGACTTGTGTGACTATTTCCTTCCCCATTTTAGGGACGTTTTCAACTATTATTTCCTCGAGTATTTTCTCATGTCCTTTCTTTTTGTCTTCTTCTTCTGGAATTCCTATGATTCAAGTGTTGGGGTATTTTACATTGTCCCAGAGGTTCCTGAGATTGTCCTTATTTCTTTTTATTCTTTTTTCTTTTTTCCTCTCTGCTAAATTTATTTCTACCATTCTATTTTATATCTCACTTATCCTATCTTCTGCCTCCATTATTCTACTGTTGTTTCCCTCCAAGTGTTTTTGATCTCATTTATTGCATTATTCATTATTAATTGACTCTTTTTTATTTCTTATAGGTCCTTCTTAAACATTTCTTGCATCTTCTCAATCCTTGGCTCCAGGGTATTTATCTGTAACTCCATTTTGTTTTCAAGATTTTGGATCATTTTTATTATCATTATCCTAAATTCTTTTTCCAGTAGACTCCCTATCTCATTCTCTTTGGTTTGGTGAGCATTTATTGTGTTCGTTTACATGCTGAGTATTTCTCTGCCTTTTCATCTTGTTTAGATTGCTGTGTTTGGGTTGGCCTTTCTGTATTATAGCAGTTTGTGTTTCCTCTTTATTGTGGCGGTTCCTCCCTGTGGCGGGGGCGGGGGGGGGTGGGGGTGGAGCGGGTTGGATGATTGACTTCTCAGGTTTCCTGGTTAGGGAAGCTTGTGTTGGTGTTCTGGTGGGTGGAGCTGGATTTCTTCTCTTTGGAGTACAATGAAGTGTCCAGTAGTGAGTTTTGAGATATCTATGACTTTGGTATGACTTTGGGCAGCCTGTATATTGATGCTCAGGGCTATGTTCCTGCGTTGCTGGAGAATTTGCATAGTATGTCTTGCTGTGGAACTTATTGGCTCTTGTGTGGTCCTTAGTTTCAGTGTAGGTATGCAGGCTTTTTGGAGAAGGCAATGGCAACCCACTCCAGTACTCTCTGGGTGTCCCTTGACTTCCCTGGTGGCTCAGACAGTAAAGCATCTGTCTATAATGTGGGAGACCCGGGTTCGATCCCTGGGTTGGGAAGAGCCCTTGGAAAAGGAAATGGCAGTCCACTCCAGTACTATTGCCTGGAAAATCCCATGGACAGAGGAGCCTGGTAGGCTACAGACATGGGGTCGCAAAGAGTCAGACATGACTGAGCGACTTCACGTTCCAGTACTCTTGCCTGGAAAATCCCATGGATGGAGGAGCCTGGTAGGCTGCAGTCCATGGGGTCGCTAGGAGTTGGACACGACTGAGTGACTTCACTTTCACTTTTCACTTTCATGCATTGGAGAAGGAAATGGCAACCCACTCCAGTGTTCTTGCCTGGAGAATCCCAGGGATGGCAGAGCCTGGTGGGCTGCCATCTCTGGGGTTGCACAGAGTTGGACACAAATGAAGCAATTTAGCAGCATCAGCAGCATGTAGGCTTTTGGATGATCTCTTATCAATTAATATTCCCTGGAGTCAGGAGTTCTCTGGTGTTCTTAGGTTTGGGGCTTAAGCCTCCTGCCTCTGGTTGTCAGTCTTATTCTTACAGTAGCCTCAAGACTTTTCCATCCATACAACACTGGTAATAAAACTAGGTTAATAGTGAAAAGATTCTCCACAGTGAGGGACACCCAGAGAGGTTCACAGAGTTACATGAGAAGAGAAGAGGGAGGAGGGAGATGGAGGTGACCAGGAGGAGAAGAGGGAGAATCAAAAGGGGCAAGAGCAATCCAGCCAGTAAACAATTCCCTGTGTGTTCTCCACAATCTGGAACCCTCAGAGAGGTTCACGCAGTTACATAGCGAAGAGAAGAGGGAGGAAGGAGATAGAGGTGAGCAGGAGGAGAAAAGGGGGAATCAAAAAGAGAGAGATAGATCTAGGCAGTACTCTGTTCCCTAAGTGTTCTCCACAGCCCGGAACACCCACAGAGATTCACAGAATTGGATTGAAAAGACGAGGGGGAGGGAGGAGATAGAGGTGACCTGAGAGAGAAATAGGAGAGTCAAAAGGGGGAGAGAGTAATCAAGCCAGTAATCACACTCCTAAGTAAAAATGGGTACTGAAGATTGTATTCTTAAATGTACAAAATTGATAACAAATACTATAAAGCAAAGATTAAAAATCTAGAGTAGAAGTTAGACTCTCAAAAATACAATATTAAAAAAATCACAAAAAGTATAAGAAATATATATGAAGTTTGCTTTAAAAGTAGGGTCTTTTTTTTTTTTTGCAAGGTAATAGTAGGTTGTAAAAATGAAAATTAAAGGAGTAATAGAGGACTTAAAAAAAGAAAAAAATTAAAAAACAATGATAACAGTTAAAATATATCTAGGAATTTCTCTGGAGCTGTTGTCGGCAGTGTGGGGTCAGTTCAGTTTCAGATAGTTCCTTGTTCCAGCTTATACTTCTCAAAATCTATAGGCCTTTTCCAATGTAGTCGGTGTTAACTACAGGGATTTTCATCTGTTGCACCTGTCAACTCCAAAGTGGTTCCCTCTGTTTATTTGGCTTCTTCTGTTTGCAGGTCTCTTCAGTGTCTAATTTCTGCCCTGACACAAGGGGGCGAAGGTGGTTTCTTGTTTAGGCTCACTTGTTCAGTCGTGCTGTTGGGAGGGAAGAGCACTGCAAACAAATACCACTGGCGTGTGTGGGGACTGCTCTCAATGTCTCAGCCACACTGGGTTTGCCCCCGCTCATGGCATGTGTTTTTCCAGTCTACACTGCTCAGGCTTCAGGTTACTCTGCAAGGAGTGGGCCTTGGGTTGTGTGCACTTCCCAGGTCTAAGGTTCAGGTTCTTTCAGGTTCAGGTTCTAGGGTTCTCCACAAAGGTGCAGACTCTGTTAGGCCTGCGTTTTGTGCAGTTCCCCAGTCCAAGCAGCTCAGGAAACCATGTGCTTGGTGAGCGCACTCTCCTCAGGTGTGGTGAGTCTTATCACCTCCGGGTCCCAGCTGCCTGGTTTCCAGGCACGCCCATCTCCAGTGTGCTGTGTGTCTCTTCTCGGAAGCTGATCTCTGGCTGCGACCCTCCCAGCAGATGTCAACTGTCCAGAATCTCAGGAAGTCTTTGGTTAGAAACTGGAAGCCTGTTCGCAGTTTGCTAGGGGTACCCTCTCTGGGGCCGAGTTTGCCCCTTTCCGGCTCTGGCTGGCACCGCCCACACCCTGCCTCTGGTGGGGGATGGGCCGGTCCGCAGCCGGCTAGCTCTTCTCTGGTATTGGCTCAGTCCTTTGTTCTGTGAGCGGCCCAGCAGTGCCTTGCTGCTGCTGCTGCTGCTAAGTCGCGTCAGTAGTGTACGACTCTGTGCGACCCCAGAGATGGCAGCCCACAGGCTTCCCCATCCCTGGGATTCTCCAGGCAAGAACACTGGAGTGGGTTGCCATTTCCTTCTCCAATGCATGAAAATGAAAAGTGAAAGTAAAGTCGCTCAGTGGTGTCTGACTCCTAGCGACCCCATGGACTGCAGCCTACCAGGCTCCTCCATCCATGGGATTTTCCAGGCAAGAGTACTGGAGTGGGGTGCCATTGCCTTCTTCCCGGCAGTGCCTTAGGTTAGGGCTTTTTGTGGGATAATTCTCTCTCTCTAGCTATCCCACAGTTTAGTTGCTATCTCACGTTAGCTCCCTCAGATTGCCCTCAGGGCATTCAAGCCTGGCCCTTACCCTAAGCAATGCCACCCGCTCCTCTCCGTTCATCCCCCGCTTGCTGGTGTCGGATGCAAGCGTCTGGGGTACTTCTGGGCTGGGAATTGCCTTTAGGCACGTAATCTGTGGGTTTTATTTATTTATTTTTCCTCCCAGTTATGTTGCCCTCTGAGATTCGAAAAATTCCTCCAGACCCGCCCGTGAGAGGGTTTCCTGGTGTTTAGAAACTTCTCATCTATTAAGACTCCCTTCCAGGGATGGATGTCCATCCCTAACTCTTTTATCTCTTTATCTTTTATCTTTTGTCCTACCTCCTTTCAAAGACAATGGGCTGCTTTTCTGGGTGTCTGATGTCCTCTGCCAGCCTTCAGAAGTTGTTTTGTGGAGTTTGCTCAGCTTCAAGTGTTCTTTTGATGAATTTGTGGGGGAGAAAGTGGTCTCCCCATCCTATTCCTCTGCCACCTTAGGACCACCTCCCTGGTTATCCATTTTAAATACAGCAGTGTGTACGTGTCCATCCTAAACTCCCTAACTATCTCATATCCCATCCTTCACCCTGGTCTATAAGTTTGTTTTCTGTGAGTCTTTCTGTCATCTTCTGATGTGCTATCTTTTTGCCTTTTCATACTGTTTATGGGGTTCTCATGGTAAGAATACTGAAGTGGTCTGCCATTCTCTCCCCCAGTGGACTATATTTTGTCAGAACTCACCACTATGACCTGTCCCTCTTAGGTGGCCCTACATGGCATGGCTCATAGCTTCCTTGAGTTATGTGAGCTCATAGATCCATGCAAGATATATCTATTTATCTATCTATCGATCTATATATCTATATCTATATATATGCAAGACCCATGAAGGGGCTTGTATCCAATATGCAATTCCTATTATGTTCAGTCATTCAGTTATGTCTGACTGACTCTTTGGACCAAAGCCCATCAAGCTACTCTGTCCGTGGAATTTATTTTTTCTTTTTAGATTTCACATATAAGAGATATCATACAATATTTCTCCTTCTCTAACTTACTTCACTCAGTATGATAATCTCTAGGTCCATCCACTTTGTGGCAAATGTTATTATTTTATTCCTTTTAATGGCTGAGTTATATTCCATTGTATGTATATACCACACCTTCTTTATTCATTCCTCTGTTGATGGGCATTTAGGTTGCTTCCAAAATAGTTACATATTCTTTATTATCAGAGATTCTGGAATCCTCTTGATATTGAAGTTCCCAGATGCCATCTAAGGTCCAAGCTTGTGTAGACCTTTGTAAGGATAGCAGTCTCAGGCTGTTTTATTAACTCTTATCTCTGTATCTTTTAATGAATATTTCTATATGCAATCTTTTTCTGTCTCATTGCCATCTCTACACTTCAGCAGAATGAGCCATCTAAAATGCAAATCTGATCTTATCCTTCCTTGGCTTACTATTCTCTGTATCTTTTCTAGTTCTCCATACATGGGATAAAAGGGACTAAGAAAATTCTTCCAGACCATAATTGTTACTGAAGTTAATGTGTTTTGATTTTGTATCAAAACAAAATGAGTGAGATATTCAATCACTTATTTTAACTGTAGAACTTGTAAGAGCTTCCCATTGGACACCGTGGATGAGAATACCCTTTTCTATCACTGCTTATTTTCTGGACAGAATAGATCTCTCCTGGCTTTGAGCTGTTTTGATAATTTAAGTTTTCTTCTCATGGCACTCTTTCTCTTATATTATAGCTATTTGTGTGCATAACTCATCTTTATATTATAGTTCTTTGAGAAAATTATTCATCTCTCTCTTGCTTTATTCCTCAAATTAACCTTGTATAGCTAAATGTTTATCATTTAGCTTTTAATAAGTATGTTGAATAAGTGAATAAATAACTAAAATTGAAAATATTGGTTGTATTTTATCCTGAAAAAGTTACTTATCTAACTTTATGAGTCAGAGCAGATCAAATCAGTCGCTCAGTCATGTCCAACTCTTTGTGACCCCATGAATTGCAGCACACCAGGCCTCCCTGTCCATCACCAACTCCCAGAGTTCACTCAGACTCATGTCCATCGAGTCAGTGATGCCATCCAGCCATCTCATCCTCTGTCGTCCCCTTCTCCTCCTGCCCCCAATCCCTCCCAACATCAGAGTCTTTTCCAATGAGTCAACTCTTTGCATGAGGTGGCCAAAGTACTGGAGTTTCATCTTTAGCATCATTCCTTCCAAAGAAATCCCAGGGCTGATCTCCTTCAGAATGGACTGGTTGGATCTCCTTGCAGTCCAAGGGACTCTCAAGAGTCTTCTCTAATACCACAGTTCAAAAGCATCAATTCTTCGGCACTCAGCCTTCTTCACAGTCCAACTCTCACATCCATACATGAACACAGGAAAAACCATAGCCTTGACTAGACGAACCTTTGTTGGCAAAGTAATGTCTCTGCTTTTGAATATTTATCTAGGTTGGTCATAACTTTCCTTCCAAGGAGTAAGCGTCTTTTAATTTCATGGCTGCAGTCACCATCTGCAGTGATTTTCCACTTGTAAATATTATTCAGATTAAAAATCCTAATAAATTAAAAGAAATATACAAGGCTATTTAAATAGAAATTAATTATGTCTCTATTTTTAAAATATCTAGTCATGTACTTTGATTTAGTGAAACTAGATTTAAGTGCATTATTTGTTTTCATTCTTTGAATCAATTTTTAAATAATCAGAGTTTCTTGTTTTCATTTTCTCCCTCTTTAACCACATTTCTATACAAATTTTTGTTTAATTGCACTGTGGTAAATTATATATGCAGGACTTATTTTTAAGTGAAAGTGATAGATGTCTGCATAGCCAAAAAACTACAATTTATCTTGGTATCAGAAACTTAGAGAAATTAGTAGTCTATCTCAAGTCCTACTTTTATTTTTCTTGTTGGTTAAGCAAACACATGTATTCTCAGTGTCCTGATAAAGAGGGTGATGAGAATATATAATTTGTTCATGAAAATTTTTTGTGTTTATCAGGTTTTTCAGTAGTAACCTGTGTATATGTTATTAATAATAAAATAAAAACCTCTTAGATTTGCATAGACGTTAACCAAAGAGGATTTGACTCACAGATATTATTTTATGTGTGTGAATATGTATGTGTGTTTCTGTGTGGATGATTTCTCCATATAAATATAAAATAAATATATTTATTGTTAAGCAAATGTATATACTTATGAAGATATTGTCAAGTCTTCATGGGCTGCTGTCACTTTTGAAATGCTAAGGGTGGAATGTCCGACCCTCATATCTATTGTGTGATTCAAGTCTTCTGAGAAGATGCCATTGTCCTGTGTCTGTGGCAACCATAAGCGTGTTGTCTCTGTATGTATGGAGACAGTATGGTAGCAGCACCATGTGCCATTCTTTGGTGCTTTCTGCAGTCTAGTGTGACGAATAATTCTACTCAGCTTGTCAGTAGTGACAGCTGAGACTTTTTTGCTTAGATGCTTTGACAGTGCTTGTATTAAACAGCTTGAGCCATACACTCCATTAAGTTTCTGTAAAATGAACTGTCTGCTTCTTGCTGTTTTGCTGATAGTGGCAACAGTTGTAAGCTAATCCTCTCCATTGTGGATTGCTCGACTGAGTGGTTTCACTCATCGACTAGTACTAGATCTCATAGATTTAGTGGAGTGGCTACAAGGTAGAAAGCTATGATCCATAAGAAATCATTTGTTTCCAAACAGGTTTTTATTTTTAGCAGTTATTTACTCTAAATTAGACTCCAAATATGGCCCTAAATAGGATTAAAAAAAAAAACAAACTAACTTTCTAGATAGTTAAGTGATTCATGCTTTTTTCACAACACATAATTACTCATAGGCTCTTGGTGCAAAAGACATAAATATAAGAATGGTATGTCTCTCACCATGTGGACATTGAAAAACGTGTGCACTAATGAAAGCTTGACATTCCTTAATGTTGTTGTTGTTCAATTGCTCAGTCGTGTCCTACTCTTTGCGACTCCATGGACTGCAGCACGCCAGTCTGCCCTGTCCATCACCATCTCCCAGAGCTTGCTCAAACTCATGTCCATCAACTCAGTGATACCATCTAACCATCTTGTCCTCTGTCATCCCCTTCTCCTCCTGCCTTCAGTCTTTCCAAGCATCGGGGTCTTTTCTAATGAGTTGGCTATTCATATCAGGTGGCCAAAGTATTGGAGTTTCAGCTTCAGCATCAGTCCTTCCAATGAATATTCAGGACTAATTTCCTTTAGGATTGATTGGTTTGATCTCCTTGCAGTCCAAGGGACTCTCAGTAGCCTTCTCTAACACCGCAGTTCAAAAGCATCAATTCTTCAGTGTTCAGCCTCCTTTATGGTCCAATTCTCGCATCCATACATGATTACCGGAAAAACCTTAGCTTTAACAAGATGGACCTTTGTTGGCAAAGTAATATCTCTGCTTTTTAATGCACTGTTTAGGTTTGTCATAGCTTTTCTTCCAAGGAGGAATCATCTTTTAATTTCATGGCTGTAGTCACTATCTGCAGTGATTTTGGAGCTCAAGAAAATAAAGTCTCTCACTGTTTCCATTGTTTACCCATCTATTTGCCATGAAATGTTGAGACCAGATTCCATGATCTTCATTTTTTCAATGTTGAGTTTCAAGCCAGCTTTTTCACTCTCCTCTTTCACTTTTATCAAGTGACTCTTTAGTTCCTCTTCCTTAATATGTTTCATTAAATAAGTATTCTTCCATTTTGTAACCAAAATCATGTTACTGGAGATATGGATACCTGAGTGTTTTCAACATATGGGACATGTATAACTTTGGATTGTTTTCTTATTTAAATGAATGATAATTCCTTTAAACTATTTCTTATTACATTTATGTATTCTGTTAAGCTCTTATATTTCTTTAGTTTCTCCTCCACAGAAATGTGAAAGTGTGTTCATCCTTTTCTAGGTGCTACAAAGACCACTTATGTCAATATATACCTTAGAATTTGCCCTGAAAAGCCAATGAAAGTCTTGTTGCTCTATTTGTAGGCAGCTTTTACAGGCTACCTGTCATCACTGGGCAATATCAATGATGGAATAAGTCTTTGAAGAGGACAAATAAGGACAGATGGATTTAGAAGATTGAACATCAATTTTGATATAATTTTAAGAATTGAATTCCTAAATTTAAGAATTGAATTCTTAAATTGCATATAGGAAAACCATATTCATTTACTTTGTAGTATTTTATTTTTTTTTTTTTTTTAAAGTTAATCTAAGCCCTTATATCGGAGAAGGCAATGGCACCCCACTCCAGTACTTTTGTCTAGAAAATCCCATGGATGGAGGAACCTGGTGGGCTGCAGTCCATGGGGTCGCTAGGAGTTGGACACGACTGAGCAACTTCACTTTCATTTTTCACTTTCATACATTGGAGAAGGAAATGGCAACCCACTCCAGTGTTCTTGCCTGGAGAATCCCAGGGACTGGGAAGCCTGGTGAGCTGCCGTCTCTGGGGTCGCACAGAGTCGGACATGACTGAAGTGACTTAGCAGCAGCAGCAAGCCCTTATATAATAATGTAACATAAGAACATCTGTAATGTCTCATTAAATGTATTATGCCTTACAACACTTCAATGAAAAAAAAAAGTTTTGATATAGTTTCTGAATACATATTTTTGCAGATATTAGTGATTATACAGATTTGTAAATTAAATTTTGCTTCTGCTTCCAAAGCTTTGAAATCTCTAGCACAGGATAAAGTACATTTTCACTTGTATATGAGGAATCCTTAATGCATTGCTATCTTTGTCCTAGAGTATATAAACTTTTTGTTCTAAAGATTAGGAAGAATTTTACTTGACTGGATTGGGTACATTTTATGGTCTAATAAACTATTCTCTGGTATGGAATTCATTAACTCTTCAAACTACATAGCTAATAATTAGAGATGTAAAAGCAGTAATCTTACAAATTACTTAGTGCTCTATAATAATCCATTTACCTCAGACAGGTGATGATTTCCTGCCATAGACCATTCTTCAGGCAAGTTTTCCCTAGGGCAGAGAAAATTACTTTATTATTATAGGAGAAAAAAAGGGTTTTGATGAATCAGAAAGTAGACCCAGAAGAAGCTTGTCCACAGGTCCAGCTGCATATTAGTTGGGAAGAAGCTATTCAGTGACTTTGAAGAATGAAATATGTACTCTCCTTTTAAGAGAGATCAGGAACTTGGTATGATATGCCTTTCTATCAGATATTAGAAAGCCATCTTCTACTGATGGTTTAGACAGTATCCCACAAATCTTTCTGCCTCCAGCTTTTCTGCCTGTGGCTCACTTTGAAATGTTAGCTGTGCCAGCAATGTATAAAGATGATTTTTCTCCCTCCACTACTTCCATCAACAAAAAAATAGATTGGAAAATTCAGGGAAAGCAGGAAACAGTTCCAAGGAACCTTTCACAACTGAAAGGATTCAAGGAATGTCTGGGTGAATTAAAGATTTTTAATCTTCTTATGAGCCCAGGAAAAAAATTGCAGGAAAATGTTGTTTGCTTTTCTTAGAGACTTATGTCATTGATTATATTAGCAAAGCTTGCACTAATATAACTGACTTTCATGTATGACCTTTCTTCTCTCTCTACTCCTACTATTGCCTCTCATCCTCCATTTCCATCTCAATTTCTATCTTTTCTCTGTCTCTCTCCTACTGTTAACCACATTTGGGATCTCTGCTAGGATCTTAAGTATACACTTTAAAGTGAGAGAAATACCTAATATTTCTGAGTCACTGAAAATTTGCTAAATAACTGCAAATAGATGTATAGTTTTATTTTAAGTAAAATTACAACTCTGAACCTTATCAAAAGCATCTAGAACAATGAAACTAAAATATTACATAACACATTGAAAACATTCTGTGGAATTTTAACCCCAAAGCACAGAAGTAAATCTCAATAGTTTGCTAAGTCGCTTCAGTCGTGTCCTACTCTGTGTGACCCCATAGACGGCAGCCCACCAGGCTCCCCCATCCCTCGGATTCTCCAGGCAAGAACACTGGAGTGGGTTGCCATTTCCTTCTCCAAAGCATGAAAGTGAAAAGTGAAAGTGAAGTTGCTCAGTCGTGTCCAACTCTTCGAGACCCCATGGACTGCAGCCTACCAGGCTCCTCCGTCCATGGGGTTTTCCAGGCAAGAATACTGGAGTGGGGTGCCATTGTGATATCAATTGTGTTGTAATATCCTGTAAATAATACTGAATACAAGAGAACTAGTAACTACACAAAGAAACCTAACTTGAGCTCTCACACCCAGATGTGAAGCTCAGGGTATTAATGAGGTGCTTATAGTACTGTATGTTTGTTAATGGCATAATAAACAGGTGAGAAATGTAAAATGATAACACTGTAAGGAATTTACCCAAATACTTCAGTGCAGTTCGGTTGCTCAGTTGTGTCCAACTCTTTGTCCAACCCCATGGACTGTAGCATGCCAGGCTTCCCTGTCCATCACCAACACCTGGAGCTTGCTCAAACTCATGTCCATTGATTTGGTGATGCCATCCAACCATCTCATCCTCTGTTATCTCCTTCTCTTCCTGCTTTCATTCTTTCCCAGAATCAGGATCTTTTCTAATGGGTCAGCTCTTGACATCAGGTGGCCAAAGTATTGGAAATTCAGCATCAGTCCTTGCAATGAATATTCAGGAATGATTTCCTTTAGGATTGACTGGTTTGATCTTGGCAGTCCATGGGACTCTCAAGAGTTTCTCCAACACCATAGTTCAAAAGAATCAATTCTTTGGCACTCAGCTGTCTTTATTTTATTTATTTATTTATTTATTTTTTAGGTATCAAGAATCTCTTTTATTGATTATCAGAAACATTACAAACATCTAGTATGAACAAATTGTAACATGACAGTGATTAGTTTGGCTGTCTTTATGGTACAACTCTAACATCCATACATAACTACTGGAAAAAACATAGCTTTGACTAGATGGACCTTTGTATTGTCTCTGCCTTTGAATACGCCGTCTAGGTTGGTCATAGCTTTTCTTCCAAGGAGCAAGCATCTTTTAATGTCATGGCTACTGTCATCATCTGCAGTGATTTTGGAGCCCAAGAAAATAAGTTTCTCACTGTTTACCTTGTTTCCCCATCTATTTGCCATGAAGTGATGGGACCAGATGCCATGCTCTTAGTTTTCTGAATGTTGAGTTTTAAGCCAACTTTTTTACTCTCCTCTTTAACTTTCAGCAAGAGGTTCTTTAGTTCTTCAGTTTCTGCCATAAGGGTGGTGTCATCTGCATATCTGAGGTTATTGATATTTCTCCTGGCAATCTTGATTCCAGCTTGTGCTTCCTCCAGCCCAGCATTTCTCATGATGTACTCTGCATATAAGTTAAATAAACATGGTGACAATATACAGCCTTGACACACTCCTTTTCCTATTTGGAACCAGTCTGTTGTTCCATGCCCAATTCTAACTGTTGCTTCCTGATCTGCCTACAGGTTTCTCAAGAGGCAGGTCAGGTGGTCTACTATTCCCTTCTCCTTCAGAATTTTCCACAGTTTACTGTGATCCACTCAGTCAAAGGCTTTGGAATAGTCAATAAAGCAGAAATAGGTGTTTTTCTGAAGCTCTCTTGCTTTTTCAATGATTCATTGGTTGTTGACAATTTGATCTCTGGTTTCTCTGCCTTTTCTATAACCAGCTTGAACATCTGGAAGTTCATGATTCATGTATTGCTGAAGCCTGGCTTGGAGAATTTTGAGCATCATTTTACTAGCGTGTGAGATGAGTGCAATTGTGCGATAGTTTGAGCATTCTTTGGCATAAGGCAGAGACATCACTTTGCCTACAAAGGACTGTATAGTCAAAGCTATGGTTTTTCCTTTAGTCATGTATGCATGAGAGAGTTGGACTGTAAAGAAAGCTGAGCACTGAAGAACTGATGCCTTTGAACTGTGGTTCTGAAGAAGCCTGTTGAGAGTCTATTGAACTGCAAGGTGATCAAACCAGTCAGTCCTAGGAAATCAGTCCTGAATATTCATTCTGACTGATGTTGAAACAGAAGCTCCTATACTTTGACCACCTGCTGCGAGGAGCTGACTCATTGCAAAAAACCTTGATGCTGGGAAAGATTGAAGGCAGGAAGAGAAGGGGACAGCAGAGGATGAAATTATTGGATGGCATCACTGAGTCAATGGACATGAGTCTGAGAAAACGCCTCGAAATGCTGAAGAATAGGGCAGGCTGGCATGCTGCAGTCCATGGGGTCACAAAGTTGGACACAACTGAGTGACTGAACAACAACAATGATAGAAACTTAAAATTTCAATATACACACATTTACATTTTTGTATCTTTAACTTATATGCTTATGTACACCAGTGTTGTAGCTTAAATACTCATTGAATATTAATACTCACTGTGAAAACTTGGAAGCATGCACGATCTTGGTATCAAGGTTAAATAAGTGGTTAAAATGATACAATTTGAAAATTTTTATTTCTTCAGTCATTCAGCTTCTGGAGGTGAGGGCATGAGAAACTCTGCAAAGTCCAATAATACAAAGATGAATAAGATATAGCTTATGCCTTAAATCAGTCAATCTAGTGGCAAAGGCTCTTAATCAATTATTTTAGATTCCCGAAAGGGTGAATTTGATAAAATGCGGTCCACATTTTCTTATTTAACTTAGAATATTTTTGGATACTTACAGAAATAATTTACTTAGAATTTTAAAAATGTGTCTTGGGGCCAAGCTCTGTGGTATTTGTGTACCTTAAGTAGAACAAAGAAAAAGCAAACCACAAATTCAGTCATTGGATTCTCATTAGATTTTTCTTTTTAATTATGGTTTTACATGAGGATATAAAAACTTGGACATTTGCTGACAAATTGTAAAGTTAACATTAGAAAATGTATGGTAGTAAAAGTGCTTCTTTATTGGAAAGGGTTTTATGTAGCACAGCAGTGATTTGACCTGTCACTCCAATTTCGGGAAGTAATAAAAAAAACTGTATGTAAATAATGGAATTGATTAGAGTCCAAAAGTGATCATCCTGACATTATTAATCAGACTTACATCTACAGTGTAGTTCTTCTTTCTATTATACATACTATTATCTATCATAGATAACCCTCCCTTGAAAGGTTAAATGAAAGGCATATTTAGTTCTGCATAAAAAACTACTAATTTAAACAGGTGTAAGAATCAGGGTTGACTTGCCAAGAAAAATTTATAAACTGGGTGAGGAGTGGACCGATCTTTTCTTTTGATACAATTTTAAAAAATCAATTAGAGTAACTCAGTTTACATACTTTCAATTTTGTCTAGCTTATACTGTCTCTAAAAGGGGAATATATGGTTTGCAAACTTGTCCTCCGAAAGGCACATAGCTTTCAATACTCCATCTTATTGTGTTGTTGTTAGTCGCTCAGTCGGGCCCGACTCTTTGTGACCCCATAGACTGTAGCCCTCCAGGTTCTTCTGTCCATGGAATTCTCCAGGCAAGAATATTGGAGAGGATTGCCATTCTCTTCTCGAGCAAAACTCCATCTTAATTGAGGTTAAAAGAACATTGTAGAAGAAGAAAACTTGTTTAGACACAAAGAAGAAATTCTTTATAGCATCAGATCCAGAACTGGCTGTCTTAGAGGTTTTAACTGTTTCTTTCTGGATGCCTTTTAAAAAGTAATAGATAGTAACTCAACATGAATGGTAATATACAATATGATTTCTTGAGGCCAGTCCTGCTCCATAATTCTGTTTTCATTATCCATTTAAAATTTTGTTCCATGAATTGCTTGTTCACTTTTAGTAAATTGCTATATTTTCTAGCAAGAAGGGTGAATAAAAATTCTCATAAATTCAGTGACAATGTACTTGTGGCCAAAAAAAAAAAAGTATGTGTTAAGTAAGTATCAAAGTATTAAATTCTGTCAACTATTCATGGTCTCCATACACAGGGGCTTTAAAAACTTTTTATTCACTCTACTTAAGTATCCCAGACATAAATAAGATTTT
Source organism: Tragelaphus eurycerus (assembly GCA_935064755.1). Lineage (NCBI taxonomy): Eukaryota > Metazoa > Chordata > Mammalia > Artiodactyla > Bovidae > Tragelaphus > Tragelaphus eurycerus. Next base: position 1,422,076 of record CAKXYN010000064.1, read on the forward strand.
GTTTACTGTAACATAGCAACCTAGAAGGATAATCTTTTGAATTAAAGCAGTTATTTCCTGCCCTAAAGACTACATGAACCAACAAAGCTTAGGACTCAACCTTGGGTTGATCTACTGAAAGGAACCTAGAAACACATGAAAGGTTCTGTATTGTTGTAGGCTCTAGAAAAGCGATGGCCTCCTGTCTTTTTCTGAGTCAAAACTTTTAAAGTTTTCTTTATAGCTACTATACATTTTATGTGATAATCACAATCAAAAATAAGTTCAAAAGCACCTTGAATATCTTCAATATAATTCTTCAAAAGATTTCTTTTCTGGTCCCATCTACATTGAGACCTAATTCTTATAAGGATCATTTTAGTTGTAAGAACATCTGTTAAAAGAAAAGTATGCATTGGCTTAAGTAATTGTAACAGCCTGTAGTACTAACAGCAGTTTTAAAAAGCTAACAATAGTTAGTAAAACCAAAGTCAAAGCAAAAGATATTTAAGAAATTAAAATAGCCACATTAACCATTCAATGCGTATGACAAAAAGCTTACAAATAAATAATGGTGACTGAGTAATTCTTTAAAAACAATTTAATGCAGAGAATGGTTCAAAATGAGAACAAATGTTACCTTTTTCAAAACTCTGGCCAAATTTGAAGCAGAAGCAATCCCTCATAGATATTGAAATTAGGTTTATGCCAGTATTTACTAATGGGACTCAGATGGGTAGATCATATTACTTCTACTGTTTGTTACAGATGTTTGGTGATATTTCTTAAATTCAAATGTGTATTTTCTCTTTAATTGGTCTGAGATGGGTTTTCATTTATATGTTACAGCTGAAATGTGCTTGAGCACCCTTTCCACTCCCAGCACCCTGGGTTTTCTTGACTTTTCACTGTTGCCTTTCTGTTTCTTTGTATTTACAGTTTAGAATTTGATGCCAAATTTTGTAAAGCATGTTCCCTTCCATGCTGAGATCCTCTATGCCAACAATCCTCTATGCCAAACAATCTATGCCTAGAGTATGTGCTTTAGTAATAAGCCTGAAAATGGGAACTGACAATGGAAATACTGGCAGCCCCTGTACAATAGGGGTGCTAGCCTGTGTTTCTGTAATTAGGAATCTGATTAGAAATGAGATGCTTTGGGTCTTCAATTCAAGCTATGAAATGAAAGGATTTGAGTTTGTATCACTTTTGGCAGAAGGCAGATTTCAGTCACACTGCAGCTTTCTGAGTCTGGCCCTGTAGAACCTTCACTTTGAATATGTTTTCTAAGCAAACAGTAACTGTGCTTTCTTACTCTGTGTAACTACAGTTCGCATTTTGAAAATAATTATTTCCTTGGTTCTCTTCTTAATGTTTTTATGATCTATTCTATTATTTATTCCCATATTTTCCAGAGTTGACTGTCTTCTCATCTATGTATAAAGCATAAAATAACAAAATATTAACAATACTATTTACTAAATATTGTTTATGGCTTCCCAGATGTCTCAGTGGCTCAGTTCAGTTCGGTTCAGTCGCTCAGTTGTTTCTGACTCTTTGAGACTCCATGAGCTGCAGCATGTCAGTGGCTCAGTCATCACCAACTCTTTGTGACCCCATGGACTGTAGCACATCAGTGGCTCAGTGGTAAAGAATTTGCTAAGAAGTCACAGATTCGATCCCTAGGTTGGGAAGATCCCCTTGAGAAGAAAATATCAAACTACTCTCATAATCTTGCCTGGGAAATCCCATGAACAGAGACACCTGGTGGATTACAGTCCATGGGGTCCCAATGAGTCAGACATGAATTAGTGACTAAACCATACTACCAGCAAGTGTTGTACTTGGTGAATTGCATGTATTTCTAATTTAATTCTCTTATGAGTCTTATGAAATCAATACTGTAATTATCTCCATTTTATAAATGTTGATGTTAAGTTGCTAGGTCTCATTTTATATGTGAGAGACATAATCATATATCAAAAAAGTGCTAGAAGCCAATATTCTCCAACATTGTGCTGTATCAGTTCAATTCAGTTACTCAGTCATGTTCAACTCTTTGCCACCCCATGGAATGCAGCACACCAGGCTTACCTGTCCATCACCAACTCCCAGAGCTTGCTCAAACTCATGTCCATTGAGTCGGTGATGCCATCCAACCATCTCATGCTCTGTATTCCCCTTCTCCTCCTGCCTCTAACCTTTTCCTGCATCAGGGTCTTTTCCAGTGAGTCTGTTCTTTGCGTCAGGTAGCCAAAGTACTAGAGTTCCAGCTTCAGCATCAGTCCTTCCAATGAATATTCAGGACTGATTTCCTTTAGGATGGACTGGTTGGATTTCCTTGCAGTCCAAGGGACTTGCAAAAGTCTTCTTTAAGACCACAGTTCAAAATCATCAATCCTTCAGTGCTAAGTTTTCTTTACAGTCCAATTCTCACATCCATACATGACTACTGGAAAAACCATAGCTTTTATTAGACAGACATTTGTCAGTGAAGTCTCTGCTTCTGAATATGCTGTCTGGGTTGGTCATAGCTTTTCTGTCAAGGAGCAATCATCTTTCAATTTCATGGCTGCTGTCACCATGCAGTGATTTTGGAGCCCAAGGAAATAGTCTCTCACTGTTTCTGCTGTTTCCCCATCTATTTGCTAGGAAGTGATGGGACCAGATGCCATGATCTTAGTTTTCTGAATGTTACTTTAAGCCAACTTTTTCACTCTTCTCTTTCACTTTCATCAAGAGGTTCCTTAGTTCTTCTCTGCCATTTCCTTCTCCAATGCATGAAAGTGAAAAGTGAAAGTGGAGTCGCTCAGTCGTGTCCGACTCCTAGCGACCCCATGGACTGCAGCCTACCAGGCTCCTCCATCCATGGGAATTTCCAGGCAAGAGTACTGGAGTGGGGTGCCATTGCCTTCTCCAAGTGCTTAACCTAACCACTTAATAAATAAAACTAGTTAATATTTTCTTTTGCCTAGAATACTAAGAAGAAAATTTTTAAGAACATCATAAACAGAACAAATTTAGGGATATCTGGGCTGAGGAAAGCAGTTTTTATATTTTCATCAGAACAGTTTAAGAATGAACCAAATGAAACTGAGCTAGGGAACTCTTGTAGGAACTCAGGATTCAGGAGAACAAAATGAGACTGAAATTGATTAGAAAAGTGATATCCAGTCGGAGATGCAGAATACTTGCATATTTTTCTCATGAGGTTATTTAAATCTCATTTAAAGGAATTTTAGTGTCTTCAGGATAATTTTTAATGTGAATTCAAATTATAAAAGATATTTGGGAATACTTCTCTTTTAGTGAGATACTTGAATGTTTTGCCTTATGCATAAATAATAAAACACAAGTGGGCTATCAATCTTATTAATTTGAAGATGACATGTTTTTGATGTTTAGGCTATTACTTTTAACCTCAGCCAAACTGAATGCACTGAGTAGGAAGAGCATATTATACTGTCACCTTAAGAATATATGATTCTAACGTCTCCTTGGATACATAGACATCTCAAAGAAAAATAATGGTAAATCTGAGGCAGAGATGTATTTGACAGTCCAATGTCTACACACTTCTAATTTCCTCTGTTCAACCACAAGCTTCACTAGTAATTTGAGTCCTGGAGCATGTAGAAATTGCTAGCAATGTTCCCCTAGCTACTTTTTCATGAAAAGATGATTATGTGATGCTAAGAGGATTTGTTGACAAGAGGAGGAATTTTTATTGCATAAGTCTGCTTTCATGGAAAAAAAGAGAATCAATGGAAAATAGCAGTTGAATCATTTTCTGGAAGATTAGAGAAATTACCACTGGGACTTGCTTCCATTATCTCAGAGCTTAGACTTCACTATGTTTTTCATATCACCAAGTGAGGGAGTGAAAATTGAGAGAGTATGAATGATCCATCAGGGAGAACATATGTAGGAGAAAACAATATTCATGAAATACATGATTGCACATTAGGTCTCTATGTACATGCATGCTAAGTCACTTCAGTCATGTCCTACTCTTTGTGACCCTATGGAGTGTAGCTCACCAGCCTCTTCTGTCCATGGGATTCTCCAGGCAAGAAAATTGGAGTGGATTGCCATGCCCTCCTCCAGGGAATCATCCTGACCCAGGGATGGAACCCATGTCTTATGTCTCCGGCCCTGGCAGGAGAGTTCTTTACTGCTAGTGCCACCTGGGAAGCCCTAAGGTCTCTATATGCATGTGTAAAGGGTAGAGTGACATTATAGAAAAGGTCACTTGATTAAGAGAAGATCTGGACTCAACCCTTATTTCTGCCATTTATTTATAAATATGATCTTAAACTTGTTTTTGTTTAGTTGCTTAGTCTTGTCAACTCTTTTGAAACCCCATGGACTGTAGCTCTCCAGGAGTCTCTGTCCATGTGATTCCCCAGGAAAGAGTACTGGAGTGGATTGCCATTTCATTCTCCAGGGGATCTTCCGGACCCTGGAATCAAACCTGTGTCTCCTGAATTAGCAGGTGGATTCTTTACTGCTGAGGCACCAGGAAATACCCATAAACTTGTTGCTTAACTTTGTTCGGCCTCAGTTTCCACAGCTATAGAAATACATTGTAGGAAGGAGCCACAGATCCTTTTAGAATTATTATATAAATTTGTTCTTCTGAGTCCAGTGTACCTTTCATTCTATGACAGTGATCTCCATTTTGAACATCAAGTACATTGTCATTGGCATCTTGCAGAGATTGGACTATACTGATAATTGGACTGCACTGATTCTATGTCATAAACTTAATATGTTAATTTAGAATAATTAATGGTTACCTGGATTGCCATCTCTAAAAGGCAGTTATGATTGTCATATGTAACTTTGAGAGTGCCAATTTATGATTATTTAAACATTTTTGAGTACTTATTTACTTCTTCAGGCTACTGGCCTTTATATACAATTATTTGAAATTAAGTAGTTTATTTGAAATACTGTTACATCTCGGTGTTCACATTGTTATTGTTTACCTAGGGACAGTATATTGGAGAAGGAAATGGCAACCCACTCCAGTGTTCTTGCCTGGAGAATCCCAGGGACAGAGGAGCCTGGTGGGCTGCCATCTATGGGGTTGCACAGAGTCATACACGATTGAAGTGACTGAGCAGCAGCAGCAGCAGAGACACTATGTTCTACATTCTGTTCAGAAAATCTTTGTTGATCACATCTTTATATAGATTCTGAGACAGTGAGTATTTATAGATAGAATGACCTAAATAATATATTTAGAATTCTATTTTTTATGTTTCTTTGATTTAGTGACTCTAAATTGAAAATTCAAATCATTGCTTTGTATTCTCATGATATGTACAGTATAGCCAAAACCAAAAGTCCATAAAACATTGAAAGATTGGTGTTATTTTTTCCTTCTTAAGGCATTTTATTTCTACAAAATAAAACTAACCTGAACAAATTTCAAGTGGTAAGGAAAATTTAGTGAAAAAGTGAAAGTGAAGTTGCTCAGTTGTGTCTGACTCCGTGCGACCCCACAGACTGTAGCCTACCAGGCTCCTCCATCCATGGGATTGTCCAGGCAAGAGTACTGGAGTTGGTTGCCATTTCCTTTTCCAGGAAAATTTAGTAAACCTTGATAAAAATATTTTAACATTGGAAGCCATGTTTATCTTAAATACTCAAAAATATACACAAGGATGCTTACATATTGTTCATTAAAATATATTGATACTTGTAAAACATGCTATGTTGAAAAATGGTGCAGAACTACACCTTTAGCTAATTGTAATTGGGGTTTACAGAAATACACACACACACACCCCTATGTGCACACACACTTTATTTGAAATAGACTGGAAAACTATCCACACAATAGTATCTTTAATCAATAGAATGAAGGTTGGGTCATTTTATCATTTATGTTTTTATATATTTTTCAAAGTCTCTATAATTTAAATTAAATTATAATTGAAATGCATTTAACTAAAAAATGACAGAACAAAACATCTTCAGTGTGGTTAATTAAATAATATTTACTGAGGACTACTAGATATCCTTTTACATATGTATAACTATAGACTATATTCTTGTAGTCTGAACAAATGATCATATAATAATTTGGATATTTTTATAATTTTCTGTCCAGTTCCCTTCTATGGGAATTTCACTTGTGAGACTACTTTCTTAAGATTCAGTAATGAGATTTTGAGTCAAAGGCTAAAAATACTATGTAGTCTTCCAGAAAAGTCTACCAATTCTGTATGACTTTTCATGCACTTAATAATTCTGACTGTTGTAGAGGTTTTTATCTTTATCTACCTAAGTGAGAGAAATAAATCCTATTTTTGTTTCACTGTATGGATTTGGTAATGAGATTATATTATATTTAAGTGATCAGAATTTTATAATTTACTTATTTGTGTTTTGCCTAATTTTCTGTTAGTATGTTGCATTTTAATCTATTGATTTACAAGAGTTCTTGTGTAGTAGACTCTTCCTGTCAAGACTGTCTTTCTACTTCTTTTCCACTTTTAATGTTAAAAATTTATTTATTTAGTCTATTCAGTATAGATGAGTTACAATATCATTAGCTTCAAGTGTATAGTAGAGTGATTCAGTTGTGTGTGTGTGTATATATATTCAGTAATACTATTATTATTTTTATTATTCAGACTCTTTTCCCTTATAGGTTATTACAACATATTGAGTATAGTTCCCTGCACTACACAGTAGGTCCCTGTTGGTTATCTATTGCCATGGACAGAGGAGCCTGGTGGGCTACAGTCCATAGGGTCGCGAAGTTATAACTCAAGCAACTTTGCATGCAGGTACTTGTTTTGTTAATCCTAAACCTCTTAATTTATCCCTCCCCCCCCACCTTTCCCCTTTGGTAATCATTAATTTGTTTTCTATGTCTGTGAGCCTCTTTCTGCTTTGGATATAATTTCATTTGTATCTTTTTTTTCTTTTCATTTTTAGATTCTATATATAAACAATATCATATGATATTTTATTTCTATGTTCTCTGTCTGGCTTACTTCACTTAGAATGATAATCCCTAAATCCATCCACATTGCTCCAAATGGTATTATTTCATTCTTTTTATGCCTGAGTAATATTCAGTCATATACAATATGCAGTCCTATATAATATACAAGTCATATACAAAATACAAGTCATATGCAATACAAATGTATGTATATATTATCTATGTGGATATATATATATATAAAGATGGGCACGATAAAGGACAGAGATGGTGTGGACCTAACAGAAGCAGAAGATATTAAGAAGAGGTGGCAAGAATAAACAGAAGAACTGTACAAAAAAGAGCTTCAAGACCTAGACAATCATGATGATGTGATCACTGACCTAGAGCCAGACATCTTGGAATGTGAAGTCAAATGGGCCTTAGAAAGCATCACTACGAACAAAGCTAGTGGAGGTGATGGAATCCCAGTGGAGCTATTCCAAGTCCTGAATGATGATGCTGTGAAAGTGCTGCACTCAATATGCCAGCAAATTTGGAAAACTCCGCAGTGGCCACAGGACTGGAAAAGGTCAGTTTTCATCCCAATCCCAAAGAAAGGCAATGCCAAGGAGTGCTCAAACTACCACACAATTGCACTCATCTCACACGCTAGTAAAGTAATGCTCAAAATTCTCCAAGCCAGGCTTCAGCAATATGTGAACCGTGAACTTCCTGATGCTCAAGCTGGTTTTAGAAAAGGCAGAGGAACCAGAGATCAAATTGCCAACATCCGCTGGATCATGGAAAAAGCAAGAGAGTTCCAGAAAAACATCTATTTCTGCTTTATTGACTATGCCAAAGCCTTTGACTATGTGGATCACAATAAACTATGGAAAATTCTGAAAGAGATGGGAATACCAGACCACCTGATCTGCCTCTTAAGAAATCTGTATGCAGGTCAGGAAGCAACAGTTAGAACTGGTCATGGAACAACAGACTGGTTCTAAATAGGAAAAGGAGTACGTCAAGGCTGCATATTGTCACCATGTTTATTTAACTTATATGCAGAGTACATCATGAGAAATGCTGGACTGGAAGAAACACAAGTTGGAATCAAGATTGCCGGGAGAAATATCAATAACCTCAGATATGCAGATGACACGACTCTTATGGCAGAAAGTGAAGAGGGGCTAAAAGACCTCTTGATGAAAGTGAAAGTGGAGAGTGAAAAGGTTGGCTTAGAACTCAACATTCAGAAAAAGAAGATCATGGCATCTGGTCCCATCACTACATGGGAAATAGATGGGGAAACAGTGGAAACAGTGTCAGACTTTGTTTTTCTGGGCTCCAAAATCACTGCAGATGGTGACTGCAGCCATGGAATTAAAAGACGCTTACTCCTTGGAAGGAAAGTTATGACCAACCTAGATAGCATATTCAAAAGCAGAGACATTACTTTACCAACAAAGTTTCGCCTAGTGAAGGCTATTGTCTTTCCTGTGATCATGTATGGATGTGAGAGCTGGACTGTGAGGAAGGCTGAACGCCGAAGAATTGATGCTTTTGAACTGTGGTGTTGGAAAAGACTCTTGAGAGTCCCTTGGACTGCAAGAAGATCCAACCAGTCCATTCTGAAGGAGATCAATCCTGGAATTTCTTTAGAAGGAATGATGCTAAAGCTGAAACTCCAGTATTTTGGCCACCTCATGCGAAGAGTTGACTCATTGGAGAAGACTCTGATGCTGGGAGGGATTGAGGGCAGGAGGAAAAGGGGACGACAGAGGATGAGATGGCTGGGTGGCATCACTGACTCGATGGATGTGAGTCTGAGTGACCTCTGGGAGTTGGTGATGTACAGGGAGGCCTGGTGTGCTGTGATTCATGGGGTTGCAAAGAGTTGGACACGACTGAGCGACTGATCTGATCTGATCTGAAGGGTATCTTGGTTAAATATATCATGGTAGTTAAATACTTTCATGGTTGTAGAACACATTTAGAGGGGGCCTCATCACCAAAGAGTATATAAAATATTTAGTAACTTATTTTATTTTTTTATTTATTTTTAAAAATTTATTTATTTTAATTAGAGGCTAATTACTTTACAATATTATATTGGTTTTACCATACATCAACATGAATCCACAACAGGTGTACACGTGTTCCCAATCCTGAACCCCCCTCCCAAATCCCTCCCCATACCATCCCTCTGGGTCATCCCAGTGCACCAGCCCCAAGCATCCTGTATCCTGCATCAAACCTGGACTGGCGATTCATTTCTTATATGATATTATACATGTTTCAATGCCATTCTCCCAGATCATCCCCCTGCTCCCTCTCCCAGAGTCCAAAAGACTGTTCTATACATCTATGTCTCTTTTGCTGTCTCGCATACAGGGTTATCATTACCATCTTTCTAAATTCCATATATACGCGTTAGTATACTGTATTGGTGTTTTTCTTTCTGGCTTACTTCACTCTGTATAATCAGCTCCAGTTTCATCCAGCTCATTAGAATGGATTCAAATGTATTCTTTTTAATGGCTGATTAATACTCCATTGTGTATATGTACCACAGTTTTCTTTTTTTTTAAATTTAATTTAATTTTTAACTTTACAATATTGTACCACAGCTTTCTTATCCATTTGTCTGCTGATGGATATCTAGGTTGCTTCCATGTCCTGGCTATTATAAACAGTCTTGTGGTGAACATTTGGGTGTCTCTTTCAATTCTGGTTTCCTCGGTGTGTATTCCTAGCAGTGGGATTGCTGGGTTGTATGGCAGTTCTAGTTCCAGTTTTTTAAGGAATCTTCACACTGTTCTCCATAGTGGCTGAACTAGTTTGCATTCTCACCAACAATGTAAGAGGGTTCCCTTTTCTCCACATCCTCTCCAGCATTTATTGGTTGTAGACTTTTGGATCGCAGCCATTCTGACTGGCATGAAATGGTACCTCATTATGGTTTTGATTTGCATTTCTCTGATAATGAGTGATGTTGAGCATCTTTTCATGTGTTTGTTAGCCATCTGTATGTCTTATTTGGAGAAATGTCTATTTAGTTCTTTGGCGCATTTTTTGATTGGGTCGTTTATTTTTTTGGAATTGAGCTGCAGGAGTTGCTTGTATATTTTTGAGATTAGTTGTTTGTCAGCTGCTTCATTTGCTATTATTTTCTCAGTAACTTATTTTAGTATTCCAAGTTTTAATGTCTCTAATGAATTTTTTGATCTTTCTGGAATGTATTTTTCTGAAATGAGTAGAGAAAGAAAGGAAAAGTGCTACTTTTAAAAATTTTCCAATGGACATTTATTTTTGAATAATGGTCTTATCCCAGCTTATTTGAAGCACAAATTTTATCATGCATAATTTCCCTATCTACTTGATAATTAAGATAAGTGTAGATTTTAAAAATATGAACAGTTAACAAAGGTGAGTCATTCACTCACAGTGCTATTAATGTCCATCTTCTTTTATTCTCACCCTGTTATTCATGAAGTGTCAATTTATTGAGCCTGCTCAGTACTGTTAATAGATACTCATGGTTTCTGGTTGGTCTCTGACTTCAGGGATCTCAAAATTGAGGCCATCTTTACTTACATGCAAAATAACTAGTATAAATACATCAGATAGATATGTGTATTGTAATATAATATTGTAATAAAAGCTTCATTCCTCAAGTTTTTGAACACACAGATCATTGAGTATTAGAGTTGAAAACGATCTTAAAGATTGTTTATGTCCAGCCTCTTGTTTTATATTTAGAAAAACTGAGACCCAAATAAATTAAATGGCTTAATCAAGATCATATTTTGAGTTACTTACAGAAGTTGATTTAAAATCTTGATTCCCAAATGGCTGTTGCATTTTGATTTATCAAGATATTCCTATAATATCAACAAAAGATTCATGGTGAAAGAGCTATTATTGTTTCCTCTTCTAATATTTTGAAACACATTATTTCTGAAAGTGAACCATGTTTTATCATATATCATATAGAACCTTTGGTGCCCATCTCCCTCCATTATGCAATGATTCTGTCTTTAAGTGTATTGGTTCTCTTCACTGTTAGATTGATTCTTCTGCTTTCTATGTGCCATGTCTTAGAACTTTTTCAGGGCTATAGATAGGGGGATATTACTCATTTGTTCCTTCTCTGTGCATTTATAAGATTTCTGATAGCTGGTCTTAAAATATCTGCATGGTTTGGGATGAAGAAAGAGAAAAATATAGGATTAGAAACCAAATTTTTAAAAACTGTGATAAATCCTTCTAAATATTTCCTATAAGAACAGACCTTTGGACTCTGTGGGAGAAGGAGATGGTGGGATGATTTGAGAGAATAACATTGAAAAATGTATATTAACGTATATAAAATAGATGACCAGTGCAAGTTTGATGCATGAAACAGCACACTCAGAGCTGATCTTCTGGGACAACCGAGAGGGATGGGGTGGGGAAGATGGTGGGAGTTCAAGATTGGGGACACACATGTGTACCCGTGGCTGATTGATGTCTATGTATGGCAAAAAACCTCATAATATTATATAGTAATTGCTCTGCAATTAAATTAATTTTAAAAATGCTCAAAGGCAAACATCTTTCATCAATCACTAATATCTGATGCACTACACAGTATTGTTCTTATCACAGAAATAACATACAGATGAGGCAATAATATTACTTAGGGATAGTTATGTTTATATTTAATAGTTGGCCTTCTTTGCTGTGGAAAGAAAGATTGGAGACCTAGCAGAGTTATTTCAGGGGTCCTAAATGAGTCTGCAGTTGATTAATTAGTGGTGTATGACCTTTGGTTACCATGCCCTTAAGACAATGACCGAACAAGTGCTGAGAGCAGTTTATTTTTGGAAGACAAAATCAGTGTTTCAGAACAGAGAAAAATAAATAGCTTGATCATTGGCTTAAGCATTTCCTTTGATTTGGGGGATTATTCTATTTAATTTTCCTCAGTAATTTTTTCAGGGCATTATCAGAAGTACTCTTTTAATTTGCATATAATGTGTGAAGAGGATAAAAGTACATTCTATGATCATAATACTTTTGAACTTATTTTATATAATAGTACATTTATAATATACTTTTAATAAAAGATATGTATTGAAAACAGTCAACTTTCAGGATGATCTCTTCTCTCAGATCCTAAATCTGATGCCATGATACCTTAATAGAGACTGTCCTGCATCGCTACTTGTGGGCTTGTGTTGAGGGGCTTAGGGTTCCCTTCTTACCCACTTATGTATGCATATGTTACAGAGACTGTGTGATTCCTATGCATGCAAAGCCAGTGTTCAAATAAGCTTGTAGTTCTTGATTAGTGGGCAAAAAAATTAAGCAATTTTACCTTGGACCAATAAGTGACTGATTAGCTCAGAAATTCTGAAGTTGAAAGGATAGTTATTAGCATAAGGTTAGGCCTATTGAATGTGGTGGATGTCACTCTAAAACTTTCAGTATAATATGCAATTTTGGGCAGCTTTTAAATATATTATGGTAGAGTTTTTTTTTTTTTTTTAAATTAGCTTTTCCTATGCCACAAGATTGGAAAAGGTCAGTTTTCATCCCAATCCCAAAGAAAGGCAATGCCAAAGAATGCTCAAACTACCGCACAATTGCACTCATCTCACACGCTAGTAAAGTAATGCTCAAAATTCTCCAAGCCAAGCTTCAGCAATATGTGAACCGTGAACTTCCTGATGTTCAAGCTGGTTTTAGAAAAGGCAGAGGAACCAGAGATCAAATTGCCAACATCCGCTGGATCATGGAAAAAGCAAGAGAGTTCCAGAAAAACATCTATTTCTGCTTTATTGACTATGCCAAAGCCTTTGACTGTGTAGATCACAATAAACTATGGAAAATTCTGAAAGAGATGGAAATACCAGACCACCTAATCTGCCTCTTGAGAAATTTGTATGCAGGTCAGGAAGCAACAGTTAGAACTGGTCGTGGAACAACAGAGTGGTTCCAAATAGGAAAAGGAGTATGTCAAGGCTGTATATTGTCACCATGTTTATTTAACTTATATGCAGAGTACATCATGAGAAATGCTGGACTGGAAGAAACACAAATTGGAATCAAGATTGCCAGGAGAAATATCAATAACCTCAGATATGCAGATGACACCACCCGTATGGCAGAAAGTGAAGAGGGGCTAAAAAGCCTCTTGATGAAAGTGAAAGTGGAGAGTGAAAAGGTTGGCTTAGAACTCAACATTCAGAAAACGAAGATCATGGCATCTGGTCCCATCACTGCATGGGAAATATATGGGGAAACAGTGTCAGACTTTATTTTTCTGGGTTCCAAAATCAGTGCAGATGGTGACTGCAGCCATGAGACTAAAAGACGCTTACTCCTTGGAAGGAAAGTTATGACCAACCTAGATAGCATATTCAAAAGCAGAGACATCACTTTGCCAACAAGGGTTCGCCTAGTCAAAGCTATGCTCTTTCCTGTGGTCGTGTATGGATGTGAGAGCTGGACTGTGAAGAAGGCTGAGCGCCGAAGAATTGATGCTTTTGAACTGTGGTGTTGGAGAAGACTCTTGAGAGTCCCTTGGACTGCAAGGAGATCCAACCAGTCCATTCTGAAGGAGATCAGCCCTTGGATTTCTTTGGAAGGAATGATGCTGAAGCTGAAACTCCAGTATTTTGGCCACCTCATGCGAAGAGTTGGCTCATTGGAGAAGACTCCGATGCTGGGAGGGAGGGATTGGGGGCAGGAGGAGAAGGGGACGACAGAGGATGAGATGGCTGGATGGCATCACTTACTCGATGGATGTGAGTCTGAGTGACCTCCGGGAGTTGGTGATGGACAGGGAGGCCTGGCGTGCTGCGATTCATGGGGTCGCAAAGAGTCGGACACGACTAAGTGACTGATCTGATCTGATAGTGTAGTTGAAAGGTAATGTATTATATGTGTAATGCTTACTCATTAAAAAAACAAGCTACATATTTCTGAAACACAAATATTATTGTAATTTTTCATTTTGTTGGTTAAATTAAAACATTATTTAAACAACATTAAAGTATGACTTTCATTATTCGTCATTTAGGAACTTGCTCAGATGTCATTAATAAGATACTTGGTAGGATTGCTCTTTAATTGGAACACACAAGAGCTCTTTGGTTCTCTTTTTTGGAGGAAACCTGAGCCATACTTTTATCATCTCTTCTGTCATCTTAGAGTAAATTTTAGAAATATTTAAGTATTTTAAATTTCCATCTCATTTAAACCTAATATTTTTCCCAAGTTTGTGTGATACATTTATACTTAAAAAATGTATCCTCACTTTTCCTGTTATTTTCCATTTTCAAAAAGATAGGAATCGAAAAATATATTCAAACATTTGGTTCATGATTCACTGTTTTTTTTTTTTTTTCATTCTGTATCCATTTTTGATATTTTCAACCACTGCCATTAGCAAGATTTTGACTTACCCCAAAGTTAGTGCTATAAAAAACAAATCAGTTTGAAGAATGGTCGTTGCAGAGAAATTATTACATTCTTTACTTCAGTAGTCCTGTGTTTACTAAACAGAAACAGAGAATTGGAGGTGAGTTACAACCAACATTGGAAGCTACAGATTATCTTTATGATGTTCTTATATTACATGTTTTATAATCAGGTCCCTTGGATTTCAGGTGGAATCTGCCAGTTCATAAAGCTAAATGAGTCTTCCTAATAGAACTTTTTGGGTCCAGTTACATAATTTTCAGTTTCCCTGGGTAAGGAATTGATTCATATTTACTTTCTTTCATTTTCTGAAGAGGTGGGTTTATTTTTGGTTCTACTTTACACTCACCACTTGGAGGAGCTCATTATGACATGACATACTTTTGAGTGACTAATAATGTCTAGGGAGTAACTATTCTCATTTCCCATAGATTCTTCCCTCACATATGCTTAACATCATTTATTGGTCAGTTTCTGTTTTCTTTAGGTTACATATTCTTTACTATATTAGTAGTGTTTATAGACAAAAGAGTAAACAATGGTTCAGAAAAACTTTCTCAAAAGGTACTTAGCTCTGCTAAACTTTAAAATTCCAACCTTACAAACCCTAACATACCTGTCACTGTAGTCCAAGGGACTGATGAGAAGAAAATGGTCAGTAGGAAAAGTTTGAGCAGCTGGGTGAATATTGATTATTTCAACCATTCTTTATGGCTATGATACTTTCTTTGAAGTAGTTCCTTTCCTAATTCAACCATCTCTCTCTGTTATGTCAAGAGCAAAATATATTCTCCTCATCATGTTCCTCAAATGCTGACTAATCTTTGCTGTGTCTCTGATTGTGATTTAAAAGCTTGAAAAGATAGAATATAAGTGCATATGTGTGGTGTATGTAATGGGAAACTGAATTACTTGATTTTATTTTCAAAACGGGCTAGAGAAAGTTGAAAAATAAAATAAGACAAATATATATTGCAGCATGAGTGTGTATATTAAATATGTATCATATGGTATAGATAGATTTCAAATATGTGTAGTTTTTCACTGTTTTGTCTTTTCTAATAACGTCCTTAAATAAGCTTAAATTTTGTGCATACTTCATTTTCTTATCTCAGCAAATGTTTCATGACATTCAGGTTACTGGTTATGAGGGAAAACAGGCAGTGACATCTGTCAACACATTGATTTCCAGGGTTGATACAGATGGTCTGAGCTGATCCCTGCTCTCCCTCACACCCCATTTGTGTGCCTTCCAAAGCTACCTGCTCATCTACATGGATGACCTTCTCAAAGAGGACCAGTCATGAAGGGTATTTAAAGGGTATATTCATTTGCTATAATTTCTAAGCCTGTTCATTATTTATTCAAAGATCTATAAATCTGTAGAACAAATAGGCAAACTTTGGTTAGGATGATTGTGTTTTCTAGAAGCAGTATAGAGAATTAGAGAGGTTTCAACTTGAGTCCATAAACCTGATTCAGTAGTTATTTGCTTTATAACTTCAGTAAGTCACTTTTGTATGTCTTTTAGTTTTGTGCTTTTTTTCTTTTTACAAAGTGGATTAATAATGTACCAGATGGTTGTTTGTAAAGATTAAGCACTTTTATTAAATTAATATTTTTAGTATCAATGATGGGCTACTGTCGTAGGCTTTGTGCTATAACCCTGAAGAAAATAGTGTAAATAAATCATAAATAATCACAATAGTCTTGCCCTCTTGGTGGTTACATTTACATTGGAGAGACAGGCAATAAACAAATACATTTGTAGAATGTATACGATATCTGATAGTGGTAAATTCTATGGGAAAAAGTAAAATGAAGGAAAGACAATATACAGTATGAAGAAAGGAGATGTTGCAGTTTTAAGGAAGGTGAGGAGGGAAAGCTTCACTGAGGTATTTTTAAACAAATACTTAAGGAGGCAGGGAGAGCCTCTGGTAATCAGGGAGAAGAACGATCACATTAAGTGTGATAAATTAGGTTAAAAAAATCAGCACAGTTGCTGGCTAAAGTACAGCAGTGTTTAAGGGCATTTGCAAGTATTATTATTATAAATAAATTAATCTAGGTTTTAAGAATTAACATTTTTTTTTTAATTGGAGGAAAATTGCTTTACAATGTATTGATTTCTGCCATTCAACAATGCAAATCAGCCATAATTAAAGATCTTTTATGTGCAGCTGTGAGTTTCACTCTCATCACAGAAGTAGCCTGTGACTATGTGGGTTGTGCCAGTATTTGGTTACTTTTCTTTTTGTTATGTGAAAACATAATCCAAAGAATGAGTCATAGTCTCAAAATCTTGTAGTCAGAAAGACAACTTAATTGTTTCAGGTACTTTTATTTTTCCCAAAATTGAAAAAATAATCTTTAACATATTGGAATAGAAACTATCCTTTAGAACTTGATATAGAAACTGATAAAGCTGTTTTTCTTTTTCTTTCCTTTTTAAACTAGAAGAGCCTTTAAAAATACTTAAAGCTTGTTTTTACCTCATTATAGAAAGAAAGCTAGAAGTAGAGGAGCCTGAAATATTGACTTTTATCCATCTTGAATTTCATGGAGCATCCAGAATGATGCATCTTTCCCTTCAAATATTTATCCATCACTTTCAGCCAAGTGGTGTATGAAGCAATAAATAACAGATAGCTAGAACAGGAGAAAACAGTTTTTTAATGCCTTGTGCTTAAACTGTCACTCTGGCAGGAAGTAATAACTGAATGCTGCATTATTTAGGGCAAGGTAATAGACTACTTCCTTATAGAGGCAAATTACTTTGGGATTGGCTGTCTTTCCCTAGAAGCCAGGGTTTCCTCAGTGAAAGACTAGATTTGGAGGTTTGATTTGAAGTGATTGGCTACTGAATCCTCATGCTATACATACCAGAAAAGTGTTTCCTTTGAGACTCTGGTCATCATTTATCATTAAATAAAGAGTCTTGCCAAGTGCATGCTTTTCCATATGGTAGGCAGTGGGATGCTTGATAAAAGCAGAGACCTGGCACTAGAATGATCTGTGTTTAACTCTGTTACTTGCTAGTATGATTCTAGATAAATTGCCCACTGTTCTGGGACTCAGTTTCCCTGAATCCCAGAAAATTAGAAAGTACAAGTAGGTACACTAATTTAATTGAGTAACTGCAAGGATTAAGTTAAATGATGGGTGCAATGATCTGGAACTTACATTTTGGTGTCAACAAATAAATATTTACTACTTACAGGTGATTTAAAGATCTTAAGTTACATAATGGCTTCCCTGGTGGTTTAGATGATAAAGAATCTGCTTGCAATGAGGGAGACCCAGGTTTGATCCCTGGGTTGGGAAGATCCCCTGGAGAAGGAGATGGCAACTCATTCCAGTATTCTTGCCTAGGAAATTCCATGGACAGAGGAGCCCAGGGGGCTAAGTCATGGGGTCTCAAAGAGTTGGACATGACTGAGCAACTAACACTTCTTTCACAAGTTGCATAGTATATAGATGTTTAGCTGCTGATTTTTGGTAATAGATGCTACTTCTATATGTATCAGAGAAGGTACCCAGGTAATATTAGTGTTTTTTTCCTGTTCCCTCTCTCCCTTTGAATTTTACAAACCATAAGTAGTTTATGATCCCAAAAGATCATATTCTATTGAAGGCTTTGTATTAGCCTCCACCTGCACAAATCTTGTTTGTCAATATTTGGTCTAGTTTTAAAATACTATCTAGTAAATATAAGAGGGCAGATTTGTAGAGTTGCATACTATTATGCATAGTAATAGTGCTGGTTGATTTGGGCCTGCATGCCAATATTTTAAAATACAGCTTCTATTCAGTTGAATAATTATACTTTGATGTATGAAAAGTCCATTATGAATAGGACTAGTTCTAGTTTCAAATATTCTTATTCATAATGTTATTCATAATTTACTTGCTTTTGGATGGTAGTTATGATGGTTTCCCAATTGTAACTGCAAAATTCTTCTTTTTCAAGATGCTCATTACTTTGGTCTATAAAGTAAGCCAAGTTGGACCAATAAATAGAAAATGAAACTAGTTGTGATTTTCACATTTTAAGTTCCTTATTATGGAAATATATTTTTAATAGGTGATTGAATCCTACTTTTTCACTTTTTACTCATTAAAATCATTTTTACCATTTTTCTTGATATAATGTGAACATATATTTGACAGTGTTTATAATGTGAGTGTGTGCTCAGTTGTGTCCAACTCTTTGTGACCCTATGGACTATAACCCACCAGGCTTCTCTGTCCATGGGATTCTCCAGGCTAGAATACTGGAGTGGGTTGCCATTTCCTTTTCCATGGAATCTTCCCAAGCCAGAATCAAACCCACGTCTCCTGTTGCTCCTGCATTGGCAGATGGATACTTTACCACTAGTATTTCAAATTGTTACAGGATCACACAATATTTCTATATTTACTTGGGAGTTTAATCACTTTTCAAGTTTTTAATTATCAAAATTTTATAAAATTAAACTATATTCTATTTCCTGTTTTTACTACTTTGACATTTTAAACAATATTGGAAAGAATATGACCTTGTTTGCAAATTGTTTTTTCACACTCATGTCCTAGGAATCATTGATCTTTTGAACATGTAAACATTTGAAATTTTGTATATTAATTCTTTTGTGCATAATGGTATTTTAAGTCCAGTGCATGTTTTATTTCATGGCAATACATTTTGAAGACCAGATGTAAAATCATTGGCATCATGTGGAGACTGGATTGCAGTAATCCTATAACACTCTTAACTTCAGAATAGTTAAAAAGTACTTGAATTGCAACTTGTAAATGCAAGATGACATTTGCTTCTTTTCTGTAACTTTGAAAATGCCTCGCTAATAGTTATTCGAACTTTTTTTTAGCACTGTCTGCTTATTTTATGCTATTAGCCATTAATTAGGTTTATTTAAACTAAGTAGGTTATTTACTGTCTCTTTAGGAAGACTTACCTGGTGATAACATTCTCAGATGAGATCTGAAAGAATGGATATTCAAAGACAAAATGAACTAAATGATATCTCCGAATTCTGTTGCCATAAATTTCTGTGATTTAAATCATTCTTTTTACTGTCTATAATGTAAATTCCATAACTAAAAAACAACCAGCACAATATTGAATTGCAAATGTTATTTTTTTCATGTTGAAGTAATTTTATTTTTATGTAAAAAAAAAAGCTGAAAAAAATATCCAAATGTTAAGAAAACAGAAAACAGTGAGAAAACCAATTTCTCAGCCTAAATACTCAGAAAGGGACACAAAATTTATGCATAATGTTCATTGAAGAATATATTTGTAAAGAGTTCTCATGGATGCTCACATTCAGTTGTGTCCAACTCTTTAAGAATATAGACTGTAGCCCATTAGGCTCTTCTGTCCATGGGGTTTTCCAGACAAGAATCCTGGAGTAGGCTGTAATTTCCTCCTCCAGGATATCTTCCCAACCCATGGATCAAATCTGTGTCTCCTGCCTTGGTAGGTGGATACTTTACCAGTGAGACACATGGGAAGCCCATTTCCAAGGATCAGTTCAGTTCAGTCATGCCAGACTCTTTGACAGCGCATGGACCGCAGCAAACCAGGCTTCCCTGTCTGTAACCAACTCCCCATGGACTGTATTTCTAAGGATAGAGAATAGTTAAATAATTTACAGCATATCCACATGAAATGTGAAAGTCACTCAGTCATGTCTGACTCTGTGACCCCATGGAATATTCAGATCAGATCAGATCAGTCGCTCAGTCGTGTCCGACTCTTTGCAACCCCATGAATCGCAGCACACCAAGCCTCCCTGTCCATCACCAACTCCTGGAGGTCACTCAGACTCACATCCATCGAGTAAGTGATGCCATCCAGCCATCTCATCCTCTGTCGTCCCCTTCTCCTCCTGCCCCCAATCCCTCCCAGCATCAGAGTCTTCTCCAATGAGTCAACTCTTCGCATGAGGTGGCCAAGATACTGGAGTTTCAGCTTTAGCATCATTCCTTCCAAAGAAATCCCAGGGCTGATCTCCTTCAGAATGGACTGGTTGGATCTTCTTGCAGTCCAAGGGACTCTCTAGAGTCTTCTCCAACACCACAGTTCAAAAGCATCAATTCTTCGGCACTCAGCCTTCTTCACAGTCCAGCTCTCACATCCATACATGACCACAGAAAAGAGCGTAGCTTTGACTAGGCGAACCTTTGTTGGCAAAGTAATGTCTCTGCTTTTGAATATGCTATCTAGGTTGGTCATAACTTTCCTTCCAAAGAGTAAGCATCCTTTAATTTCATGGCTGCAGTCACCATCTGCAGTGATTTTGGAGCCCAGAAAAAGAAAGTCTGACACTGTTTCCCCATCTATTTCCCATGCAGTGATGGGACCAGATGCCATGATCTTTGTTTTCTGAATGTTGAGCTTTAAGCCAACCTTTTCACTCTCCACTTTCAGTTTCATCAAGAGGCTTTTGAGTTCCTCTTCACTTTCTGCCATACGGGTGGTGTCATCTGCATATCTGAGGTTATTGATATTTCTCCCAGCAATCTTGATTCCAACTTGTGTTTCTTCCAGTCCAGCATTTCTCATGATGTACTCTGCATATAAGTTAAATAAACAGGGTGACAATATACAGCCTTGACATACTCCTTTTCCTATTTGGAACCAGTCTGTTGTTCCATGTCCAGTTCTAACTGTTGCTTCCTGACCTGCATACAAATTTCTCAAGAGGCAGATCAGGTAGTCTGGTATTCCCATCTCTTTCAGAATTTTCCACAGTTTATTGTGATCTACACAGTCAAAGGCTTTGGCATAGTCAATAAATCAGAAATGGATGTTTTTCTGGAACTCTCTTGCTTTTTCCATGATCCAGCAGATGTTGGCAATTTGATCTCTGGTTCCTCTGCCTTTTCTAAAACCAGCTTGAACATCAGGAAGTTCACGGTTCACATATTGCTGAAGCCTGGCTTGGAGAATTTTGAGCATTACTTTACTACCATGTGAGATGAGTGCAATTGTGCAGTAGTTTGAGCATTCTTTGGCGTTGCTTTTCTTTGGGATTGGGATGAAAACTGACCTTTTCCAATCTTGTGGCCATTGCTGAGTTTTCCAAATTTGCTGGCATATTGATTGTAGCACTTTCACAGCATCATCTTTCAGGATTTGGAATGGGTCAACTGGAATTCCACCACCTCCACTAGCTTTGTTCGTAGTGATGCTTTCTAAGGCCCACTTGACTTCACATTCCAGGATGTCTGGCTCTAGGTCAGTGATCACACCATCATGATTATCCGGGTCGTGAAGATATTTTTTGTACAGTTTTTCTGTGTATTCTTGCCATCTCTTCTTGATATCTTTTGCTTCTGTTAGGTCCATACCATTTCTGTCCTTTATCGAGCCCATCTTTGCATGAAATGTTCTTTTGGTATCTCTGATTTTCTTGAAGAGATCCCTAGTCTTTCCCATTTTGTTGTTTTCCTCTATTTCTTTGCATTGATTGCTGAAGAAGGCTTTCTTATCTCTTCTTGCTATCTTTGGAACTCTGCATTCAGATGTTTATATCTTTCCTTTTCTCCTTTGCTTTTCACTTCTCTTCTTTTCACAGCTATTTGTAAGGCCTCCCCAGACAGCCATTTTGCTTTTTTGCATTTCTTTTCAACGGGGATGGTCTTGATCCCTGTCTCCTGTACAATGTCATGAACTTCATTCCATAGTTCATCAGGCACTCTATCTATCAGATCTAGGCCCTTCAATATATTTCTCACTTCCACTGTATAGTCATAAGGAATTTGATTTAGTTCATACGTGAATGGTCTAGTGGTTTTCCCTACTTTCTTCAATTTAAGTCTGAATTTGGCAATAAGGTGTTCATGGTCTGAGCCACAGCAGCTCCTGGCCTTGTTCTTGCTAATTGTATAGAGCTTCTCCATCTTTGGCTGCAAAGAATATAATCAATCTGATTTCGGTGTTGACCTTCTGGTGATGTCCATGTATAGAGTCTTCTCTTGTGTTGTTGGAAGAGGGTATTTGCTATGACCAGTGCATTTTCTTGGCAAAACTCTGTTAGTCTTTGCCGTGCTTCATTCCGTATTCCAAGGCCAAATTTGCCTGTACTCCAGGTGCTTCTTGACTTCCTACTTTTGCATTCCAGTCCCCTATAATGAAAAGGACATCTTTTTTGGGTGTTAGTTCTAAAAGGTCTTGTGGGTCTTCATAGAACCGTTCAACTTCAGCTTCTTCAGCATTACTGGTTGGGGCATAGACCTGGATTACTGTGACACTGAATGGTTTGCATTGGAAACGAACAGAGATCATTCTGTCGTTTTTGAGATTGCATCCAAGTACTGCATTTCCGACTCTTTTGTTGACCATGATGGCCACTCCATTTCTTCTGAGGGATTCCTGCCCACAATAGTAGATATAATGGTCCTCTGAGTTAAATTCACCCATTCCAGTCCATTTTAGTTCGCTAATTCCTAGAATGTTGACATTCACTCTTGCTATCTCTTGTTTGACCACTTCCAATTTGCCTTGATTCATGGACCTGACATTCCAGGTTCCTATGCAATATTGCTCTTTACAGCATCAGACTTTACTTTTATCACCAGACACATCCACAGCTGGGTATTCTTTTTGCTTTGGCTCCATCCCTTTATTCTTTCAGGAGTTATTTCTCCACTGATCTCCAGTAGCATATTGGGTCCCTACTGACCTGGGGAGTTTCTCTTTCAGTATCCTATCATTTTGCCTTTTCATACTGTTCATGGGGTTCTCAAGGCAAGAATACTGAAGTGGTTTGCCATTCCCTTCTCAAGCGGACCACACCCTGTCATATCTCTCCACCATGACCCGCCTATCCTGGGTTGTCCCATGGGCATGGCTTAATTTCATTGAGTTAGACAAGGGTGTGGTCCTGGTGTGATTAGATTGACTAGTTTTCTGTGAGTATGGTTTTAGTGTGTTTGCCCTCTGATGCGCTCTTGCAACACCTACTGTCTTACTTTGTTTCTCTTACCTTGGGTGTGGGGTATCTCTTCCCGGCTGCTCTAGCAAAGCACAGCCATCGCACCTTACCGTGGAGGAGGGTTCTCTCCTCACCGCCGCCCTTCCTGACCTTGGTCGTGGGGTAGTTCCTCTCGGCCGCGCTTAGTGCGCCGGTCCTCACCGCCGCCCTTCCTGACCTTGGAAGAAGGGTATCTCCTCACCGCCGCCCTTCCTGACCTCGGTCGTGGGGTAGCTCTTCTCCGCTGCGCTTAGTGTACGGGTCGCAGCCGCTGAGGCGCTCTTAGCGTGCTGGTCGCAGCCACAGCGCTCTATACAGTCCATGGAATTCTCCAGGCCAGAATACTGGAGTGGGTAGCCTATCCCTTCTCCAGTGGATCTTCCTAACCCAGGAATCGAAGTGGGATCTCCTGCATTGCAGGCAGATTCTTTACCAGCTGAGCCACCAGGGAAGCTCAAGAATACTGCAGTGGGTAGCCTACCCCTTCTCCATTGTATCTTCCCAGCCCAGGAATTGAACCAGGGTCTCCTGCATTGCAGGCAGATTCTTTACTAATTGCATTACCAGGGAAGCCTCATATCCACATATGGAACTTAAACAATTTAATATTTTATGAGATTAGTTCATGTGTGTGCTTAATCATATCCAGCTCTTTGTGACCTCATGGTCTGTAGCCTTCAAGTCTCCACTGTCCATGAAATTTTCTAGGCAAGAATACTGGAGTGGGTTGCCATTTCCTCCTCCAGGGGATGTTCCCAATCCAAGAATTGAACCCAAGTCTCCTGCACCTCTTGCATTGGCAGGCAGATTCCCTGCCATTAGTGCCACCTGGGAAGCCCTCATGAGGTTAATTTATGATAGAGGAAGTATTCACAATATCAGATCAGATCAGATCAGTCTCTCAGTCGTATCTGACTCTTTGCGACCCCATGAACTGCAGCACGCCAGGCCTCCCTGTCCATCACCAACTCCCGGTGGTCACCCAGACTCACATCCATCGAGTCAGTGATGCCATCCAGCCATCTCATCCTCTGTCGTCCCCTTCTCCTCCTGCCCCCAATCCCTCCCAGCATCAGAGTCTTCTCCAATGAGTCAACTCTTAATGGTATGTTAAAAATACACAACTATATACTCACTTTGATCTCAGTTTTGATTTATAGAAATATATGCATGCACATATGTGTGTATCTTATATGTATGTTTATTTCGGGATTTAATAATAAAGCTGAGTGTTGTTTGATTTCCTTTGCCAATGCTATTTTTATTTTTTCAGATCATAAATAGCCTTGTTGCAAAATATTTTATACACATTTCCAAATGTTTTTAATCTTTTGAACATGTAAATGTTTCGTCTTGGTGATTCTCTTATGAGTAATACGTCAGAAACAATCAAAACGGGTAGTTTTTGTAAAATTACTAAACATTCAAAGTACTCATATTTCTTTATTTTAAGATAAAGAAATAAGTATCAGTAAAGTGTATATTAATGTACTAAGTTGTGTTTTCAAATGGTATCACAGTAACAATATGATAATTGAATTTCACACCTTCCAACAGGCTTCCTTTTATTGCCATGAACATAGAATCTAAATAAAAATATTTGCTCTGGTTTTGCTTATTAAAATATACAATATAAGCTTATTACATGATTTTAATCACAACAGAAAGATTTTAGGACCTTTCTACATGTCCTTCATTCAGTAGATAATTATGAATGTCCAGTTGATAAATATCAAGAACTTTGATAGGCCCTGGAGATAAAAATAATAAGAAAGCTTTTTTCTTCTTTTTTTAATGTGAAGAAAGAATTCAGTAAAGAACAATATTATACTATAGTGCTTCATTGTTAATATAATAGAAGTACATATGAGAAGCTATGGGACAAAGGACCCTAACTCTGAGTGGGGTAGTCAAGGAAGACTAAAAAGAGTGATGTAAAGTAATGCTCAAAATTCTCCAAGCCAGGCTTCAGCAATATGTGAACCGTGAACTTCCTGATGTTCAAGCTGGTTTTAGAAAAGGCAGAGGAACCAGAGATCAAATTGCCAACATCTGCTGGATCATGGAAAAAGCAAGAGAGTTCCAGAAAAACATCTATTTCTGCTTTATTGACTATGCCAAAGCCTTTGACTGTGTAGATCACAATAAACTATGGAAAATTATGAAAGAGATGGGAATACCAGACCACCTGATCTGCCTCTTAAGAAATCTGTATGCAGGTCAGGAAGCAACAGTTAGAACTGGTCATGGAACAACAGACTGGTTCTAAATAGGAAAAGGAGTACGTCAAGGCTGCATATTGTCACCATGTTTATTTAACTTATATGCAGAGTACATCATGAGAAATGCTGGACTGGAAGAAACACAAGATGGAATCAAGATTGCTGGGAGAAATATCAATAACCTCAGATATGCAGATGACACGACTCTTATGGCAGAAAGTGAAGAGGGGCTAAAAAGCCTCTTGATGAAAGTGAAAGTAGAGAGTGAAAAGGTTGGCTTAAAGCTCAACATTCAGAAAACGAAGATCATGGCATCTGGTCCCATCACTGCATGGGAAATAGATGGGGAAACAGTGGAAACAGTGTCAGACTTTGTTTTTCTGGGCTCCAAAATCACTGCAGATGGTGACTGCAGCCATGAAATTAAAAGACGCTTACTCCTTGGAAGGAAAGTTATGACCAACCTAGATAGCATATTCAAAAGCAGAGACATTACTTTACCAACAAAGGTTCACCTACTCAAGGCTATGGTCTTTCCTGTGGTCATGTATGGATGTGAGAGCTAGACTGTGAAGAAGGCTGAGCGCCGAAGAATTGATGCTTTTGAACTGTGGTGTTGGAGAAGACTCTTGAGAGTCCCTTGGACTGCAAGAAGATCCAACCAGTCCATTCTGAAGGAGATCAGCCCTGGGATTTCTTTGGAAGGAATGATGCTAAAGCTGAAACTCCAGTATCTTGGCCACCTCATGCGAAGAGTTGACTCATTGGAGAAGACTCTGATGCTGGGAGGGATTGGGGGCAGGAGGAGAAGGGGACGACAGAGGATGAGATGGCTGGATGGCATCACTTACTCGATGGATGTGAGTCTGAGTGACCTCCAGGAGTTGGTGATGGATAGGGAGGCTTGGTGTGCTGCAATTCATGGGGTCGCAAAGAGTCGGACACGACTGAGCGACTGATCTGATTTGATCTGATCTAATCTGAGGCTGGAAGTGAAGTGAAGTGAAAGGTACTCAGTCATGTCCTACTCTTTGCAACCCCCTTGACTATACAGTCCATGGAATTCTCCAGAATACTGAAGAGGGTAGCCTTTCCCTTCTCCAGGGGATCTTCCCAACCCAGGGATTGAACCCATGTCTCTTGCATTGCAAGTGGATTCTTTACCAAATGAGCCATAAGGGTCTGAGACTGGAGATAGGAGTTCAAGAGGAAGAAGAAGATAAAGGGCATTTCTACACAGAAAATGACATGAGCCAAATTATGACTATGGCACTAGGAGAGATTACAGAAGGAAGATCAGTCTTTTATAAAAGCTGTTAATACTTTGTTAACAGTATCAGCAAAAACAATTAAGGAGACTATGTGAGAATATCAAATTATAGATTTATTAAAGATAACTATAAAAATATGCTTTGCATATTAAAACAATATTCAGAAATGTTAGTGAAGAATTTGTTCCACATGAATGATTTTTCTAATAAACATTTAGGAAGGGAAAGGTTAGTTTATTCATGCTTGATAAAAATATATTTTAGTACTTTTGCTTCATTAAACATGATTTTTCCTCCTTTGTTCATTTTGCTTCTTTTGGAGATTTTGGAATTGGTGTAATTATGAAACATCTGTTTTTGCCCTCTGCTGTAATACAGTCGTGTCTTCCTGTACTATTTAGATACTCGGCAATTTTTTTTTTTTTTTTAAACTGGCTTCGGCTTCCATGGTACTTCAGACAGTAAAGAATCGGCCAACAAGGTGGGAGACCTTAGTTCGATCCCTGGGTCAGGAAGATCCCCTGGAGAAGGAAATGGCAAGCCACTTTAGTATTCTTATATGGAGAATCCTATGGACAGAGGAGCCTAGTAGGCTACAGTCCATGGGGTTACAAAGAGTAGGCCATGAATGAGAGACTAACATTTCACTTCTTTTCACTTTCACTCTACTGGCTTCAGATTGTTCTTTTTGCCTTTTCTTTTTTCCCTTCTGATAAGGAATCCTGTACCTATTTCCAAAAGTTCTTCAATTGACTTTGGAATTTTGACAATTCTTATGGTTAGTTAAAATTCACATTATTTCATTTCCATCTTGAGCTTATGTTAGGTAAGTGGTTTTCAGAAGTCCTGAAGTATATGTACTTAACGTCCCTCCACACCTCTCAGACTGTCCTTTTGTAGCCTGCTCTCAACGTTGGCTTTTTACTTGTAACTTTAAAATTGTGTCAGTGCAGGAAGAGATTGGTATACAGTCTGATTTAGTCTAGAAATGTCGAAATGTCAAGGCCCCGGAGCACATCTCAGTCAAGGGTCCTCATCAGTATCGCCTGAATGATACTGAAATCTTGGCTTTTGACCCCATTCTTAGTCCCTGACTCTTATCTGCTTCTCATGTAGGCAAATGTGCCCTGCATTGTACTCAACAGAAAAGAGAGAATTAGTTCCTCTGTAGCATTGCTTCAGAGGAAGGATTCATAGTGTCTCCAAGCCTCAAAGGCTATGTAGTCCCAGGGAGGCCTGGTAGAATGTGTCTGAGGAGCTTATCACCGCTATCTATGATATCTCTTAGTAGGCAATGCCCCCCAGATTATTTTTATATGACCTGATCAGTACACCAACCTAGAGGAGACTTGAAGGCTGGGCTTCTCATGGAAACTGACATAATTTGAAGGGAAAGAGAAAATGACCACAGTGTTGACTTTGGAATATTAAAAATTTGTTTTATAGTGATTCTGTTTCCTTGCTATGGACTGCCTTTCGAGATACTAGTAAGGATCATGCATAAAATAAAAAAGCAACTTCAAGTGCTTCATATCTAAAGCTTATAATATCAAGTTGCTATTTAGCTATAACAGTGAAGTCACAGAAGGCATAATGATTGTAGAACTTGAATCTAACAGCAGTTAAAGCAAATGGAATACATAATAAGAATACATGGAAAGAAGAAAGGACCAGGGTTGGAAAGATGCTGTATTTCTTTTATTTTGTGACAGACAGTAGAGACTTCCATTTAGCTCTGTTTATGGAAATGTACTAAATTGATGGTTACCATCATTTTAGTTCACGATACAGTTCTATTTTGTTCTGTTTCAAATTTGTTCTAGTTTTAACCAAAGAGATCCACTTAAAATGATCTTAATAAGCTTGAGTGAATATAAGCATGCAGTTGGGAAGGTGTAAATCTGTTTAAGAAGAAACATATATGAGTCCACAATGACTGCAGCTCAAGAAAAACAGTATGAACCATTTTGGGGAAGGTTAATTGCTACAATAGGAGACCTCTGTAATATCCCCCAAGTGGATCCTGTATATAATGATTTTTCTGTCCTCTATGGGATACAGCTAGAATTTTAAAAATTGTATCTGTTGTTTGTAAGCAAGATTGACTGAGATACTTGTATTTCTCAGACTTACTCAGATCAGATCAGATCAGTCGCTCGGTCGTGTCCGACTCTTTGCGACCCCATGAATTGCAGCACGCCAGGCCTCCCTGTCCATCACCAACTCCCGGAGGTCACTCAGACTCATATCCATCGAGTCAGACTTACTACATGTCTGCAAAAAGATAATGGAAGAAATGGCACCCATAAATTCTCTGTTGAAAATACTTCTTGGTTTAAATTTTTATGCTTGCTTGAAAGATTGTGTTTGCAGGTTACATTTCTAAGAGAGATCCCAGGAGACCTGAGATAAGAGTTGGGACTGGACATCCTGATGGGACCACTTTCTTTGCCGTTAAGAAACTAGTGGAAGGATGGGAATGCCTTCTCTCACACCCTGCCACACTCATAGAGGCTGAATTATAAAGCAAGAAGCCCTTGGTCATTCCTTGATTGAAAAGAGAGCAGCTCCAGCTCCAGGGCCAAGCTCTTCATACTGATAAAGAGCTCCAGTGTTGAGCAACACATAGGAAGGGTAAAGGGGTAATCTAGATTTAACTGAGTGCCACACAAAGGAAGGAACGCCTGAAGAATAGAACTCATTTCAAGGGTTTCTCAGGTGGTGCAGTAAGAATCTGCCTGCCAATGCAGGAGATACGGGTCCAAGCCCTGGGTCAGGAACATCCCTTGGAGAAGGAAATGGAAACCCACTCCAATATTCTTGTCTTGAAATTTCCACAGATAGAGGAACCTGGTGGGTTATAGTCCATGGGGTAACAGAGTTGGGTGTGACAGCACTGAGAGCCCATTTCAGTCTCTTGTGTCTTGTAAATTTGACTCTGATGAAAAACAACTGAAACAGTATGGCTAATATAGTCCCTAAAATATTTGTGGTCATAGACTAGTGGCCTTAATGCTAGGCTAAGCTAGACTAAGTGACCTTAATGCTAGCTCAGTGGAGTTTGAGCTTTGTATTAACAGGCGAAAGGCCAGAAAAATTGAAACTTTTGTTCATGTTGTTTTGATTATAAGAATGACTTGCTCAGAGTTGTGTATGAAGAAAATGCTTTCGCTGTATATGTGACAATGGGTTCAGAGAAGAAGCTTCAGAGTCTATGCCCATGTAATTGGTAATATTTTCCCCTTATAAAGATACTTACGTACCTTAGAAATTTTGAAGTTAATTTGTTTTTCTACATTTTTAAAACAAATATATTGGAAGATCTTGGATCAACTTAAACATATTTTTCTGGTAAGGACATCATCTATTAAATAAGTATATTTTCCAATATCAGCCTAAGTGAGTTTCAACTTTATATGCTGTGACTGGAATATATAATTCATGCATATATTAAAGAGAATTATAGTTTAGGATGGATTCATAATGATCATCAAATTTTATGGATCAATGGAGATTATTAGAGTTTCTGGAATCATGCTGTGTTCTTATAAAAGCCTTAGGTGTAGAATGAACATATTATTTCTTTTTGCTAACCACAAAACCCTAGATAGTGGATGAAAGACCGTGAATGCTTTCATGTTATGTTACTCTGGGCACAATCTTAGAAACATTTCCAATTCCTAAATGTGTTTATTTCTTAATGAAAGAGATTATGGTATCTCCATAGCTCTGAAAAATCAGTTTCTGTCAACAGTCAGCTAAGACCACACACCAAGGAAAAAAAGTAAAGAGGTTCCCAGTGAGGTTTATGATCAGAATTACTGGGGAGTTAAAAAAAAAATTCTTGAGTAAGACTCTTCAAAAATTCTGATTATATAATCCCTATGTGGCCTCAGACTGTATTTTTCAAATAAGTTCAGGTTTGAGAACCACAGTAATGTTGTGTGATTGGGAAATATACAATAGAAATAGAAATGCAATAGAAAATATAATGTAGGAATTTTGCCTTTCATTTTGCTTTCTGATGTGGTCAAAGGAACACATTAAAAATTAAATGATACTTTCAAAGCTAGCAAATGATGAATTAAAATTAATATAAACAAAAAAGTACATTAGAAGAGCAAGTCAAGTATTCTTTTTTAATTTTTTCTTAAATCATAGAAAAATATATATGACATAAAATTTGCCGTTTTAACTATTTAGGAGTGTGCTGTTCTGTGATATTAAATATATTTGTATTTCTGTGCAATCATCGCCACCATCCATCTCAGAATTTTTCATATCCCATAACTGGAATTTTTAAGCAGTAACTTTCAATTCCCTCTTCCCCATCTCCTGACACCACCATCCATCTGGTGTAGACAGATGTTTACAACACTGTCTGTGTAAATTTATTCTAGCCCCTCATTTGAGTGTAATCATACATTATTTGCCCTTTTGTGTCTGGCTATTGCCTTCAAATTTCAACCATATCATAACATGTTTCAGAGCTTTGTTACTTTTTATGACTGAATAATATTCCACCATATCTATATATACAACACTTTGTTTATACAGTGATGGGACATTTGGGTTGTTTCTAGCTTTTGGCTATTGTGAATAATGCTCCTAAGAGATTGGCATACAAATATCTGTTGGAGCCCTGCTTTCAGTTCTTTTGAAGTGGAGCTGCTGGATCATATGGTAATTATATGTTTAATCTTTTGAGGAACTACCATAATATTTTCCATATCTTCTGCACCATTTTATATTCCTGCTAGCAGTGCACATAGTAAACCAAGCATTCTTACCTTTCCAATAACTTCTCAACCTTTGGCAGAAATTGCCTTTCGAGTCTCTTCTATTTTTTTTTTTTTTCTACTGAAATACCCTGGTATGGTGTTTACTATTTATGGCAAAAAAATGAAGAAGAACTAAAAAGCCTCTTGATGAAAGTGAAAGTAGAGAGTGAAAAATTGGCTTAAAGCTCAACATTCAGAAAACAAAGATCATGGCATCTGGTCCCATCACTTCATGGAAAATAGATGGGGAAACAGTGGAAACAGTGTCAGACTTTAATTTTTGGGCTCCAAAATCACTGCAGATGGTGACTGCAGCCGTGAAATTAAAAGACGCTGACTCCTTGGAAGGAAAGTTATGACCAACCTAGATAGCATATTCAAAAGCAGAGACATTACTTTGCCAACAAAGGTCCGTCTAGTCAAGGCTATGGTTTTTCCTGTGGTCATGTATGGATGTGAGAGTTGGACTGTGAAGAAATCTGAGCACCAGAGAATTGATGCTTTTGAACTGTAGTGTTGGAGAAGACTCTTGAGAGTCCCTTGGACTGCAAGGAGATCCAACCAGTCCATTCTGAAGGAGATCAGCCCTGGGATGTCTTTAGAAGGAATGATGCTAAAGCTGAAACTCCAGTACTTTGGCCACCTCATGTGAAGAGTTGACTCATTGGATAAGACTCTGATGCTGGGAGGGATTGGGGGCAGGAGGAGAAGGGGACGACCGAGGATGAGATGGCTGGATGGCATCACTGACTGGATGGATGTGAGTCTGAGTGAACTCTGGGAGTTAGTGATGGACAGGGAGGCCTGGTGTGCTGCGATTCATGGGGTCGCAAAGAGTCAGACATGACTGAGCAACTGAACTGAACAGAACTGACTGAACCACATCTCAAAAGCTAAAAACTAATAGTTAATTTTTGTTGGCTTATCTTCACTGAGATGCATTATATTTATGTGGTTATAAATCACATGGTGTAATAATTTAGTCTGGGGCATTCAGAATCAAATAGAATTCTGAACCAAATAGAAGTGAATTTAACCCATCACTGTTAAATTAAAACAGTTCCAAAATAATATATTTGTGGCACCATTTTTGCGTTAATGTTGACACTTCTAGTAACTTTTAAACATTACCTATATATATATATATATCATTAAATATGGTCTGCACGTATGAAATGATTTTCTGTGAAATTATCAATAACCATGAAAAATGTTGTAGTGTTAAAAGTTATGGAAATATGAGAAATATTTTAAGTTATTCTGACAAACTGAAAACATAGTTGTAGCTGTAGAGTTCAGCATCATTGTCTGTTTTTGTTGTTGTTGGCTACAAGGAGGCTCAGAGATAAGTTTAATATTCAATCTCAGTAACTACTTTTCATTTTACAAACCTGATTGTCTGCATGCCTATTAAGATGTGGAACTGAGGAATCTGGAGCCACTAATCATTTTTTGGTGTGAAGTAGAGTAATATACATATACGTGTGTATATATGTACATATATAAAGAATGAATGGATCCTTGACATAATGAATAAAATAAAATAAATCATATAGATATTTATTTCTAAAACCTATACTTTCCCTTGGTTACCAACTCTGGAATGTGTAGGCTTAACAGGAGAAACAAGCCTTCAGGAGCAATCTCACATATCAGTCTTTTGGCTTTGAATTTCACAATTTGTGTTCTGAATGTATAATCCTAAAAAATGTCATTAGTTTACCATTTGTGTAAACACTTGTATATTTCATTAAAAAATTATGTGTAACATTAAAAAATGCAAGATACTTTAATTAAGCTTTAGTTTTTCTTAATTCGTGAATAAATATACAAAATGCATTGAAGACAAAATATAGAAAAATCAATATAATTTTGAGGTTTATATTACAAAATGAGGTTCAAATTGTCACAAAAATTAAATAGAATATAAAAATGGTTTTCTTTTAGAAAAGTACTTCTTATTTTTAATTAAATAAATGATTTGAGAGAAATATAAATGTTAGTTTGTAGTATATCTTACTTGTAAATAATGATAATGAAGCACATGTCAATCATTGAATCCTGTCATCTTTAGGGGTTTTATTTCAACTTACATAATTTATACTGCCTTCAAAATGGGCTCATAAATCTTTAGAGATTTTTTTCAACATCTACTATTTATATAAGGTTCTATGACTATTATCATTTTTTTAGGGAACTTATTCACCCCTGAAGACAATGGAAACAGTTTGAAAAACAATTGCTTAGAAAGCACTGGGGCTTTGGTATCTGAAAAGACTTGGGTTGTAATTCTGTCTCTGCCATTCTCTTATGGGGTGTGAGGCAATGATCAAGTTACTTCACCTTCCTTAGTTTCATTTATCTCAGTTGTAAACTAATGTTACAATATGTATAGGGTTACGGCAAGGATTCAGTCACTTGATATGTAAGTCTGCTCAAGATAGGCACTCAAAATGGTAATTATTATGGCTAATAAAGATAAACACAACAGTAAGCTGCTTGCATCTTAGCATTCAGTATGTTTTAATGGTACACCTAATAAGAATCTATCATAGTAAACTATGGAGAACATGAAAAACATCTTCTTTATGTCTGAAAGTTTTGAAGTTATGATCATGCTTGCCAAAACTCGGTAGACACCCAGAGGGAAAAAGTGCAAGAGATTTGTTGTTATATGAAACTAAAGGGTTCACTCTAGCAATGGATTTTGATCAAGTTAATAAAGTCCATTAAGTAAATGAGGTACCCCAGTGACATATATTAAGTTATGAAAAAATTGACCAATGGAAAATCTATTTTTGTATAGAAATATATTTATATATGACAGCATAGTATTTTTGCATATTGTTTATGATAGTATGAATATAATATCAAACCTCTTTAGCACAAGACATGAAGGATTCAAACCTGAGTAACCATTATCATTATCAGGCAAGATAAAGTTAATAAGAGATATGGAACTCTAAAGGAGGAAAGCGCACAACTGAAATTTGCACCTATATGCTGTGGAGAAGGCAGTGGTACCCCACTCCAGTACTTTTGCCTGGAAAATCCCATGGACAGAGGAGCCTGGTAGGCTACAGTTCATGGGGTCGCTGGAGTTGGACATGACTGAGCGACTTCACTTTCACTTTTCACTTTCATGCATTGGAGAAGGAAATGGCAACCCACTCCAGTGTCCTTGCCTGGAGAATCCCAGGGACGGGAAGCCTGGTTGGCTGCCGTCTACGGGGTCGCACAGAGTCGGACACGACTAAAGTGATGCAGTTGCAGCAGCAGCTGTGAACAGAAATGATTTTTTGAAAATTTATTCAGAAATAGAAGTTCCCATTTAAAAAACTGAATACACACACGCTCATATTCAAAGGAGAATTTGAAATAAAAATAAGAACAATAAAGAATATAAAAATACATTTACAATTAAGAATTTTTACTATAAAATTTTAGGTAAGAGTGATATTTATATTTTAATTCTATAATTCTTTATTATAG
This sequence comes from Tragelaphus eurycerus, assembly GCA_935064755.1. Lineage (NCBI taxonomy): Eukaryota > Metazoa > Chordata > Mammalia > Artiodactyla > Bovidae > Tragelaphus > Tragelaphus eurycerus. Next base: position 1,457,221 of record CAKXYN010000064.1, read on the forward strand.
CATTTCTTTAAACTTACTTTTTCTTAAGACACTTTACAATTAAATGTGTTTAAGAAATATTATTATTTTGCTTAGTCACTTAGTCATGTGTAACTCTTTTGTGATCCCATGGACTGCAGCCCGCCAAGCTCCTCTGTCCATGGAATTTCCCAGGCAAAAATACTGGAGTGGATTTCCATTTTCTTCTCCAGGGGATCTTCCCAACCCAGGGATTGAACCTGTATCTCCTACATTGAAAGAAGTGTTCTTTACCAATGAGCCACCAGGGAAGCCCTATATTTTTAATACTTCATTCGTAAGACAAATATTTATTATATAGATAAGTTGGGAATAATTAATGAAAATACTACATATGCCGCTTGCTCTTTTATTTTAATGAAGTAATTTGATTAAATTATTTTAGCACAGGTGGATTGAACAAAACTAATGTGAAGTCTGATGATCTATTCTCTGCTTGCTTCTAAGTTTTATCAGTTTTTAATTGTACATCTAAGACACTGTTAACCTTTGTAGTTTCTTTTCTTGCCTATTAATCTAAGAAGTTTCAGTTTTGTTTATAATATATCAGTTTAAAGATGATCGTTATTTAACCTATTAAAACTAATAATAAAATAAAAATAGTAGTTTATATACATGTGGTTTTCATGACCTTTGAAGTTCACAAAGCCTTTTCATACATAATTTCATTTCCTTCCCACAGTCACCCTGTGATGTGGCAAGGGATTACTTTCACAGCTTTATAGGTGATGAAATTGAGACTCCATGAGAATAAATTACTTGCTCAAGGTTGCACTGTTAGTAATTACTAAAATTGAGATTTGGATTCATTACTGAAAATGGATTATGCCTAGGAGAGTTTACACAATCAGTTACTTGTAGTGGCCCCACAGTGAAATAAACTGGCGAAGCGAATTGAGTCTCAGACACTGAGGAGTGACTGATATGGTTACTGGAGGGAGCCACAGCCTTTGGGTGTAACTTTTTGTTGTCTTGAGCAACTCTGGGTACAGTTTTGCCAGACATTTGATTTCTTAAGAGAAGCTCAAAATCCAAATAGTATATGAAACACCTTTGTTATAAATGGCAACTAATTTAAAAGTTGACAAAAAGTGGCCTAAGTGAGACAAATCCAAGGGCTGTTGTTGCTGTTAACTTGAAACATGTAGTGTATCCTTCATTTTTAGTTGGAATGAGTGTATGTGGGGAACTTTGCCTATGGCTCTAAGTGTAAGGTGAAAGAGGTATCACTCTAAATCCTACTCTCTAGGATTGACGTTGCATTTATAACTCAAGCAGGTATTTAGACAATCTTTGTCTCTTGATTTCCTTGATAAACTACTTACTCTTTTGTTTTCTCAATCCAAATGTGTTACATGCCAACCTCGTACCTGGTACTGTAACACAAAGAAGAATATTACGTAATGTTTTCCTTCAAATCTTAGCCCAAAACATTCTAGTCATCAATAAACTTCAATAAACAGGTGTTGGAAGCCAAATAGAAAGCTGCATAGTAAAAGTAATGTTTGCCAGTGTTTCCCATGTAAAGTCAAATATCATTTAACACAGTAGTGAAAGGGTGCCATGTGGATGTGTAGATTCATGTGTGTGAGTAAATAAAAATTTACTCTAACATTGGAGAAGGAAATGGCAACCCACTCCAGTGTTCTTGCCTGGAGAATCCAAGGGACGGTGGAGCCTAGTGGGCTGCCATCTATGGGTTTGCACAGAGTCGGACACGACTGAAGCGACTTAGCAGCAACATGTATTTAATGATTCCTATAACTCTTCCTCATATAGGCCCCTTAAAATAAAAATGTTACTTTATTAAAAAAAAAAAAAAGAAAGAAACCACATTTCTAGTATAGTACTGTTTTGTTCCTAGGCAGATAAAACTGCTAATATGGAACGTTTCTACTTAAAAACAATGTGGATTTTCAGAATCTATGTATTTTCTACTCATACTCAGTTTTTTTTTTTTTCCATTTTTGATACCACAGGCTTTGTAGGCTTTCACACACATAATTTATTCAAAGATTTATTTGCTTTTTGAAAATAATAAGTATGAAATATATAATAGGTTAAAAGTTAAAAATGTGTATATTTAACTCTTGCATGGTTATATCTGTAGAGATCATACACACGTGTGTATATGTGTGTCTATGGACTGAAACTGAGAGAGAGAGAAGAAAGGAGAGAGGGAAGGATAGAGAAAGTGTTTTATATCATTTGATGAATGGCTCTGAGTCCAGTAACGAAAACCTGTGATTGTATTTCTGTTGCCCTTCTGCCAGAGAGTTCAGAGCCTAATTTGATATATGGTCTTAGTAACTATGTTTTCATACTTGTACTTTTCTTTAGTCCTTATTTTCTATATATAGCAATATATATCTATATATAAAATATATATTATATATAATGTGTATATATATTTGTGTCTTCATCCTTGAATATAAAGGTATACATATATAACTTTTAATATGCCTTTCAATTGCATGCTTGTGCATACCAGATATACATATAGTTTCTGATTGTTTTTCTCTTATTTTTAATATCCTTATGTATGTCTTTTGTTTTAAGTATATTATATTCTTAGAGGAAATAGGTTACAGGGACAGAGGGAAAGAATAGCAGAGAAATAAATTCCCCAAACCTTCACACACACATACACATACACTCACATACACTCACATACACTCACATACACACACACACACTCACATACACACACACGTGACTGAATGCTGTTCTTATGTGACAGAGTAAATTCATTTGAGAGCTGAGGATGAGACCTAGGGTGCCTATTTCTTATACCTTTTTTGGCATAAATAAGACATTGCTTTAGATAGAATATTAACAACTCTTATTCCTCTTTGGCAAGACATTGTCCATTTCTATCATATATGAAAATATTTCTTGCACAGTTTCAGATAATTTGAGATATATTATAAAGCAACAGATGAAGGAAATTTATAAATCTTATACAATAAAGCTGACTGTTTTAGTGTAAGCGGCCAGTCAGTAATAACAGTGATGATACAAGGCATTTTTTGACTTTTTTTCTTCATCCAGTGTAATGAACTGAACCTTCTGATAGGGGAGAACTATGGTCCAGGGATTGGTGGGGGTGGAACTTTAACATTAATCCAAAGGTACCTTCTACTGATAAGAACCTGTTTGTGTGTATCCTTGTCTTTAAAATTGCTCTAAGGGACTTTGAATAACTATAATGTTGTTTTTGAGACAATATTCTTTAAGATGTTCCATGAAAAGTTGATCATATAAGTGTGCAAAACATTGTATGCCTGTTTTGTCGCATGTGTAAGCATTAAAGACTTTTTAAAGAGTAAAAGTCAGCCGTGAAGTTTGGAATTTCTTTTAAAAAATTTGTTTTCATTTTCAGTATGACTATAACCACATGGTCATAGCAGTCAGCTATTGCTGAAGAAAAGAATTCATGTTATAGGACACATGAGTAGAGTCCTGGTTATTTATAGATTAAATTAACAATGCAAAATATGGGAAGATACTGTGACCAAGAAATTAAAAGATGCTTGCCCTTTGGAAGGAAAGGTATGACAAACCTAGACTGTATTGAAACGCAGAGACATCACTTGGCCGACAAAGGTCTGTATAGTCAGACCTATGGTTTTTCCAATAGTCGTGTATGGGTGTGAGAGTTGGACCATAAAAAATGCTGAATGCCAAAAAATTGATGCTTTTGAATTGTGTGCTGGAGAAGACTTTTGAGAGTCCCTTAGGTTGCAAGGAGATCAAACCAGTAAATCCTAAAGAAAATAAACACCGGATATTTATTAGAAGGACTGATGCTAAACCTGAAGCCCCAATACTTTGGCCACCTGATGTGAAGAGCTAACTCACTGAAAAAGACCCTGATGCTGGGAAAGGATTGAAGGCAAAAGGATAAGGGGGCAGGCAGTAGAGGATGAGATAGTTGGTTGGCATCATTGACTCAATGGACATGGATTTGAGCAAACTCCCTGAGATAATGGAGGATAGAGGAGCCTGTTACGTTGCAGGGACTGGGGTTGCAAATAGTCGGACACAACTTAGAAACTGAATAACAACAACAAATAAACAGAAATGCCTTGACACACCAAGCTTAAATGAAGTTATGTTTTCCATTTCAGATATAGCCATTGACTGCTTATTTTATGCTGCCATATAAAATTAGTTCCATATAAAAATAATTTATCATGATTAGTCTCTTTTAAAAAGTTTTCCTGCATTTGGTTCCATTCATTTATTTCATACTTACTGGAAGAACTGATTATTTAATTTAATAAAGTATTTGGTATTCCTTTAGTTCTTCAGGAAAAAAAAGAAACAATTCTCTTCTACCTCATATAACCTTTGGTCCTATGTCCTGTTTCCATACCTTTTAATTGTGCTAACATTTAGAACATGATTTTAAACTATTCTTTCATGATATCTCATTTGTCCATGTGATATCAGTGAACCCAGATTTTCTGCTCCATTATTATTTGGGTTATAAAGAAAATTATGTGTGAAGTCTTTTATTTCTTCCTTATTTCAGTCACATGTTTTCATCCATGTTGATGTAGACAGTGAGTCCAGAAATACCCACCTTTGGTACTTTTGGCCAAAGGCCAAAGTTTTATGGCCTTTGGCTTATTAGAGACAACACTGAAGAACAGTAGAGAATGGACAGCTTTTTCCATAAAGAATGCCAGATCAACTGAATATTCATGTAAGAAAAATAAATTTTGTCTCTTCTATTACACCACACACAAATCAAAATTTCAACTGTAAAATGGCAAACATTCTAGACGATAACTATGTTAATCTGGGTCAGTTGAGAAGCAAAGCCCTAAAACAAGATTGAAGTACAAAATAATTGTGCATAGAAATACCTTGGAGGCCAAATGGAAAAGCAGGCAGGGGAGACAGGAAGAGTTATGCCTCTAATACTGGGTCTGACCTGTTCAAGAAGGAGAGAAGGAAGGAGAGTTGGCTGAGAGAGTATTAGACTGCAACGTGACTCTAAGTGAGTTAAGCCCTGGATTCAGTCCTCCAGTCAAGCCCATCTATGAGAGCAGTCTCACATCTACCAGGTGCAGGCCTGCCTTAGTATCCCTGTCATGCTCAGTCATTAGCTAGAAACAGACTATGGCAAGTGTAGTTTCTCTGAATATGGTGTTAGACTTCAGAGTGCAACATCTGGAGTTTCCAGTTAATTATGATCTACCTTCATAGCTACTACAATACCCTGGGGGTGGGTATCTTCCTGATTTTGTGATTGATAAAGACTTCATAAAGACGACACAAAAAACACCAGTCATAAAGTGAAGAAAAAAGACTTCACTCAAAAACTTTGTAAATCAAAAGACATCATTAAGAGAGTGAGAAGGAAAACTAGAGAATTTAAGAAGATATTTGCAATACACATAGTCCACAAAGGATGTATATATAGCAAATATAAAGAATTTCTGCAAGTTAAAAAATACCCCATGTAAAAATGCCAAAGACTGGAACAGGCAGTTCATAGAATAGAATATTCAAATAGCCAGCAACCATATGACAAAGTATTCATTTGCATTAGTTATCAAGGCAGTGCAAATAAAACCATATTGAAGTACCACTATACTAGTATTACTTGTTCAACTGTGTTAGACTCTATGACCCCATCAGGCACCTCTGTCCATGGAATTCTGTAGGCAAGAATTCTGGAGTGGATAGTCATTCCCTTCTTCAAGGGATCTTTCTAACCCAGGGATTCAACCTGGATGTCTTGCATTGCAGGAAGATTCTTTACTGTCAGAGCCACAAAGGAAGCCCAAAATACTGCTATCAGTTCAGTTCAGTCGTTCAGTCGTGTCTGACTCTTTGCAACCCCATGAATCGCAGCACGCCAGGCCTCCCTGTCCGTCACCAACTCCCAGAGTTCACTCAGACTCACATTCATCGAGTCAGTGATGCCATCCAGCAATCTCATCCTCTGTTGTCCCCTTCTCCTCCTGCCCCCAATCCCTCCCAGCATCAGAGTCTTTTCCAATGAGTCAACTCTTCACATGAGGTGGCCAAAGTACTGGAGTTTCAGCTTTAGCATCATTCCTTCTAAAGAAATCCCAGGGCTGATCTCCTTCAGAATGGACTGGTTGGATCTCCTTGCAGTCCAAGGGACTCTCAAGAGTCTTCTTCAGCACCACAGTTCAAAAGCATCAATTCTTCAGTGCTCAGCTTTCTTCACAGTCCAACTCTCACATCCATACATGACCACAGGAAAGACCATAGCCTTGACTAGACAGACCTTTGTTGGCAAAGTAATGTCTCTGCTTTTGAATATGCTATCTAGGTTGGTCATAACTTTCCTTTCAAGGAGTAAGTGTCTTTTAATTTCATGACTGCAGTCACCATCTGTAGTGATTTTGGAGCCCAGAAAAATAAAGTCTGACACTGTTTCCACTGTTTCCCCATCTATTTCCCATGTAGTGATGGGACCAGATGTCATGGTCTTCATTTTCTGAATGTTGAGCTTTAAGCCAACTTTTCCACCCTCCACTTTCACTTTCATCAAGAGGCTTTTTAGTTCTTCTTCACTTTCTGCCATAAGGGTGGTGTCATCTGCATATCTGAGGTTATTGATATTTCTCCTGGCAATCTTGATTCCAGCTTGTGTTTCCTCCAGTCCAGCGTTTCTGATACATATACCATAATTGGCTTCCCTGGTGGCTCGGACAGTAAAGCGTTTGTCTGCAATGCTGGAGACTGGGGTTCATTCCCTGGGTTGGGAAGATCCCCTGGAGAAGAAAATGGCACCCCACTCCAGTACTTTTGCTTGGAAAATCCCATGGACAGAGGAGCCTGGTAGGCTACAGTCCATGGGGTTGCAAAGAGTTGGACACGGCTGAGACACATGGACTTTCCTGGTGGCTCAGACAGTAAAGCATCTGTCTACAATGCGGGAGACGTGGGTTCCATCCCTGGGTCAGGAAGATCCGCTGGAGAAGGAAATGGCAATCGACTCCAGTACTATTGCCTGGAAAATCCCATGAACAGAGGAGCCTGGTAGGCTATAGTCCATGGGGTCGCAAAGAGTTGGACAGGACTGAGCGACTTCACTTTCACTTTCCTTATACACCATAATGATTAGATTTTATGTACTGATAATTAAATGAATTTTGATGCGTATATAGAGCAACCAGAACTCTCAAACACTGCTAATGGAGGTATAAATTAATAAAACCAATTTGGCCAATGTCTACTAAATATGAACATATGCATATCTTAAGCTTCAACATACATATTATCCCCAAAAGTAATATAAAAGATTATTCACAGCAATTGTTTGTAATAGCCCTAATTTGAAAACAACCCAAGCATTTATCTGCAGTAGAATGGATAAGTTATTGTACATTCACCCAATGGAATGTTATATGTAACAAAAATAAACAAATGCTTCTTTCCTATTTTAATTATGTTTATAGTTTTTGGGCTGTGTTCCCCATCTTCATGTTTTTGTCTTTTTTTTTTTTTTTTTTTTCTTAAATCAGTAGAGTAGGAGTTGGAGTGGCATAAATGCAAGGATTTCTATCCTTTGTGAGTTGAGAGAAAAACACGTAAATTGCAGTAAGTGGTAAGAGCACTCTGCTTTCAGCACAGAAAATTATTTTCTTAGTGGTGGCACTAGATTTCCTAGGGGCAGTAGCATCTGAGCTCACTTCTGAATTAATGTGTGTTTATATGTGTGTACATAGCGGAGTGGAACAAACTATTAATAAAAATTTAGGAAAATGTTGAATTAAAGTTTGACAAGTATTTGAAAACAGATATTGGAAGGCCTTTAGCTTCATTAGTCAAACAGTAAAGTTTTAAATTGAAATTTAATGTTGAGAAGGTATTGATTTTTAAGGTTTGTAGACAAAAGTGATGTCTTATTTTCCACTCAGATCAGATCAGATCAGATCAGTTGCTCAGTCGTGTCCGACTCTTTGTGACCCCATGAACTGCAGCACACCAGGCCTCCCTGTCCATCACCAACTCCCGGAGGTCACTCAGACTCACACCCATCCAGTCAGTGATGCCATCCAGCCATCTCATCCTCTGTCGTCCCCTTCTCCTCCTGCCCTCAATCCCTCCCAGCATCAGAGTCTTCTCCAATGAGTCAACTCTTCACATGAGATGGCCAAAATACTGGAGTTTCAGCTTTAGCATCATTCCTTCCAAAGAAATCCCAGGGCTGATCTCCTTCAGAATGGACTGGTTGGATCTCCTTGTAGTCCAAGGGACTCTCAAGAGTCTTCTCCAACACCACAGTTCAAAAGCATCAATTCTTCGGCGCTCAGCCTTCTTCACAGTCCAGCTCTCACATCCATACATGACCACAGGAAAGACCATAGCCTTGACTAGGCGAACCTTTGTTGGCAAAGTAATGTCTCTGCTTTTGAATATGCTATCTAGGTTGGTCATAACTTTCCTTCCAAGGAGTAAGCGTATTTTCCACTACTTCTGTCTAATTTCATTGAATTCATAGCATTCTGAGCTTCTGTAGGTCTGAGAATTTCATTGAAGACACATGAACATTTTTTCTCAGTTATTCCCAGGAAAGCAGCTACAGATTATCTCAATATTTATCTAAACTAATCTTCTTCTTTACCAACAAAGGTCCATTTAGTCAAAGCTATGTTTTTCCCCGTCGTCATGTATGGATGTGAAAGTTGGACTGTGAAGAAATCTGAGCGCTCAAGAATTGATGCTTTTGAACTGTGGTGTTGGAGAAGACTCTTGAGAGTCCCTTGGACTGCAAGGAGATCCAACCAGTCCATTCTGAAGGAGATCAGCCCTGGGATTTCTTTGGAGGCAATGATGCTAAAGCTGAAACTCCAGTACTTTGGCCATCTCATGCGAAGAGTTGACTCATTGGAGAAGACTCTGATGCTGGGAGAGATTGGGGGTAAGAGGAGAAGGGGGACGACAGAGGACGAGATGGCTGGATGGCATCACTGACTGGATGGATGTGAGTCTGAGTGACCTCCGGGAGTTGGTGATGGACAGGGAGTCCTGGCGTGCTGCGATTCATGGGGTAGCAAAGAGTCGGACACGACTGAGCGACTGATTTGATCTGATCCTGAGCAGAAGTAAAAATGTATAAAGCAAATTCAACTTTTCAAAGCTATTTGTTATGTCCTGATTTTTTAATCAAGATTAATCAGAGATTATGGTAATGAAATCAATGACCATCCTAAAATTAATTAAAGATTTTGTTGTTTGGTAATGAATAGGAAGGAACCAACTTGGCTTGACAAGAGAGGTTTCTTTTCTCAATTGCTATAATTATTCTTGAGAAATAAGGATCAGCAACCTGTAATGTATATAATATCTGGCAAAACAGAGAAGTGATCCTGGCAGTTTAGTAAGCTTGTCAAAACTGCATCTAAGAAGAATTTCCCTTTAAAGTATTCAAATTTAGAAGCAGTTCCTATGTTGCATTATTGTTGCTATTACTCAGATATTTTTGATTGAGCCTACTCACTTTTGAATTGGTTCCAGGACCAGTTTATGACCTTTGCAGTAAATTACTTATTTTACAATTCTATCTTTATTTTGACCCAAATTAGTATCACATTACTTGTCTACATGCATACTGTTTTTTAAAATCCAAAATTGGTGGGACAAGGAATTCATGGTATCTCTAAAGACTTTGTAAGATAGTAGGAACTAATGAAAGCTAAGTTTTTAGATTGCTGTATAAATATTTAGAACAGTGACAATAGTCATTTAAGTTCTTTTGTTGTTGTTAGAGAATCATTGTATTTACTTTGGAGTGCCACCTCAATAGGTATCCTGTTAAAGATGATTTTAATTGTTTTTCATATGATGCTAAAAAAGGTTTTATAAATATTATATGGTGAGATGTTAATGATGGAGTGCTTTGATAAATAGCAAACAGTCAATGAATGTTAACTGTTGAGTTGTAAGTCTCTTTGAATATTTTTTCAAATTAAATGATTAAACTTTCAGTACCTTTTATTTAAAAATGAACTATAACATAGTGTTAAGTGTTAGTTGCTCCAGTTGTATCTGACTCTGAGACCCTATGGACTATCGTCTGCCAGGCTCCTCTGTCGATGGGATTCTCCAGGCAAGAATACTGGACTGAGTAGCCATTCTCTTCTCCAGGGGACCTTCCTGACAGGGATTAAACCAGGGTCTCCTTCATTGCAGGCAGATTATTTACCACCTGAGCCACTAAGGAGCCGAAAGTGTAACATAGCTTTGATGTAAATAGAATAGTTCAGATAATTTGATGTGAGTTGCATTATATAGAAAATATGCTTTGTATGTTCAACTGCTAAATGTAGTCCTTTAATGATGAGAATTTAAACTGCTGTATCTTGTCAGTTTTGAAATACAAATAACTATTTTAAAGTACAAATAAAACACCTCTTTACATCTCAGAAGTCAGAACATGCCCTGCTATCAATGGTGTCTTCAAATCACTAGCATCCAGGTAAGGCTGGCAATGTAGTTGTTACTGCTTTTGCATGTACAAACTTGTCGTAGCTGTTCATGTTGTCATCACTTTGTAAGTTCATCCAAGTTATTGTGCATTAATGGTGCTTCCCAAATGTTGAGTTTAATTGTTTTTTTCAATGTCCTCATAAATATTACACTATGACTTGGCATTGAAATGAAAAGCTATTTTATACAAAGAAAGACATGGTAAAACATAGCTGAAATAGCTAGGACATGGAAGCAACCTAGATGTCCATGGACAGACGAATGGATAAGGAAGTTGTGGTATATATACACAATGGAATATTACTCAACTATGAAAAGGAACACATTTGAGTCAGTTCTAACAAGGTGGATGAAACTGGAGCCTATTATACAAGAGTGAAGTAAGTCAGAAAGAGAAACAGAAATACTGTATATTAATGCATAGATATGGAATTTAGAAAGATGGTAACAATGATCCTATATACAGGGCAGCAAAAGAAACACAGATGAAAAGAATGGACTTTTGGACTCAGTGGGAGAGGTAAGGGTGGAATGCTTTGAGAGAATAGCATTGATACATGCATATTACTGTATGTAAAAGAGATGACCAGTGCAAGTTTGAGGCATGAAGCAGGGTACCCAAACCCAGTGGTCTGGGACAACCTGGAGGGATGGGGTGGGGAGGGAGGTGGGAGGAGGGTTCAGGATGAGGGGACACATATGTACCTGTGGCTGATTCATGTCAATGTAGGGCAAGAGCCATCACAATATTGCAAAGTAATTAGACTCCAATTAAAATAAATAAATTAATTTTAAAAAGTTAAATAAGCATTTTTTGTCAATGAAGCAAATATTCATTATTGGAGGAAGAACTATGACTTCATATTTTCTTGCAAAGCAACAATGAACAATGCAACAATGAGATACTATACATGGACCAAGAAAGAAGAACACCCTGAAGTAGAGAAGGTCTGCTACATTTTGCTACTAAGATTTATGCATAAAGGATTGCTCAACATGCACAGAGAAACAGAAATTAAGGAAAGAGAAATTACCATATCTCTCAGAATATGTAAATTTCAAAGCAGTTTTTAATGAAAAAAAAAGCTGAGCACTGAAGACTGATGCTTTTGAACTGTGGTGTTAGAAAAGGGACTCTTGAGAGTCCCTTGGACTATAAGGAAATACAACCAGTCCATCCTAAAGGAAATTAGTACTGAATATTCATTGGAAGGACTGATGCTGAAGCTGAAACTCCAATACTTTGGCCACCTGATGTGAAGAACTGACTCACTGGAAAAGACTCTGATGCTGGGAAAGATTGAAGGCGGGAAGAGAAGGGGACGACAGAGGATGAGATGGTTGGATGGCATCACCAACTCAATGGACATGAGTTTGAGTAAACTCTGGGAGTTGGTGATGGACAGGGAGGCCTGGTGTGCTGCAGTCCATGGGGTTGCAAAGAGTCAGATACAACTGAGCAACTGAACTGAACTGAACTGAATGACTGATGCACACAGTGTGCAGGTCGTTGAATTTATTGTAATGAATTTCCCAGTGACATTGAATGAAAGCTGCTTAACTTCCACCCCAGTATGATTCAGTTGAGAAAGAATGAAGATGGAAGTGCCACCAAACAGGGAAACAACAGAACCAAAACTCACAGAACTGGTGTTACCTACTTGGAATCAAGAGCTTCCCAGGTCTCTCTAATGGTAAAGAACCTGCCTGCCAATGCAGGAGACTTAAGAGACAGGTTTGATCCCTGGGTTGGGAAGATCCCCTGGAGGAGGGCATGGCAACCTACTCCAGTATTCTTGCCTGGAGAATCCCATGGACAGAGGAGCCTGGCAGGCTACTGCTCATTGGGTCCTAAAGAGTCAGACATGACTGAAGCAACTGAGCACACACGCTCTTGGAAGCAGAAACTGGAGACAAAAATGGAGCACTCTTTTAAGTAATGCTATATCACCGTTGCTTTTGACGGTAAAGAACACTGCATGGAAAATTAGGAAAGTTTACACTCTTGAGCCAAAAAAGAGATTCAGAAGATGTGGACTCCAAAAAATGAGAAATTTGGGGGCACCTTTACACCTGTCTTTAGCTTAATTTTAGATTAACTTTTTATATATGTGAAGGAGATCAGCCCTGGGATTTCTTTGGAAGGAATGATGCTAAAGCTGAAACTCCAGTATTTTGGCCACCTCATGCGAAGAGTTGACTCATTGGAGAAGACTCTGATGCTGGGAGGGATTGGGGTAGGAGGAGAAGGGGATGACAGAGGATGAGATGGCTGGATGGCATCACTGACTCGATGGATGTGAGTCTGAGTTGAAACCTAGTTCATATTTTCACAATGTTCATTTGAAAGAAAGAAAATGATCTCATAAAACTGAATTCTTAAAGAATGGGGTCAACAGCAGTCCTATTTTTAGAATTAAAAAAAATTATTTTATAATGGAAGATAGTTCCTTAACAGTGATATGTTAATTACAGCTGTGCAGCAAAGTGAATCAGTTTTACCCATACAAGTATCCATTCTTTTGCAAACTCTTTTTTCATTTAAATTATTACAGAATGTTGAATTTAGTTCCTTATGCTATGCAATAGGTCCTTGTTTGTTATCTACTTTGTGGGTCTCCTTAACTTGCTCTTATCTCTGTTTAGTAGTGTGTACATTTAATCCTGAACTCCTAAGCAAACTCATTTTTGTATTCCCAGAGTTTGCCTCTTCAGAACCATTCTCCTCTCTGCTCTGGACTCTGCCCTTAAAGGTCCATCTCAATAGGTTGAATCATCCAAACTCACTAGCCTTCAATCTCTACTGGATTCAGCCAAAGGGAGGCACAGACAAAAGAGTTTGGTGGGTGGGACAAATGAGAGTTCAGGATATTTGTCTATAACCTCCATGGGGCTGTGTTTGACAGATGAGAGAAAACTCACTACTGAGGCCTCGTTTCCTGTATGTGGCTCCTTTTCAACAGTTCCCACACTTACTAGGTTCCTGTAATACTGCCCACTCTCCTTGACCCCTTTAAGACTTAGAGGCTACCTTATGGCTGACCAATATTCCATTCTGTGTGTATATATATATTGTTCAGTCACTAAGTCATGTCCGACTCTTTGCAGCTCATGAACTGCAGCTTGCCAGGCTTCTCTGTCCTTCGCTGTCTCCTGGTGTTGGTGGTGGTGGGTGGTGGGTGTTAGTCACTCAGTCGTGTCCAACTCTTTGTGACCCCATGGACTGTAGCCCACCAGGCTCCTTTGTCCATGGAATTCTCCAGGCAAGAATATTGGTGTGGGTTGCCATTTCCTTCTCCAGGGAATCTTCCCAACCCAGGGATTTAACCAGCTCCATTGAGTCAGTGATGCCATCCAACCACCTCATCCTCTGACACCTGCTTCTCCTCCTGCCCTCAATCTTTCCCAGCATCGGGGGCATTTCCAGTGAGTCTGTTCTTCTCATCAGATGGTCACAGTATTGAAGCTTCAGCATCAGTCTTTCTAATGAATATTCAGGGTTATTTCCTTTATAGTAGATTTGATCTCCTTGCTATATGTATACATATATATGTATACACCATATTTTCTTTATCCATTCATGTGCTGATGGACATTTAGATTGCTTCCAGACAATGGAATATTACTGAACCATGAAAAATTAAACAATGCTGTTTTCAGCAATATGGCTAGATCTAGCAATTATCACACTAAGTGAAGTAAGCCAAAGTTATACAAATATTATATTGTTTATATGTGGAATTAAAAAAATGATACAAATGAAATTAGATACAGAATATAAATAGATCCACAGACAGAAAACAAACCTATAGTTACCAAAGGGAGAAAGGGAGAGGGATAAATTAGGAGTTTGGGAGGAATATATATATACTATTATATATAAAATAGATAACCTTATATAAAATAGATAACCAGCAAGGACCCACTGTATTGCACATGTCACTATACTCAATACTTTTATAATAATCTTTAAGGGAAAAGAATCTGAAAAAGAGTCAAAAGTGAATATATATATGGGTTTCTCAGGTGGCACTAGCAGTAAAGGACCTGCCTGACAATGCAAGAGACTTAAGAGACTCAGGTTTGATCCCTGCATCAGGAAGATCCCCTGGAGGACGGCATGTCAATCCATTCCAGTATTCTTGCCTAGAAAATCCTGTGGACAGAGGAGCTTGGTGGGCTTTAGTCCATAGAGTTGTGAAGAGTTGGACATAACTGAAGTGACTTGGCACACATACATACATATACGTACACACACATATATGTGTGAATATTTACATACACATCAACTGTACTTCAGTCAAAAATATAAAGTTACTCTATATATTAAAAAGAAAAGAAAAGCATTCAGGGGCTTCGTTTTGTCAGTAGTCCTTGTGTGTTTCCCTATGGATTTCCTTAACTTGCTCTTCACTCTGTTTAGCGTGTCCTCAGTTTACTTCTGGGATTCTGCTCAAAAGAGTTTTTATTCAGTTTATGTTCTCTGAGACAGGATTTTGAAATGAATGTTAAGAATCAGAATATATAGAATATAATAAACATTTTCATTTTAGAAATGATAGAATAATGTGTGCCCTAAGCTGTGGGCCATTAGAAATGTAATATGTAGCTCCTTTTCTAAATACTTATAACTTTATATTGAAATAGATATTCATAATAGAATAATGAATTTTATTATTTCCAAAAAGCTTAATAGAAAGTTTATTTAAATGATTACATTTGTGAGTTTAGTTAAGCTATTAGTCCAATGCCTGAAATTTCTCAATGTGTTTTGCTATCCTTTTTGACTGACAGAATACAATTTTCACTGGATAAGCTTAACTCATTCAGTGTTAATATATGTATTAAGTTTTACTTTTCTTACAGAATTTTAAGATACTTTATGATTGGTAATTTTTTTTAAATTGGCAAATTCATTATATATAAATGAATTAATTTATTAAAAATAAACTCCAGGAGTTGGTGATGGACAGGGAGGCCTGGCGTGCTGCAGTCCATGGGGTCACAAAGAGTCAGATACGACTGAGCAACTGAACTGAACTGACATACAGGAAGTTGTCAACAAGTTACAAAATGACTTGTTCAAAAACATATTTGTTAAAAATTTGTAGATTGGTTCTGACTATTAGTTTGGAAAGATCTTTATTCTTATTTTAAGTATATGCTGCATCTCTGATATGTGAAAAAATGAATGATCAAAAATGTTGGGAGGAGGGTTCAGGATGGGGAACACATGTATACCTATGGCGGATTCATTTTGATATATGGCAAAACAAAGACAATATTGTAAAGTTAAAAAATAAAATAAAATTTAAAAAATCAATTAAAATAATGTCATATATAATTTCAAAATTTAATTATTGAACGTTTTTTATTTTATGCCTTCATCATGAGAAATTAACCTGAAATTTATTTCCCTCTGCTGCTGCTGCTGCTAAGTCACTTCAGTCATGTCCGACTCTGTTCGACCCCATAGACAGCAGCCCACCAGGCTTCCCCATCCCTGGGATTCTCCAGGCAAGAACACTGGAGTGGGTTGCCATTTCCTTCTCCAGTGCATGAAAATGAAAAGTGAAAGTGAAGTTGCTCAGTCGTGTCCGACTCTTAGCGACCCCATGGACTGCAGCCTACCAGGCCCTTCTGCCCATGGGATTTTCCAGGCAAAAGGACTGGAGTGGGGTGCCATTGCCTTCTCCGTATTTCCCTCTACACAGTTCTATTAAGAAAAAAACACATTTTACTTTTTTTAATAAACAAGAGAAACATAGTTTTTTGCCTTGTAATTAATGCTAAGAAAGTAAAATTAGTTTTGGAGCAAGGGCAATAATATCTTGTGCTAAATAAAAAGGCATTGACATAGAGACCTTTTTGAAAATATAATTAATTTATCTTAAAAGAAATACTATATTAGAACCTGCAATTTCTTTTGAGTTATTAATATGAGAGCATTATTTAGAATTGTCAGGAAAATCAATATTGAAACACATACTAGGTAAAATTTATGCTTCATTATTAATGGTTATTTGATAGGGTAAAGTATAGCCTTTACATATAGAGGAATCTCAGTCTCAAGTGCACTTAAATGAGAAGCTTCAACTTTATTAAGTAATTTTGCACCTAAATAGCTCATTTTTTGTAGTTGAAACTTACCTATAACTATTTTCTGGGGAAAGTCTTATCCTTGTCCATAGTTATTTCCTCAGATGACATCTGTTCAGGATGGCTATATATTCAAAATCTTTAATGTTAAACAAAGAGTCTATTTGCTTGATTTTTTCCTCCATAATACAGATTATTATATTCCATTATTGGAAAATTTTATAACTGAACTCATAATTGGCTAGCTTTTGTGAATAGAGTAATTTTTTTTTTGAATTAAATTTATTTTGCTTAACTTTACAATATTGTATTGCTTTTGCCATACATCGAGATGGATCTTCCACAAGTATACATGTGTTCCCCATCCTGAACCCTCCTCCCTCCTCCCTCCCCATACCATCCCCCCCCGGGTTGTTCCAGTGCACCAGCCCCAGGCATCCGCTATCAGGCATTGTACCTGGACTGGCGACTTGTTTCAGATATGAGACTATACATATTTCAATGCTATTCTCCCAAATCATCCCACCCTCTCCCGTTCCCAGAGACACAAAGTCTGTTCTATACATCAGTGTGTCTCTTTTGCTGTCCCGTAAACAGGGTCATTGTTACCATCTTTCTAAATTCCATATAAATGTGTCATTATACTGTATTTGTGTTTTTCTTTCTGGCTTACTTCACTCTGTATAATAGGCTCCAGTTCCATCCACCTCATTAGAACTGATTCAAATGTATTCTTTTTAATGGCTGAGTAATACTCCATTGTGTATATGTACCACTGCTTTCTTATCCATTCATCTGTGGATGGACATCTAGGTTGCTTCCAAGTCCTGGCTATTGTAAACAGTGCTGCGATGAACATTGGGGTACACGTGTCTCTTTCAATTCTGGTTTTCTCAGTGTGTATGCCCAGCAGTGGGATTGCTGGATCATAAGGCAGTTCTATTCCCAGTTTTTTGAGAAATCTCCATACTGTTCTCCATAGTGGCTGCACTAGTTTGTATTCCCACCAACAGTGTAAGAGAGTTCCCTTTTCTCCACACCCTCTCCAGCATTTATTGCTTGTGGACTTTTGGATCGCAGCCATTCTGACTGGCGTGAAATGGTACCTCATAGTGGTTTTGATTTGCATTTCTCTGATAATGAGTGATGTTGAGCATCTTTTCATGTGTTTGCTAGCCATCTGTATGTCTTCTTTGGAGAAATGTCTATTTAGTTCTTTGGCCCATTTTTTGATTGGGTCATTTATTTTTCTGGAATTTAGCTGTAGGAGTTGCTTGTATATTTTTGAGATTAGTTGTTTGTCTGTTGCTTCATTTGTTATTATTTTCTCCCATTCCGAAGGCTGTCTTTTCACCTTGCTTATAGTTTCCTTTGTTGTGCAGAAGCTTTTAAGTTTAATTAGGTCCCATTTGTTTATTTTTGATTTTATTTCCAGTATTCTGGAAGGTGGGTCATAGAGGATCCTGCTGTGATGTATGTCAGAGAGTGTTTTGCCTATGTTTTCCTCTAGGAGTTTTATGATTTCTGGTCTTACATTTAGATCTTTAATCCATTTTGAGTTTATTTTTGTGTATGGTGTTAGAAAGTGTTCTAGTTTCATTTTTTTACAAGTGTTTGACCAGTTTTCCCAGCACCACTTTTTAAAGAGATTGTCTTTAATCCATTGTATATTCTTGCCTCCTTTGTCAAAGATAAGGTGTCCATATGTGTGTGCATTTATCTCTGGACTTTGTATTTTGTTCCATTGATCTATATTTCTGTCTTTGTGCCAGTACCATACTGTCTTGATGACTGTGGCTTTGTAGTAGAGCCTGAAGTCAGGCAGGTTGATTCCTCCAGTTCCATTCTTCTTTCTCAAGATAGCTTTGGCTATTCGAGGTTTTTTGTATTTCCATACAAATTGAGAAATTATTTGTTCTAGCTCTGTGAAGAATACCGTTGGTAGCATTGAATCTATAAATTGCTTTGGGTATTATATTCATTTTCACTATATTGATTCTTTTGATCCATGAACATGGTATATTTCTCCATCTATTAGTGTCCTCTTTGATTTCTTTCACCAGTGTTTTATAGTTTTCTATATATAGGTCTTTAGTTTCTTTAGGTAGATATATTCCTAAGTATTTTATTCTTTTGGTTGCAATGGAGAATGGAATTGTTTCCTTAATTTGTCTTTCTATTTTCTCATTATTAGTGTACAGGAATGCAAGGGATTTCTCTGTGTTGATTTTATATCCTGCAACTTTACTATATTCATTGATTAGTTCTAGTAATTTTCTGGTGGAATCTGTAGGGTTTTCTATGTAGAGGATCATGTCATCTGCAAACAGTGAGAGTTTTACTTCTTCTTTTCCAATTTGGATTCCTCTTATTTCTTTTTCTGCTCTGATTGCTGTGGCCAAAACTTCCAAAACTATGTTGAATAGTAATAGTGAAAGTGGGCATCCTTGTCTTGTTCCTGACTTTAGAGGAAATGCTTTCAATTTTTCACCATTGAGGATAATGTTTGCTGTGGGTTTGTCATATATAGCTTTTATTATGTTGAGGTATGTTCCTTCTATTCCTGCTTTCTGGAGAGTTTTTATCATAAATGGATGTTGAACTTTGTCAAAAGTTTTCTCTGCATCTATTGAGATAATCATATGGTTTTTATTTTTTAATTTGTTAATGTGGTGTATTACATTGATTGATTTGCAGATATTGAAGAATCCTTGCATTCCTGGGATAAAGCCCACTTGGTCATGGTGTATGATCTTTTTCATGTGTTGTTGGATTCTGATTGCTAGAATTTTGTTAAGGATTTTTGCATCTACATTCATCAGTGCTATTGGCCTGTAGTTTTCTTTTTTCGTGGCATCTTTGTCAGGTTTTGGTATTAGGGTGATGGTGGCCTCATAGAATGAGTTTGGAAGTTTACCTTCTTCTGCAATTTTCTGGAACCGTTTGAGTAGGATAGGTGTTAGCTCTTCTCTAAATTTTTGGTAGAATTCAGCTGTGAAGCCATCTGGACCTGGGCTTTTGTTTGCTGGAAGATTTCTGATTACAGTTTCAATTTTCGTGCTTGTGATGGGTCTGTTAAGATTTCCTATTTCTTCCTGATCCAGTTTTGGAAAGTTGTACTTTTCTAAGAATTTGTCCATTTCTTCCACGTTGTCCATTTTATTGCCATATAATTGCTGATAGTAGTCTCTTATGATCCTTTGTATTTCTGTGTTGTCTGTTGTGATCTCTCCATTATCATTTCTAATTTTATTGATTTGATTTTTCTCCCTTTGTTTCTTGATGAGTCTGGCTAATGGTTTGTCAATTTTATTTACCCTTTCAAAGAACCAGCTTTTAGCTTTGTTGATTTTTGCTATGGTCTCTTTTGCTTCTTTTGCATTTATTTCTGCCCTAATTTTTAAGATTTCTTTCCGTCTACTAACCTTGGGGTGCTTCATTTCTTCCTTTTCCAGTTGTTTTAGGTGTAGAGTTAGGTTATTTATTTGGCTTTTTTCTTGTTTCTTGAGGTATGCCTGTATTGCTATGAACTTTCCCCTTAGGACTGCTTTTACAGTGTCCCACAGGTTTTGGGTTGTTGTTTTCATTTTCATTCATTTCTATGCAGATTTTGGTTTCTTTTGCTATGAACTTTCCCCTTAGGACTGCTTTTACAGTGTCCCACAGGTTTTGGGTTGTTGTTTTCATTTTCATTCATTTCTATGCAGATTTTGGTTTCTTTTTTGATTTCTTCTGTGATTTGTTGGTTATTCAGCAGTGTGTTGTTCAGCCTCCATATGTTGGAATTTTTAATAGTTTTTCTCCTGTTATTGAGATATAATCTTACTGCATTGTGGTCAGAAAAGATGCTTGAGATGATTTCAATATTTCTGAACTTACCAAGGCTAGATTTATGACCCAGGATGTAGTCTCTCCTGGAGAAGATTCTGTGTGCGCTTGAGAAAAAGGTGAAATTCATTGTTTTGGGATGAAATGTCCTATAGATATCAATTAGGTCTAACTGTTCTATTGTATCGTTTAGAGTTTGTTTTTCCTTGTTAATTTTCTGTTTAGTTGATCTATCCATTGGTGTCAGTGGGGTATTAAAGTCTCCCACTATTATTGTGTTATTGTTGATTTCTCCTTTCATACTTGTTAGTATTTGTCTTACATATTGTGGTGCTCCTATGTTGGGTGCATATATATTTATAATTGTTATATCTTCTTCTTGGATTGATCCTTTGATCATTATGTAGTGACCTTCTTTGTCTCTTTCACAGCCTTTGTTTTAAAGTCTATTTTATCTGATATGATGATTGCTACTCCTGCTTTCTTTTGGTCCCTATTTGCATGGAAAATCTTTTTCCAGCCCTTCACTTTCAGTCTGTATGTGTCCCCTGTTTTGAAGTGGGTCTCTTGTAGACAACATATGTAGGGGTCTTGTTTTTGTATCCATTCGGCCAGTCTCTGTCGTTTGGTTGGGGCATTCAACCCATTTACATTTAAGGTAATTATTGATAAGTATGATCCCATTGCCATTTACTTTATTTTTGGGGGTTCGAATTTATATACCCTTTTTGTGTTTCCTGTCTAGAGAATGTCCTTTAGTATTTGTTGGAGAGCTGGTTTGGTTGTGCTGAATTCTCTCAGCTTTTGCTTGTCTATAAAGGTTTTGATTTCTCCTTCATATTTGAATGAGATCCTTGCTGGGTACAATAATATGGGCTGTAGGTTATTCTCTTTCATCACTTTAAGTATGTCTTGCCATTCCCTCCTGGCTTGGAGAGTTTCTATTGAAAGATCAGCTGTTATCCTTATGGGAATTCCCTTGTGTGTTATTTGTTGTTTTTCCCTTGCTGCTTTCAATATTTGTTCTTTGTGTTTGATCTTTGTTAATTTGATTTATATGTGTCTTGGGGTGTTTTGCCTTGGGTTTATCCTGTTTGGGACTCTCTGGGTTTCTTGGACTTGAGTGATTATTTCCTTCCCCATTTTAGGGAAGTTTTCAACGATTATCTCCTCTAGTATTTTCTCATGGTCTTTCTTTTTGTCTTCTTCTTCTGGGACTCCTATGATGCAAATGTTGTAACGTTTAATATTGTCCTGGAGGTCTCTGAGATTGTCCTCATTTCTTTTAATTCGTTTTTCTTTTTTCTCCTCTGATTCATTCATTTCTACCATTCCATCTTCTAATTCACTAATTCTGTCTTCTGCCTCTGTTATTCTACTATTTGCTGCCTCCAGAGTGTTTTGGATCTCATTTATTCCATTATTCATTATATATTGACTCTTTTTTATTTCTTCTAGGTCCTTGTTAAACCTTTCTTGCATCTTCTCAATGCTTTTCTCCAGGCTATTTATCTATGATTCCATTTTGATTTCCAGATTTTGGATTAATTTCACTATCATTATTTGGAATTCTTTATCTGTTAGATTCGCTATTTCTTCCTCTTTGGTTTGGTGGACATTTATCCTGTTCCTTTACCTGCTGGGAGTTCTTCTGTCTCTTCATCTTGTTTAAATTGCTGAGTTTGGGTTGTCCTTACTGTATTCTGGCAGTTTGTGGCGTTCTCTTTATTGTGTCGTTTCCTCACTGTGTGTGGGTTTGTACAGGTGGTTTGTCCAGGTTTCTTGGTTAGGCAAGCTTGTGTCGGAGTTTAGTGGATGGAGTTGGACTTCTTCTCTCTGGAGTGCAATAAGTGTCTAGTCATGAGTTATGAGATGTCTATGATTTTGGGGTCACTTTGGGTAGCCTGTATATTGGCTTGGTTTCAGTGTAGGTATGGAGGCATTTGATGAGCTCCTGTCAATTAATGTTCCGTGGGATCAGGGTTTGGACTTAAGCCTCCTGCTTCCAGTTATCGGTCTTATTTTTACAGTAGTCTCAAAAACTTCTCCTTCTATATTGCACTCCACAACTGGATCGCTCAGAGATGTTCACGAAATTATACAGAGAAGAAAAGAGGGAGGAAGGAGACAGAGGTGATCAGGAGGGTAAAAGGAGGGAATGAAAAGGAGAGAGGCAGATCCAGTCAGTAATAGGCAGAATTTGATTACATATACCAGAAAGCATAAATTAAAGGTCTAGATTAGAGTTTGGAGTTTCAGGAATACAATGTCAAAGAAAAGATGAAGAGATAGAAAGAGGGAGGAGAAAAAAAAAAATGGCACAAAAGTTATAAAAAAAATGAATAGGTAAAAAATTGATAGCAGTTACCAATAACCTAAACTTATGAATCTAGAGCAGAGTTTGGAGTTTCAAAAATACAATGTTAAAGGAAAGAAAAAAAAGGAAAAGACAAAAAGGAAAAAGAATAAAAAAAAAGGGCGTCGCTTTTACAAAGTAATAATAGGTTCTAAAAGTGGAAATTAAAGGAGTACTAAAGTATAAAAAAATAAAAAAAAATTAAGAAAAAATTTTTTAAATAAAAAATATATATAAGAAATATATTAATAAAAAAAGAAAAAAGAAAGAAAGAATGATGGTAAAAATAGCAACAATATACATAAGACTTTCTCTGTTATTGTTGTGGATGTTGTGGGTTCAGTTCATTTTCGGCTAGTTCCTTGTTCCGGCTTAAATTCTCTGTAGTTGGTACTAACCACGGGGTTTTAGTTTATTGGCTGTCGCTTCCACGGTGGTTCCCTCTGTTATAGCTTCTTCTGCTTGCTGGTCTCTTCAGTGTCTGATTTCCGCCCTGATGCAAAGGGGGCGGTGGTGGACACCCCTTTTTTTTTTTTTTTTTTAGGCTCAGTTGTTCAGTCGCGCTGCGGGGAGGGAGGGACGAGTTTTGTGAATAATGTGTCTCTGGGGCTGCGATTGCCTCCCTCCGGCTCTGGCTGCTTGTCACCGGAGGGGTGTGGACTGCAGCCGGCTATCTCTGTACAGTCCTTTGTTCTGTGTGCGGGCCTGGCGGTGTCTTGGGTTAGGGCTGGCTTTTCGTGTGGTAGGTATCCCACAGTCTGGTTTGCTAGCCCAAATTATTCCGCTCAGGTAGCGCTCGGGATATTCAGGTAATGCAGCCCGCGAAGCCGCCCGCTTCCGCGGAGCCGCCTGTGAAGTGAATAGAGTATTTTTATAATTAATATCAAAGGATAAATATTTAAAGGATACATGGTTTATTGATTCTTCTGGATTATTGGTGCTGATTTAATTTTTTTCTGTTTTTAGTAATTACTATTTGCTTTAAGTTCTAGTTAGTTTAGTCATTCATTCATGTCCAACTCTTTGCAACTCCATGAACTGCAGCACGCCAGGCCTCCCTGTCCATCGCCAAGTCCTGGAGTTCACCCAACCCATGTCCATCGAGTCGGTGATGTCATCCAGCTATCTCATCCTCTGTCGTCCCCTTCTCCTCCTGCCCTCAATCTTTCCCAGCCTCACGGTCTTTTCCAATGAGTCAGCTCTTTGCATCAGGTGGCCAAAGTATTGGAGTTTAAGCTTCAGCACCAGTCCTTCCTATGAATAGTCGGGATTGATTTCCTTTAGGATGGACTGGGTGGATCTCCTTGCAGTCCAAGGGACTCTCAAGAGTCTTCTCCAACACCACAGTTCAAAAAGGTCATCCTTTGGCACTCAGCTTTCTTTATAGTCCAACTCTCACATCCATACATGACTACTGGAAAAACCATAGCCTTGACTAGACAGACTTTTGTTGACAAAGTAATGTCTCTCCTTTTTAATATGCTGTCTAGGTTACTCATAACTTTCCTTCCAAGGAGTAAGCGTCTTTTAATTTCATGGCTGCAATCACCATCTGCTGTGATTTTGGAGCCCCCAAAAATAAAGTCAGCCACTGTTTCCCCATTTATTTGCCATGAAGTGATGGAACTGGATGCCATGATCTTTGTTGAGCTTTAAGCCAACTTTTTCACTCTCCTCTTTCACTTTCATCAAAAGGCATTTGAGTTCCTCTTCACTTTCTGCCATAAGGGTTGTGTCATCTAAAATCACAAAGTAGTTTCAATTATTTGTCTAGCTTTATTGAGATATAATTGACATATATCACTATAAGTTTAAGGCAAATAACATAATAATTTGACTTATATACATTATGAAATGATTACCATAGTAAGTTTAGTGAAAATCCATCATTTCTTATAGATACAGATTTAAAGAAATAGCAAAAAAAATGTTTTCCTTGTGAGAACTCTTGGTATTTACTCTCAACAATTTTTATATGTAACATTCAGCAATGTCAATTGATTTATCATGTTATACACTACATCCCTATTACTTATTTTCATTATAAATGGCATTTTGTACCTTTTGACTGCCTTCATCCAATTTCTCCTCCCCCCACCTCGTCTGGTAACCACAAATGTGATCTCATATGAGAGTTTGTTTGTTTGTTCCTAGTGTACAACATAGTGATTCAATATTTCTATATACTTCAGAATGACCACCATAATAATTCTAGTTACCATCTGTCACCGCACAAAAATATATAATTATTGACTCTATTTTCCATACCCTGCATCTCATACCAGTGACTCATTTATTTTGCAACTGCAAGCCTGTATTATACCTCTTGTTGCCAAAAGTCAGCCTCTGTTTACTGGTGCCAAATAGAAACATGGAGAGAGTTTTTGGTGAAGTAGAAAAAAGTGGCTTTTATTGCTTAGCCAGGCAAAGGGGGCCAAGGTGGTCTAATGCCCTCCAGACCATGTGACACGACTTGGAGGGGATAGTGAGGAGTTTTATAGTGTTCAAGGAGCAGGGCGTGATCAGCTCATGGACAGTTCTTGTACTGGTTGGGATAAAGGTGAAGTTTCAAGTTTCTAGTTTCAGCCAGTCTAGGTCTGTGTTCTTGTGGTCAGTAGTTCTCATCTGGAGATGGTCTGCTTCCTGTAGAAACAACTTAGGAATGTGTGTTTGCTCTTTATCTATATCTTTCAGGGAACTGGAAGTTTGGTGATTCTGCTATGTGGGAGAATTCTAGTCTAAATTTTTACCAGTTCTCTAGCTGTTCTTTCTATATCTTCATATTTCCCAATTGTTAACTCTTGAGTCAGAATTTCACTTCAGAAGATAAGGACACAGGGCCTTGTTCACCCTCCCTCACCTATTTCTCTACTCCCCCATCTCCCTTCCCTCTGGCAACTACCTGTTTTTGTATATATGACTCTGTTTCCTGTTTTGTTATCTCTTCATTTGTTTTGTTTCTTAAATTCCACATATAAGTGCACTCATAGAGTATTTATCTTTCTTCCAGCCTAATACCTCTAGGTTAATCTATGTTGTCATAAATGGCAAAATTTAACTATTTTTATGGCTGAGTAATATTCATTTGTATGTATATACCCCTCTAGGTTGTCTTTCCAACCCAGGCATATACCACATCTTCTTTATGTATCTATTTATCTGTGTATCTGTTGATTTCCCTGTAGCGCAGATGGTAAAGAATCTGCCTGCAATGCAGGACACCTGGGTTTGATCCCTGGTCGGGAAGATCCTCTGGAGAAGGGAATGGCAACCCACTCCAGTATTCATGCCTGGAGAATTCAATGGACAGAGGAGCCTGGTGTGCTACAGTCCGTGGAGCCGCAGAGTCAGACATGACTGAGTGACTGATGGTACTACTACTATCTATGCATACTTGGGCTGCTTCCATATCTTGGCCATTGGAAATAATGCTGCAATGAACATACGTGTGTGAATGTTTTTTTGAATTAGTATTTTTGTTTTCTTTGGATAAATACTTAGGAGTAGAATTGCTAGATCATATATTAGTTCTATTTTTAGTTTTTAGAGGAATCTCCCTACTATTTCCATAGTGGTTGCTCTAGTTTACTTTCCCACCAGCAGTGCTTGGGGTTTTCCTTTTCTATACATCCTTGCCAACTTGTTATTTCTTGTTTTTTTTTTTTTTTTTTTTTGGACAATAGCCATTCTGGTGTGAGGTAATATCTCATTGTTGGTTTTGATTTGCATTTCCCTATTAGTGATGTTGAGTACCTTTGCAAGTGCCTGTTGGCCAACAGTATGTCATCTTTGGAGAAATTATTTAAACTTGTTTTCTTAATTGACACACTTGAGTGGCAGAACGTTTTCCAGTTAGTAACTCTTTACTGTAGTGACTTAGAACCAGGAAGAATCCCATCTAGACAGGATAAATTATAAGATGTTACAAAAATAAATAAACGGAACCATCTTTTGCCCAACCCAATATAGACTTATATTGTTTTATGTATATATCTATATCTATATATATCTGTGTTGGTACATCTGAAATTCTTTCACGTAGCCCTGATGCTTCTTGGTGGTTTTTGTATTTCTTCTCTTCCAAATTGACAAGTAATGAAGACAGTGATTAGGATGATGTAGACTATTCTCAATCTCTGAGGAAACCTCTGTATTCTCTTCTCTACTATGGTGCTAAAATTAAATAAAAAGTGCAGAGTTACTTTGAAGATTAAAGAAGTTAATTTATCTAAAGTTTCTAGCATTAGTACCTTATATATTATAAACACTCATTGTGTGCTATGGAGCTTCCCAGGTGGCTCAGTGTTTTAAGAATCCACTTGCCAAGCAGGAGACATAGGTTAGATCCCTGGGTTGGAAAGATCCCCCAGGAGAAGGAAATGGCAACCCACTCCAGTATTCTTGCCTGGGGAATTCCATGGACAGAAGAAACTGGTGGGCTACAGTCCATGGGGTTACAAAGAGTCAGATACAACTTAATGACTCAACAACAACAACAAGAAATGTGCTATCAGTTGTGATTATTATTGAAAGGTTGATACTATTTTAAGCTTTATCTCAGATAAGTCTATATTCTTTTAGATATACTTGTACTGAAGTCCTTGGTCTTATTATTTCATCTGAAAATGAAGAGCATAAGAAGTATGAAATTTGCTTCTATATATTTTATAAAAAAAAAAGTTAAAAGGATATCATCAAAATTATAGTTTTTCCTTTATGAGCCCTCATAGGAAAAACTCTGAATAACTTTATAACAATTTACTTCCCTTATTAGTCAGAAAGCTTAAAACAATTTCAACCTTTTCTAGCTGACTCATGGTTATTAACAATAGCGATTATTTTGCAGAAGTGTGATTATGTCCTAAGGCCTATTGAGTAGCAAAGGAATATTTGCCCCAAAAGAGTGATAAGATAACTTGACTGGAGTTAATAAAAGCAATCTTGTTGAGAAAAAATTTGGGAATAGAAAAATGAAAACTTTTAATATGATGAGCTGGTCTGCAGGGTAAAAAAAAAATCAGAAAAATCCTAATTTTATGATAAATGTGTAGAAATTCCCTTCCTGGAAAATTGAACTTGAGTACATCATTATTATTACATTTCAAATATGTGCTGTGGTGATTATTTATGGCCACTAAATAGAAGGTAACATTTTATGCAAAGATAGGCTCGATAAAGGACAGAAATGGTATGGACCTAAGAGAAGCAGAAGATAATAAGAAGAGGTGGCAAGAATACACAGAAGAACTGTACAAAAAAGAGCTTCACAACCCAGATAATCACGATGGTGTGATCACTGACCTAGAGCCAGACATCCTAGAATGTGAAGTCAAGTGGGCCTTAGAAAGCGTCACTACAAACAAAGCTAGTGGAGGTGATGGAATTCCAGTTGAGCTATTTCAAATCCTGAAAGATGATGCTGTGAAAGTGCTGCCCTCAATATGCCAGCAAATGTGGAAAACTCAGCAGTGGCCACAGGACTGGAAAAGGTCAGTTTTCATTCCAATCCCAAAGAAAGGCAATGCCAAAGAATGCTCAAACTACCACACAATTGCACTCATCTCACATGCTAGTAAAGTAATGCTCAAAATTCTCCAAGCCAGGCTTCAGCAGTACATGAACCATGAACTTCCATATGTTCAAGCTGGTTTTAGAAAAGGCAGAGAAACCAGAGATCAAATTGCCAACATCTGCTGGATCATTGCAAAAGCAAGAGAGTTCCAGAGAAACATCTATTTCTGCTTTATTGAAATGCCAAAGCCTTTGACTGTGTGGATCACAATAAACTGTGGAAAATTCCGAAAGAGATGGGAATACCAGACCACCTGACCTGCTTCTTGAGAAACCTATATGCAGGTCAGGAAGCAACAGTTAGAACTGGACATGGAACAACAGACTGGTTCCAAATAGGAAAAGGAGTACGTCAAGGCTGTATATTGTCACCCTGCTCATATGACTTCTATGTAGAGTACATCATGAGAAACACTGGGCTGGAAGAAGCCCAATCTGGAATCAAGATTGCCGGGAGAAATATCAATAACCTCAGATATGCAGATGACACCCCCCTTATGGCAGAAGTGAAGAAGAACTAAAAAGCCTCTTGATGAAAGTGAAAGAGGAGAGTGAAAAAGTTGGCTTAAAGCTCAACATTCAGAAAACTAAGATCATGGCATCTGATCCCATCACTTCATGGGAAATAGATGGAGAAACAGTGTCAGACTTTATTTTTTGGGGCTCCAAAATCACTGCAGATGGTGACTGCAGCCATGAGATTAAAAGACACTTACTCCCTGAAAGGAAAGTTATGAGCAACGTAGATAACATATTCAAAAAGAAAGTTGTGAGCAATGTAGATAGCATATTCAAAAGCAGAGACATTACTTTGCCACAAAGGTCTGTCTAGTAAAGGCTATGGTTTTTCCAGTAGTCATGTATGGATGTGAGAGTTGGACTGTAAAGAAAGCTGAGCACCGAAAAATTGATGGTTTTGAACTGTGGTGTTGGAGAAGACTCTTGAGAGTCCCTTGGACTACAAGGAGATCCAACCAGTCCATTCTGAAGGAGATCAGCCCTGGGATTTCTTTGGAAGGCATGATGCTAAAGCTGAAACTCCAGTACTTTGGCCACCTCACGCAAAGAGTTGACTCATTGGAAAAGACTCTGATGCTGGGAGGGATTGAGGGCAGGAGGAGAAGGGGATGACAGAGGATGAGATGGCTGGATGGCATCACTGACTGGATGGACGTGAGTCTGAATGAACTCTGGGAGTTGGTGATGGACAGGGAGGCCTGGCATGCTGTGATTCATGGGGTCGCAAAGAGCCACCACTGACCTGCATGGAGTAGCTCCTCTTGATCGCGGCTCCTGACCTCAGACATTGGGTAGCTCCTCTCGGCCACGTTTCTACGAGGTCCATCGCAGCCGGTCCTTTCTAGGCTGGCCAGGGCCTGGTACAGAGTATGCTTAAGGCCTGAGGCCCACGGAGGTGAGACAGGGGACCCTACGCTTCAGTCAGGAGTTTCCACACCGTCGCTGCCGCTGTGCTGACCAGCTGCTCAAAATTTAATTATGTTGCTATTTTTGATGGTATTTATGTATTTAATACTATCAAAAATAGCAACATAAATTTTCAAGTATGTGTAAGATATAATTTAAGTGAGTAATACAATGGCACTTCTTGTTCATATTTATAAAATATTTCATTATCAAAAAATTCAGTCTTCTATTATTTATTCCTATAGCCACTTGACATTTTGTCCATAATATAGGCAGACTGTGGTTAAGCAAATAGTCTCCCATTGACTCTAATACCTTGAACATGAACATGAAGTCGCTCAGTCGTATCCAACTCTTTACGACTCCGTGGACTGTAGCCTACCAGGTTCCTCTGTCCATGGGATTTTCCAGGCAATAGTACTAGAATGGATTACCATTTCCTTCTCCAAGGAATCTTGCCAACCCAGGGATCGAACCCAGGTCTCCCACATCAATATATAAATTGTGGACTTTAAGAAATTTTTGTGAAGTGTTTAGATGCACAGAGTCTCATACCAATAAACAATTGACAATTTTTAAGTGAGTAATTTTAATTTCCGTGATCATAAATATTTTAATATTAGACATTGTATTAAAATAGAGTGCCTTTTTTTGGTGTCATCAGTTAAATACTGTGTGTTTTTAAATGTGTATACCTACCTATGCTTTGCATGTTATCCACTCAGTGTGTTACAGTGGACAGTTTAAATGTCTAAATGTTCAGTTTCTGATATTTGGGTAGGATGATAATTCTGTTTGGTGCTCTTATCTCTGGCAGGTGCTTTGCTCCTGGTCTTGATGCTTTGTCTCATAATTTAAGGGGATATTGATTTACTATCTCACTGAGTTGAATGTATCTGGCATTATAGATGCCAAATGATGCAAATTTTTCAGCTCCTGAAGTTACTTGATAGATCACTGGAACCAGCAAAGTCCCCCAGGTCTTCATTCTGTCTTTTAGAGCTTAAGATGGAAAAATTTATAGCATAGTGAGCAACTTGTGCCATAGTGGAACATTCGGTTGCTGAACCACAAGGCTAACTTGCTATTTTTCATTTTCTAAATATCAGCACCATTTTTCATTTCAAGGTAGACTCTTAGCTCAGTCTTGTGGAAATTGTATCCATCCTTTAAACATTTATGCAGTACTTCTCAGCAGACTTGTGAAAAAAGAGGAAATTAAAACTGGCTGATCCAAAAATTAAAGGAAAAAGATTTTCTTTGGAATTATTGTGAGAGTTAAGTATAGATTTGCTGGCAAAGGTAAGAAAAAAAGGAACAAAAGCCCTGTGGTTATAAAAAGGCAATCCTGAATTTCCAAGGTAGAAGGAACTCATTAAACCTGGAGTCATGTGTCTACATTCTGTGCCTGGTTTTGTATCTAGCTTTTGATTGATGTTAGGAAAAACATCCCTTCAGGCTTCAATTTCTTTCCTGTACCTTTTCTCTTAGCTCTCACACCTGGATTAGGGGCAGATAATTTCTATGACTATGTAAGGTTCTAATATTCTGTATTTCTATAAGCAACACTGTGTAAGGAATTTAAATGTCTTTGCTAAATTCTCTTGGGATTTGATGAGAAAGTATAAATATTATTATGTGGATGTCCACACACATTCTTCTGATTTTACAGAGAGCAAATTAACTTTTCTTTAAAAAAATTAATCATTATTGAATTGTGACCTATATATAAAAATTATGCCAATTGAAAGTGTTAAACTCAGTGATTTCTTATCAGAGTAAAAATTGCACCATGAATTCTCCACCCATCAGAAAATAGAGTATATCATTACTCCAGAAATCCTTTTTAGAAATCCTGATTTCTAACACCATAGATTAGATTCCTATAATGTGTTGAACATTATAAAAATTGAATCAAATGTATTCTTTGTGTCTGAGTTTTTTCATTCAAAATTATGTTTCTGTGTTCAGTTACTCAGTCATGTCTGACTCTTTGCGACTCCATGGATTACAGCTTGCCAGGCTTCCCTTTCCTTCACCATCTAGAGCTTGCTCAAACTCATGTCTATTGAGTCAATGACGCTATCCAACCATCTCATCCTCTGTCGTCCCCTCCTCCTCCCGCTTTCTATCTTTCCCAGCATCAGGGTCTTTTCCAATGAGTTGGTTGTTTGCATCAGGTGGCCAAAGGATTGGAGCTTCAGCTTCAGCATCAGTCCTTCCAGTGAATATTCATGACTGATTTCCTTTAGGATGGACTGGGTGGATCTCCTTGCAGTCCAAGGGACTCTCAAGAGTCTTCTCCAACACCACAGTTCAAAAGCATCAATTCTTCGGCAAGCCTTCTTTATGGTCCACTCTCACATCCAAACATGCATACTGGAAAAGCCATAGCTTTGACTGTACAGACCTTTGTCAGAAAAGTGACGTTTCTGCTTTTTAATATACTGTCTAGGTTTATTATAGCTTTTCTTCCAAGGAGCAAACGTACTTTAACTTAGTGGCTGCAGTCACCATCTGCAGGGATTTTGGAGCCCAAGAATGTTTCTGAGATTCATCCATATTTCTGCTGGCTTAGTAGTCTATTTGTTTTTATCTATATATTATTCCAATAAAAGAATATATCAATTTATTTATCTTGTTGACAGACATTTTATTGTTTCTATGAATATAATTCCGCTGAATATTTGTAAACATGTTGGTTAGTGAATATTTTATGAATAGCAAAGATATATAGTTATCATATAATTTCTAGATGACATGGTATGCATATTTTCAGTTTTAATAGACACCAGCAAGCATTACAAAATGGATGTCCCAGTTTACATACTCAGCAACAATTTACAATAATTCTGGTGACACCACTTCTTATAAATACTTGGTATTGTCAGAATTTTTAATGTTAGCCATTCTGCTAGGTGAATACTTGTTATTTTTTTCTCAATGCCTAACAACACTGATCAACTTTTTATATTTTAGGACATCATTTGAGATTTAACTTTATGAATCAGGAAAGCCAGTTTATTTGCATTATGGTATACTTGGTGTACAATATGAAATAAAGGTGTACAATATGGTGATTCAAAATTTTTCAAGGTTATGCTCCATTTATAGTTATAAAATATTGGTTATATTCTTATAAAATATATAATTTTTTTGTATAATATGGTAGATTATTTTATGCATAATAGTTTATACCTCTTCATTCTGTACCCCTATATTACTCTTCCTCTTTCCCTTCTCCTTACAGTAACCTTAAAATTTGGTCTCTGTATATGTGTCTCTTTCTTTTTTACTATATTGATTAGTTTGTTTCATTTTCTATATTTCATGTATAAGTGATATCATAATGTATTTGTTTTTCTCTGCCTGACATATCTCACTTAGCATAATACCCTTAAAGAACATCCATGATAAAGTAACAAATTAGCTGTAAAAGTTCCTGTCTAAAAAGTTTTGAGTACATGAGACACATAAGTTTCCCTAGCTCAATAATATAGTATCCTTGGCAGATGCTGAGACAACCTTTACAGAAATATCTCTACTGTTTTGAGGCAGCTCATTCTATTTGGGGATAGGTCAAATTATTATAATGCTATTTGTCATATATTGATTCAAAATATGCCTTCGTCATGAAGACCCCAATATTGGTTTTTGAGCAAGACAAAATAAATTGACACACTTTCTCATCTGCCAAACCTTTGCATATGTGGTTGGAACCATCCCTCTTGTGCCCTTTAAGCTCTATGTCTGAAAGCTAAACCTACATCTCACAACACTTTCGTATTTGATTTTGCTTGCTATACAATTCACTGTTCTACATACATTTCTATGGGCATATGTGAATTTGTCCTTGACTTTTCAAATCTGTGATGTCTAAAATTACACTTAGTTTTCCATGTATCAGCCTAAAATGATGAATTGCAACCTCTGTGATCTAAAACTATTACATTTTCAAGGTTATATAAGTACTATAATTAATGGCAAGTAGCTCTGCTATCAAAGGAAAACTAATCTATAGACATATAAGTTATTATTTAATAAGGATCTGAGGACATAGTTCATTTTTATCTTAAATAATACAACATCTAAGTGTATAGTGAATAAAACTGATCATTGAAAGCAGAAGTTTTGGTGTTTGCAATTATATTTATTTTGCATTAAATATTTTTTGCGATTTAAAATATGTAGGATATGGTTTAGGTATCTGACCTTATTTTATTCTTCTTTTCCTAGGAACTGGTTTTAATATATTTAACATAAAGGAAAACAGAAAGTCAAGTAAAGTTATTGGCATATGTGAGTGTAATGTGTGTAACCGAGATCTTACGTCAGTTGTTATTACTTTTATTATATGTTGAACTCATCCTGTGACAGGCTCTGGTCATTACATTCTATTTCATTCAATCTTCACAACACAATTATTGCCATTTTACCAGAGAAAACTGATGGAAGAGAGGATAAGTAACTTACTCAGAGTCACACTGAAAGTAATCCATAGAGCAAAAATTTAATCCAGATTTGTGAACTACCAATGCCCATGATCTGTCAGGGAAATTTTGCCCCCTGGCAAATGCACATATTCATGTGTTTTTGTTGTTTCCCTAGAGATGCCATAACAAATACCACAGCAAGATTGTGGTCATCGGTTATTGGATTTATGGTCCCCCTTATCCAGTATGACTTCAATTTTTCTTTACTACACGTATAAATACCTTGTTTCCAAATGAGGTCATATTCACAGGTATTGGGAATTAGAACTTCAACGTGTCTTTAGGGTGGAAACAGTACAATGTACAACGTGTCTAGATAGTGGAAAATGTATTGATATAATGCTCATATACTCATTTGCATTTATATACAGTTAACCCCCAGTGGCTCAGTGGGTAAAGAATCTGCCTGCAATGCAGGTGATATAGGAGACTCAGGTTTGATCCCTCGGTTGAAAAGATCCCCTGGAGGAGGAAATAGCAACCCACTCCAGTATTCTTGCCTGGAAAATTCCATGGACAGAGGAGCCTTTTGTGACATGGGGTCCCAAAGTAGATCCCCTAGAGGAGGAAATGGCAACCCACTCCAGTATTCTTGCCTGGAAAATCCCATAGAGAGAGGAGCCTTTGTGACATAGGGGTCACAAAGAGTTGGACATGACTGAGCATGCTAGTATACACACAGTTAATCCAGAACAGCAGGGCAACTTGTAGGTACCAGATGTTTACATTAAGTCAAAAATAAATTTTGATTATTAACATTCTAATTAATATATGTCTATGCAATCCTTGTAAATGTTCTGCAATTGCCAATGATAGGAGGATGAACCCAAATTATTTCTCAGCTATTTGCAAGCACTAAAAGTTAAATATTAAATACTTACAATAATTGAATTATTACATTAGAAGCAACTACAATGTCTTCCCTAATTTAAACATTACTAAGTTTTGACATAACTTTATTATCATTGTTAAGAAAGTCCATTTCTTTATAGATAATTGCCCTTGAAGAGTGGTTTAAAATTCATGTCTTCCACTTGTCATTAAATGATTTTATATGGATGTAATATCTGCTTTCTTTAAATAAATCAACGTGAAAGAAGCCTTTGAAAACACAAATATGCATATGTGGATAAAAATGTGATCCATTTGCCACTGCAGATCTATAGCCATTCATTTATTTATTTTTTTCTCAAAAAGTGTTTTAATTGTGATCAAAATCACATTATCTGGAACCAACCATCTTCATGATTTTTAAGTGTACACAAGAGTGTTAAATATATTCACAGTGTAATCTTTCAGTTTTCTTCATCTTGCAAGGCTGAAGCTCTGTACCCATTGAAAAATTCCCTATTTCTTCCTCTCCCTAGTCCTTGGAAACCACCATTCTAGTTTATGTTTCTGAGTTTTACTACCATATAAGTGGTGCTATATGGTATTTGTCATTTTGTGACTAGCCTGTATCTCTTATCATGAAGTCTTCAAAGTACATTCATGCTGTGGCATGTGATAGGATTTCTTTCTTCTTTTTAAGGCTTAATAATATTTCAGAGTGTGTATATATTATATTTTCTTTATCTGTTCATCTTTCAGTGAGCATTTAGATTGCTTCTACCTCTTGACTATTGTGAATAGTGTTTCCCTATCTGATATGTGCATATACATTACCTAAATTTTAATCTAAGGATGTTCTAAGCCTTCCTATTGATTAAAATAATCCAACAGACCACTGTTATTCTCTGTCCTTTTGGGAATCTGCCTCCTAAACACAGTACATTTTGATATTTACTTTTCCTCTTTCCCACATTGAAGAAGAGCTAAACTTTGCTTCTGTAACTTAAAAGCTTGGAATATAGACATTTCCATAAAAGTTTAAAAGTGTAATAGGACTGCATATGCAAAAACAAAAATCTATTTATCAACCAGGCACTTACCTTGTCAAAAATGTGTAGAAACCTTTACTGATCCAATAAATATTCAGTGTATGTTTATTGAAGGCCTACTATGGATTAGATTCTATCTATTCTTTAGAAATAAAACAATGAATAAATCAGAAAAAAAGTGAGTATAAATCATGGTGACGATGATGGTATGTTTATTTGTATAGGACAGTGAGAAAAACTTGCTAATGAGAAAAATAAAGTAGTGAGCATAATTTTAAGTAAGATAGATTGGAAATGTTTAACTGAGGTGACTATTGAGTAAAGATCTAAGGAGGCCAAGGAGTAAACCTTGTGGTGATCTAAGAGAAGAGCGTTCCAGGTGTGAAAGCAGCAAGTGCAAGTGTCCTCTAGTAGGAAAAGTCTAGTGAGGAGGACAGTTCAGTTGCTCAGTCGTGTCTGACCCTGTGACCCCATGGACGGCAGCACACCAGGCCTCCCTGTGTTGACCACCTCCTGGAGTTTACTCAAACTCATGTCCATTGAGTTGGTGATGCCATCCAACCTCACTGCTATCAACCAGTGAGGAGGACACTGTGATTCAAAAGATGGGGTGGGAAGAGAGTGAAAAAAGATGAGAATGGGACACAAATTAAGTCAGGGAGATCATGGGACTTGTATTCATTTTAAAGACCTTAAGTTTTACCTTGAGAGAAATGGGAAAACATTGTGAGCTTGTTAGCAGAATAGTGACACTCTCTGCCATGTGCTTTCACAAAATCCCTCTGGTTACTGTATTGATTATTTAGTAACTCACTTATGCCCCACTCTTTTGGGACCCCATGGACAGGCTCTCTGTCCATGGGATTTCCGAGGCAAGAATACTGGGGTGGGTTGCCGTTTCCTGCTCCAGGTGACCCTCTTGACCCAGGGATTGAGCCCACATCTCTGCGCCTCCTGCATCGCAGGTGCTTTATTTCCCACTGAGCCACTGCAGCGACCTTAAAGGACGATCAGTCTAAACTAATGATATGTGGCTTTTATTTTTTTAATGACAAAAAAGAAACATTTTGATATATGAAAGTTAGTCCAATAAAATACTTTCTGCTGGAGGAATTTCAACATAGGTCACCAAATATGTTTTACATGCCCTTTGTGTAAGGAATTGATCAAACTTTTGGGGCTACTAGGTAAATGCCATCATCTTCCTTTAAGAAACTCATAATTTAACTGTAGTAAAAATTCAGTTTGATAATGAAAGTAAAAATAAGTATTTTAGGAATTTGGAAGAAGAAACATTTAATTTAGATTGTGGATATCTGGGTTATCTTCATAGATGAGAATACATTTGACTTGGGTCTTGAAGGAATCATAGAAAATTGGCAAGTTAAAAAGGCACAGAGATGGTATTCCAAAACAAGGCACAAAAAGCTTACACTGTAGGTACTAAAAATGTACAAATAATGTAATCATGAGTGTCTTTGTTTCAAGGGAAAATTTCTCACTTTTACCCAATCACTCTTCCACCCTCCCCAATATATTTTATGGTCTTTCTACTTTTAAACGATTTCCAACATGCTACTATGTTCATTGGAAGGACTGAAGCTGAGGCTGAAACTCCATTACTTTGGCCACCTCATTTGAAGAGTTGACTCATTGGAAAAGACCCTGATGTTGAAAGGGATTGGGGGCAGGAGGAGAAGGGGATGGCAGAGGATAAGATGGCTGGATGGGATCACCAACTTGATGCACATGAGTTAGGGTGAACTCTGGGAGTTAGTGATGGACGGGAGGCCTGGTGTACTGCGATACACGGGGTTGCAAAGAGTTGGACACAATTGAGTGACAGAACTGAATTGAACTGTGTTATTTGCTTTTTGTGGAAAAACTCAGACTTCCCTGTAAGCAACATATTTGCCTTTCTACTGAGACATACTGGCCTGCCTCTTGAGAAACCTGTATGCAGGTCTGGAAGCAACAGTTAGAACTGGACATGGAACAAAAGACTGGTTCCAAATAGGAAAAGGAGTACATCAAGGCTGTATAATGTCACTCTACTTATTTAATTTATATGCAGAGTACATCATGAGAAACGCTGGGCACAAGCTGGAATCAAGATTGCCGGGAGAAATATCAATAACCTCAGATATGCAGATGATACCACCCTTATGGCAGAAATTGAAGAACTAAAGAGCATCTTGCCAAAAGTGAAAGAGGAGAGTGAAAAAGTTGGCTTAAGGCATAACATTGAGAACACTAAGATCATGGCATCTGGTCCCATCACTTCATGGGAAATAGATGGGGAAACAGTAGAAATAGTGGCTGACTATTTTTCTGGGCTCCAAAATCACTGCAGATGGTGTTTGCAGCCATGAAATTAAAAGATGCTTGCTCCTTGGAAGGAAAGTTATGACCAACCTAGATAGTGTATTAAAAAGCAGAGACATTACTTTGTCAACAAAGGTCCGTCTAGCCAAGGCTATGGTTTTTCCAGTAGTCATGTATGGCTGTGAGAGTTGGACTATAAAGAAAGCTGAGCGGCAAAGAATTGATGCTTTTGAATTATGGTGTTGGAGAAGACTCTTGAGAGTCCCTTGGACTGCAAGGTTTGACCAGTCCATCCTAAAGGAGATCAGTCCTGGGTTTTCATTGAAAGGACTGATGTTGAAGCTGAAACTCCAATATTTTGGCCACCTAATGCAAAGAGCTGACTCATTGGAAAAGACCCTGGGAAAGATTGAGGGCAGGAGGAGAAGGGGATGATAGACGATGAGATGGTTGGATGGCATCACCGATTCAATGGACATGGGTTTGGGTGGACTCCGGGAGTTGGTGATGGACAGGGAGGCCTGGCGTGCTGCAATTCATGGGGTTGCAAAGAGTTGGACATGACTGAGTGACTGAACTGAACTGAACTGAGACATAGGAGATATAGGAAGAGGAAAGTGTTTAGGCTGATGAAGAACAAGGATTTGTTTTTCACATTTCACTTTCCTCTTCCTTTTTTCACATTTCACTTTCCTCTTCCTTTTTACTTCCTCTATCCATTCATTTACTTTTTTTGTCTATCCTATTTTGTCTGAGTATCTTTGCTCACCCCAAAATATGTTGCATGACCCAAGTATAATACATAAATGTATGTTATTATTTATGTTTATAAATGACTTCATTCTATTTTAACATAGTAACATTTTATAAATTATCAAATTAAAAAAAAAAACAAACATTGTTAGTGTTCCCATTAATTTTGTTTCCTGTGATTTAGTAGTCCTGGGCAGGAAAACTTTTCCCAACTTAGTTATTAATATATTACAGGTTATATGATACTTAGCTGAATGTAGTTCATTTTTAAGATCTGATTTAAGTTATAGTATGCTCCTTTCTTGTTTTAATGATTTTTGCTAGGAATTCATAAAAACACTGTGAATTTCCTTAACATTTATTACACAGCAGCTCTTGAGTATATAATGTGAATTTTAAGAGATGGTTTTTTCATTTAGTGACTTTTGGAAATAAGTGTTCTATTTTTAAATTTACCGTTTAGAAGAAAAATACCCAAGATTTGAGATTATTTCTAGTTATGAAGAGAGATTGTTTAGGGATGACATTTGCACTTGAGAGCTGCTGCAGAAATGGGTTCATCTAGTTAACCTTCATCTGAATTGCAGTCCTCTACTTTATCCTATGAAACAACTGGTGAAGGAGAAAATGTTAATTAGGAAGCTTTTCAAGATTAATTTTTTTCATTTTCAGAAAGTGAAGTGTTCGCCACTTTCCATGTTAAATAAGGTTCCTCGCTTGGCAACATAGGCTTTGCTGCAGTAATTGTGTGCTCCCAGCAAATACTTGATGGTGGAAAAGACAAGTGCAAAAAGCAATTTTTGCAACAGCCAACCAGAACAGCCTGTTCTGTTCCCAATAAATTAATGGATTTAACCTTGCAGCTGTAGCGGTGTTATTATGCAAATATTCTCTGAGTATTATGAAAGCCAACTGATTCTCTATAGAGAAAGTTGTTTCTTTCTTCCTGAAAATTCTAAATGACTAGATAATTGACACATTGTATAACCATGTTAAGTGAAGGAAAAAAAAATATTTTCAGTAAATCCACTGAGTTTCATTTTATGTTCCAATGTCTTCAGCAATTTACTGTGGCTTTTACTTAGAACAATATTATTTAGCACAGTAAATTCAAGTGTCCATAGACAACCTTCTAGAAAAAGAAGGAATGAAAAATATCATATGACTCTTTACTTTGTATTTTGCTGATTTTAATTCATGCAAAAATTAAAATTTGCCTTAATATTATTCAAGTGCAGCAGTCTGGTCATGCTGAATGTCTTCAAAGCATTGTATTGAATATTTGCATTCTGTTTAATGATGGGCTAGAGAATTGTGCCCTAATTATTTGATCAAGTTGATAGCCACTTTGATTTTTAAAGCTGATCTTAGATTTATGCCACATATAAGACACTTAGAGTTGAAAGTTCACTCTGAGTAATTGACCAGTTCTGAAGATCACTCAAAGTGCTCTTCAGTGGATTGAAGTTCAATGGTTAATGAAATCTTTGATGATTTAAAAATATTTTAAAAAGAGAAAGTGTTAGAGTGGGAACAGTAATGGCTTCATTGTGATAAAGCTCTAGTCATTTGATGGGGAAAGGATGAACTTGGGAATTGTTTCAACATTTCATATGATCAATTTGCATATAAATTTTTGGTTTTGTCATAGCCACTGTTCACACTATGTGAACTTTATATTATTAGGTCATGTAAAATCAGTTTTTAAAAAGTATACCTCGAAGAAGTGTTTTGTAAACCATTATAGACATATATGCAGATAAGATTATAATTGCAGCTATACAATTTAAAGACTAGTACATTTCAATTCTGAAGTCCTACCTTTTTGTACTTTTAAAAATTTTAACCTATTACAGATTTCTCCTTTGTATATAAATAACAATGCCAGAGAGTATGTTAATTGAGATAGTATATATAGAAGAGACTTGTAAACTTTAACTTTCAGGATAGATACTTTATTATTCTTTAATCATGTTAATCTATATTTGTTTTTATCTTTCAGTAAATTACTCACAAGTCAGCATTTCACCTCAAGTTACTAATTCTTATATTTGTATTCCAAACAAGAAAATTTTTATATCGCAGTTTTAAGTGTATCAAGTAGTAAATCATTATAGAAAAATATTTGTAAAAGCTAAGAATAATATTTAATAAGTATAATACTGCCATTGCTTTTAACGATTCTGTTATATATAACTAGATTCACCAAAATTCTTGATTCCTGATACATTTGTTATGTATGCGTTTTCTAGCATGCTATCCGTCCATTCTTTATTCCTTCCTTATGTTTTTATAATACCTTTGTACTCATTATTGAACTTTATCTATGTAAATGTTTCCCTTCTATCATATATTTCTGTCTTCCCCTAGTTCTGCAGAGACTCTATCCTGCAATAGCATTTGTGATTTCTTTGCTTTTAACCTTCATGATTTGATATATGTGTTTGTGTCCTTAAACGATATATTTAGTTTTGCATGCTTTTGAATTTTATGATCCAATGTTGAATTTACTCTTGAAATTTAAAATTCAACATTGTATTACTTTGTCATTCATATCATAGTCTTAATTAACATAATTAATATATTAATGCATCATGTTATACATACTAATTCATGTTATTAATTTTCACAGCTGCATTTTTGAATATATATAAATATTTTCAAAATGAATATATCTTTTGTATATACTTTTGAATATATGTCAATATATTCAAAATGAATATATATATCATGAATATATTTTTATTGATTTGGTTTTTCTCCTGTTGACATTTGTTTTCTTATTTTATATGTATATATATATTATTTTATATGTATATATATATATTTCTTCTTTTTTATTTCTAATATAGATAGTGCTTATATACAGTCTGTGTGTTCTGTGTGCTCAGTTGCTCAGTCGTGTCCAACTCTTGGCGACCCCACGGACCGTAGCCTACCAGGCTCCTCTGTCTATAGGATGTTCCAGTCAAGAATACCAGAGTGGGTTGCCATTTTCTCTGCTAGGGCATCTTTCTGTCCCAGGGATCGAACTCAGGTCTCTTGTATCTCCTGCATTGGCAGGCAGATTCTTTACCACTGTGCCAACGTTTTATGCTTATATACAGTCAATTCTCATTATTTATGGCTATTATGTTTTATAAAGTTGACTAGAACACTGAATTAGCCAATACTAAATCCTTGCCGGGAAAAATACAAGGTTAAGTTCCTAGGAATCTCTGGTCACATTTTCCTTAATTGATCAGTATATAACCTTATGTGTGTTTGGGCTAAAACATACCTTATGTGATACATATTGTTGATTCATTAACATTGAACTCATGGCCAACAGTACTGTAACTCATGACTTATTTCTAACAGATGTATTTTCTCCATAAGCCATATCACAGCTTCTTGTACTTAGGAATACCAGATAGCATTTTAGTACTACACTTGGGGGCCATTATAGAAGGCAAAACAAAACAAGAAGCACAGAAATACAAAGTGTATAGCACTAAATAGACCGCAGAAAGGACACATGTTTATAGTGTGGGAGTTGTTCAGTTTTAGTTGGAAGTAGGAAAGGAGGTGCATGTAGGATGGTATAAACTTTTGCCACTCTGTGCACGCACTTATCTGTGAATGACAACAAAGACACAGCTGGATACAAATAAATTTTAAAGAGTAACTGAATTCACAAACACAAAATTCATGAATAAAGAGGATAGATCATATATGTTTTACTGAAGTGCTCCTCTCAAATGCTAGCTTGGTAAAAGTAAGATTCCTGAGCCCAGACCCCAAGACTCTGATTTAGTAATCTGGGATGGGATCTGAGATTTTGGATTGCTAACTAGTTTTGGGGTGATGCTAATGATGCCAGTTCTTGGAACACACTTTTCATTGCTCTTTCTTTTTTTTTTTTTTTTTTAATTTTATTTCTATTTTATTTAACTTTACAATATTGTATTGGTTTTGCCATGTATCAAAATGAATCTGCCACAGGTATACATGTGTTCCCCATCCTGAACCCTTCTCCCTCCTCCCTCCCCATACCATCCCTCTGGGTCGTCCCAGTGCACCAGCCCCAGGCATCCGGTATCAGGCATCGAACCTGGACTGGCGACTTGTTTCATATATGATATTATACTTATTTCAATGCCATTCACCCAAATCATCCCACCCTCTCCCTCTCCCAGAGTCCAAAAGACTGTTCTATACATCAGTGTCTCTTTTGCTATCTCATATACAGGGTTATTATTAGCTTCTGCACAACAAAGGAAACTATAAGCAAGGTGAAAAGACAGCCTTCAGAATGGGAGAAAATAATAGCAAATGAAGCAACAGACAAACAACTAATCTCAAAAATATACAAGCAACTCCTACAGCTCAATTCCAGAAAAATAAATGACCCAATCAAAAAATGGGCCAAAGAACTAAATAGACATTTCTCCAAAGAAGACATATAGATGGCTAACAAACACATGAAAAGATGCTCAACATCACTCATTATCAGAGAAATGCAAATCATTGCTCTTCCTTAGTGATCAGGTATAACAACTCTCTAAGGAATATGCCTTCCTGAAGTTGCCTTTCAAAATGAGGAGGTCCTAGATATGAAATTAAACTATCAAAATTTTTATGAATATTTGTTTTTTAGGTTGTTGTTAATACAATCACCACCAAACACACAAAATATATTATAACAGTGGAAAATAAGAGAAAGGATTATTATTTGCACATGACTCAATCAGAGATTTGGAAAATTAATAATTGGTTAAAACACATAAATGAGTAAAGTGAATAGATTCAAGGGAAACTATTTATATATTAAACCTATTTTTTTAACATCACAAAATATTAAAAATTGAAATAAAAAATCTTGTTCATAATAATGAAACAAGGTTTAAAACAGTTAAAAACATTTTACTGTTTTATACAAATGGTCCAGAATCACAAAGTTGACTTTATAATATTATTAAAGAATATAAAATTTTTGAATAATTATAGACACTTAATTGATGTGAAAACATTCTATATTTCTAAATGGAGTGATTTAACACACTTTAGAACCAGTCCCAACTTCTTAAGGTGACATATCATCCTATTTCTGATGTTTAAGAAAATCTTGGGAGGAGGAGAGATCAAGATGGCGGAATAGGAGAACACTGGGGACTCACCTCCTTTCCTGAAAAACATCAAAACTATAACTATGTATAAAGTGACTCTTGCCAAAATCAACCTGGTGGCCAGCAGAGCTCTTCAAAAACAAGTCTATAAAGAAAGACCCACATGGACTCTTGTAGTAAGGGAAGAGAAGCAGTCTGGCTGGGACCCATATCCCTAGTAGAGGACAGAGAGAGGAGAGAGATATCACAGGCTTGGGAATCCTTCCTAAAGAATGATGGGTTTGAGTTAGATATTAGACATCACAATTCTGGGATCCCACATGGACATGGGGAGATGAGTCCTCTTAGCTGGTTTAAAAACCAATACTTACCAATTGGTTTAAAAAACCAATACTTACCAATACTTAAAAACCAATAGGAATTACCATAGGGCTGTAAGAAAACCACACT
This sequence comes from Tragelaphus eurycerus, assembly GCA_935064755.1. NCBI lineage: Eukaryota > Metazoa > Chordata > Mammalia > Artiodactyla > Bovidae > Tragelaphus > Tragelaphus eurycerus. The sequence continues at coordinate 1,502,009 of CAKXYN010000064.1, forward strand.
TCTTTTTTCTACCTGGTTCTGGCTCTAGTCCCTCGAACTCCATCCATACCTCCCACCAAGGTAGATACAGCAGCCCCCTAAGGAAGACATAGACCGCGTTACTTAAAATTTAATTCTCCCACCAAAACCACTGACATGCACAGATTGCATAGAAAAGCTCTCAAACAAGAACTTGCTTTCAATGCTGGGAAATTAGGTTATTATTTCTCCCAATGTCCTACAGATAACAAAAGTCAAAATGAGAAGACAGAGAAATAAGTTTGACACAAAAGAACCAAAGAAAAACCCCAATGAAATAGATAAATAATTTACCTGAAAAAGAGTTGAAAGTAACAGTAATAACAATGCTAACTGAACTGTGGAAAAGAATAGATGAATTCAGTGAGAATTTTAACAAACAACTAGAAAATATAAAAAAGAACCAGTCAGAGCTAATGTATACAAAAACTGAAATGAAAAAGTACTCTAGAGGAAATTAAAAGTAGTTTTAAGAGATACAAAAAAATACATAAACAATCTGGAAGATAGAATACTAGAAATCACCCAATTGGAACAGCAAAAAGAAAAACAAATATTAAAAAATGAGAACAGATTAAAGAACTTCAGTACAACATCAAGCATACTAACATTTGCATTTACAGGGTACCAGAAGGAGAATAGATTAAAAAAAAAAAAAAAAAGCAGAAGTAGAAGTTGATGTTTTTCTGGAACTTTCTTGCTTTTTTGATGATCCAACAGATGTTGGCAATTTGATCTCTGGTTTCTCTGCCTTTTCTAAATCCAATTTGAATATCTGGAAGCTCATGGTTCATATATAGTTGAAGCCTGGCTTGGAGAATTTTGAACATTACTTTGCTAGTGTGTGAGATGAGTGAAATTGTTCAGTAGTTTGAGCATTCTTTGGCATTGCCTTTCTTTGGGATTGGAATGAAAACTGATCTTTTCCAGTCCTATGGTGACTGATGAGTTTTCCAAGCTGCTGGCATATTGAGTGCAGCACTTTCACACCATCATCTTTTAGGACTTTAAACAGCTCAACTGGAATTCCATCACTTCCACTAGCTTTGTTCATAGTCATGCTCCTAAGGCTCACTTGACTTCACATTTCAGGATGTCTGGCTCTAAGTAAGTGATCACACCATCATGGTTATCTCCGTCATGAAGATCTTTTTTTGTATAGTTCTTCTGTGTATTCTTGCCAGCTCTTCTTAATATCTTCCACTTCTCTTAGGTCCATACCCTTTCTGTCTTTTATTTTGTCCATATTTGCATGAAATATTCCCTTGGTATCTCTAACTTTCTTGAATAAATTTTTCCCATTCTACTGTTTTCCTCTATTTCTTTGGATTGATCACTTTAGATCATTGAGGAAGGCTTTCTTATCTCTCCTTGCTATTCTTTGGAAGTCTGCATTCAAATGAGTATATCTTTCCTTTCTCCCTTGTCTTTAGCTTCTCTTCTTTTCTAAGTTATTTGTAAGGCCTCCTCAGGGAACCGTTTTGCCCTTTTGCATTGCTTTTTCTTGGGGATGGTCTTGATCCCTGACTCCTGTACAATGTCATGAACCTCTGTCCATAGTTCATCAGGTACTCTGTCTATCAGATCTAATCCCTTCAATCTATTTGTCACTTCCACTGTATAATCAAAAGGGATTTGATTTAGGTCATACCTGAATGGTCTAGTGGTTTTCCCTACTTTCTTGAATTTAAGTCTGAAATTGGCAATAATGAGTTCATGATCTGAGCCACAGTCAGCTCCCGGTCTTGCTTTTGCAGACTTTATAGAACTTCTCCATCTCTGGCTGCAAAGAATATAATCAGTCTGATTTTGGTATAGACCATCTGGTGATGTCCATGTGTAGAGTCATCTCTTGTGTTGTTGGAAGAGGGTATTTGCTCTGACCAGTGCATTCTCTTAGAAAAACTCTGTTAGCTTTTGCCCTGCTTCATTTTGTATGCATATATATATATATATATATATACACATACATACATACATACATACATCAGAGAAGGCAATGGCACCCCACTCCAGTACTCTTGCCTGGAGAATCCCATGGACAGAAGAACCTGGTAGGCTGCAGTCCATGGGGTCGCTAAGAGTCGGACATGACTGAGCGACTTCACTTTCTCTTTTCACTTTCCTGCAGTGGAGAAGGAAATGGCAACCCACTCCAGTGTTCTTGCCTGGAGAATCCCAGGGACGGGGAAGCCTGGTGGGCTGCCATCTGTGGGGTCACACAGAGTCGGACATGACTGAAGTGACTTAGCATAGCATAGCATAGCATATATATACATATGTATATGTATATATATGTGTATATATATACATACATATATATTCTTTTTCATTCTTTTCCATTATAGGTTATTACAAACTATTAAATGTAGTTCCCTGTGCTATAAAACAGGTCCTTATTATTTGCCTACTTTGTTATTTACAAGATGCAGAGGGACTCTTTGTTCAACCTTTACAGTTTTAGTGTAATCCCTATTAAAACACCATGAGTTTCTCAGAAGTAGATCAAGTAATCCTAAAATCTGTGTCAAACCACAGAAGATCCTGAATAGGCAAAGGAGTTGGGAGAAAAAAAAAAAAAAAAAGCTAGAGGTATTATGCTCCTTAACTTTAGGCTATAATACAAAGCTATAATAATCAAAACATAAGGATTGTGAAACAAAAGCAGACATCTAAATCAAGGAACAGTACAGAGAGCTTGGAAATAAATCTATGCAAATATAGTCAATTAATATATGACAAAGTAGGCAAAAATAAAAATGAGGAAAAGACAGTCTCTTCATTAAGTAGTGTTGGGGAAACTGGAAGTAACATATAAAGAAAAAATTAGAACATTTTCTCACATCATATACAAAAGTAAACTCAAATAGATTAAAGGTCAAATGTAAAACTGGAAACCATAAAATGTCTTGAAGAAAATGTAAGCAATATACTCTTTTATATGTCTGAGCAACTACCTTTTTGAGTCTCTCACCTCTGACAAGGGAAACAAAGGCAAAAATAAAAGCAAAAATCAGCAAAAGCTTTTTCATAGCAAAAGAAACCAACACAATGAAAAGATAAACTACTGAGTGAGAGAATATATTTGCATATTATATATCTGATAAAGGGTTACTATCTAAAAGATATAAAGAGATCATGAAATTTAATATAAGACAAGCAACTTGATTAAAAAATTGGCAGAAAACCTCAATAGACATCTTTTCAAAGAAGACAGAGCATTAAAAGATGCTGCCTGGGGAGCTGCAGTCCATAGGATCGCAAAGAGTCAGACACAATCGAGTGACTAAACAACAAAATTGTCATAACTATACATCAGTGAAATGCAAATTGAAATCACAGTGAGATATCACCTTACATCTCTCAGAATGGCTCTTGTTAAAAAGACAACAAATAATAAATGTTGATATGATGAGGAGAAGAGACCCTCATGCCCTATTAGTGGGAATGCAAATCAGTAGAGTGACTATGAAGAACACTATGGAGTTTCCTCAAAATTTAAGAGTAGAACTACTATATGATCTAGCAAATCCACTCCTGCATATATATTTGAAGAAAATTAAAACACTAATTAGAAAAGACACATGCACCCCCCAACATTCATAGCGACACTATTTACACTACCCAAGAGGTTCAATTCAGTTCAGTTCAGTCATTCAGTCATGTCTGGCTCTTTGCGACCCCATGGACTGCAGCATGCCAGGCTTTCCTGTCCATCTCCAACTCTCAAGGCTTGTACATCAAGTCAGTGATGCTATCCAACCATCTCATCCTCTGTCTACCCCTTATTCTCCTGCCTTCAATCTTTCCCAGCATCAGGGTCTTTTCCAATGAGTCAGTTCTTTGCATCAGGTGGCCAAACTATTGGAGTTTCAGCTTCAGCATCAGTCCTTCCACTGAATATTTAGGACTGATTTCCATTAGGATGGACTGGTTGGATCTCCCTGCAGTCCAGGGGACTCTCAAGAGTATTTTCCAACATCACAGTTCAAAAGCATCAGTTCCTCAGTGTTCAGCTTTCTTTGTAGTCCAACTCTCACATCCATACATGACTACTGGAAAACCATAGCTTTGACTAGATGGACCTTTGACAAAGTAATGTCTCTGCTTTTGAATATGCTGTCTAGGTTGGTCATAACTTGTCTTCCAAGGGACAAGTGTCTTTTAATTTCATGGCTGCAGTCACCATCTGCAGTGATTTTGGAGTCTCCAAAAATAAAGTCTCTCACTGTTTCCATTGTTTCCCCATCTATATGCTGTGAAGTGATGGACCAGATGCCATGATCATAGTTTTCTGAATGTTGAGTTTTAAGCCAACTTTTTCACTCTCCTCTTTCACTTTCATCAAGAGGCTCTTCAGTTCTTTTTCGCTTTCTGCCATAAGGGTGATGTCATCTGCATATCTGAGGTTATTGATATTTCTCCCAGCAATCTTTTTTTGAGGTTGTGCTTCATCCAGCCTGGCATTTTTCATGATGTACTCTGCATATAAATTAAATAAGTAGGTTGACAATATACAGCCTTGATGTACTCCTTTCCCAAATTGGAACCAGTCTGTTTTTCCATGTCCAGTTCTGTTGTTTCTTGACCTACATACACATTTCTCAGGAGGCAGGTAAGGTGTTCTGGTATTCCCATCTTTTGAAGAATTTTCCACAGTTTGTTGCAATATGCCAAGACATAGATACAACCAAAATGTTCATAAAAAGGAATGAAATTTTGCCATTTGGAACAACATGGGTGTACCTGGGGAGATTTATGCTTAGTGAGGTAAGTCAAACAAAGAAATACAAATATAAGTGAAGTATATATTCACTTATATGTGAAATCTAAAAAATAAAACAAATGAGTATAACATATCAAAAACAGATTCATAGATACAAAGAACAAACTCCTGGTTACCAGTTCAGAGAGAGGTGGAGGGAGTGAAAAGATAGGGGATGGTATGCAAGGAGATCCAACCAGTCCATTCTGAAGGAGATCAGCCCTGGGATTTCTTTGAAAGGAATGATACTAAAGCTGAAAGTCCAGTATTCTGGCCACCTCATGCAAAGAGTTGACTCATTGGAAAATACTCTGATTCTGGGAGGGACTGGGAGCAGGAGGAGAAGGGGCTGACAGAGGATGAGATGGCTGGATGGCATCACTGACTCGATGGATGTGAGTCTGAGTGAACTCCAGGAGTTGGGGATGGACAGAGAGGCCTGGCTTGCTGCGATTCATGGGTTCGCAGAGTCGGACACGACTGAGCAACTGAACTGAACTGAACTGAATTAAGTTACAAACTACTAGGTATAAAATACAGAGAAGGCAATGGCACCCCACTCCAGTACTCTTGCCTGCAAAACTCCATGGATGGAGGAGCCTGGTAGGCTGCAGTCCACAGGGTCTTGAAGAGTCGGACATGACTGAGCGACCTCACTTTCACTTTTCACTTTCATGCATTGGAGAAGGAAATGGCAACCCACTCCAGTGTTCTTGCCTGGAGAATCCCAGGGACGGGGATCCTGGTGGGCTACCGTCTATGGAGTCGCAGAGTCTGACACGACTGAAGCGACTTAGCAGTAGCAGTAGCAGCAGGTATAAAATAAGTAAGATACAAGGATATAATATATAGCACAGCAAACTTAACAAATATTTTATAATAACTTTAAATTAAATATAATTTATAAAAATATCAAATATGTTGTATGAAAGTGAAAGTCACTTAGTCTTGTCTGACTCTTTGTGACCCCATGGACTATATAGTCCATGGAATTCTCCAGGCCAGAATACTGGAGTGGGTAGCCTTTCCCTTCTCCAGGAGATCTTCCCAACCCAGGGGATCAACCCAGGTCTCTCAAATTTCAGGTGAATTCTTTACTAGCTGAGCCACCAGGGAAGCCCAATATGTTGTATATCTGAATCTAATATTACATTGTAAATCAACTATTTGCCTATTTTTTGTTCATTTGCTACATCGTATCCAACTCTTTGCAACCCTATGGAATGCAGCATGCCCGGCCTCCTTGTTCCTCTCTATCTCCTGGAGTTTGCTCGAGTTCATGTCCATTGAGTCTGTGAGACTATCTATCTCATCCTTTGCTGCCTTCTTCTCATTTTGCCTTCAGTGTTTCCTAGCATAAAGGTATTTTCTAATGAATCAGCTGTACTTTAATAAAAGTATCTTAATAAAAAAGGCATGGGGGGATACAGTGTACTGTTTGCATTTGTTACTTAAAGGTGGTGGGACAGGAATTGGTATGGAATGCTATGGAATTGCTATGCTTTATACATCTTTATTGGGTTGTTTCAATAAGCTTTTTACTTTAGTCAAAATGTAGTATAAATTTCTTGTAAGTATATATGAACTGTGGAAGCAAATAGACTCTATACTCATTGTGCTTATTCTTCATTTACTAGTTAGATTGAGAAATTCGCTTGACCTGCCTTATCCTCAATTTCTATATACTTAAAGTGTGGATGATAATGATTATTCCCTTCATGTGGTTGATGTGAGGGTTAAATGAGCTGTATGAAAATTCAAGAGCATAAATAATTTGACAGAGTGTACACCCTTAGTCAGTGGAAATAATTCTGTCTTGTATAAAAGGGGCATTAATCTAATAGTGCTCTTTGCCCAATCTGCTTATGTCTATTTAACAGTTTCCCCAGGAAGGTAGGGCTTCCCTGGTGGCTCAGAGGTAGGTTAAAGCGTCTGCCTGCAATGTGGGAGAGCTGAGTTCAGTCCCTGGGTCGGGAACATCCCCTGCAGAAGGAAATGGCAACCCACTCCAGTATTGCCTGAAGAATCCCATGGACGGAGGAGCCTGGTGGGCTATAGTCCATGGGGTCGCAAAGAGTTGGACACGACTGAGCGTCTTCACTTTCACTTTCCAGGAAGTTACGGTGTAGAGGAAAGGACTGTTTACGAACTTAAAGGCATGGAGAACTGAATTTAGTAAGATTGGATGTAGGATTGACACAGCATTGTATAAGTAATAATGTCTTAAAAAATAGTTGATAGTCAAGCTGTTATTTAGTTAATCTTCATAAATATTTTTCATAGGCAGCCTGACAAATTTACACTGTGACCAATTATAAAATGACTGCTAAGCCAGTCAAGCTGTCAGAGTTGAAATGTTGCTGTATCTTGAGTTACATGGGTACCTGTATTTTGTTAATTTATCTAAAATGCATTCTACTTCTGGCATATGACTAGAAATTTATTTTGGGAAAAGATACAATCTCTTAGTGCTTCCTGCTTTTCCATAATGGCTTGATGAAATATGCACTTGAGATAGAGATTCTCATCTTTGAAATGCTTGGAGTTTGAGAGCACTCAATCTTTAGAGCTTGACCACTGGCATATCATTTAGCTTCATATATTAGTGTGTTTATGTTCTTTTTCAACGTATCTTATTCTTGAAGCACACTAAAGAGGGTAACCCCATATTTCCTACTGAGGGATAATGTCACAATTTTTGTTCATAATTAAAAATTACTTCATAGCGATTCCTTTTACAGTATTTCAAAGTGTTATTGAAACTTGTTTTTGTTCCTTTTCAGTAGATTTAAATGTACTTGGATTGCATCATTTGCGATATATATTTAGCCTTAAAGTTAATTTTCCTTTTGAAAGCACCTGAACATTTGAAAGGGAATATGTTGCAAAGAGTTGACTCATTGGAAAAGACTCTGATGCTGGGAGAGATTGGGGGCAGAAGGAGAAGGGGACAACAGAGGATGAGATGGCTGGATGGCATCACTGACTCGACGGATGTGAGTCTGGGTAAACTCCGGGAGTTGGTGATGGACGGGGAGGCCTGGCCTGCTGCGATTCATGGGGTCACAAAGAGTCGGACACAACTGAGCGACTGATCTGATCTGATGTTTCTGTTTTTTAATTCAAGCTGCCAGATGTTAGGTAAACTCATGGATATGGAGTGCTCTGTGGTAGCTATCATTTGAGGATCGTTTGACCTGTGTCTTCCTTTGTTTCTTTCTCGAAGCATGTTCCAGTGTCTCTTTTCAAAATGACACTCACTCCCATTCAGAAGTGTACTATTTAAGTGTATTTGATTTTGATTTTATTGTTCTGTTTCTTTATGTGTTTTGACAGTTGTCTGAAAACAGATATTCAAGAAAGGACTCCTGATTTCACCCAAATATTACAGTTTTACAATTTATTTGACCATAATTCTGTGAAGAAATGTATCATTATTATAGTTTATTTTCCTTATTTTACTTTAAATTTGAAAGTCTAAACTCAACTAATAATGTCTGCTTTTGGCTATTTTTGCTACCTGGAAAATAATATGATATTACTTGATCATGAGATTAAAAAAAAAAAAAAAAAAGGATGTGATAAACTGTGTAAATAGATCATTCATTGAAGTAATGCTTTAAAGTGCCCAAACTAGATGCTGTGTGTACTAGTGAGGAAAAACAGACATAGAACTCACATATACAGGAGTAGTCTTGTATATCTTATGTTCTAGTGGGGATACTAATATTAATCAGATAAGATCACACCAACAAATAGAGGGGAAAAGCAATTTCCTTATAATCCATTGGATGGATTGGGTTTAGGTAAGTATGGAGAAGAGTAAATTGTATTTTAAGTAAATGGTGCAGAGTATGTAGGAGGCACTGAGGGACTGAGGGAATGCCTAATACATGGGCTCTGAGAGACATGGTGAGAAGCAAGAAGAGATGAGGGAAGTAAGCAGGGTCCAGGCAATCCTGCAGAAAATTACAACTGTGACTAGAGGAGAACGAATACCTGGTACTTAGAATTCAGTGACTGTTAGATTTATTTTTAGTGTCAGTACATACCCATGTCAGTTTTTAACATTACCTGGGGTTTCCATGTTTAACATACACATACACACCTTGCTACATATACAAATTTAAGACAAACTTTTACAATTATATTGGTGATTAAGAAAAGCACAATTATTTTATATGGTATAAATTTAGATGTCATCTAAATCATTCCACTTTCTCCCTTAGAAACTTAATGACAATTGTAGCTGGCCAGTTCAAGATGAACCCAAACATTACTTTTTATATTAAAATTCAACTCTCTCTCCATGATTTCAACTATATGATTATACTTTGTATATCATAGTAGAATATTAAATTAATTCCCATCATTTTAAACTAATGACTAATTTAAATTTTAAATAATCTGCAGTTAATTTTTATAGCTCATAGAAAAAATGCTGAACATCTTACTAAGTTGCAGGTGAATAAGCTCTCCTCTTACTGAACACAAGAACTCCATGGTATTAGCAGCAGGAATGTATATCAGGCATTAGGTCTTCAGAATGCTTCCATCTATCATGGAATAGTTCATCAGCTCCTTCTAAAAATAGCTCCTCACTGTTGTTGTTCTCTTTATTATTATATGTAGCCTATACATAGGGTGTTTCATTTCTAAAATTGAAGACAATTATTATCTTGGTAATTGGGTATACTCCTCTGTGGGGGTATTAGCATTTAAATCTGTCAGCATCAGCTTATTGATTGTTTTCAGGGTCAACATTAGAAGCACCATCAATAATCTCAGTACAATATAATACTGTGCATGGTGCAAAGTATTTATTCGCTGAGTTGAACCTTATAATGTCAAGGGGAAAGCATAGTTAATAGGATAAGTACTTTTAGTGATATGGGAGCAGATATAGCAAATAGACTCATGATATTTATATGTCTTAATCATATTATTTTTTCTTTTATAATGCACTGACCTGAGAAATCATTTTCTATTTTTTTCTCAGTAAGGTTTTAATTTTTTATTCCAGCTGACAGGGTGCTTAAAGTGGTCTCCGCTACTTAGAACCATTTCCACTTTTATGTTCTTCTTTTTTTGGTGGTGTCACTGTCCCCATCTCCTGGCTCACCTGTGCTCTCTCGGGGAGCTTTGGTCTTCTTGCCCTTCTTTTTCTCTTCTTTCTTGACCAACCGTGGAGCCACTGGAGAGGTTTTGTCACTCTCACTCTCTTGTTTCCTGATTTGAAGTTTTTATGCATTAGCAACTGTCTAGGGGGCTTTTACTGCTTTGGCCATGACCTCTCTCTGGCAAGTAATATATGCCAACTCCAAAGTCACTATGAAAACACTGACGCTAGACAGAAGAACTAACCACTTAACTATTGCAGATTGACTCCCTATAGAGTCTCACAAGCCAGACTGGAAAGGGATAACTGCTGCTTTTTCTATTTTACATTCTATATTTTATCCTTATGAAAACAAATATTTAAAAATATATTACATTTCAATTATTTTATATTCTATACTTATTCTGACATACCTGCTTGGTGTTAGACTCAAAAAGAAGCCCAAAATGTCCACTTCAATAAGAAATTCAAGATAAAGAGAAATTTAACCAGATTCAAATATTGAATATATTTAATTTTAACATAAAAGTTAAACCTATTGTTACCACATTATTTTTTCTAGTTTTAGTGTACTTTATTTCAAAATTGCATATAATAAGAGTGTCAGAATAAGTTAAGAAGAAAAAAGAATAAATAATATAAAAATTTTCAAATATTATACAAACTTTAGTACCCCAATACAATTATAATTTATACATATTTATAAATGGATAGAGATACTGGTATAGATAGATATAGATTGTGTATGTTTGTATGTAATTAAATACATTTATTTTTAACATTTTTCAGCCTTTTATTATTTCCTGAACTTCTAGAGACTAATATTCATCATATAGTGCATGCAAATTTAACTGAAAATGAGAATCTGTTTTTTCAGAGCAATAGAGTATTCAATGCTTGGGTTGTCTACGATAGCTTTGATTTTTAAGATTGTATTAGGGAGAGTTTTTAAATAAACATTTATATTCATTTTAATTTTTAATTTAATTTTTATTAGGTTTCAATACATTAAATTTAGGGAATATCCCCTAGTGAAGGAAATGACAACTCACTCCAGCATTCTTACTTGGGAAACCCTATGGACAGGAGAGTGTGGCAGGCTGCAGTCCATGGCGTCACAGAGTCAGACCTGAGCTAGGGAGTAAACAAGGACAACAAAGACTAATACGGCAGCTCATTGAAGAGAGACTATCTTTCACAATTGTGTTCTAAAATTTACATTTATAGATAGTATCTGGAAAGTCATATGTTGATTAACTGAGTGGTTCTTTTATAATTCTCAATACATTCTCCTGATCAAAATTCTTTGAAAACCATGAATGGAATTTTATTTTCTTATCCTTGTAAGGAACTTGACTGAAACTAATAAGGTATATATCATGTTTAACAGTGAAACATTAGGTAAATTCCTATCACGTCAGAAAGAAAGACAAGGGTTTTCTTGTTACCTGGCCACTGTGATAAAGAGTAATTTAGTTGTGGACTGTTATTCTTAATTAAAATATGTTGTTTTCTTCTTACTCTAGAAATAGTTCCTGGAGACAGTGCTTTGTAAGGGCAAAAATTAATTTTGGAGTTTGAATCCAGCATTAGCTATTTAAACTTGTTTGAAGATAGTTAACGTATTTTCTTCAGAATCGCTATCTATAAATGTTACAACAGCAACAGAAATCTCTGTCACAGTTGTGAAAAGAACACCCTGAAGATAACATGAAAGCACTTTATATGATTACTAACAGAAATAATGAAAACACTAAGCATAATATTTATTTTTTGCTAATTATAAAAACTCATTTTATTTCTCCTCATTCTGCTTGTCCATATTATTTAGTATTCTCTCTAAATATGCCACATTTTTTTCCACTCTGCCTTGACATTTGTTAGGTTTTCCCCTATTGCCCTTTTTCTATTTTCTCTGTTCATTAAAGTAGTCCTCAGCCCTCAAGATCCATAAGAATACCAATTATCCTGTGTATTACTCTTTAAATTTCCCACTCCTGCTTTCTTTTCTAGCTGGAGCAATCTCTTCCTCTTCTGCCCATTATGGAGCTTCTAGTATTCTTTTTATTAACTACTTTTTTTGTTTGCCTCTAAATCCCTTGCTTCTCCAGTGTAGTCCATTAATCAGCAGTATGGACATCACCAGGGAGCTTGTTAGAAGTGCAGAATTCTAGGCTACACCCCAGACCAAGATCTCTGGGTGATTCCCAGGCATATCACTGTTTGAGAAGAATTGCCCAAATTCATTACAAACTCCTTGAGGCGGAGGCATGGTAAAGGGACAGCTTCCTGTCTTGCTGTAGTACCCTTCACAAGACTATACATTGTACAATGCTTTACATATAATAGGTGTGCAGTAAATGGGTGTTGAATTGAATTTTATTTTTATTATTTGATGTCAGAAAAATCTTATTTAGGAAAGTTCAAATGTTAGGACAGGCTGTTCTAAAGTAAGAACAAGAAGAAAGCTATTCCTTATTGATGCTACTCACATCAACTAATCAATATTTCTTGGTCATCAACTACTACTGTACTTTCTCATGCATAAAATATTAGTATGGATCCTTGATCTTATAAAAAAAAAGATCTTCAGTCTAACCTTCACCTTCAAAAAATTCATTTAGATAACTGAATCATAATATGGCTGCTTTGTCATCCTTGTAAATATTTAATATGTGCTATTGGAAGTCATGAAAGAACTTTAAGGCATTGTACATTCAAAAATGACTGGTAAATATCAAGATGTGATTTCATTAAATTTTTTAAACAGATCAATCCATCACTTGTCTTAATGGTCTGCTGCTGCTGTTGCTGCTAAGTCGCTTCAGTCGTGTCCGACTCTGTGCGACCCCATAGACAGAAGCTCACCAGGCTCCCCTGTCCCTGGGATTCTCCAGGCAAGAACACTGAAGTGGGTTGCCATTTCCTTCTCCAATGCATGAAAGTGAAAAGTGAAAGTGAAGTCGCTCAGTCGTGTCCGACTCTTAGCGACCCCATGGACTGGAGCCCACCAGGCTCCTCCATCCATGGGATTTTCCAGGCAAGAGTACTGGGGTGGGGTGCCATTGCCTTCCCCACTTAATGGTCTATAAAATAGTAAATAATTTCATATGCATCCTTTTCTGAATTATAATTAAAGATGATTTTATACAGTAAGAGATTTTCTTTTCCAGTGTATGATTTAAATCCATTGTGATATTTTCCTCTTATATGTTTAATTTACTGTACTTTTCTGTGTAGAATTTCATCAAAAATTTAAGTGTTATGAGTACCATCAAGTCATTTTTACCTGCCTGTACTCACTAATTGCCGTGGATTAAATTAGGCACATCTTTAATTATAGGTGGTTTCTTTCCATTGCCTAGAAAGTTGCAATGTGCTTCTCTTACTATCAGCTGATATGTGCTTTGGGAATAGAAACTAATTTTAACATTAGCCCAAGCAAAATGTAATTAGGACGGCTAATCTGCTGAAAAGTACCCCCAGCTAAAATCTTTTTTGTGTAATGCCATTTTAATGGAAATGGCATTTTTATGAAATGCAAGTGACAGAGACATGAATGATGCCTGTGAGCCTTTAATTTTGTGTGTTTCCTAATTTATTAGAAAAGGGTGAATAGAAACACTCCACTCCTACCATTTTGGATATGAAATAGATTTTTAAGGTAGAATTCTTACTGTAAGCATTCACTTGTACTGAAAATAATTTTTTAAAATACCAAACCTAGGTCCTAATTAATTCTTTAAAAGGGCAATGTGTATGTGTGTGTGTGTGTGTAGCATGACAACCATTAGTAGAAGGGCTTTGGGAATTATGTTTTCTCATTACTGTGGATGATTGAAATTGACTTTGCATATGCAACTTTCCTTTCATTTTCTTTTAAGAATAGATACTCTAAATTTACTATTTGGATATTAAGGGCAATTAAAGAGATTAATAATTCTCTTAGGAATAACAAATAATATTGATACCACAAGCTATGAGTTCTTATTTTATGCTGGGAACTATGCTAAGTATTTCAGGCTTTTCTCACTTGATGCTGTAACAATTTTGTGAGAATACTCTCATTGCATAGATTATGAAGACTCAAGTTCAGAGACATTTGAGACACCTAGTAAATGAATGGACCAGCTAGGATTTTATTCCCTTTTGGCCTAAAGCCAATTTAATATTCTTAAAATAGGCTCTAGATTCTCAATAAAAATATTTGTTTCTTAATACTGTGCTGCTGCTGCTGCTAAACCGCTTCAGTTGTGTCCGACTCTGTGTGACCCCATAGACGGCAGCCCACCAGGCTCCCCCATCCCTGGGATTCTCCAGGCAAGAACACTGGAGTGGGTTGCCATTTCCTTCTCCAATGTATGAAAGTGAAGAGTGAAAGTGAAGTCACTCAGTCGTGTCCAACTCCAGCGACCCCATGGACTGCAGACTACCAGGCTTCTCCGTCCATGGGATTTTCCAGGCAAGAGTACTGGAGTGGGGTGCCATTGCCTTCTCCGAATACTGTGCTAGAAACCACAATGACAGAGAAACATGTACACTTGTTACTGTTGTTTTCCTCTTAAATTGTGTCTGAAATGAATTTGCGACTTTAATTTTCATGTTAGTAGACTGTAGGTTAAATTTGAAAGACTTGCTTTGAAATCTGAAATGTCTGACTCTGTGTGACCCCATGGACTATATGTAGCCCACCAGGCTCCTCTGTCCCATGAAATTTTCCAGGCAAGAATACTGGAGTGGATAGCCATTCCATTTTCCAGGGGATCTTATTGATCCAAGGATCCAGCCTGCATTGCAGGTAAATTCTTTACCATCTGAGCCACCAGAGAAGCCCAAATGTTTAAAACCTTCTGTGAAACACAACTTTACTTTTCACCTATTAGACTTGTGCTTAGGTGATTGTCTAACTAAATGGTCCTCAGAATGCAATGCTAATAACTTACCCAATTCTTTGTCAAAATTCAAGTTCTTTCTGAAATGATTCTGCTTCTAAATTTAACAGTTTCTTCGTTTTGCTATCCCAGGCTGATTTCACCATTTGACTTTAATTTGAATCTGATAAAAGTTATAATATTATGAATTTTGATGATATTGCACCCTATTTCAGAGATTCAATCATTTTGATTAAGGCACTCAGCACTTTGGCTTCATGAAATAAGTGGAGAGTTTGTAATTGCAAAATTAGACATGTGAATCCATATTCTGCTGCTTACCAAGGGTATCTACTAGGGAGAGTGTTTCCAAAGCAGTAGAGGGCTAAAGTAAAACTCATAGAAGGGTCACAGAATAGCATCACGGGACATTTTAATTTTTATAGGAAAACACAAAGATATTTGACACCTGTCAAACGTCTATTGAATACTATGCAAATTGCTAGCTTGAAGTTCATTGTTTCAATATTAGTTTGTACTATATCTCTTTTGATGCTATCATATATTTTTGTTGTTATTTAGTCACTAAGTCCAGAGAAGGCAATGGCACCCCACTCCAGTACTCTTGCCTGGAAAATCCCATGGACCGAGGAGCCTGGTAGGCTGTAGTCCATGGGGTTGCTAAGAGTCTGACACGACTGAGCGATTTCACTTTCACTTTTCACTTTCATGCATTGAATAAGGAAATGGCAACCCACTCCAGTGTTCTTGCCTGGAGAATCCCCCGGACGACGGAGCCTGGTGGGCTGCCCTCTATGGGGTCGCACAGAGTCGGACACGACTGAAGCGACTTAGTAGCAGCAGCAGTCACTAAGTCATCTGCAACTCTTTTTATCACCCCGTGGACTGTAGCCTGCCAGGCTCCTGTGTCCGTGGAATTTCTCAGGCAAGAATATTGGAATGAGTTGCAATTTCCTTCTCCAGGGGATCTTCTGACTCAGGGTTTGAACTCAGGGTTGAATCTACCCATGCAGGTAGATTCTTTACCATTGAGCCACCAGGGAAAGCCATCATATATTTACAAAACTGGATTTTAAGTCTGATTGCTAAAAGCAACTACCATATGAATAGCAATGTAGAAAGGAAATGAATATGGTGGTGTCCAGTATTTCTCCTTTTTTACTGTTTCCAATTTAATTTATTAACAAAAAATAATTTATTTTAAATGTGCTTTTATGAAGCATGGCAGGCTACAGTCCATGGGGTTGAAAAGAGTCAGACACAATGGAATGACTAACAGAATCTTTCTTTATTTCTATATTAAGCTTGTAATTCATCAAGTTAGAAAAATGCTAAATAATTCCAAGAAAAGGAAAGACAAGAATCAGCAAAGATGAGAACAAGCAATTCTTCAGGAAATGCAAAATGTCAGAGCTATTTTTTTCATTTTTTTGAAATTTATTTTTAATTGGAGGATACTTTTCTCTACAATATTGTGTCAGTTTCTGCCATACAGCAAAATGAATCAGTCATAGCTATACAAGTCTCTTCAAAACATGCTGTTGAAACAACTGAATATTCACATGTGAAAGAATGAATTTGGATCCTTACTTTATACTGTATACAAACATCAACCCCAAATGGATTGAATATTTAAACATAAGACATGGAAATATAAAACTCTTTGGGGAAAATGTAGGGAAAAAGCTTCATGGTAGTGGTCTTGGCAGTGACTTCTTAGATATGAGCTCAAAAGCACAAGAAAGGAGAAACAGAAAAGTGGGACTATGTCAAACAAAAATCTTCTGCATAGTCAAGAATACAAGTAACAGAGTGGAAAAACAACTTCTAGAATGGGAAAATTTTTTCAGACTACATATCTAATTAAGGGATTAATATCCAAAATATATAAGGAAGCCCTTTAACTAAAACCTAAGTAAAAGCAAGCAAAAAAATTTGAAAAGACGTTTCTCCAAAGAAGCCACAGAAGTAGCAATTGGGTATATTTGATTTGTGCAATTGTGCAGTAGTTTGAACATTCTTTGGCATTGCCTTTCTTTGGGATTGGAATGAAAACGGACCTTTTCCAGTCCTGTGGCCACTGCTGAGTTTTCCAAATTTGCTGGCATATTGAGTGCAGCACTTTCACAGCATCATCATTTAGGATTTGAAGTAGCTCAACTGGAATTCCATCACCTCCACTAACTTTGTTCATAGTGATGCTTTCCTAGGCCCACTTGACTTCACATTCCAGGATGTCTGGCTCTAGGTGAGTGATCACACCATCATAATTATCTGAGTCATGAAGATCTTTTTTGTACAGTTCTGTATATTCTTGCCACCTCTTCTTAATATCTTGTGCTTCTCTTAGGTCCATACCATTTCTGTCCTTTATCAAGCCCATCTTTACATGAAATGTTCCCTTGGTATCTCTAATTTTCTTGAAGAGATCTCTAATTTTTCCCATTCTGTTGTTTTCCTCTATTTCTTTGCCCTGATAGCTGAGGAAGGCTTTCTTATTTCTCCTTGGTATTCTTTGGAACTCTGTATTGAGATGCTTTTATCTTTCCTTTTCTCCTTTGTTTTTTGCTTTTCTTCTTCTCACAGCTATTTGTAAGGCCTCCTCAGACAGCCATTTTGCTTTTTTGCATTTCTTTTTCTTGGGGATGATCTTGCTCCCTGTCTCCTGTACAGTGTCACGAACCTCTGTCTATAGTTCATCTGGCACTCTGTCTATCAGATCTAGGCCCTTAAATCTATTTCTCTCTTCCACTGTATACTTATAAGGGATTTGATTTGGGTCATACCTGAATGGTCTAGTGGTTTTCTCTACTTTCTTGAATTTAAGTCTGAATTTGGCAATAAGGAGTTCATGATCTGAGCCACAGTCAGTTCCTGGTTTTGTTTTTGCTGACTGTATAGAGCTTTTTACCATCTCAGATGTAAAAGCAGATTGCTGTGTGGAACAGTAGCCTTTGATCTTTTTGCCTTGTCTTTGTTAGCATGGAACTTTACTCTATAAGTAATCTGGATCAAGGGCTACTGAGTTCCAGTATTCTTCATCTGTCATGCTTGTCATAAAAGTTCTGTGTTCTGAGTGGGACTGTTTGGCGAAAGTGAATCCCTGCCTTCTTTGTCACACTCGCCTTGAATTAATCTGTGCAACACAGAGAAGGAGGAGGATGAGGTATGCTGGTGGCCTGGCCCTCCTGTGGAGATATCATAGCCCATGTCTGAGTGTTGAGGGGACAGGGAGCATTGAATTTTTGACCCCGTCTATGTAACTCAGCTGGTAAAGAATCTGCCTGTAATGGGGAGGGGGGTTCGAATCAAATTGGGTATATTTGATTTGTACTTCTTTTTCTAAGTTCTGGAAGTGGAAATTTAGGTTATTTATTTGTAATCTTTCTTATTTGTTAATATAGGTGTTTCAGGTTATAAATTTCTACTTACGCTCTGTATTAGCTTCATGCATGCTAAGTCGCTTCAGTTCTGTCTGACTCTTTACAATGCTATGGAGTGTAGCCTGCCAGTCTCCTCTGTCCATGGGATTCTCCAACAAGAATACTGGAGTAGGTTGCCATGCCCTTCTCCAGGATGTCTTCCCAACCCCAGGGACTGATCCTACATCTCTTAAGTCTCCTGCATTGGCAAGCGGATTCTTTACCATAAACACCACCTGGGAAGTCCAAGTATTAGCTACATCGCATTAGTTTTGGTATATTATATCTTCATTTTAATTTTCACTTATCTCAAGCTATTTTCCATTTTTCTTTTGATTTCGTCCTTAAACCATTGTTTATTTATGAGGATATTGTTTAATTTTCAAAAACCTGTGCATTTTCCAATCTTTTTTGTTACTGATTTCTAGTTTCAGTCCCTTGTCATTGGAGAACATACTCTGTATTGTGTTAATCATTTAAATTTATTGAGACTTGTTTAATGCTCTAATATATGATCAATTCTAGAAAATATTCTTAAGGAGAATGTCTGTTCTGCTGTTGTTTGGTATATTATCCTATTAGGTTTAGTTTGTCATTCAACCTTTGATTTCCTTATAGAACTTCCGCGAGGTGTTCTGTGCATTACAGAATATGTAAAGTCTCCAGGTCCTATTGTCTGTTTCTTCCTTTATGCTGTCAGATTTTACTTTGTATTTTTGGACACTTTGCTTTAAGGCACATACATACTTTTTATATTTTCCTATCTTCTTGATAGTTTGATTCTTTTATTAAAATAAAATGTCCTTTGTCTCTAGTAATATTTTTTGTTGTTGTTGTTGTTATAAATATATGTTTCTAATAGTATTATAGCCATTCCACTTTCTTATGGTTGCTAGTTGTATGATAGACAGCATATAGCTGGATATTTTATATAATCTGACAATCTCTGTCTTTTGATTGGAGTTTCACATTTAATGTTTATTATATAGTTTTTGATATAACTGGATCTACATTTGCCCTTTACTTTTGAGTATGTGTAACTCTCATGGGTTTTTTGTTTCTCTCTTACTTCCTTACTTCATATTTTTGCATAAAGTGTTTTCTGAAATAACATTTTAATTGCTTGAATGAGTTTTTATTATAGTTTTTGAGATATTTTCTTAGTAGTTTCTCTAATATTTAACCATATTTATCTCAATGTATTATATTCTACTTCAGAATTGTACTTAATTCTGAGATTTAGAACTCTTAACTTATTTATATGTATATTTCCTCTCTTCATTTTATGCTATTATTTTATATTGATATTATACTTCTGTCGGAGAAGGCAATGGCACTTCACTCCAGTACTCTTGCCTGGAAAATCCCATGGATGGAGGGGCCTGGTAGGCTGCAGTCCATGGGGTCGCTAGGAGTCAGATACGACTAAGCGACTTCAGTTTCACTTTTCACTTTCATGCATTGGAGAAGGAAATGGCAACTCACTCCAGTGTTCTTGCCTGGAGAATCCCAGGGACGGGGAGCCTGGTGGGCTGCCGTCTATGGGGTCGCACAGAGTTGGATATGACTGAAGCGACTTAGCAGCAGCAGCAGCATACTTCTGTATTTTACTAACCAAACAATATGTTGTTATAATTATTACTTTATGTAATTTGGTAACTTTTATAGAAGCAGAAAGAAGAAAGAGCAAGTATTTATTTATGAAGTTTGTTATATTACCTTCTTCTTTAACATACCTTATTCTTATCTATTCCTGTGAATTCAAGTTAGCATCTGGGATGGTCATGGTTTTAGCAGGGATATCTTTGACTTTCTTTTTCACCAGTTTCTCTGTTAATCTATGTGCCTCTGTCCTTATCACACCAAGCTGTTCAGTTCAGTTCAGTTCAGTTCAGTGCAATTCAGTTGCTCAGTCGTGTCTTGACTCTTTGCGACCCCAAAAATCACAGCATGCCAGGCCTCCATATCCATCACCAACTCCCGGAGTTCACTCAGACTCACGTCCATCGAGTCAGTGATGCCATCCAGCCATCTCATCCTCTGTCATCCCCTTCTCCTCCTGCCCTCAATCCCTCCCAGCATCAGAGTCTTTTCCAATGAGTCAACTCTTCGCATGAGGTGGCCAAAATACTGGAGTTTCAGCTTTAGCATCATTCCCTCCAAAGAAATCGCAGGGCTCATCTCCTTCAGAATGTACTGGTTGGATCTCCCTGCAGTCCAAGGGACTCTCAAGAGTCTTCTCCAACACCACAGTTCAAAAGCATCAATTCTTTGGCGCTCGGCCTTCTTCACAGTCCAACTCTCAAATCCATACACGACCACAGGAAAAACCATAGCCTTGACTAGACAGACCTTTGTTGGCAAAGTAATGTCTCTGCTTTTGAGTATGCTATCTAGGTTGGTCATAACTTTCCTTCCAAGGAGTAAGTGTGTTTTAATTTCATGTCTGCACTCACCATCTGCAGTAATTTTGGAGCCCAGAAAAATAAAGTCTGACACTGTTTCTACTGTTTCCCCATCTATTTCCCATGAGTGATGGGACCAGATGCCATGATCTTCATTTTCTGAATGTTTAACTTTAAGCCAACCTTTTCACTCTCCACTTTCACTTTCATCAAGAGGCTTTTTAGTTCCTCTTCACTTTCTGCCATAAGGGTGGTATCATCTGCATATCTGAGGTTATTGATATTTCTCCCGGCAATCTTGATTCCAACTTGTGTTTCTTCCAGTCCAGCGTTTCTCATGATGTACTCTGCATATAAGTTAAATAAGCAGGGTGACAATATACAGTCTTGATGTACTCCTTTTCCTATTTGGAACCAGTCTGTTGTTCCATGTTCAGTTCTAACTGTTGATTCCTAACCTGCATATAGGTTTCTCAAGAAGCAGGTCAGGTGGTCTGGTATTCCCATCTCTTGAAGAATTTTCCACAGTTTATTGTGATCCACACAGTCAAAGGCTTTGGCATAGTCAATAAAGCAGAAATAAATGTTTTTCTAGAACTCTATTGCTTTTTCCATGATCTAGTAGATGTTGGCAATTTGGTCTCTGGTTCCTCTGCCTTTCTAAAACCAGCTTGAACATCTGGAAGTTCAGAGTTCACGTATTGCTGAAGCCTGGCTTGGAGAATTTTGAGCATTACTTTACTAGCATGTGAGATGAGTGCAATTGTGCAGTAGTTTGAGCATTCTTTGGCATTGCCTTTCTTTGGGATTGGAATGAAAACGGACCTTTTCCAGTCCTGTGGCCACTGCTGAGTTTTCCAAATTTGCTGGCATATTGAGTGCAGCACTTTCACAGCATCATCATTTAGGATTTGAAGTAGCTCAACTGGAATTCCATCACCTCCACTAACTTTGTTCGTAGTGATGCTTTCTTAGGCCCACTTGACTTCACATTCCAGGATGTCTGGCTCTAGGTGAGTGATCACACCATCATAATTATCTGAGTCATGAAGATCTTTTTTGTACAGTTCTGTATATTCTTGCCACCTCTTCTTAATATCTTGTGCTTCTCTTAGGTCCATACCATTTCTGTCCTTTATCAAGCCCATCTTTACATGAAATGTTCCCTTGGTATCTCTAATTTTCTTGAAGAGATCTCTAATTTTTCCCATTCTGTTGTTTTCCTCTATTTCTTTGCCCCGATAGCTGAGGAAGGCTTTCTTATCTCTCCTTGGTATTCTTTGGAACTCTGTATTGAGATGCTTTTATCTTTCCTTTTCTCCTTTGTTTTTTGCTTTTCTTCTTCTCACAGCTATTTGTAAGGCCTCCTCAGACAGCCATTTTGCTTTTTTGCATTTCTTTTTCTTGGGGATGATCTTGCTCCCTGTCTCCTGTACAATGTCATGAACCTCTGTCCATAGTTCATCTGGCTCTCTGTCTATCAGATCTAGGCCCTTAAATCTATTTCTCTCTTCCACTGTATACTTATAAGGGATTTGATTTAGGTCATACCTGAATGGTCTAGTGGTTTTCTCTACTTTCTTGAATTTAAGTCTGAATTTGGCAATAAGGAGTTCATGATCTGAGCCACAGTCAGCTCCTGGTTTTGTTTCTGCTGACTGTATAGAGCTTTTTACCATCTCAGATGTAAAAGCAGATTGCTGTGTGGAACAGTAGCCTTTGATCTTTTTGCCTTGTCTTTGTTAGCATGGAACTTTACTCTATAAGTAATCTGGATCAAGGGCTACTGAGTTCCAGTATTCTTCATCTGTCATGCTTGTCCCAAAAGTTCTGTGTTCTGAGTGGGACTATTTGGAGAAAGTGAATCCCTGGCTTCTTTGTCACACTCGCCTGGAATTAATCTGTGCAACACAGAGAAGGAGGAGGATGAGGTATGCTGGTGGCCTGGCCCTCCTGTGGAGATATCATAGCCCATGTCTGAGTGTTGAGGGGACAGGGAGCATTGAATTTTTGACCCCGTCTATGTAACTCAGCTGGTAAAGAATCCAACTCTAATGTGGGAGACGTGGGTTCGATACCTGGGTTTGGAAGATCCCCCAGAGAAGGGAAAGGCTACCCACTCCAGTATTCTGGCCTGGAGAATTCCATGGACTGTATAGTCCATGGGGTCACAAAGAGTCAGACAGGACTGAGTGACTTTCACATTCACTTTCCTTCATTTGGCCTGTAGTTTGTATCACACATAGCTGGTGAGAGGGAAGGGAGGAAGCAGGCTGTGGCTCAAGCAACAGATTATTAGTATTTGTACTGAGATTGAGTAGATTTTCTTGAACAAATGTTTCCTTTTATACTGTGCACCTTTAGGACAATTTTCATAAACCGAATGGTCAGTTTTGATGTATTTTTACTTTTTATGGCTGTCTCACTGGAGAAGGGAGTCTGGGAGCTCCTAAAGTTGCCAAACTAGATGTGCCTTACCTTTGTCTTTTAGCCTTGGGCATCATGGAAAAAATTACTGAGATGCTAAGCTTACCATGAACAGAGAAAGTTCGGCATCTTTAAAGACAAGTTACTAAACCTATCCCCATCTCAAATTTTTCATCATTAAATAGGGATAATTATATGGTTTTAGTGTTAAATGAAACACAGCTAAAACTAAATTTGACTATTTTTATCTGTTTTTATGAGGATAATGTATGTACTATATGTAAAGTGTTATACAAAATTATGTACTTCTTAATATAGCTTTTAAATATTTTCCTACTTTGTTTGATTTTGTTTGTTAGTTAAACCTGATGATATAATAACCGATATTGAATATCCTCTTTGTAAAGGCATAGACAAATTCATGCTTTTTGTGAAATTCAGCATGTAGATGTAAATACAAGCCAGTAAAAAAAATAAATGAAAATCAGTGCTTGGCGTCCCTTTAAGGCTGTGATCAAAGTAGAAGACTCAGTAAATAATATTTCTTGGGGATTAAAACCCAGTAGATGATAATTGTCCAACATGCCCTTGACCATTAGTTCTTCACATCTGGTCATGACTCACCAGGATTTTTTTGGCCTTGATCATTACTGCCTAATTTGAGTCCATTTAGACCTGAATGCCAAAGCCCATGCAGCTTGAATGTACGAAAGCCTGCTGTTTTATGACATGGAGATCTTACTGCATTTCATTTCCTTAATTCATGTCAAAGTTTGAAATGGTTTTACTTAGAAGTAGTAATCTACAGGGCCCTGAGTCTTAAAACACATTTTGTCTATAAGCTCCAAAAATATTTTCTAAAATATTATTTAGAATATGAATTGTTCATGTTTTAGTTATTTCACTAACAAGAAAATTTCTAAGTCTAGTATTTAGAATCTATGACCAAAAAGATAATACAACTTTTATTTTGTTACTTAGTTGGAAAAGTATAGATAAGCAATACAGCAGGGATTATGTTGGAAAGGTCAATGTGACATGGGATCTTTGAATTGCCTCTAAACCGGTAATGATACTTGTGAAGTATTCAGAGTTTGGGGCTGAAATTGAAAAACTAAGAAAGGAAATAAATTCTTCTGTCATAAAATCTCATAGAACAGTGTTTATGACACCATTATTTAATATATGTACAATTGTAGAGAATATGTATAATTGTTTTATACAGATGTAAGAGTATATAGAAGCCAATACATAAATAAATTCTTAAAGAAACTGTACAGTAAATATTCAAGCACTTTTTCAAAATAAAAAAAATTAAGATGAATATTAGTAAAATGAGGGAGAGAGGTATAGGCAGCAAGGAATACAAAGAATAATATAAAGAATGAAAGATAAAGAGGAAATTCAAAAGTCAATAAGTCAGTATACTGTTGATAATGATAACATCTGTGTGGCTTCCAGAGTGTTTTGTATACAGTTGCCTTCCAGTATCCTGCTTCTAGTTAGCAATCATTTGACTGAAGAAAGAGGAAGCCACACCCACTCTAACTGTACCCTAAAGGGGCTCATTACAAAGATCTTGAGAAATAGCAGGAATTCACTTGTCAGCGGTTTCATTGGGCTTCATGCATACTGGAAAAATGTAGTTTCTTCTATCTTTAGGACATTTATTCTTTCTCTTTATTTCTTTCTTTGCACATTTATTTTATTTACTTCTGCAAACTGATTATCTTTGCAAGGACCTCAGTCCCTGCTTCTTCATAATTTCAGTCCATATGTGACTTGATCCTACCTAAGTGCCAGCATGGATTCTTTTTTGTTGTACAGTTCCCCATCTCTTCTTCTTAATCACTGACTCAGAATAACTGACCTAATTTCAAATTTCAGATAGAGAGAATATAAGTTGCTGAACGTGTATAAGTTGTCTGCTTTTAGTTAAATTACTGTGGTTGAAAGGATGATGTCTATAATATGTTACTGTTCTTTAGAAGGCTGCAGGTTGAACTGGTTCTTTAAGAAAATGAGATGTATTTACATATTTACTATGTGCTGTCTAGTAAACTCCTTGAGGGGAGATATCATGTCTTATTAATTTCTTTCCCTAGCATCTTGCACAGCATCTTCTTGTCTTCAAGGGCAGTTTGGATTTCTGTCTCCAGGGAGCAGTGCTATTGACATAAATGAAAAAATTCCAGTCCCTACTGTTTTAATGGATATCATCAAGGTAACTTGCCTTGGAACAATGGTTAACTATTTTTGGAAAGTGGACGTCATTGAGCAAACTTTGAAGACAGTTTCCATTCCTGGGAATGAAGCAACCAAGAGTAGCACCTATCCAATATTGTAGACCAGTGATTCCCAAACCATTTATAATATTTGCATTTATGCCAAAAGTTTACACAGAATACAAATAAATTATATATATAAATAATATATATTATATATATAATTTACAAATATACAGCAAAATATATTATATGTATAATATATTTTGTATATATATACACATATATATGTATAATATATTTTGCTGTATATTTTGTATATATATACACATATATATGTATAATATATTTTGCTGTATTTTTTCTGTAATATAATATATATATATATATAAGAGAATGCATAGTTAAAGCAGGTGTAAAATGTCAAGCTTAAACTACTGACCTTCTTTGCTCTGTTCTTCCTCCAATATGCCCACTGCTAAACCTAGAGGAACTTCTACAGAATCCAAGGGCTCCAGAAATCATTGCTTTTAGGTGAGAAGCAAAGAAATTTTATTCTAATTTTCTCAGGGTTTGAGAACATTTATAATTTTGCCACTGCTGCTGCTAAGTTGCTTCAGTCGTGTCCAACTCTGTGTGACCCGATAGATGGCAGCCCACCAGGCTCCCCCGTCCCTGGGATTCTCCAGGCAAGAACACTGGAGTGGGTTGCCATTTCCTTCTCCAGTGCATGAAAGTGAAAAGTGAAAGTGAAGTCGCTCAGTCATGTCTGACTCTTAGCGACCCAGTGGACTGCAGCCCACCAGGCTCCACTGTCCATGGGATTTTCCAGGCAAGAGTACTGGAGTCGAGTGGCATTGCCTTCTCCATTATAATTCTAAGCACACAAAAATAGGATACAAAAATTTTTGTGAAGACATAGAAAATAATTTTACTGTATAATTTTTTCCGTCAGATCAGATCAGATCAGTCGCTCAGTCTTGTCCGACTCTTCGCGACCCCATGAACCGCAGCACGCCAGGCCTCCCTGTCCATCACCAGCTCCCGGAGGTCACCCAGACTCACACCCATCAAGTCAGTGATGCCATCCAGCCATCTCATCCTCTGTCGTCCCCTTCTCCTCCTGCTCTCAATCCCTCCCAGCATCAGAGTCTTCTCCAATGAGTCAACTCTTCGCATGAGGTGGCCAAAATACTGGAGTTTCAGCTTTAGTATCATTCCTTCTAAAGAAATTCCAGGATTGATCTCCTTCAGAATGGACTGGTTGGATCTTCTTGCAGTCCAAGGGACTCTCAAGAGTCTTCTCCAACACCACAGTTCAAAAGCATCAATTCTTCGGCACTCAG
This sequence comes from Tragelaphus eurycerus, assembly GCA_935064755.1. Classification (NCBI taxonomy): domain Eukaryota; kingdom Metazoa; phylum Chordata; class Mammalia; order Artiodactyla; family Bovidae; genus Tragelaphus; species Tragelaphus eurycerus. The sequence continues at coordinate 1,528,628 of CAKXYN010000064.1, forward strand.
CCTTCTTCACAGTCCAGCTCTCACATCCATACATGACCACAGGAAAGACCATAGCCTTGACTAGGCGAACCTTTGTGGGTAAAGTAATGTCTCTGCTTTTGAATATGCTACCTAGGTTGGTCATAACTTTCCTTCCAAGGAGTAAGCGTCTTTTAATTTCATGGCTGCAGTCACCATCTGCAGTGATTTTGGAGCCCAGAAAAACAAAGTCTGACACTGTTTCCACTGTTTCCCCATCTATTTCCCATGCAGTGATGGGACCAGATGCCATGATCTTCGTTTTCTGAATGTTGAGCTTTAAGCCAACCTTTTCACTCTCCACTTTCACTTTCATCAAGAGGCTTTTTAGCCCCTCTTCACTTTCTGCCATAAGAGTCGTGTCATCTGCATATCTGAGGTTATTAATATTTCTCCCAGCAATCTTGATTCCAACTTGTGTTTCCTCCATTTTTTCCATAGAAACTCATTTATTCACTAAACTTGTATGCTTGATGGTACAATATGAACATATCCTGTATCCTGTGCTTGATGAAAATATATGAAATGCTGCTTGGACAGTATTAAATTAACATTTGTCTTTATACTATGCCCTTGTTACTGCATATGTCACTTACAGCAGCAGTTAAAGGGGCTCTGCAGGGCTGGAGAAGCCATGCATTCATGAGGCCTGTGTGCAGTTGATAACAGACCAGTTTCGTTCCTTATGAAGGTAGTCAGGAGACAGATCTGTAGATTTGCTTCTCCACATTCTGATACCATGAGCTAATGGGAACAAGGTTTAGGAGTTCTTGGCATCTGGTCCCATCACTGCATGGGAAATAGATGGGGAAACAGTAGAAACAGTGTCAGACTTTGTTTTTCTGGGCTCCAAAATCACTGCAGATGGTGACTGCAGCCATGAAATTAAAAGACGCTTACTCCTTGGAAGGAAAGTTATGACCAACCTAGGTAGCATATTCAAAAGCAGAGACATTACTTTACCAACAAAGGTTCGCCTAGTCAAGGCTATGGTCTTTCCTGTGGTCATGTATGGATGTGAGAGCTGGACTGTGAAGAAGGCTGAGCGCCGAAGAATTGATGCTTTTGAACTGTGGTGTTGGAGAAGACTCTTGAGAGTCCCTTGGACTGCAAGAAGATCCAACCAGTCCATTCTGAAGGAGATCAATCCTGGAATTTCTTTAGAAGGAATGATGCTAAAGCTGAAACTCCAGTATTTTGGCCACCTCATGCGAAGAGTTGACTCATTGGAGAAGACTCTGATGCTGGGAGGGATTGAGGGCAGGAGGAGAAGGGGGACGACAGAGGATGAGATGGCTGGATGGCATCACTGACTTGATGGGTATGAGTCTGGGTGACCTCCGGGAGCTGGTGATGGACAGGGAGGCCTGGCGTGCTGCGGTTCATGGGGTTGCAAAGAGTCGGACACGACTGAGCGACTAATCTGATCTGAGTGTGCTAATGGGGGCTTCCCAGGTGGCTCAGTGGGTAAAGAATCTGCCTGCAATGCAGGAAACACCAGAGATATGGGTTCATTTCCTGGGTTGGGAAGATTCCCCTGAAGTAGGAAACAGTGATCCATTTCAGTATTCTTGCCTGGAGAATATCATGGACAGAGGAGCCTGGTGGGCTACAGTCCATAGGTCGCAAAGAGTTGGAATGACTGAAGTGACTGAGCATACACAGTGCAAGATGAACAAGACAAGACCTATGTTATCATATGTACAAAGCCTACACTAGAACTATGTGAAATGAGAACATTTCAATTTCAATACACTTGTTGCAATGTAGACACCTTACTTAGAACAGTCAGTGGAAAAGAACTGGCAAATATTTCGGTATTCAGAATGAGTTCAGGAGTCATGTTCTTCCACTCTCACTTTTCTCCTGAACCATGGACTTAAGACCACCATTGGTATAACCATTGGCTCTTTTTGTTTCTGCTTGATGTTTTTGATTTCTCTCCTACTCTCCAATATGAATTAAAATATTGATTTTCCAACAAAAATAATAAACTATCTGAAAAAAATTACAGATTGCATTACTAGGTTAGTGTAACAATATTGTGCTGAAGCAAGTAGAAATAAATAGTTCTGTGTACACTGGAAAATGTTATAAAGTTTTTTGCCTGTGAGAATGCAATGTTGAAATAGCAATTTTTTTTAAAAAAAGAATCAAATGTGTTTGTCTAAGCCTAATGTATCTTCACAGAACTGTGGACATTAGAACTAAAAAGGAACTTAGAATTCTTTGTTGGTGTTATGATTGCCTTCCAGGTACCCATTCATCATTTTTCTGATTTGCAACAGAATTTCAGCCTTGTTCAGGGTAGAGATGTGCCTAACTTCAACTAATGGAAGTGCTGTACCTCTAAGGAACATTTAGAAATTTTGAGAGTGCCTTGGACTGCAAGGAGATCTAACCAGTCAATCCTAAAAAAAAATCAGTCCTGAATATTCACTGGAAGGACTGATGCTGGAGCTGAAGCTAAAATACTTTGGCCACTTGATGCAAAGAACTGACTCATTGAAAAAGCCCCTGATGCTGGGAAGATTGAATGCAGGAGGAGAAGGGGACGACAGAGGATGAGATGGTTGGATGGTATCACCAACACAATGGACATGAGTTTGAGTAGGCTCCGGGAGTTGGTGATGGACAGGAAAGCCTTGCATGCTGCAGTCCATGGGGTTGCAAAGAGTCGTACACAACTGAGTGACTGAAATGAACTGAACAGAGGATATTTTAGAGTGTCAAAAGAACTAAGAGGTGATACTGACATTAAATGCCCTTGGGTTATAGATACTAAGTATCCTGGAATATGCAGAACTGTCCTGCATAACAAAGAATTTTTCAATTAAAATATTCCTGGTTTCCCCATTAAGAAATACTGGTTTAAACCAATTCTGCTAATCATGTTGCCCTCTCTGTTCAGTGTACTTTTTTAATTTATATGAATGTATGTCCCAGTTCTACAAAGTGAGATAGAAGAGGGACTACCCTAGGGTGTGATGGGAGGTGTGTTTAGGAAAAATATAGCACTGCTTTTTGGTGTAAAGTAGACACATATGACTTATTTACTGAAGCAAATGTAGTTCATGGAACTATGGCATGTAACAAGGAAGATTAAAAGACAGTGGCCAGATTTGGGATAGGAGACATATGGTAGCACCTGGATATCTTTTGATTAGCGTAACTAATATTTCTTGTAGTTTGAGGGCTCAACCTCTTCTTATGTGGGAAAAAAGCAATTCCCTTGATGAGAGTGCTGAATCCTTAAAAAGTTAAAGAAAAAACTTGTTTAAGTCTTTATAGTTGAAGTTTTGATACCTACAGTTTCAAATATTCTTGATTAATACAAGTATCAGTTAGTAAACACATTAATTTTTTCTGTCTTTATTTTTGAAAAGAAAAAAAAAAAAACTAGGGGTAAGACAGATAGAATTACCTAAAAAAAAAATAATAATAATAATAATTACCTAGTTGTCTATTGGCAGGGTTGAAATGCAATGCCTTTTTGTCCATTAATCACAATGATGTGATCACTGACCTAGAGCAGACATCCTGGAATGTGAAGTCAAGTGGGCCTCAGAAAGCATCACTACGAACAAAGCTAGTGGAGGTGATGGAATTCCACTTGAGCTATTTCAAATCCTGAAAGACAATGCTGTGAAAGTGCTGCACTCAATATGCCAGCAAATTTGGAAAACTCAGCTGTGGCCACAGGATTGGAAAAGGTCAGTTTTCATTCCAATCCCAAGGAAAGGCAATGCCAAAGAATGCTCAAACAACCGCACATTTGCACTCATCTCACACGCTAGTAAAGTAATGCTCAAAATTCTCCAAGCCAGGCTTCAGCAATATGTGAACCGTGAACTTCCATATGTTCAAGCTGGTTTTAGAAAAGGCAGAGGAACCAGAGATCAAATTGCCAACATCCGCTGGATCATGGAAAAAGCAAGAGAGTTCCAGAAAAACATCTATTTCTGCTTTATTGACTATGCCAAAGCCTTTGACTGTGTGGATGACAAAAAATTGTGGAAAAATATGAAAGAGATGGGAATAGCAGACCACCTGATCTGCCTCTTGAGAAATCTGTATGCAGGTCAGGAAGCAACAGTTAGAACTGGACATGGAACAACGACTAGTTCCAAATAGGAAAAGGAGTATGTCAAGGCTGTATATTGTCACCATGTTTATTTAACTTATATGCAGAGTACATCATGAGAAACGCTGGGCTGGAAGAAGCACAAGCTGGAATCAAGATTGCTGGGAGAAATATCAATAACCTCAGATATGCAGATGATACCACCCTTATGGCAGAAAGTGAAGAGGAACTAAAAAGCCTCTTGATGAAAGTGAAAGTGGAGAGTGAAAAGGTTGGCTTAAAGCTCAACATTCAGAAAACGAAGATCATGGCATCTGGTCCCATCACTTCATGGGAAATATTGGAGAAACAGTGGAAACAGTGTCAGACTTTATTTTTCTGGGCTCCAAAATCACTACAGTTGGTGACTGAGTCATGAAATTAAAAGACACTTAACTCCTTTGAAGGAAAGTTATGACCAACCTAGATAGCATATTCAAAAGCAGAGACATTACTTTGTCAACAAAGATCCGTCTAGTCAAGTCCATGGTTTTTCCTGTGGTAATGTATGGATGTGAGATTTGGACTGTGAAGAAGGCTGAGCGCCGAAGAATTGATGCTTTTGAACTGTGGTGTTGAAGAAGACTCTTGAGAGTCCCTTGGATTGCAAGGAGATCCAACCAGTCCATTCTGAAGGAGATCAATCCTGGAATTTCTTTAGAAGGAATGATGCTAAAGCTGAAACTCCAGTATTTTGGCCACCTCATGCGAAGAGTTGACTCATTGGAGAAGACTCTGATGCTGGGAGGGATTGAGGGCAGGAGAAGAAGGGGACGACAGAGGATGAGATGGCTGGATGGCATCACTGACTCGATGGATGCGAGTCTGAGTGACCTCCGGGAGCTGGTGATGGACAGGGAGGCCTGGCGTGCTGCGGTTCATGGGGTCGCAAAGAGTCGGACACGACTGAGCGACTGATCTGATCTGATTCTATTGTGTCTAGTTATAAATTCTAATTTATAATTTCCTTTTGGGCATATATCTTTTTTGTTCTTTCTGCCAAATAACACTAATGAGGGCTTGTTTCAGTGAGTGTATAGCTTTATTTATGAACTTATATGTGACTGATTTTGATGTATGGAAAATATCAGGCCCTAATGAAGATGTCTTCCTTTGGAAAATATTGTATTTGCTTTTTCTGAGAATTTGGAGAATTACTGACCTGGAAAAATTTAGTCCCTCTTTAGGGTCCCATGGAATTGGAGAGTACCAAGTTTAATTATTTCCCTTGCATATACATTGTTGAGAATGCCTACTTCAGTTCTCCCTCTCATCATCCAAACTGCTTACTGTATTTGTTTTATTAGTTGTTTACTTATCTGTTTACTTATTTGACAATTTGAAGGTTTCTCTTATTTCTTCTGAAAGCATCAATGTGACAAAACTTACATTTGGTGCTAGATCTAGTTGCTCTTCAGTGGAAATGACACAAGATTACCTAGTTTACTAAGTAACTAAAAGTGAAAGTTTTTAGGTTACAGCATTTTGACACAAAATTTCTATTTTTAGCAAATAGCTGTAAAATTGTAGAAGTAAGTTGTGCTATGCTTAGTCACTCAGTCCTGTCCGACTCTTTGAGACCCATGGACTGTACCCACCAGGCTCCTCTGTCCATGGGAATTGTCCAGATAAGATATTGAAGTGGGTTGCCAGTACCCTCCTTGAGGGGATCTTCTCAACCAAGGGATTGAACCCAGGTCTCCTGCATTGCAGGTGGATTCTTTACCATTTGAGCCACCAGGGAAGTCTAAGAATACTGGAGTAGGTAGCCTGTCCCTTCTCCAGGGGAACTTTCCAACCCAGGAATTGAACCAGGGTCTCTTGCATTGCAGCTGGATTTTGTACTAGCTGAGCTACCAGGGGAGCCCAGAAGTAAGTTAGTAAAGTCTTAGTTTTTTAAAAAATGACATCACTAAAAATAACTTGAACTAAATTCAATTTATTCAACTTTATATTCTACTTAGAACTTGACATCTAGTAACTGTAATTCTAGATTCAATCTATTTCAATGGCCAAATCTGTCATCAAAATTTGCATCCAAAGTTGATCACTTAAGATCAGTTTATTTGTCTTCATGATACAGCCACGATGAAGCAAGTGCCTACTGGCATCAGACTTGCTTCTCACACTAAAATCATGCTATATATATATATATAACATTTTATCCATTAAAATAATGTGTCAACTACCTACCTGTTTCAGGTGTGTTTTACACTCTGGACTTACAGAGATGAACAAAACAAAGTGCATAGCTATTGTACTTGCATTTTAGTGATGAAAAACAGATAGACAATAGCCAGTAAATAAATAAATAAGTGGGACAAATCAGAAAATACAGTAGGGAAAATTAAGTAGGGTAGTGTGATAAAAAAAAAAATGAGAAGGGTGTAGTAGACTATTGGATTGTATTATGATAATGATTTCCCTAAGGATGTAGGAGTTGAGATGATGACCTGTAGAAAGTGGTTAAAAAATGCTTCAGCAAGTGCAATATCCTAAGGGAAATGGAAGTTGACATGTTCCTAATGGAGAGGAACAAAAAGAATGTCAGTAAGATTACAGCATAATGATCTATTTTTAAGAGTATTATGATATTAAAAAGATAAGAGAGAAGGGAGATTTTAAACCATGGAAAAGTATTTGGATATCTTAAGTGTTTAGTTTCAACTAGTTTAATGATTATATAATTCTTTTTATAAAGTAATTCATATTTATAAATGCATATTAAAATCCAAATAAATTTATAATTATAACCATTATTTTAAAATATATAATTATAATATTTTCATGAATATTATAATAAATGGTATGTTAAATTACATCTTCAGATCAGATCAGATCAGTTGCTCAGTCGTGTCTGACTCTTTGCGACCCCATGAATCACAGCATGCCAGGCCTTCCTGTCCATCACCAACTCCCGGAGTTCACTGAGACTCACTTCCATCTAGTCAGTGATGCCATCCAGCCATCTCATCCTCTGTCGTCCCCTTCTCCTCTTGCCCTCAATCCCTCCCAGCATCAGAGTCTTCTCCAATGAGTCAACTCTTTCCATGAGGTGGCCAAAGTACTGGAGTCTCAGCTTCAGCATCATTCCTTCCAAAGAAATCCCAGGGCTGATCTCCTTCAGAATGGACTGGTTGGTTCTCCTTGCAGTCTAAGGGACTCTCAAGAGTCTTCTCCAACACCACAGTTCAAGAGCATCAATTCTTTGGTGCTCAGCCTTCTTCACAGTCCATCTCTCACATCCATACATGACCACAGGAAAGACCATAGCCTTGACTAGGCGAACCTTTGTTGGTAAAGTAATGTCTCTGCTTTTCAATATGCTATCTAGGTTGGTCATAACTTTCCTTCCAAGGAGTAAGCGTCTTTTAATTTCATGGCTGCAGTCACCATCTGCAGTGATTTTGGAGCCCAAAAAATAAAGTCTGACACTGTTTCCACTGTTTCCCCATCTATTTGCCATGAAGTGATGGGACCGGATGCCATGATCTTCATTTTCTGAATGTTGAGCTTTAAGCCAACTTTTTCATGCTCGTTTTTCACTTTCATCAAGAGGCTTTTGAGTTCCTCTTCACTTTCTCTCATAAAGGTGATATCATCTGCATATCTGAGGCTATTGATATTTCTCCCAGCAATCTTGATTCCAGCTTGTGTGTATTCCAGTCCAGCGTTTCTTATGATGTACTCTGCATATAAGTTAAATAAACAGAGTGATAATATACAGCCTTGACATAGTCCTTTTCCTATTTGGAACCAGTCTGTTGTTTCATGTCCAGTTCTAACTGTTGCTTCCTGACCTGCATACAAATTTCTCAAGAAGCAGATCAGGTGGTCTGGTATTCCCATCTCTTTCAAATAGGTCTTCATAGAACCGTTCAAGTTCAGCTTCTTCAGTGTTAGGACTGGAAAAGGTCAGTTTTCATTCCAATCCCAAGGAAAGGCAATGCCAAAGAATGCTCAAACTACCGCACAAATGCACTCATCTCACACGCTAGTAAAGTAATTCTCAGAATTCTCCAAGCCAGTCTTCAGCAGTACGTGAACCGTGAACTTCCAGATGTTCAAGCTGGTTTTAGAAAAGGCAGAGTAACAAGAGATCAAATTGCCAACATCAGGTGGATCATTGTAAAAGCAAGAGAGTTCCAGAAAAACTTGTATTTCTGCCTTATTGACTATGCCAAAGCCTTTGACTGTGTGGATCACAAGAAACTATGGAAAATTCTGAAAGAGATGGGAATACCAGACCACCTGACTTGCCACTTGAGAAACCTATATGCAGGTCAGGAAGCAACAGTTAGAACTGGTCATGGAACAACAGACTGGTTCCGAATAGGAAAAGGAGTATGTCAAGGTTGTATATTTTCACCCTGCTTATTTAACGTCTTTGCAGAGTACATCATGAGAAACGCTGGACTGGAAGAAGCACAAGCTGGAATCAAGATTGCTGGGAGAAATATCAATAACCTCAGATATGCAGATGACACCACCCTTATGGCAGAAAGTGAAGAGGAACTAAAAAGCCTCTTGATGAAAGTGAAAGAGGAGAGTGAAAAAGTTGGCTTAAAGCTCAACATCAGAAAATGAAGATCATGGCATCTTTTCCCATCACTTCATCGAAATATTGGGGAAACAGTGGAAACAGGGTCAGACTTTATTTTTTTGGGCTTCAAAATCACTGCAGATGGTGACTGCAGCCATGAAATTAAAAGATGCTTACTACTTGGAAGGAAAGTTATGACCAACCTAGATAGCATATTGAAAAGCAGAGACATTACTTTGCCAACAAAGGTCCGTCTAGTCAAGGCTATGGCTTTTCCTGTGGTCATGTATGGATGTGAGAGTTTGACTGTGAAGAAAGCTGAGCACCAAAGAATTGATGCTTTTGAACTGTGGTGTTGGAGAAGACTCATGAGAGTCCCCTGGACTGCAAGGAGATCCAACCAGTCCATTATAAATGATATCAGCCCTGGGATTTCTTTGGAAGGAATGATGCTAAAGCTGAAACTCCAGTACTTTGGCCACCTCATGCGAAGAGTTGACTCATTGGAAAAGCCTCTGATGCTGGAAGGGATTGGGGGCAGTAGGAGAAGGGGATGACAGAGGATGAGGTGGCTGGATGGCTTCACTGACTTGATGGACGTGAGTCTGAGTTAACTCCGGGAGTTGGTGATGGACAGGGAGACCTGGTGTGCTGCGATTCATGGAGTCGCAAAGTGTCGGACACGACTGTGACTGAAGTGAACTGAGGGGTATTCAAGCTCTGGGGGTATAATGAAGCATGAGAGTCTGTATCTGCTGAAGCAGCATATTCAAAAGTTGTCCACTAAGATTCAGTGTAATGAAATGTATTCTTGCTTATTACTGTGCAGTTTATGATCACTTATGTGGATGATTTTCATAAGGTTAAGAGATAACTATGGTATTAAAATACATCAGGTTCTGCTTTGATTTTCAGAGAGTTTGCAGGCCCCTTGGGAAAGCAGGTGGAGAGCTGAAAATATGGTAACAGGAACTAAATTTCAAATAAAAAGTACTCAAAAAGTAGTCCTTGTAAATATTCAGAGAGAGTTTCTTAGAGGAAGTTGGATGTTTACCTTTTAGTAATTGACAAGAAAATATCAATAAGTGAATAATATGAAGAGATGAGACTAGTGAGAAAATAAGCAGCAATATTAAGTTTTTAAAGAAGAAAAGAATATGCTGGGCAAATTGGCCTGACTTTTTCCCCAGAGTCATGAGAGTTCAGGAATCACAGTTATCCTGACCACAGCCGTTAGGTAATATGTGAAGATTTTCTCATTTTAGATCATGAGTGCCTATGAAAGACTTACTAATGAAGTTTATAATTAGAGGGTTTAATCTTCTCGGAAATCATCATCACCTATAAATGCAAGGCCAGGAAATTTTTTGGTAGTTTAATAGGATTTTTAGTAATTCAAGATTATCTTGTAGATTTTACAACATCAGTTTAAGGTATAGGGCTTAGCATGGAAAGTAAAGAGAGGACTGAATATCCCAATTTAACTTTTTATTACTTTTATCCTTAAAGTTAAAGGCATTTTTAACTTTATAGACATATTCCACTCTGCCCTGGGAGTTTTACTTTTCCATTTGCTTCATCCTCATACAGCTAAAGCAACATTCTGAAATCTTGGGGAAGTGTGATCTCTGGCCTCCTACTGTAGGAGAATATTTTAAAGTCTGTGCATGCTGTATGCTGGATTGAACACTAAGGGCTTTAAATTAGAAACTCTCTGGATGAGGAACGTTTTCTTTATTTATCTATCAGTTCAGAAAGAGGACATGTTCTATGTGATACCGGTAATACTTATTTTAATGGAATAAACTGGGACATATGGAAGCTTCAGGCTGAAGGTCACTCACTTACTAATACTTTTTTTTTTTTTAATGTGTGTTTTTGATATAATAAACTGTTCTAGTGCTGTCTACTTACTACAAAAGTGAAATGTTAGAAGAACAAACTATGAAAATAAATAATTGCCTTTTATGGATTCCTATTTTCTGCAATTTCAAATATAGACTTAAAAAATGATTATAATTAGAGACTATTGCATAGTATAATAATATGACAAGGGTGTTCTATTATAATTGAATAAAGAATATCCACTTGAAAGAAGAATATTTATAATAAATGATACACTTTTGATGTTTTTATTAGTTGACATATTTTGATTTATTAACTATAAATTGATACAAGTAGATTTGTTCATAATGCCAAAGACAGCCATGCAAGAAGATAAATGAGACAAAATTAGAGACACACACACATACAAAAACAAATACACAGACACATTATGATTAAAAGCATATCAAAACTTCTGAATATAAGTGAAAAATCATCAATTCCTTCCCTATGCATTAATTGGATAATATCATACTCATTCATTTCATAGTATTAGTAGTTGTCTCCTGAAGAACATAATTTGTTCTGTGACATGAGACGATATATATGCTATAGATTGGATGTTGTATTCCCCCATATTCGAATGGTGTAACATAATCCCTAATGTGGAGAAGGCAATGGCACCCCACTTCAGTACTCTTGCCTGGAAAATCCCATGGACCGAGGAGCCCGGTGGGCTGCAGTCCATGGGGTCGCTAAGAGTCGGACACAACTGAGTGATTTCACTTTCACTTTTCACTTTCATGCATTGGAGAAGGAAATGGCAACACACTCCAGTGTTCTTGTCTGGAGAATCCCAGGGACGGGGGAGCCTGGTGGGCTGCTGTCTATGGGGTCGCACAGAGTCGGACACGATTGAAGCAACTTAGCAGCAGCAATCCCTAATGTGATGGCATTTGGAGTTGGAGTCTTTGGGAGGTAATTGGGTCTTGTAGGCAGAGCCCTCTTCAATGAGATTAGGGCCCTCATAAAAGAGGCCCCAGAGAACTCACTCATTCACTTCTGTTCTGTGAGGGCGTGGCAAAAAGATGGCTGTCTATGAATCAGGAAGCAGGCTCTTTCCAGGCACTTAATCTGTTGGCACTTTGAACTTGGATTTTCCAGCCTCCAATACTGTGAGAAATAAATTTCTGTTATTTATAAGCAACCATGTTCTTACGGTATTTGGTTATCACAACATGAATGCACTAAGATACTGATTGTCATGGAATTCCAATATATTTCAGAAGAAATTTTCCATGAAAGAATTTCTTTTAATATTCTGCTGCTGCTGCTGCTGCGTTGCTTCAGTCGTGTCCGACTCTGTGTGACCCGATAGATGGCAGCCCACCAGGCTTCCCCTTAATATTCTAGTTCTAGGGAATTCCCTGGCAGGCAATCCAGTGGTTAAGACTCCACACTTCACTACAGGGGCCATGGGTTCAATCACTGGTCAGGGAACTAAGATCCCACAAACCATGCAGCATGGCCAAATATATACATATATATGAAAGCAGTCATGTCTGACTCTTTGTGATCCTATGGACTATAGCCTGGCAGACTCCTCTGTCCATGGAATTCTCCTGGCAAGAATACTGGAGTGGTTTGCCATTTCCTTCTCCAGGGTATCTTGCCAACCCAGGGATCGAATCCATGTGTTTTGCTGAAGGTTTTCACTTTCGTCTCAAATTCAAAGGATTTGGTAACAAAATAAGCCACTTGTTATATACAAATAAATAATACAGATATTTATTAGAGATACATATTTTTGTCTAGCTTACTTTCAACATATTAACATTAAAAGAAAAGAGAAATAGGAAGAACAAAGAATACATCACCAAATTGGGTTTAAACAGCACTGAAAAGTCCTGTGTCACAGCACATCTGGAGTCCCAACTGGGAAAGGGTCCCAGGCAGCATGTCCACTCTGTGGGTGAAACTTCAAAGATTGCAGTTTGGGGTTCCACTTATAATCCAAAGACAGACACAAAATAATATCATCAATCTGTGAGCAAATTGTCAGCTTGTTGTCCTGTTAATACTATTTGTTTTGTCCTGTAAAACTTGGAATGTTGCTAAGTCTGGGGCTTGGCTGTCCAGGCCCCCTCCGGGGGCTCAACAATTTTAAGATTTCTCCCCTATCTTATCTATGGCCCCCTATGATGAAAAGGACATCTTTTTGTGTGTTAGTTCTAGAAGGTCTTGTAGGTCTTCATAGAACCATTCAACTTCATCAACTTCAGCATTAGTGGTTGTGGCATAGACTTGGATTACTGTGATATTGAATGGTTTGCCTTGGAAGCAAAGAGAGAACATTCTGTCATTTTTGAGACTGCACCCAATACTGCATTTTGGACTCTTTTGTTGGCTATGAGGGCTACTCCATTTCTTCTAAGGGATTCTTGCCCAAAGTAGTAGATATAATGGTCATTTGAATTAAATTCACCCATTCCAGTCCAGGTTAGTTCACTGATTCCTAAAATTTGATGTTCACTCCTCTATGTCCTGTTTAACCACTTCCAATTTACCTTGATTCATTGACCTAATAGTCTAGAATGCTATGCAATATTGTTCTTTACACATTAGACTTTACTTTCATCACCAGTCATATCCACAACTAGCTGTTGTTTTCACTTTGTTTCCATCTCTTCATTCTTTCTGGAATTATTTCTCCATTCTTCTCCAGTAGCGTATTGGGCACCTACCAACCTGAGGAATTCACCTTTCAGTGTCATATCTGTTTGCCTTTTCATACTGTTCATGGGGTTCTCAAGACAAGAACACTGAAGTGGTTTTCCATGTCCTTCTCCAGTGGACCACATTTTTTCAGAACCCTCCACCACGACCCATCCAACTTGGGTGACCCTACATGGCATGGCTCATAGTCATTGAGTTAGACAAGGCTGTGGTCCATGTGATCAGTTTGGTTAGTTATCTGTGATTATGGTTTTCATTCTATCTTCCCTCTGATGGTAAGGATAAGAGGCTTATAGAAGCTTCCTGATGGGAAGATTGACTGTGGGAGAAACTGGGTCTTGGTCTGATGGGTGGGGTCATGCTTCAGTTCAGTTCAGTTGCTCAGTCATGTCCGACCTTTTGCGACCCCGTGGACTGTAGCCTACCACTCTCCTCCTTCTATGGGATTTTCCAGGCAAGAGTAAAGTAAATCTTAAATCCAATTTTCTGTTGGTGGGCAGGACCATGTTCCCTCCCTGTTTTTTGACATGAGGCCAAACTATGGTGGGGGTAATGAAGATAATGGTAACCTCCTTCAAAAGGACTTTGCATTTTGTATTCAGTGTCCCTACCCTGCAGCAGGCCACTGTGGACCCATACCTCTGGTGGAGACTCCTAGACAGTCACAAGCAAGTCTGACTCAATCTCTTGTCTGACTCAATCTCTTGTTCCTTTCTCCTGGCTCCTGGTATGCACAAGGTTTTGTTTAATAAAGTAGGGAAAACCACTAGACCATTTCAGGTATGACCTAAATCAAATCCCTTATGTTTATACAGTGGAAGTGACAAATAGATTCAAGTGATTAGATTTGATAGAGTGCCTGAAGAACTATGAATGGAGGTTTATGACATTGTACAGGAGGCAGTGATCAAGAGAAAATCCAAGAAAAAGAAATGCAAATTGGCAAAATGGTTGTCTGAGGAGACCTTACAAATAGCCAAGAAAAGAAGAGAAGCTAAAGGCTAGGACAAAAAAGAAAGATATAGCCATCTGAATGCAGAGTTCCAAAGAATAGCAAGGAGAGATAAGAAAGCGTTCCTAAGTGATCAATGTAAACAAATAGAGGATAACAACAGAATGGAAAAGACTAGAGATCTTTCAAGAAAATTAGAGATACCAGGGGAACAATTCATCCAAAGATGGGCACAATAAAGAACAGAAATGGTATGGACCTAACAGAAGCAGAAGATATTAAGAAGAGGTGGCAAGAATATACACAGAAGAACTATACAAAAAATATCATCATGACCCATATAACCATGATGGTGTGATCACTCACGTACAGACATCCTGGAATGTGAAGTCAGGTGGGCCTTAGGAAGCATCACTATGAACAAAGCTAGTGGAGGTGATAGAATTCCAGCTGAGCTTTTTCACATCCTAAAAGATGTGCTGCGCTCAGTATGCCAGCAAATTTGGAAAGCTCAGCGGTGGCCACAATACTGGAAAAGATCAGTTTTCTTTCTAATCCCAAAGAAAACCAATGCTAAAGAATATTCAAACTACCTCACAGTTGCACTCATCTCACATGCTAGAAAAGTAATGCTGAAAATTCTCCAAGACAGGCTTCAACAGTACATGAAGTGTGAATTTCCCAGATGTTCAAGCTGGATTTATAAAAGGCAGAGGAACCAGAGATCAGATGGCCAACATTCACTGGATAATCGAAATAGCAAGAGATTCCAGAAATACATCACTTCTGCTTTATTGATTATGCCAAACCATTTGTCTATGTGGATCACAGCAAACTGTGGAAAACTCTTCGAGAGATGGGAATACCAGACCACCTGATCTGCCTCCTGAGAAATCTGTATGCAGGTCAAGAAGCCACAGTTAGAACTGGACATGGAACAACAGAATGGTTTCAATTTGGGATAGGAGTATGTCAAGGCTGTATATTGTCATCCTTATACGCAGAGTACATTTTTTAACATATGCAGAGTACATCATGTGAAATGCTGGGCAAGCACAAACTGGAATCAAGATTGCCTGGATAAATATCAATAACCTCAGATACACATATGATAACACCCTTATGACAGAAAGTGAAGAAGAACTAAAGAGCCTCTTGATGAGAATGAAAGAGGAGAGTGAAAAAACTGGCTTGTAACTCAACGTTCAAAAAACTAAGATCATGGCATCCAGTCCCATCACTTCATGGCAAATAGGGAAACAATGGAAAGAGTTACAGATTTTATTTTCTTGGGCTTCAAAATCAATGTAGATGATGATTGCAGCCATGAAATTAAAAGACCATTGCTCCTTGGAAGATGGCTATGACCAACCCAGACAGCATATTAAAAAACAGAGACATTACTTTGCCAACAAAGGTCCATCTAGTCAAAGCTATGGTTTTTCCAGTGGTCATATATGGATGTGAGAATTGAACTGTGAAGAAGGCCGAGCGCCAAAGAATTGATGCTTTTGAACTGTGGTGTTGGAGAAGACTCTTGAGAGTCCCTTGGATTGCAAGGAGATCCAATCAGTCAGTCTTAAAGAAAGGACTGATTCTGAGGCTGAAGCTCCAATAATTTGGCCAACTGATGTGAAGAACTGATTTATTGAAAAAGACCCTGATGCTGGGAAAGACTGAATGTAGGATAATAAGGGGATGACAGAGGATGAGATGATCGGATGGCATCACTGACTCAATGGACATTAGTTTGATCAAGCTCCGGGAGTTGGTGGTACACAGCTCCTAGAGTGCTGCGGTCCATGGGGTCACAAAGACTCAGACACAACTGAGCGACTGAACTGAACTGAATGTCACTATGCATGTCATTTTTTTCAAGGAGTATATCAGTTACAGTGTTTTTTTGCTTATAAACACAGAAATTGTGATTCAACCTGGTATAAATATCAAAGTGAATATATTGGCTATGTGGTTTGTGGAATTCTATGAAGATATCCTAAGATTTCCAGTCCCTAGTAGATACTGTCACCCAGTTATTCAGTAAAACATGAATTTAGATATCACTGTGAAAAGACTTTATGAATTAACTAAGGTATCAGATCAGTTGATCTTATGATAGGGAGATTATCTGGATAGTTCTCAACTAATCATATAAGACCTTGAAAAGTAGAAATTATTTCTGGCTGGTTGAGAAAATAAGATCAAAGACACAGGACAGACTTGAAGCATCATTGCTTGCTTAGAAAAAGAGGGGTCATGTGGCAGCCTCTTAAGACCTGAAAAACTTCATAGTGACAGTCAGCAAGGAAACTAGAGACCTTAATCCTACAACTATAGGAATGTGAGTCCTACCAGTAACAAGAATGGAACTGTTGTTAAGGAGATGATTTTTTTCATAGAGTTTTTAAGGAATGACTCAGTCTGGCCAGACTATTGATTTCAGCCTTACTATATCCAGAACATTATGTCCATGTTAAACTTCTGAAATACAGAACTGTGAGCTAACAAATGGGTGTTGTCTTAAGCTTCTATTTGTGATCTATAAGAGCTCTGGCTCTATTCTTATGAAGTTCTCAAGCTCTTTTTCCATATTTTCCACCTAGAGGAAAACTGACTGCAACAGCTCCAATTTCATATCCATAGAGAAAGGGAAGTCGCTCAGTCGTATCCAACTCCCTGCAACCCCATGGACTGAAGCCTACCAGGGTCCTATGTCCATAGGATTCTCCAGGCAAGACCACTGGAGTGGCTTGCCATTTCATATCCATAAACAGCTCCAATATCATATTTATAAACTGCACCTTCCAGAGCAAAGACATAATCTCTTGAAATATTTTAGCATACAGTATTCCCCTAAGCACCTTGATAATTCAGGTTGGTCCAGTCAGTGGGAAACCTGACACTGGATTGGTAAGGGCAAATTGGAAGTCAAATTTCAAAATGGCCACTTGAGTAAGTTTATATCAAATTACATACACAATTTCTCATTTTTCTACCTCATCCATACAAGTATATTTAGTTCTTATAAGAGGAGCGTGGATTTTTTCACTAACTCCATAACAGAATTGTGTTTTCCAGTTATACTTTCTCATATATTGTAGCTAATTGTGAAGTACCTGGTTTTTCTACTTCTAAGAAACTACACGTTTATTTCTAATACTTGGCTCTGGCTTTCCTGTTTATTTTACCTGTAAAGTATAAACTTCCAAAGTATACTTATTTCTAAGTTTAGACTGTAATCAATTCCCTTTTCAGTGACAAACTTTTATTCCCCCCAGATTATAAAATATTTAGCTTATTAGATTTTCTCTGCAGACTATATATTAGTTTCTTCTTTGGTAAAATAGAAGGCTTGGCTCCTCAGTCCAGTATTCTGCATGAAGTTGCTATAGAACCTTCTTCTTTCACAGTATGTAGAAAGTTTTAGGACAAAACATGAAAATTTTGTATCTATCTGATTGACTTTTTCTTACCCTTGTCCCTAGATATCAATTCATTATTACCTAGCTTGTATGAGGTATTGATTCCCAATATAACCTTAAAACTACTTTGAGAACATGAATTGGTCAGGATGGTCTCCTGCCAAATCATTTAATAATTTCTAATAGGATAAAGAAGGGTATATCTTTTCTGTCTTCTTAATATTTTATAATGATACTTTCAAATGAGTTCTACTCATATGTTCCCTATTAATAATTTCATTGCTATCTTCAACCCAGCAGCATTCTATATAAAAGAGAAAGACAAGCATTTGCCTTTACAGTGTTGACGACTTTTAAGGTCAAAAGCAGAAAATTACTTTTATTATTCAATTGACTCTGCTATCTGATTACTGTCCAGGAAGAATCATTTAAGGTAAACCAAATTAGTTTTGAAAACTTTTCTTCAGTGTTTCACTGAAATAAAACTATGAAGTATGTGTTTAAGTCAATTCTTCTAAATACTGAAGCATGTACATTTTACAACGAGTTTAAAAGATTTCTGAGAAGTTATGTTGCTCAAAATTATGAGTGCAAATATTGACACTATGGTATATATTTGCTAATTATATATGCTTCAAATGTTTTCCAGCCAGATTAAAATTATTAGTACTACTTCTCCATTTATGGAACGAACCCAGGATTCTTTCTTTAAGAAAATGTTAGTGATGTTCTCCATGTTTTCATAACTTAGCCTTGTGCTGAATTTGAGAAGCTTGATATTTAAGTATGGGTTGTTGTTGTTTAGATGCTAAATTACATCCAGCTCTTTTTGTGACTCCATGGACTGTAGCATGCCAGGTTCTTCTGTCCATGGGATTTCTCCAGCAAGAATACTGGAGTGGGTTGCCATTTCCTTTTCCAGGAGATCTTTCCAAGCCAGGGATTGAACCAACATCTCTGGCATCGACAGGTGGATTCCTTACCACTGAGCCAGCAGGAAAGCCTTTAAGTATGGATAAGAGTCTCAAATTTCTTTACTAAATGGGTTTCCTACTCCTAGTCTGGCTGTCAGTGGAACATATTAAATCTATCATTTGCGCACCCAATAATCAGGAAGAGAATAATTCCAAGAAGCTGTGTATAATTCAGGTTAAGCTATATGGCTGCAGAAAACATTCTTACATTGTATTGTTTTAGCTCCTCCTCATTTCTTTTCTAATGACTGTGTTAATGGGCGTTATAAGAAAGAGACTAATGAAACTTGTTACTGTATTTACTTAGGGTCTGGGGTTGAGGAGAGAGAGTAGAAAGTTATAGATAAGTCTTTCCCCATATCAGTATCCACTGAAGGTATTTTTCGTCTGTTTCAGTT
The DNA here is from genome assembly GCA_935064755.1 of Tragelaphus eurycerus. Classification (NCBI taxonomy): domain Eukaryota; kingdom Metazoa; phylum Chordata; class Mammalia; order Artiodactyla; family Bovidae; genus Tragelaphus; species Tragelaphus eurycerus. Next base: position 1,547,618 of record CAKXYN010000064.1, read on the forward strand.
CCAGGAATATCTGAGATTTTCCTAAACAATTGGTTTGTTTTATTTATTTATTGTTTTCCCAGAATATGAATGGCATAATTTATTATGTTTCATTTTTCCTTTGATTTCTAAAATACGAAGCCCAATTTTTGTTTTCCTCTCATTGACGTGTATCTTACTCCAAATATTTTGCTTACCAGTCTTAATTCCAGCATTTGACTTTTTCTATCTTTATTCTTCTTTTGACCTTATTTTCTTTATTCTTTATTCTTCTAATTGACCATTATATAGAATATCCTTAATAAATAATAGTCTTTTTCTATTTTAAGAAGTCAGCCTCTCTGATTGTAAGCACTGCTCTAGGAAGGTGACCTATAGACAGGTGAGCTAGATAGGAATGCCTATTTATCATAGTTAGCCAGATCAACCCTACTGGTGGATGAGCATATATCTAAGGCAGATTACCATCACAGCTATTATTCATTGAATTTTTTGGTTTGATTACATTTCCCCCCAAAGCGGGGTAGTCTCACATACTTTAAGTAAAGAATATTTTAAACAGAGTTCCAAATACAATGACATAGCAAGTTAATGTTGCTATGTTCAAACAGTCTGTATCAGTAAAAGAGATTCATATTTATGTTATATTTTGAGAAAATAGTATATTAACATATAGAAATTAAACCATAATATAGGTTCAAATAATTTTCATTGCATCTTAATAATGTGTACTATGGTAATATAGATTTCTTCACCCTGATTAAGAAAAAAGATACTAGGCCAATATTCATCTAATTAGAAAAATAAACTCCTTTCCCTGGCCCACATAATCAAAATCTTTAAGAATGTGGCCTGGAGACAGACATATATCTTATGTTGTTTATTTTATATATAATTTATTTTATTTTGTGCATGTGTATATATATATCAATCAGTCAGTTCAGTCGCTCAGTCGTGTCTGACTCTTTGCGACCCCATGAATCGCAGCATTCCAGGCCTCCCTGTCCATCACAAACTCCCAGAGTTCACTCAAACTCACATCCATCAAGTTGGTAATGCCATTCAGCCATTACCTCTCATCCTCTGTCGTCCCCTTCTCCTCCTGCCCCCAATCCCTCCCAGCATCAGGGTCTTTTCTAATGAGTCAACTCTTCACATGAGGTGGTCAAAGTACTGGAGTTTCAGCTTTCGCATCATTCCTTCCAAAGAACACCCAGGACTGATCTTCTTCAGAATGGACTGGTTGGATCTCCTTGCAGTCCAAGGGACTCTCAAGAGTCTTCTCCAACACCACAGATCAAAAGCATCAATTCTTCGGTGCTCAGCCTTCTTCACAGTCCAGCTCTCACATCCATACATGACGTCTGGAAAAACCATAGCCTTGACTAGGCGAAACTTTGCTGGCAAAGTAATGTCTCTGCTTTTGAATATGCTATCTAGGTTAGTCATAGCTTTTCTTCCAAGGAGTAAGCGTCTTATTTTTTTTTAATTTAAATTTATTTATTTTAATAGAGGCTAATTACTTTACAATATTGTATTGGTTTTGCCATACATCAACATGAATCCACCACAGGTGTACACGTGTTCCCAATCCTGAACCCCCCTACCACCTCCCTCCCCATACCATCCCTCTGGGTCATCTCAGTGCACCAGCCCCAAGCTTCCTGTATCCTGCATCAAAACTGGACTGGTGATTAGTTTCTTATATGATATTATACATGTTTCAATGCCATTTTCCCAAATCATCCCCCCTGCTTTCCCACAGAGTCCAAAAGACTGTTCTATACATCTGTGTCTCTTTTGCTGTCTCGTAAACAGGGTTATTGTTACCATCTTTCTAAATTCCATATATATGTGTTAGTATACTGTATTGGTGTTTTTCTTTCTGGCTTACTTCACTCTATATTATCGGCTCCAGTTTCATCCGCCTCAGTAGAACTGATTCAGATGTATTCTTTTAAATGTCTGAGTAATACTCCATTGTGTATATGTACCACAGCTTTCTTATCTATTCATCTGCTGATGGACATCTAGATTGCTTCCATGTCCTGGCTATTATAAACAGTGCTGCGATGAACATTGGGATACACGTGTCTCTTTCAATTCTGGTTTCCTCAGTGTGTATGCCCAGCAGTGGGATTGTTGGGTCATATGGCAGTTCTATTTCCAGTTTTTTAAGGGATCTCCACACTGTTCTCCATAGTGGCTGTACTAGTTTGCATTCCCACCAACAGTGTAAGGGGTTCCCTTTTCTCCAAATCCTCTCCAGCATTTATTGCTTGTAGAGTTTTGGATCGCAGCGATTCTGACTGGCGTGAAATGGTACCTCATATTAGTTTTGATTTGCATTTCTCTGATAACACTGTACTGCAAGAAACACAAGCTGGAATCAAGATTGCCAGGAGAAATATCAATAACCTCAGATATGCAGATGACACCACCCTTATGGCAGAAAGTGAAGAGGAACTAAAAAGCCTCTTGATAAAAGTGAAAGTGGAGATTGAAAAGGTTGGCTTAAAGCTCAATATTCAGAAAACGAAGATCATGGCATCCGGTCCCATCACTTCATGGGAAATAGATGGGAAAACAGTGGAAACAGTGTCAGAATTTATTTTTGGGGGGCTCCAAAATCACTACGGATGGTGACTGCAGTGGTGAAATTAAAAGACGCTTACTCCTTGGAAGGAAAGTTATGACCAACCTAGATAGCATATTCAAAACCAGAGACATTACTGTGCCAACAAAGGTCCATCTAGTCAATGCTATGGTTTTTCCTGTGGTCGTGAATGAATGTGAGAGTTGGACTCTGAAGAAGGCTGAGTGCCGAAGAATTGATGCTTTTGAACTGTGGTGTTGGAGAAGACCCTTAAGAGTCCCTCGGACTGCAAGGAGATCCAACCAGTCCATCCTGAAGGAGATCAGTCCTGGGTGTTCATTGGAAGGAATGATGCGAAAGCTGAAACTCCATCACTTTGGCCACCTCATGTGAAGAGTTGACTCATTGGAAAAGACTCTGATGCTGGGAGGGATTGGGGGCAGTAGGAGAAGGGGACGACAGAGGATGAGATGGCTGGATGGCATCACTGACTCGATGGGTGTGAGTCTGGGTGAACTCTGGGAGTTTGTGATGAACAGCGAGGCCTGGCGTGCTGCGATTCATGGGGTCGCAAAGAGACGGACGTGACTGAGTGACTGAACTGAACTGAACTGATAATGAGTGATGTTAAGCATCTTTTCATGTGTTTGTTAGTCATCTGTATGTCTTCTTTGGAGAAATGTCTATTTAGTTCTTTGGCCCATTTTCTGATTGGGTTGTTTATTTTTCTGGAATTGAGCTGCAGGAGTTGCTTCTATATTTTTGAGATTAGTTATTTGTCAGTTGCTCATTTGCTATTATTTTCTCCCATTCTGAAGGCTGTCTTTTCACCTTGCTTATAGTTTCTTTTAATTTCATGGCTATAATCACCATCTGCAGTGATTTTGGAGCCCCCCAAAATAAAGTCTGACACTGTTTCCCCATCTATTTCCCATGAACTAATGGGACCAGATGACATGATCTTAGTTTTCTGAATGTTGAGCTTCGCTCAGTCGTGTCCGACTCTTTGCAACTCCATGAATCGCAGCAAGCCAGGCCTCCCTGTCCATCACCAACTCCCGGAGTTCACTCAGACTCACATCCATTGAGTCAGTGATGCCATCCAGCCATCTCATCCTCTGTCGTCCCCTTCTCCTCTTGCCCCCAATCCCTCCCAGCATCAGAGTCTTCTCCAATGAGTCAACTCTTCGCATGAGGTGCCCAAAGTACTGGACTTTCAGCTTTAGCATCATTTCCTTCCAAAGAAATCCTAGGGCTGATCTCCTTCAGAATGTACTGGTGGGATCTCCTTGCAGTCCAAGGGACTCTCAAGAGTTCTCCAACACCACAGTTCAAAAGCATCAATTCTTCGGCGCTCAGCCTTCTTCACAGTCCAACTCTCACATCCATACATGACCACAGGAAAGACCATAGCCTTGACTAGATGGACCTTTGTTGAGCTTAGTTGATCTAAAAGTGCATCCCGGTTTTCCCATTAAATTTATGGAATCCACATCTCCAGGAATTATTCTAATGTTCAGCTAGATTTAAGAATCATTCTGGTAATAATGTATTATTGAAGAACAGAATTAAAATTTTATTGAAAGCCTAGCCCCAGAGGACATCTCCATCTCTGAATTGTTGAAGAAGAAATGCTAGTAGCTTTATATGTATTTGTGACATATTAATATTCCCTAAAACACAAATAAAGAGAATGAGTGTCAGATTTTAGAAATGTTTTTTCAAAGACCTTATTTTGTGTAAAAACAGAGAAATCCATGGTACATTTGGTTTTGTAATATGGGAGTTGAAAATGACTTTTCTTTCTCAGTGATCTGAAAACCTTGACTGTTTAAATAGAGATCATCCTTAGAAGTGAGATTTTACTTCCTGAATACTAATCTGAAGCGTTTAATGGTAGAAGAGAGAGGAAAGAGAACAGGCCTTAGAGCAGCATCTTCCCCCATCTTACTGGTGACTCAATTTTTTTTTAAATTGTACCAATTCCCAGAGAGACTCATTATAAAGCTAAGATTGAAGGAAGTGATTAATTCAAGAAAGTTGATATTGGTTTTGATGCACCAGAGACTTTTGTTTCATCTGCTGCAGTGTGAAAATAATGCTGTGGACTGCAAGCTAGAAGTAGGGAGAAATGACATGTCAGTCTTTTTGTACATATCTAACAATATATACATTTTTAAAATGCTGTTCATTTGTAAGAAAACCTATCTTTATTAGAAGGCTGGAAAGTGATCAACCATTTAATCTTTCTGTTTAGTAGGACAAATGAGTCCTTTTCAGAGATTCATGATAAAAGGTGATTGAGTATTAGTTTTTCTATAATTCTGAAATATATTCTCAATATAATAATTACATTTTCAGGATCTATATTTCATGTAATTAGTAACTGTTCCCTCCAACTGGTTCCAAATACTCATGACTTCCTTATGGAATAATACATTTGTAAGAAGAAATGATGCTTTAAAGCATTTATTTAGAAATTTAAGAATATTTTTTTTTCTCTAGCATTCATTGACATGCATACAATTAAATTTAAAAATACTCCCTTATGAGAAATCTCCTTTTTAGCTATGTCATTGAAAAACGTTCAACGAATCATTCTCTTGTGAAGGGTTATCAGTCCCATCACCTCTCTTGATTTAAGATCACCTACTATATAAATGTTTATCATTTTTTAATGTTACTAATTTATATTATAAACATTAATTCAAGATCATCCTGCTATTAGTTTCTTAGAGGTTATTTCCTAACTGAAATAAGATGTTAAGGCCCTATTTTTTCAATTAAAAATAAAATCACAGAAAATTAGATCCAAAGAATCCATACACTCATTATTTTATTGACATCAGTTCAGTTCAGTCAATCAGTTGTGTCTGACTCTTTGGGACCCCATGGACCACAGCATGCTGGGCCTCCCTCTCCATCACTAACTCCTGGAGTTTGTTCAAATTCATGTCTATTGAGTTGGTGATGCCATCCAACCATCTTATTCTCTGTTGTCCCCTTCTCCTCCTGCCCTCAATCTTTCCGAGCATCAGGGTCTTTTCAAATGAGTCAGCTTTTTGCGTCAGGCGGACAAAGTATTAGAGTTTCAGCTTCAACATCTGTCCTTCCAATGAACACTCAGGACTGAGCTCCTTTAGGATGGACTGGTTGGATCTCCTTGCAGTCCAAGGGACTCTGAAGAGTCTTCTCCAACACCACAGTTTAAAAGCATCAATTCTTTGGCGCTTAGCTTTCTTCACAGTCCAACTCTCACATCCATACATGACCACAGGAAGAACCATAGCCTTGACTATACAGACCTTTGTTGGCAAAATAATGTCTCTGCTTTTCAATATACTATCTAAGTTGATCATAACTTTCCTTCCAAGGAGTAAGCATCTTTTAATTTCATGGCTGCAGTCACCATCTGCAGTGATTTTGGAGCCCCCCAAAATAAAGTTTGACATTGTTTCCACCATTTCACCATCTATTTTCCATGAAGTAATAGGACCAGATACCATGAGCTTAATTTTCTGAGTGTTGAGTTTTAAGCCAACTTTTTCACTCTCCTCTTTCACTTTCATCAAGAGGCTCTTTAGTTCTTCTTCACTTTCTGCCATAAGGGTGGTGTCATATGCATATCTGAGGTTATTGATATTTCTCCCAGCAATCTTGATTCCAGCTTGTGCTTCATCCAGCCCAGCATTTGTCATGATATACTCTGCATATAAGCTAAGTAAGCAGTGTGACAATATATAGACTTGATGTACTCCTTTCCCAATTTGCAACCAGTCTGTTGTTTCATGTCCAGTCCTAACTATTGCTTCCTGACCTGCATACAGATTTCTCAGGAGGCAAGTCAGGTGGTCTGGTATTCCCAGGTTTATTGACATAATACTTGAGAATCAGAGAAGTGAAATGATGCTAATATAGTACCTAAGCGGAACTAGGGTAAGAAATCATTTTCTGAAAAACAGAGGTAAAGGACTCGACTTTATTGAATTTTCAGTTTTTGCCCTGAGAGACTGAAACTATATTCCCTACTTAACAAGAAAAAGAATCTGAAATCTGGGAGGTTAAGAAAACCTAATTTAGGTTCCCAAGATGGTGAATTTTAGAATTCAGATCATATCCCCTGTCTAAACCCAGGATATCTCCTTCTAAATCCCATGGAAAAGCAGTTATCTTTCAGTCACATGACTTTGAAGATCCGGCAGTCAGCACAAATAAAACAGAAGAAACTAAGTGATGTTCATTTAGGCTGTAGCATTTAAATAAGTCTGCACATTAATGGCACCCCACTCCAGTACTCTTGCCTGGAAAATCCCATGGATGGAGGAGCTTGGTGGGCTGCAGTCCATGGGGTCGCTAAGAATCAGACACGACTGAGCGAGTTCACTTTCACTTTTCACTTTCATGCATTGGAGAAGGAAATGGCAACCCACTCCAGTGTTCTTGCCTGGAGAATCCCAGGGACGGGGGAGCCTGGTGGGTTGCCGTCTATGGGGTCACACAGAGTCGGATACAACTAAAGCGACTCAGCAGCAGCAGCAGCAGCAGCACATTATAGTAGTAAGATCCAGTAAAAGCAAAGCAGGAAGAAATGATAAGAATGAAAAGAACTGAACATTTTCTTCCCTTCTTCCTCCTTCCCTCCCTCCCTCTTCTTCTTTCCTTTCTTTTTCTTCCTTTCATTTTTAAAAAATCCCTTCTTCTAGCTGTTTTTGAAGCCATTATAAGTATAAAAAAATAAACATGTAAATGTAAATGGTCTCTGATGTTATAACTGTATAGAGTGACTCACAAGAAGATGACTTGATTCATAAAGAAAGGTAGTTTGTTTTCAGCATACTGTATTTAATGTAACAGAATGAAATTCATTAAAAAAAAAGCTCTATAAAAATGTTAAAACATATATTTAAAAACACATTAGTTTAGAAATGAACACATCTGCTATTTCACATACCAGTGACACTAAATAATATTAATAGGCTATGCTATGCCTATTTGGGTATCAAGGCTATCCAGGGTATCAAGGCTTCCCTTGTGGCTCAGCTGGTAAAGAAACTGCCTGCAATGCAGGAGACCTGGGTTTGATCCCTGGGTTGGGACAACTCTCTGGAGAAGGGAAAGGCTACCCACTCCAGTATTCTGACATGGAGAATTTCATGGACTGTATAGTCCATGGGGTTGCGAAGAATTGAACACAACTGAACAACTTTCACTTTCATGGTATGCATCTGTTTTCTCTTGAAAAATCCTCTGTCACTTTATACTTTTTAATATTGGAAATATAAAGGTCAAAATGCTTATATTCTGTTTCCAAATGGTCTTCTGTGGTTTTTCTTTTCTTGAAGATATTAATTTATTAACATTATCATTTTAAAAGTTGTTGATTTTCTTGATTTAAAAAAATGTATATAACTTCAGTGTCTGTTACTACATATTCATGAGCCCTTATGTTTCCTATATTTTATAAATGATAGACTTAGCAACCCAGGAGGTAAAGAGATAAACCAAAACCTTCTCCCTCCTAATTAGCTTGAAGCTGTTATCATTTAATATCCTGACTGTTCTTTAAATCTTTTGATTATTTTTCACTTTTAACTTTAACCCTAAATATAGTTCAGAGAGAAAATGAGAGGGGAACAACAAATCCTCCTGATTTTGTGATGTTTGAAGCAATATTACATTTAGTCAATGAAGTGGTATGCTAATACACTTTGTCAGAAAAGCTGCCTGAATTTGACAGTAATCTTATTAAAAATATCCAGAAATAATTTGCTTTATGAAAGACAAAGCACTTTTCATTTTAGTTTAAATAAAACATTCCAGAGGATCCATTTTGATGTAAAATTTTATTAAAGTAACATTTAAAATGTAATTTTGTGTTTTTTAAAGAAAGTAAATTCTCTATTATCTTTTTTGGAAAGCAGATTTTAATACATGTATGAATTTTAAAGGAAGGCACTGACATGGCAGTTAAAAAGCATTTCTTCATAGCAAAAGTTAGAACTAATGTATTTTGCATAATGAGAAGTAATCCAAGATAAATGAATCAAATACATTATATATGATATAGCTGCATATATAGATAAAAGTAGATATGTGTACATATACACATTAGATATACAGATATGGACATAAATAAGGATAAACATATAGACAGATTAGAAAGGATTTTTGTTTTAATGTAGCTGCGATTCATGGGGTTGCAAAGAGTCGGACACGACTGAGCGACTGATCTGCTTTGATCTGATCTGATTATTAATTTAAACTTATGTAGCACCATATATCTTAAAGCTTAAGATTAAATAAAACATTTTGCAATTAGAGTGATGGAACTAAGATTTTGGATCTCAACCATGAGATGTTTGCTTATCAGCAATGTCATAAATGAAAAAAAATCATTATCATTACAAAAGTGGGCATTGGGAATATAGACAGGACAGCTGTTGTTCTTTAATTGTGACTAGATTAATAAAATTCAGTTTTTACAACCCATTTAAAGCTTATCACTGGGGAATACATTTTAGTACCACTTTGGGTGTCTTTTGGTTAATAAATTCTTGCCTTTTGAGTGTAAGTATTTGGCTTGAAATCCCAGATACAAGTTTATTAAAAATTGTAATAGTTCGTAGAGACTATAAAATGAAATGAAGTGCACAAAATGTGTGTTTCCGGTGCTTGACTTTAAAATGATTTTTTACATGACTAATTTCAATATTTTCAACTGAAGCAGACTGTTGTTGAATTTAAATGATTATTAAATATTTAACCAGAATGAGAAAGAGCAAGAGCAAAGGGGAGATGGAGAGAGAGAGAGGAAGGAAGGGAAGAAGGAGGGAGGGAGAGAGGGAGGGGTGGATGGAGGGAGATGTGAGGGGGCGAATCAAATTTTCTTTTAATTTCTTGATAGTTTTTCTGATAATAAAATAAGAAACGTGCCCTAAATTAACACACTATGTTAATATTTATGAATTCAATACTATTTATGTGAAGCAGTCTGTAATTTCAGATCCAAATTGTGGTAAAGCATCGTTAGTATAGTTAATAAGAACTCTGTGAAATAGTCTGTCAAAGTGTTTTTAAGAGGTGATAAAGATACAGATTTTTTTTAAAGCCAAAGCTTTTGGAATATGGCATTATTCTACTAAATATTTTCCCTCATTAAATAAATAGAATGAGAAAAAATACTTAATATTTCTATTAATGAATGAGCCTCCTTCTAAAAGTTCGATTTTTAATGCCAGTGAAGCAAAAAATGGGAGGCAGTGATGCAAGAGCAAGGTGCAGTGTTGGAGCAGGGCAAAGACCCCAAATTCTATAATTGCATGGAAACTGGCCTAAATGGAAGATAGGAATCCTTGTTTGCATTTCTTTCTCCTTTATAAAATAATCTTTGTGTCTGGATAAAATAAGGTTGATGGTGTGGAGATGAGGTAAAAGCCATAGAATTTCCACTGAGACAACTACAGAGACTACTGTAGTTCCGTGGGACTTCCTTGGTGGTGCAGTGGCAAAGAATCAACCTGCCAATGTAGGAGATGCAAGAGATGCAAGTTCGATCCCTGGGTCGGGAATATCCCCTAGAATAGGAAATGGCAACTCACTCCAGTACTCTGGCCTGGAAAGTTCTGTGAACAGAGGAGCCTGGTGGGCTATGGTCCATGGGGTTGCAAAGAATCAGACATGACTGAGAAAAATTGAGCCCAGGCACATAGTTCCATGTATGCTGGCAGAGTACACACGATTCCTGTGGATACTCAAATGAGAAGCAGGGGTCAAAATACTTGTGCTGGTTCTCAGAAAATCAAAGATCATGTAGCATGCCAGCTGAAGCCAGCCTGAGCAGTGAGGGCAAAGCCAAGGAAGAAACATGAGCTTGGGACACCCATTGCTTTTATAGCAATTGGTAAGCAAGACTGAGCGCAGAGAAACCAGATGCATCTCAGAACTACCTCATGCTTCCTATGATCTGACCTCACTTTTCAGAATTCCAGTTTCATAACCAGTCCTGAAAGGTGGCCTGAGTAAAAGAGTAGCCAAGCTCATGGGCTCAGCAAGACAATAAGAGCACAGGAGGCCTATGGTGACAGTTTCCCTATTTTTTTCTCTTTCATTATCCAGTTATTTAGTCGCTTAGTCATGTCTGACTCTTTGTGGCCCCGTGGCCTGCAGCTGGCCAGGCTTCGCTATCCTTCACCATCTCCTGGAGCTTGCTCAAATTCATATCCATTGAGTTGTTGATGCCATCCAATCATCTCATCCTCTGTCATTCCCTTCTCCTCCTGCCTTCATTCTTTCCCCGCATCAGGGTCTTTTCCAATGAGCTGGCTCTTTGCATCAGCTAGCCAACATATTGGAGCTTCAGCTTCAGCATCAGTCCTTCCAATGAATATTCAGGGTTGTTTACCTATAGGATTTACTGGTTTGATCTCCTTTCAGTCCAGGGGACTCTTTTTTTTTTTTTTTTAATTTTACTTTATTTAACTTTACAATATTGTATTGGTTTTGCCATACATCACAATGAATCCACCACAGGTATACACCTGTTCCCCATCCTGAACCCTCCTCCCTCCTCCCTCCCCATACCATCCCTCTGGGTCGTCCCAATGCACCAGCCCCAGGCATCCAGTATCAGGCATCGAACCTGGACTGGCGACTCATTTCAAATATGATATTATACATATTTCAATGCCATTCTCCCAAATCATCCCACCCTCTCCCTCTCCCAGAGTCCAAAAGACTGTTCTACACATCAGTGTCTCTTTTGCTGTCTCGTATACAGGTTTATTGTTACCCTCTTTCTAAATTCCATATACATGACTTAGTATACTGTATTTGTGTTTTTCTTTCTGCCTTACTTCACTCTGTATAATCAGCTCCAGTTTCATCCACCTCATTAGAACTGATTCAAATGTATTATTTTTAATGGCTGAGTAATACTCCATTGTGTATACGTACCACTGCTTTCTTATCCATTCATCTGCGGATAGACATCTATGTTGCTTCCATGTCCTGGCTATTATAAACAGTGCTGTGATGAATATTGGGGTACACGTGTCTCTTTCAATTCTGGTTTTCTCAGTGTGTATGCCCAGCAGTGGGATTGCTGGATCATAAGGCAGTTCTATTCCCAGTTTTTTGAGGAATCTCCATACTGTTCTTCATAGTGGCTGTACTAGGTTGCATTCCCACCAACAGTGTAAGAGGGTTCCCTTTTCTCCACACCCTCTCCAGCATTTATTGCTTGTAGAGTTTTGGATCGCAGCCATTCTGACTGGCGTGAAATGGTACCTCATAGTGGTTTTGATTTGCATTTCTCTGATAATGAGTGATGTAGAGCATCTTTTCATGTGTTTGTTAGCCATCTGTATGTCTTCTTTGGAGAAATATCTACCTAGTTCTTTGGCCCATTTTTTGATTGGGTCATTTATTTTTCTGGAATTGAGCTGTAGGTGTTGCTTGTATATTTTTGAGATTAGTTGTTTGTTGCTTCATTTGCTATTATTTTCTCCCATTCTGAAGGCTGTCTTTTCACCTTGCTTATAGTTTCCTTTGTTGTGCAGAAGCTTTTTAAGTTTAATTAGGTCTCATTTGTTTATTTTTGATTTTATTTCCAGTATTCTGGGAGGTGGGTCATAGAGGATCCTGCTGTGATGTATGTTAGAGAGTGTTTTGCCTATGTTTTCCTCTAGGAGTATTATGGTTTCTGGTCTTACATTTAGAGCTTTAATCCACTTTGAGTTTATTTTTGTGTATGGTCTTAGAAAGTGCTCTAGTTTCATTCTTTTACAAGTGTTTGACCAGTTTTCCCAGCACCACTTGTTAAAGAGATTGTCTTTAATCCATTGTATATTCTTGCCTCCTTTGTTAAAGATAAGGTGTCCATATGTGCTTGGATTTATCTCTGGGCTTTCTATTTTGTTCCATTGATCTATATTTCTGTCTTTGTGCCAGTACTATACTGTCTTGATGACTGTGGCTTTGTAGTAGAGCCTGAAGTCAGGCAGGTTGATTCCTCCAGTTCCATTCTTCTTTCTCAAGATAGCTTTGGCTATTCGAGGTTTTTTGTATTTCCATACAAATTGAGAAATTATTTGTTTTAGCTCTGTGAAGAATATCGTTGGTAGCTTCATGGGGATTGCATTGAATCTATAAATTGCTTTGGATAGTATACTCATTTTCACTATATTGATTCTGCCAATCCAGGAACAGGGTATATTTCTCCATCTATTAGTGTCCTCTTTGATTTCTTTCACCAGTGTTTTATAGTCTTCTATATATAGGTCTTTAGTTTCTTTAGGTAGATATATCCCTAAGTATTTTATTCTTTTCAATGCAATGGTGAATGGAATTGTTTCCTTAATTTCTCTTTCTATTTTCTCATTATTAGTGTACAGGAATGCAAGGGATTTCTGTGTGTTGATTTTATATTCTGCAACTTTACTATATTCATTGATGAGTTCTAGTAATTTTCTGGTGGAGTCTTTAGGGTTTTGTATGTAGAGGATCATGTCATCTGCAAACAGTGAGAGTTTTACTTCTTCTTTTCCAATTTGTATTCCTTTTATTTCTTTTTCTGCTCTGATTGCTGTGGCCAAAACTTCCAAAACTATGTTGAATAGTAATGGTGAAAGCGGGCATCCTTGTCTTGTTCGTAGCTTTAGAGGAAATGCTTTCAATTTTTCACCATTGAGGATAATGTTTGCTGTGGGTTTGCCATATATAGCTTTTATTATGTTGAGGTATGTTCCTTCTATTCCTGCTTTCTGGAGAGTTTTTGTCATAAATGGATGTTGAACTTTGTCAAAAGTTTTCTCTGCATCTATTGAGATAATCATATGGTTTTTATTTTTCAGTTTTTTCATGTGGTGTGTTACGTTGATTGATTTGCAGATATTGAAGAATCCTTGCATTCCTGGGATAAAGCCCACTTGGTCATGGTGTATGATCTTTTTAATGTGTTGTTGGATTCTGATTGCTAGAATTTTGTTAAGGATTTTTGCATCTATGTTCATCAGTGCTATTGGCCTGTAGTTTTCTTTTTTATGGCATCTTTGTCAGGTTTTGGTATTAGGGTGATGGTGGCCTCATAGAATGAGTTTGGAAGTTTACCTTCCTCTGCAATTTTCTGGAAGAGATTGAGTAGGATAGGTGTTTCTTCTCTAAATTTTTGGTAGAATTCAGCTGTGAAGCCGTCTGGACCTGGGCTTTTGTTTGTTGGAAGATTTCTGATTACAGTTTCAATTTCCATGCTTGTGATAGGTCTGTTAAGATTTTCTATTTCTTCCTTATCCAGTTTTGGAAAGTTGTACTTTTCTAAGAATTTGTCCATTTCTTCCACCTTGTCCATTTTATTGCCATATAATTGCTGATCGTAGTCTCTTATGATCCTTTGTAGTTCTGTGTTGTCTGTTGTGATCTCTCCATTATCATTTCTAATTTTATTGATTTGATTTTTCTCCCTTTGTTTCTTGATGAGTCTGGCTAATGGTTTGTCAATTTTATTTACCCTTTCAAAGAACCAGCTTTTGGCTTTGTTGATTTTTGCTATGCTCTCTTTTGCTTCTTTTGCATTTATTTCTGCCCTAATTTTTAAGATTTCTTTCCTTCTACTAACCTTGGGGTGCTTCATTTCTTCCTTTTCCAGTTGCTTTAGGTGTAGAGTTAGGTTATTTATTTGGCTTTTTTCTTGTTTCTTGAGGTATGCCTGTATTGCTATGAACTTTCCCCTTAGGACTGCTTTTACAGTGTCCCACAGGTTTTGGGTTGTTGTGTTTTCATTTTCATTCATTTCTATGCAGATTTTGATTTCTTTTTTGATTTCTTCTGTGATTTGTTGGTTATTCAGGAGCGTGTTGTTCAGCCTCCATATGTTGGAATTTTTAATAGTTTTTCTCCTGTTATTGAGATCTAATCTTACTGCATTGTGGTCAGAAAAGATGCTTGGGATGATTTCAATATTTCTGAACTTACCAAGGCTAGATTTATGACCCAGGATGTGGTCTATCCTGGAGAAGATTCTGTGTGCGCTTGAGAAAAAGGTGAAAATTCATTGTTTTGGGATGAAATGTCCTATAGATATCAATTAGGTCTAACTGGTCTATTGTATCGTTTAGAGTTTGTTTTTCCTTGTTAATTTTCTGTTTAGTTGATCTATCCATTGGTGTCAGTGGGGTATTAAAGTCTCCCACTCTTATTGTGTTATTGTTGATTTCTCCTTTCATACTTGTTAGTATTTGTCTTACATATTGTGGTGCTCCTATGTTGGGTGCATATATATTTATAATTGTTGTATCTTCTTCTTGGATTGATCCTTTGATCATTATGTAGTGACCTTCTTTGTCTCTTTTCACAGCCTTTGTTTTAAAGTCTATTTTATCTGATATGAGTATTGCTACTCCTGCTTTGTTTTGGTCCCTATTTGCATGGAAAATCTTTTTCCAGCCCTTCACTTTCAGTCTGTATGTGTCCCCTGTTTTGAAGTGGGTCTCTTGTAGACAACATATGTAGGGGTCTTGTTTTTGTATCCATTTGGCCAGTCTCTGTCTTCTGGTTGGGGCATTCAACCCATTTACATTTAAGGTAATTATTGATAAGTATGATCCCGTTGCCATTTACTTTATTGTTTTGGGTTCGAATTTGTACACTCTTTTTGTGTTTCCTGTCTAGAGAATGTCCTTTAGTATTTGTTGGAGAGCTGGTTTGGTGGTGCTGAATTCTCTCAGCTTTTGCTTGTCGGTAAAGGTTTTGATTTCTCCTTCATATTTGAATGAGATCCTTGCTGGGTACAATAATCTGGGCTGTAGGTTCTTTTCTTTCATCACTTTAAGTATGTCTTGCCATTCCCTCCTGGCTTGGAGAGTTTCTATTGAAAGATCAGCTGTTATCCTTATGGGAATTCCCTTGTGTGTTATTTGTTGTTTTTCCCTTGCTGCTTTTAATATTTGTTCTTTGTGTTTGATCTTTGTTAATTTGATTAATATGTGTCTTGGGGTGTTTCGCCTTGGGTTTATCCTGTTTGGGACTCTCTGGGTTTCTTGGACTTGAGTGATTATTTCCTTCCCCATTTTAGAAAAGTTTTCAACTATTATCTCCTCTAGTATTTTCTCATGGTCTTTCTTTTTGTCTTCTTCTTCTGGGACTCCTAAGATTCGATTGTTGTAACGTTTAATATTGTCCTGGAGGTCTCTGAGATTGTCCTCATTTCTTTTAATTCGTTCTTTTTTCTCCTCTGATTCATTTATTTCTACCATTCTATCTTCTAATTCACTAATTCTATCTTCTGCCTCTGTTATTCTACTATTTGTTGCCTCCAGAGTGTTTTGGATCTCATTTATTGCATTATTCACTATATATTGACTCTTTTTTATTTCTTCTAGGTCCTTG
This sequence comes from Tragelaphus eurycerus, assembly GCA_935064755.1. Taxonomy (NCBI): domain Eukaryota; kingdom Metazoa; phylum Chordata; class Mammalia; order Artiodactyla; family Bovidae; genus Tragelaphus; species Tragelaphus eurycerus. Next base: position 1,563,573 of record CAKXYN010000064.1, read on the forward strand.
TTAAACCTTTCTTGCATCTTCTCAATGCTTTTCTCCAGGCTATTTATCTGTGATTCCATTTTGATTTCCAGATTTTGGATTAATTTCACTATCATTATTCGGAATTCTTTTATCAGGTAGATTTGCTATTTCTTCCTCTTTTGTTTGGTTTGGTGGGCATTTATCCTGTTTCTTGACCTGCTGGGTATTCTTCTATCTCTTCATCTTGTTTAAATTGCTGAGTGGGTTGTCCTTACTGTATTCTGGCAGTTTGTGGCGTTCTCTTTATTGTGGCATTTCCTCACTGTGTGTGGGTTTGTACAGGTGGCTTGTCCAGGTTTCTTGGTTAGGGAAGCTTGTGTCGGTGTTCTGGTGGATGGAGCTGGATTTCTTCTCTCTCCTTTAGAAGACAATGGGTTGCTTTTCTGGGTGCCTAATGTCCTCTGCTGGCATTCAGAAGTTGTTTTGTGGAATTTACTTGGCGTTTAAATGTTCTTCTGATGAATTTGTGGAGGAGAAAGTGTTCTCCCTGTCCTATTCCTCCGCCATCTTAGCTCCTCCCCTGGTCCAGGGGACTCTTAAGTGTCTTCTCCAATACAACAGTTCAAAAGCATCAATTATTTGGTGCTCAACATCCTTCCTTTTGTTATCCAGGGGTTCCCCCAATTTTCCTCCTATAATAAATCTGTTCCAAACCTCATTCCCTTCACATCATCCAGAAAGGCAAAAATTCTAATAATGTATTGTCCCAGGAAAGCTATGTTCCTTAACTCACATTTGTGCTCTCTGTTTGAGGTCATGCTGATATGTCTTGGTTTGAAGAATCCTTATCATTTCCTGTTGAGTCCAATATATTACTAATACCCATTACATCATTTCATTCCTCTTCTTTGCAAGTAATTCTCAATTTTCAAAAATTTTCTTAGATTTAAACCCTCCTAGTTTTTGCTTAAAGTGTGCTTAACAAGATAAAGTAGAAATACAAATTTCTATTATTGACAAAGATCTTTTCTAACAGTTTACCTACATTCTAACAAATGTTATTAATAGAATCAGCTGGCATATGTAAATATAATGCAACTAAACTTACTTAAAATGGTAACTTTGGGCTTTAATTTTTTAAAAAGCATGTAATTAACTTGCTTTTAAAAAGTTGAAGTGCAGTAAACACTAATTCAATAAATCCAGTGGAAGGGTCTTTGGCCCGGGGACACTAGTGACACTGTATAAAGTTGACTGGTTTAGCTGGCTAATAGATAGCTTCTTTTAACCTCATTAATTTATATATGTGTCTTCTGTGAAAAAAGTCACGCCTTGTTGAAAATTCTTCCTAAATAAGGACTTTTTTTCTTTAATTAACATATATACACATTTAATACTTTTTTCATGGGAAAGAAGATGGAAAATCAATTCCATATTATGGCCAGAAAAACAGTCAGCTGGAGAAAGGAGACGAGAGAGAGGAAGAAGGAGAGACTGACTTACTCACTGTCCTCTAATTTTTTCTTGTAGACTGAGGGAAGTAGAATCAGTGTATTTGATGTTTTGTTTCCTAATAATTGGGTGACTTTGGCTACAGGAATTTACATTTGTGAGATACCTTCCTAATGTATAAACCTGGGATGATAATAAATACTATTATGGATTGGCATAAAGAATATTTGAGGATTAGTTGTGGTTTGTGTCAAGTTCCTAACACCTTATGCCTACTTGGTATTTAATAAATGGTCACCATTATTGTTGATGCAACTGTATTATCCTTTGAAAATAAGGCCCTGAACACAATAGAAGTTTCTGTGGCCCAATAAATCAGAAAATATTAAAGAGAAGAGAAACATTCTCTTCTGAGATTGATACATAACTTATACTACACTGGAGATTTTTAAGGATTGATGGCAAAGAAACAGTTGAAAAAATACTTGTTTTTATCCGAGTCAGCCTAACATACATTAAAGAGTTGGCAGCAATTGCTGTGCACACCCATTGTTTAAAGGTGCAATCCTTTGATGAGGTCTTAAGAAAATGATACATGTTTCCAAGTTTTTTGCATTTTAGAAGAAATTCCCTTAAAATAATGAAAATACCATTTGAAGATGATGATTTCTCCATGATGATTTCTTTCCTCAGGCCCTTTTGCTTCTCTGAAACTGACTCTGTGCCTTGTGATGCTAGGGCTGATGCTGAAGTAGTATGACATATTACATATTAAACTAAAATATGAAAGTCTTGCTCAAATAAAAGAAATAAGATGCAAAGTTTTAATTAGAAGCTATTTTTAAAGGCTTTAAAAAATTCTTTCTTTTATTTTTTCGGTTTCACTGGGCCTTTGTCGCAGCACATGGGCTTTTTCTAGTTGTGGCAACTGGGGGCTGCTCTTTGTGGTGGTGCATGGGTTTGTCCCTGTGGTGGCTTCTGTTGTTGTGGAGCATAGGCTCTAGGAGCACAGGCTTCAGTAGTTGCAGCTCAAGGGCCCCAGAGCACAGGGCTTCAGTGTGCTCTAGTTGTGTCACACAGGCTCGGTGGTTGTGGCTCTCGGGCTCTAGAGCACAGGCTCAGAAATTGTGGTGCACGGGCTTAGTCAATCCGAGATTTGTGGAATCTTCCCAGACAAGGGATGGAATCTGTGTCCCCAGATTCTTATCTACTGCACCACCGGGGAAGTCCAATTAAAAGCTACTAATTAAGAATGAACCTTTTGGAAATTCACTTCTAGCTGCTGGGCTAGGTTGTATTTCCCACAGTGTGTTCATAGAGGAGTGTATTTCTAAAGATATGCTATATTCTGCCTATAGCTTATGTGCTTTTATATTTTGAAATAGATCTTATGATAAGCAATTACATAATTCTGACATAATCCCTACAGCCTGTTTTAAGCCCTTTTGAATATGTCAGTAAACAAATATTGAAATATTCATATGGCAATTTCATGTCCATATTTAAATGTATTGTGTTTTTTAGAAGAATGTTGCTACTTTGGGAATATGCAAATAAAAGATGAAAATGTTTGAGTTCTGAACTATTAGATAAAAAACTCATATTTAATGCACATAATGTGAGCTTTCTAGGGATAAGGAGTATTTTTCAACAAATTGGATTTATTTAGTGCATATATTGTAAACATTCCACAAATGCTTGTGATATTTCATTTGTCATCTTCATGGATCTAAGGTGCTAACTTCACACTACTTCACACTACTTCATAAGTAGCTTCCACAACATTTGTGATGTTTTTGATGGAATGATAGACCTATTTTGCAGTAAATTTCCACTATGAAATTCATGGTAAAGCATATTCTATAAATGTTAGCATACATATTATATCATCTTCAGTGCTTCTTAAAATTTGTCCCCTTAAGAATAACTTGGAGAAGTTTGCTAAAAATGGGGATTTTGAGAGTTTGTTTAACATGCAGATTCTTGAGCCCACCCATTCAGATTCTCATCCTGAAGGGTGCAGAATCTGACTTTTCACAAAGTCCAGAGTTGACTTGTGGAGGTAGTTTTAGCAAAGATTGAGAAGCACTGCTGTCCAATATTTGAAAAGAAAATCATTTACTAGCTTAAAGTATGTAATTCTTTTTCAAAGAGCTCATTGTGTCAGTTTTACCTGTTTACTCATGTTCTAAGTACTCTTCCAGTTTCACACTCTAAGTAGGAGATATCTTTTCTACTTTTTCTCATTTAACCACCAGTTTGTATGTATGTCTTAGGAGGAAGTTTTGGGCTTGACAAAACTATAACCTAGTTCATCAGACTTTAGCCTTTTAAGATTAGTCCCACAAAACAATTAAAAACATGGTTTTCTGCTTTAAGTGTTTAACTCAGTTTTAATTAGAAACCTTCCACTTTTATTTATGTCGTACCCCTTCATCTCCATTGACATTGAGACAGTCTTCAGTGGGGCACAATGAATATGCCTTCATTTGCATACTCATAGTGGAAAATTCTAAGAGTAAAGATATAATTAAGTTTCAAGGATTGTTCTGTAGCCAAGAGTACATTTATAAACCAATTTGGAATTTCTCCTATAAGATATCTGTGGATCTAAGAGGTTAACAAGTGGAGATTTACGGTTTCAAAATGAATGTAAATGGAAGTATAAATTTGTGGGTTTTGGTTATTGTTTAGTAGCAGTCAACCAGTTTTCAAGAGAATGATTCTTTGTAGAGGTGATTCTTGGGATGTGGTATGATGAGTAGAAGCTATGTCAACATACATATTGCTGGGAACCTTTCAGAAATGTTCTGATTGAAACTGTGGTGATATTGGTTGATAGCACAAAGCCTCAAGCATAAGTATTAAGTGTAATGCCTCAGTGAAGATGTTGGTTTCTGAAGCAGCATGCCAGGAATGACTTGTGTTTTCCTTATTTTTTTTTTAATTGTATTTTTGCTTCCCTGAAACAGGTGTGGTTGGATCTGTTTGAATAGAAGAACAGTATTGAAGTTGTATTGCCTCATGGATTATTTACCCTTTATCCTTAAACATCTCCCTTTCTTGCCCTTTGTCTTCAGCCTATTTTGTCTAATCAACTGCAATCTGACCTCTCCTTTCACTACCACATTGAAACTACTCCCACTGAATCACTAGTGACTTTTAATTGCTAAACCCAAAGGAAGATTTCCAAGTCTCAGTGAGTGCTGTACCAAGTCATATAGGAAAACTGCGGTAAAGGAAAAAGGCGTGGACCTAGATCTCCTTATTAAAATATTTTCCCATGTTCTCAAATAACTGGAAAAAGTTACTAATAGCTCTATCAAAAAAAAAAAAAAAGCCTATATATAAGCTCCATCCTGCCCCATCTATTGGCAGACCATTGTCAGCCCCATATACCTACTGGGGGCAGGGTTGGGGGCGGGAAGCAAAGTCTTCCGAGGTCTACGAACTGCAGACTGTGGGCATGTACAGTCAGATCAGATCAGATCAGTTCAGTCGCTCAGTCGTGTCCGACTCTGCGACCCCATGAATCGCAGCACGCCAGGCCTCCCTGTCTATCAACAACTCCCAGAGTTCACTCAGACTCATGTCCATCGAGTCAGCGATGCCATCCAGCCATCTCATCCTCTGTCATCCCCTTCTCCTCCTGCCCCCAATCCCTCCCAGCATCAGAGTCTTTTCCAATGAGTCAACTCTGCGTGAAGTGGCCAAAGTACTGGAGTTTCAGCTTTAGCATCATTCCTTCCAAAGAAATCCCAGGGCTGATCTCCTTCAGAATGGACTGGCTGGATCTCCTTGCAGTCCAAGGGACTCTCAAGAGTCTTCTCCAACACCACAGTTCAAAAGTGTCAATTCTTCGGTGCTCAGCCTTCTTCACAGTCCAACTCTCACATCCATACATGACCACAGGAAAAGCCATAGCCTTGACTAGGCGAACCTTTGTTGGCAAAGTAATGTCTCTGCTTTTGAATATGCTATCTAGGTTGGTCATAACTTTCCTTCCATGGAGTAAGCATCTTTTAATTTCATGGCTGCAGTCACCATATGCAGTGATTTTGGAGCCCAGAAAAATAAAGTCTGACACTGTTTCCCCATGTATTTCCCATGAAGTGATGGGACCAGATGCCATGATCTTGTTTTCTGAACGTTGAGCTTTAAGCCAACTTTTTCACTCTCCACTTTCACTTTCATCAAGAGGCTTTTTAGTTCCTCTTCATTTTCTGCCGTAAAGGTGGTATCATCTGCATAAATGAGGTTATTGATATTTCTCCTGGCAATCTTGATGCCAGCTTGTGTTTCTTCCAGTCCAGCATTTCTCATTATGTTCTCTGCATAGATGTTAAATAAGCAGGGTGACAATATACAGCCTTGATGTACTCCCTTTCCTATTTGGAACCAGTCTATTGTTCCATGTCCAGTTCTAACTGTTGCTTCCTGACCTGCATACAAATTTCTCAAGAAGCAGATCAGGTGGTCTGGTATTCCCATCTCTTTCAGAATTTTCCACAGTTTGTTGTGATCCAAAGGCTTTGGCATAGTCAATAAAGCAGTAACACAGGGTAATAGCGCCAACAACCACCCGTTTTTATTCAAAGTTGTGATATGTTGGAAAAAAGTTGTGATATTTTGTTCACTATGGATTATTTTGCATTCACTTTTACTTTTAAAGTGATTTATTTAAATATTATTTTTATTCATTACAGAATTTTTGATCTCCCTTAACTTTTTATGCCCGTGGTGAGTGCTTCCCTCACCTTGTCTTGTCCCAGCCCTGCCCATGGTATTGGGCCCCTTCGTGAACCTGATAGTATTATTCTCTCTTAAGTCTGTCCTCTCTGAGTTTCTGTGACATTGTTGTCTTGCGAGTCCTTTCCTTCATCATCAAATGTTAGTTCTCAGTACCTTTCTTGGACTCTCTTCTTCTAGCCCTTCAGTTTTTGGTGCCTCCAGTGGCTGATTCTCATTGTTCTAACTGTGCCTTTGTTTATGGTTTTCTGTCTGCACTCACTCATCTCCACTGCCATTGCTTTTCCCCACACACATTTTTTTATGGCTAAACAGTTACAATAGGCTGCTAATTAAGTTCCTCTAATCTCCACACTTGCCCCTTTCTGGTCTACAATATAGGTAGAATAATTTTTTTCTAAAGTGAATATATAATTCATGTATTTATTAACTGACTATTTATTTTGTTTTTTTATTTCCTGTATTTTAGAAATTGTTTTAGATTCTAGGGAATAATCAGTAAATGAAAGAAATTTTCATTTCTTGAAAATTATGTCTTAATTTTATTTGAATACTGTTGTGGTCTTATTTTAAATGTTGTATTCAATTTTAGCCTACATGTATGCCTGTAGAGTGGATTTGGGTGGAAAGGTTTATTTCCTCCTTTTCTCATATTTTGATTGTACAATATTTGACTATTGTTACTTTTCAGTTATATATGAATTGCTAGAATCCTGGATTCTGCTTTCTAAAAGAAATACATTTTTATTTAGAATGTGGAAACCATTACCCACTGACTTGTTAGTACTTAAGATTTCCTTTCACTCACAGAAATAAAGGATGATATAATAATTACCATTTTCCTTTACTCATTATTTCTGTGTTTTATACATATTGTTAATTATTTTCTAAGTCTCAGAGTGTATGTGCTGCCATAGTCTTTAAACAATTGTAATTGAGTCTGGTGACCTGTTTTGTTTGGCTCACACTATATGTGGCTTTCTTTGATTTTATTCAGTTGTTTTAAATAAATAGACTTGTTTTCATTTTATTCAATTTTTAAAAAATGAATACACTTTATTTTCATAGCAGTTTTAGGCTCACAGTAAAAGTCAACAGAAAGCAGAGAGTTCCCATGTATCCTTTCACCACAGGGACAATGTGCAGCCTTTCTGAACATCAACATTCCACCCCAGTGTGTTACAATTGGTAAACCAACATTGACACATCATTATCAACAGTTTGCATTAGGGTTAACACGTTTGTGTTGTTCTACTGATTTAACAAAGGTATCATGTCATGTGTCCACAATTATATATCTTACAAAATAGTTTCCCTGCTCAAAAATCCTCTGAGCTCCACCTGTTCATCTTTACTTCCCACTAAACCCTTGATGATCACTGATCTTTATACTGTTTCTATGAATTTGCATTTTGCAGAATGTATTATACTTGTAATCATACAGTATGTAGCTTTCAGATTATCTTCTTTCACTTGGTGATACGCATAGTTTATTATATATTGTTGCAGCTTTATACTTCATTTCTTTTCAGGGCTGAATGAAATTCCATTGGCTGAATATACCATTATTTATTCATCTATTTATCTATTTAAGGACATCTTAATTGCTTCCAAGTTTTGACAGTTATGAATGAAACTGCTATGAATATCTGTGTGCACGTCTTTGTGTGGACATGTTTTTTGACTCATTTGAGTAAATACCAAAGAGCACAATTGTTGGGTCTTTTGGTAAGAGTGTGTTTAGTTTTTTAAGAAACTGGCAAACTTCTTACAAAGTAGCTGTACCATTTTGCATTCCACCTAGAAATTAATGAAAGGTCCCATTGCTCCATATCTTCATTAGTATTGTTGGTGTTTGGATTTAGTCATTCTAATAGATATGTAGTGGTATCTCATTGTTTTAATTTGCAGTTCCCTAATGATGCATGATATTGTACATCTTTTCCTATGCTTATTTCCACCTGTATGTATATCTTCTATGGAAAGTGTCTGCTCAGATCTTTTGCCCATTTTTTCATTGGGCCATTCATTTTCTTATTATTGAATTTTAAGGATTTTTTTGTACATTTTGATTAAAAGATCTTTTGTGGCTGCCTTTTCATTCTCTTGACAGTGACATTCACAGGGTGGAAGATTTTTAATTTAATGAAGTCCAACTTCATTAAAGTTGGCAATCCACCCCACTCCAGTACTCTTGCCTGGAAAATCCGTGGACAGAGGAGCCTGGTGGGCTGCAGTCCATGGGGTCGCCAAGAGTCAGATATGACTGAACGACTTCACTTTCACTTTTCACTTTCATGCATTGGAGAAGGAAATGGCAACCCACTCCAGTGTTCTTGCCTGGAGAATCCCAGGGATGGGGGAACCTGGTGGGCTGCCGTTTATGGGGTCGCACAGACTCGGACACAACTGACGCGACTTAGCAGCAGCAGCAGACAATAAAGTAAAATACAAAGATGAAGAAAAATCACTCCTAACCCCTCATCCAAAATAATCTTTTAACATATTTATATATCCTCCTAGTCTTTTCTATGGATACATTTTTTCCCAAAACTGAAATCATACTTAATATTGCTTCCTCCACTTTTCCCTCTGACCTATTGTTTTATGGATCCATTATACCTACTTCACATGGCTTTGACTTTGCCCTCAAGGACCATATAGCTTAGGTGAAGAAATAAAGTATAAGTAAACAATACAGCGGAGAAGGCAATGGCACCCCACTCCAGTACTCTTGCCTAGAAAATCCATGGATGGAGGAGCCTGGTAGGCTGCGATCCATGGGGTCACTAAGAGTCGGACACGACTGAGTGACTTCACTTTCACTTTTTACTTTCATGCATTGGAGAAGGAAATGGCAACCCACTCCAGTATTCTTGCCTGGAGAATCCCAGGGACAGAGGAGCCTAATGGGCTGCTGTCTATGGGGTCGCACAGAGTCGGACATGACTGAAGCGACTTAGCAGCAGCAGCAGCAACTTATTATATCTTTTCTAATGGGTCATGCTGTTAGTGTTGTATCTAAAAAGTCACTGTCAAACCTAGGTTTTCTAGATTTTCTTCTATGTTCTAGGAGTTTCATAGTTTTGCATTTTACATTCAGGTCTATGACTTGAGTTTTTTGAAGATTCTAATTTCTGTATCTCCATTTTTGGGCATCTAATTGTCCCAATACCATTTGCAAAAAGGCTATTATTTCTTAACTGATTGCCTCTGCTCCTTCATCAGAGATCAGTTGTATTTGTGTGAATCTATTTCTGGGCTCTTTATTTTGTTCCATTGATCTATTCATCCATTCTTCCACCAAACACAGTCTAGAATTGATGCTTTTGAACTGTGGTGTTGGAGAAGATTCTTGAGAGTCCCTTGGACTGCAAGGAAATCCAACCAGTCCATCCTAAAGGAGATTGGTCCTGGGTGTTCATTGGAAGGACTGATGTTGAAGCTGAAACTCCAATACTTTGGCCACCTGAGGCAAAGAGCTGACTCATTTGAAAAGACCCTGATCTTGGGAAAGATTCACGGCAGGAGGAGAAGGGGATGACAGAAGATGAGATGGTTGGATGGCATCACTGTCCAAATGGACATGGGTTTGGGTGGACTCTGGGAGTTGGTGATGGACAGGGAGGCCTGGTGTGCTGAGGTTCATGGGGTCACAAAGAGTTGGACACAACTGAGCGACTGAACTGAACTGAACTGAATTTACTATAGTTTTATTATAAGTCTTGAATTCAGATAGTATCTGTCCTCAGACTTTGTTCTGCCTTAATATTATGTTTACTTTTCTCTATCTTTTATCTTTCATTATGAACTTTAGAATCAATTTGTCAATATTTATACAAAAATTTACTAGAATTTTGATTAGAATTATACAAAATCTATAGATCAAGTTGAGAAGAAATGATATTTTGATAATATTAAATCTCCTATCAATAAATGTGGAATATCTATTTTGTTTTTTATTTTGTTCATCAGAGTATTATAGTTGTCATAGTATGGATCTTGTACATATCCATGTCTTTAATTTGGGGTATATAATATAAATAGTATTGTGTTAATTCCAAATTTCTCATGTTTATCACTGGTATTCATATATTTAGGAAAGCAACTGGCTTTTCTATATTCATCTTGTATGTGAACTTTTTATATAATTGCTTATTAGTTCCAGGAGTTTTGGTTGACTTTTTTCAGATTTTATCCATAGCCAATCATATCATCTGTGAACAGTTTTACTTATTTCTTCCCACTCTGCATAATTGTTTTACCTGTTGTTTTCCTTCCCTTTCTCACTGTATTATCTAGTACCTCCAGTATGATGTTGGAAAGAATAATGAGAGGGGATATCCTTGTTTTGTTCTTGATCATAGCTGGATAGCATCTTGTTTCTCATCATTAAGTATGATGTTAGTTGTTGGATTTTTTAGATATTCTTTGTCAAATTGAATAGGTTCTCAAGAATCCACCTGCAATGCAGGAGACCTGGGTTCAATCCCTGGGTTAGGAAGATCCCCTGGAGAAGGGGAAAGGTTACCCATTCCAGTATTCTGGCTTGGAGAATTCTATGTACTGTATAGTTTATGGGGTCACAAACAGTTGGACTCAACTGAGTGAATTTCACTTTCACTTTCATGTACTTTTAATTTGTTGAGAGGTTTATCATGAATGAATTTTGAATTTTGTCCAATAATTTTTCTTCATCTTTTGATGTGATCATGTAATTTTACTTCCTAGACTGTTGATGTGATGGAGTGCATAACTGGTTTTTAAATGTTGAACCAGCCTTCTATATCTGAAATAAATTCTACTTGATCATGTTGTATGATTATTTACTATACAATGCATTTTTAAAAATATGTTTGTAAAAAACATTTATAAATTGAGACATTCCCTGCATTTATTTTGGTCATATTTGAAGAAGACCTGATATTCCTGGACTTATCATCTGACATGGCAACAGTCCTTGTAACTATTTGTTTTATGTCCAGATACTTCATTAATTTATGTTACCTGGCTCAAACAGTCTTAAATATCCTCCTCGTTTGGAGATGGTTGGGGACGCTCCAAGTTACCTGATCTCTATGTTGCCTAAACCTTTGCATATTGTTGAAACTTTTCATTCCTTTCCCCTTGGGACCCTATTTTCTTCTGATGTTATTTCCACTATATATATATATATATATATATATATATATATATATATAATTATTTTTTTTTACCTGCCTCCCTCATGGATCTCCTTTTTATCCCTTTTTATAAGTTGGCTCTTCTCTCTTTGGCCCTTTTCTCTCTATATACTCAAGAGCAGGTGATCATCCATATTCTGTTTTTCAGATCCTTGAATCCCTACTATCTCCTTCTTCCCAGACTACTTGGTTCTATTATTATTTATGTTTTTATTGGTCTCAAGGAGCCATAGGAAACAACAAAGAATAAGAATAATGACTTGTCACAGGCCTTTAAAGGGAATGGTGAGTCACAAATTTGAAATGGCAATGATAGATGGAAGGAAGGGATGAAAAAGAATATATATCATAGAAACATATTGACTGTCTAGAAATGTATTTAGTTTATTTTTGCTAGTCTAGTCACAGTCTTAACTGACAGGGAAACAGATGAAATCCCAAAAACTCCTATTTGACACTGTAAGATTGTCCTAAAATTAAATGTAGTCACAGAGACCAGCTTTGCCAGGAAACAGGAAATGCTCTTTAGATTTTTCATTATTATAGGATGATGATGAGATGTCTATATCTATTAATATCTGTTTCTATCTCTATCTGTCTAACTATAATAGCAGGCTATTATAACACCTATACTGTAGAATATTATTTGGCAATAAAAAGGAATAGAGTACTGATATATGCTATGATGAACCTTAAAACTATTATGTTAAGTAAAAGACATCAGAAAGCAAAGGTCACGTGTTGTATGATTAAAGTGTCACAACCCATAGAGACAAAAGTCAATCACTGGTTGCCTGGGATTGGGAGTGGGGATTGACTACAAATGAGCACAAAGTAAGTTTCCAAGATAAACAGAAGTGTTCTAAAACTGGGCTATGATGATTATTACATTCTTGTGTAAATTTACTAAAACTCACTGAGTTATCTACATTAGATGCATTACATAAATTATATCCCAGTAAATCTTCTTAAATAACAGGACCTATTTTTTTTTTTTGGTATGCATTTATTAGACATAGTGAGGCTAAATAAGGTGCACCAGTACACACAGCTAATAAATATCAGGACTAGAATTTGAACCCAAATAGTCTCTCTCTAGGGCACATGACAGCATTTTTCATAAATTACCAGATTTTTAATCCTTGATATAATGTTGTGAGATGATATAACTATATAATTTTCTCATTTTACAAATGAAGAAATAAACCTAAGAGTTAAATAACTTGCCAAAGTTATTGCTCATGTTTTAACTGGAAATGAAATCCAGAGAGATTGACTTATGTTTCGATGGCATCACTGACTCGATGGACATGAGTTTGAGCAAGCTCTGGGAGTTGCTGATGGACAGGGAATCCTGGCATGCTTCAGTCCATGGGGTTGCAAAGAGATGGACATGACTGAGCGACTGAACTGAACTGACTTATAACTTACATCTGTAATCCTTTTGTGTTAATTGAGCAGGCAGCAATATCTCTGAAGCAACAAATTTGAATTTATATGATAAACAGCTGTTAGGAAAGTATGAAATCCAGAAAGTAGCTTCGTGTTTTACTGATAACTTTTTGGGCTACCTGACTTGGATCAAGAACTTGACATAGAGCACAAAGCCTAGAAGCCTAGTAACCATCCAATTACTGACAACTGATCTGGAAGGAAGAGTCAGGTTTCTTTTACCTTGGGGGAGAATAATCACTTAATTCCTTCGTCAATCTTATGAAGGAACTGACTGATTTTTAATAAGCCTTCATCTCCAGGACATAAACCCTGGAAGAAACAATCTCCAGAGGGGAGGTGTTCACTTATTCATTTAGTATTTATTGATTACCAACTTTTTTTTTTTTTTTTTTTGAAATTCAAATCCAACTAGTTTATTATTCTAGAGTCCATACTCTTTTCTAATTTTATTGGTTTTGACAATTAGATATCTTTAATACACATTTTTATTCCATTGCCTTTTTTTAAATTTTATTTTATTTTTTAACTTTACAATATTGTATTGGTTTTGCCATATATCAAAATGAATCCGCCACAGGTATATCTGTTCCCCATCCTGAACCCTCTTCCTTCCTCCCTCCCCATACCATCCCTCTGGGTCGTCCCAGTTCACCGGCCCCAAGCATCCAGTATCGTGCAGCGAACCTGGACTGGCAACTTGTTTCATATATGATATTATACATGTTTCAATGCCATTCTCCCAAATCATCCCACCCTCTCCCTCTCCCACAGAGTCCAAAAGACTGTTCTATACATTAGTGTCTCTTTTGCTGTCTCGTATACAGGGTTATTGTTACCATCCTTCTAAATTCCATACATATGTGTTAGTATACTGTATTGGTGTTTTTCTTTCTGGTTTACTTCACTCTGTATAATAGGCTCCAATTTCATCCATCTCATCAGAACTGATTCAAATGTATTCTTTTTAATGGCTGAGTAATACCAACTTTGGTGTTATGTATTGTACTGGGGCATTGCTAGTGATTAAATATGGTTTTAACTATACTAATTTTATAAATGAATATACTATCTTTTAAAAGAACTTTTCCTTGAATTTAGCATTTCTAGTGAAATATTCAAGAGTAATTTTTATTTGTTAATTATTTATTTTATCTCATTTTCCTCTTATTTTGAAAAAATAAAAACTGTACAAATTAATATGATATAATAGTAAAAACAATCTTCAGAGCATTTTCATAGCCTCACAGTTTTTTAATGTGTGTGAAATCACGACAGACATGCAAAAGATCTAACTTAAGAGTAAAAGGAAAAAACAAATAGTTCATTTAGTACACCTTACAATCATTTCCTATGAATAATTTCCTATAGTATTTTGGCAAAATGGGCCCTTATCTAATTTTAAATAACTCAATTGAAGAAATTTCAACTGAAGGTTGATTCTAGAGGCTAGATTTGCTGTGAAAGGTTTATAATACTTAGCCTAATTTTCCACTCCTTAAAATTTTAGAGCATTATTCCTAATTGCTTTCTGTCACCCACTCCCCCTCTGCTGCTTCCTGTTTGATGCTGGTTATGACTTGCTGTCCTTTTAGGTAGGTATTAGGTCTCCCCACTGTGAATTATTTCTGAATTAAGCCTAGTTTTAATCTTTACAAAAGCTGATAGTTCCTATATAGAGATAACTATATATTCTTCCTCTTTGAATTGAACTGTGTTATACATGAGACTGGGCTTCCCTAGTAGCTCAGTGGTAAAGAATCACCTGCAATGAGGGGTTTGCAGGAGACCCATATTTGGTCCCTGGGTTGGGAAGATCCCCTGGAGGAGTGTATAGCATTCCACTCCAGTATTCTTGCCTAGAGAATCCCGTGGACAGAGAAGCCTGGTGGGCTATGTTCCATAGCGTTGCAAAGAATCAGACAGGACGAAGTCACTGTGCATGCACTCATATATAAGGGTCCCAAATCAATCCTTGATTTAAATGTGTGAACTTTAAGTCTTAAATCAGAATTCTAACAGATCATCTGAACCATCATCAATCATTTACTGAATTCATAGGTATGAAATCCAGGCCCATACAGAGGATAGGAATGCTTTTCCTATTTTCCATAGATAGATGTCAAAATGGAAGCATGCTTTAATGGACATTGAATAAAATGCTTTATAGATTTTAAGCATATATAATCTGGGTGCCATTTATCAAAAAATAAATAATGGTTATACTGTTGTGTGGAAGCGTAATGATTTTTTTATGACTAGGAAATTGAACTTTCTAGAGGCTATCAGTCAATAGTTTATTTTTATTGATTGATATGTTTCTTTTAACCTTTATATAGAGACTCTTCAATAGATTAAATAATTTTACTGTTTCTTGAAATAGCTGCTGAGCTTTTAGCATTAAATATAAAATATTGTGACAAGGGTCTTTCCAGAAAAAAAAAAAAAAAAACTTCATTACACTTATCTCTTATCAATATGTTGCCATTATTTTTATAGATTATAACCCTATTGTATCATAGCTCTAGCTGCTATTGCTAATCTCTATTTTGGAGAGAAATAGTGAAGAAGGGGGTATTACTGTAAAGTTAAACAAATATTAGTTCATGAAAATTGTATAATTATATAATGCAATTAATTTTCCAGAGGAAATGCTAGCTAGTTACTATCTTCTACAAGGCTTGATAGTGATTATTCCTTATTGCTACCCACACACTATCATAGAAAATTTTATCTGGCCACATTTGAGACTTAGCACTGGGGATATGCATGTTGGAACAAATCCTTGATTAACAGAGTTTCCAACTGAGCTGTAGTCCACTTCTCCTGTATCCCTGCTGAGAATCATTGAGCAGAGGTTTGTCTTGACAGGCAGTCTTATAAAAACTGGAGCTTATCTGCTATATTGCTTTGATATTTCTATCTATTTTTGAATAGATTTTACACCTTGGCACTTGGTATATTGTCTTTCCTTTGGATATACAGCTGGTAGCTGTATTAACATTTACTGAAAGTGCTGTAGCAATTCCCACATCAAAGTAATCCTGTTCCTTAGTGTTCTTTTAGAGTAAACCCAAAGTGTTACATTTTAGGGCAGATGAAACATAACATATCTTTTCACCATTTAAAATCTCTGTATTCAGGGGTAGAAGTTGAAGAAATTGGATCTGCCATAGCCAGGCCACATCATTACGGTGAGGTATTAATAAATGCTCCTTTACCCATGGACTGTAGCCCACCAGGCTCCTCTGTCCTAGGATTCTGGAGTGGGTTGCCATTCCCTTCTCCAGGAGATCTTCCTGACCCAGGGATTGACTCTGGGTCTCTTGCATGTCAGGAAGATTCTTTATCAGGTGAGCCACCAGGGAAGCCTTATCTAGTTTGCTGCTGCTGCTGCTAAGTCGCTTCAGTCGTGTCCGACTCTGTGCAACCCCATAGACGGCAGCCCACCAGGCTCCCCTATCCCTGGGATTCTCCAGGCAAGAATACTGGAGTGGGTTGCCATTTCCTTCTCCAGTGCATGAAAGTGAAAAGTGAATGTAAAGCCACTCAGTTGTGTCCGACTCTTAGTGACCCCGTGGACTGCAGCCCACCAGGCCCCTGTCCATGGGACTCTCCAGGCAACAGTACTGGAGTGGGTTGCCATTGCCTTCTCCGATTATCTAGTTTAGTAGTTCTCAAATTTTAGTGTATATTTGAATTGCTTGAGGAGTTGGCAAAATCACAGATTGCTGGCCCCCGTCTCAGAATTTCTGACCTGTTGTCTGGGATGGGGTGTGAGAGTTTGCATTTCTAACAAGTTTCCGGATAATGTCAGTGCAGCCAGTTGAGGGACCAATATTTAAGAACTAGATTATAAAGAATTGTCTTACCACAATGGTTGAGGCTGTGAATGGCTCAGATATCATTTTGGGCCCATGCTAAAAAAACCACTGAGCTAATACACTGATTGGCATACTTATGATGGACCAGATAATAAATATTTTAGGCTTGAGGGCCAGACAGTCCCTGTCGCAACTACTCAGTGCTGCTATTATAGTAGGAAAGCAGCTATAGACAATACATAGATGAATGGATATGGCCGTGTTCCAGTGAAAGTTTATTTATGAAAACAGATAGCAGGCTGAATTTAGCTCCTGGCCTATAATTTGCTGATCCTTGATCTGTTTCATCCACAAGGGACTTGTACCTTTCCCAGCTCATGAATCATCTGTATCCTCTGTATTAGTCAGCAACTATGTGCCCAACTTTGAGCCAGGAGCTGTGAGGGGATATCTAAGAAGTATAAATCTGTTTTTCCTACTCTTCTTCAAAAGATTAGAGTTCAGTATTGCATCCATCCTTAAAAAAATTAGAAATTAAATGCCTAGGCTAGAATAGATTTCGTGGTATATGTAAATCTTAGAGAACAAATAGAAACTAAGCAAAAGAGAGCAAAGTAAATGTCTTAGAAAGGAAGGTCAGCACAAGAAAAGACATGGAAGGAATACTCAGTGTGTTCTTCCAGCAGGCTGTGAGGAGATCTGTGATGTGGAAAGTATTAGAAATGCTGAGTCACAGATGCCATTTAATTAACCCTTGTACATACTCTATATATTGCCACAGTGATAGGTCCTGCGGGCACAACTAAGGCAGTCCTTGATGTCAAGAATCTCAGATGTGGATCAAGACATTAAAAAATCCAAAATTCACATATAATACTTGAAGATTATATGCTTGTTTCATGGTGAATTTTAAATTGATGTTAAACTGAAAATAAAATTTAGGTGATTGACAACAGAGGATTTTTGTTAGCTCTTGATCAGTAGAATCAAGAAGAAAACTATTTTATGAAAAGTCATCCTTCATAATCTCCTAGTAAAATGATAACCTGAAAAAGGATGGTTGTTAATGATATATTAATACCAGAGAAAGTTTTCTAAATTGGAAACGAGTATGTATGATGTTGCTCTTTTGTTTGTTTTTATATATTGTGATTAAGAAAACCCAAAATTAGAGTATTAATATGTTTTCATCAAGCCATAAAAACTAAAGACAAAGAGTTGTACCATTTTGTCTTTCTGATACAATGTATATCATTTAAAAGACTCTGTAGAGAGGAAAAATTCTCCATTAATAAGTCGGGATTTTTATTTCTGAGATTTTATTCCCAAAATATTGGACATAGGGTCTGGATGGAGTCTATTATCAAATAAACTGTCTGGTGGGAGCCGATGGTCAGTGTTTGTGTGAGTATTTGAGTGAGAATCTCCAGGCTTCCTTCTTGTTCCAGTATTCTGACTTTAGGTAATATTTGAAGTCCACAAGGAACTAATTCAGGCAAGTTTCTCTAAGAATGTGAGAAAATCGCATCTTGATTAATGCCGAGAGTTCATTTCATTTAGTAAACATAATATTGAATTTGGGGTTAGGAAAAGCAAGGGGGATTGATTGAAGGCATTATTTTAGACAAAATGACATGACTTTTTAGCTGTCTAGCCCATACTGTACAGTTTAATTTTTAATCAAATGCAGGGATGCAGATGGTAGTTTGCCATCTTATCTAGTTAGATGCTGAGAGGGTTAGAAGGAAAAGTCCTGTGTGACTTGGAATTCCTATGATTTGTAGCTTGACTTAAGTCTTTTTGCAAGCATGCCTATACCATTTTTATTATGACTCCTTCATTTTCAATGTTTGAGGGATAGTAGAAGCTTATGTCAGAGAAGGCAATGGCAACGCACTCCAGTACTCTTGCCTGGAAAATCCCATGGATGGAGGAGCCTGGTAGGCTGCAGTCCATGGGGTCGCTAAGAGTTGGGCACAACTGAGCGACTTTACTTTCAATTTTCACTTTTCACTTTCATTCACTGGAGAAGGAAATGACAACCCACTCCAGTAGTCTTGCCTGGAGAATCCCAGGGACAGAGGAGCCTGGTGGGCTGCTGTCTATGGGGTCGCACAGAGTCGGACACGACTGAAGTGACTTAGCAGCAGAAGCTTACGTTGGTACTAAGACAATGATTATTTCTTGCACAACCATGCCCATAAATGGAATCTTGAGGTCCTTTTAAATAAAAGTTGAGAATTCAGCAGTGGCCTTCATCCTCCCCATTGGACAACCCTTTTTTTCACCACAAATGAGATATTCTAAAATGTCCTGACCTATATGCATGAGTGTATATATATGTCTATATAGATGATGTATGTCACTAAAAATGAGCCAAGAACTTTATTTGATAATAGATGAGTTTAGAAATCTTATCATTTCTGTATTAAAAAAAGTTTTGTTACTCTTATCAAGAAGCTTTGAAATTTATGAGAAAAGAAAAGAAAGTTGGAAGAGGCTTCCAAATTGAATGAATCTATGGGATCTACCTTAAGTAATTTTTCACTGAAAGCAGAAGAAATTTAAGATAAAAATGCAGAAATATTATTTTATTCTACATTTTGGGAATTAGGTACTTTATGACCCATTATTTCCTATTACAAAAAGCTTAAGGCAGATGTGAAATTTTCAAATGAGGGAGAAATAATTAGGACAGCAAAAAGAAAATGAATTAACCCAATAATGGGGAAAGATCTTTTTTCCCTAGTCAGAAGTTTATGCAATGCTGCAAGTTGATTTTGGTTGAAGAAAATGATAGCTTATTTTGGAGGAATAATTTTAAAAGGGTGATGAAAACGTAGGGTAGCTTTCAGATATTTCAAAGCTAAGATGAAAATATAAAATTAAAGAGGGAAAGTAAAAAAAATAAGTGGTTCTATAATTATGGAATTATTACTTAATATCAAAGTCTATAAAATGCAGAATAGCAATTGAAGATATAAAATAATAGAGACAGAGTGCCAATATCCTAAAATACTACAAAATATCAATTAATTATTACACACCTAGTACATGTGAGGAAATGTGCTCAGCGTGTTATTATATACAATGTCTCCAATTCTCACAATCATTCTTCAACTGTTTTTATCCCAAATTTAAATTAATATTTAAACAATAACATCAGTTACCTTGTCACAGAGGTGTTCAACAGAAGAAGCAGGTTTTCAGTCCTAGATGTGTTCTTTCTACTATGTATTTCTTCCTTTGGTTAATCTCTTCATTCAATAGACATAAGTCACCATGTCCAGTTATGTGTCTTCTGCTTTATCTTTTATTGTGTTTCGTAGTGCATGGTGCAAGGTAAGTGTCCCACTTAGGCTAGCTAAATTAAGGTATATATATATAAACACTTGAAAATGAGAGAAAGACAGGAAAATATTTGTATGTTTGTATATATATTTGTTCTTGAAACAAAATACTATGATTAAAAATAAATGTCTATTTGTGCATTATTGACTTCTAAAAAGTATGAAGAATTTCAGGCTACTCACCCTAAAAAGAACTGATAATATAGTTCTGAAAAGCATTAACTAAAGAATAAAATTCAGAAGCCAACTGATAGATTATCTAATACAACTCCCAATTTAAATTGATCATCTTTGTTTTTCTAATTTATGAACAGGAAATGAGTTTTGACTGTTAAGCACCTGGATGAAGAGCCCTCTGTTCAGCTTGTCAGAGTCCTGTGACCTACAAAGACCCTCTGGTTGCACTAGGATCATTTGATTGAAGTAAGATCTAATTGTTTTAATTAGAATATGACTTTTATTCTTGAATCAACTTTTAATAAGATGACTTGGCATATGTCTATAATGTGCCAATAGCTGCTAATTTTGAAAAAAAGAGAAGAATGTGAGCATCATTCTGTGACAAAATCTTATGTATTCCAATTTCTATTCATCTTTTGTTTCATGGAATTGAGCCCCTTTGGGGGGAAGCACTATCTAAATACTTAAATTTCTGTGTGGCAATCAAAATTGGTACAATTTCCTTGCCTTTGAGGTATCAATTGATTTTTATTCAATTGTAATTTTATTGTAAGTAATCAAATTATTCTTTTTTAACTTAAGTTGATTTATTATTTTATTTTAAAATCATGACAACAGTGCAGTTTGTGTCATGATATGGCTTGTTTTTTGCTTTTCTTGTTTATTCCAAGTTTATACA
The DNA here is from genome assembly GCA_935064755.1 of Tragelaphus eurycerus. Classification (NCBI taxonomy): domain Eukaryota; kingdom Metazoa; phylum Chordata; class Mammalia; order Artiodactyla; family Bovidae; genus Tragelaphus; species Tragelaphus eurycerus. The sequence goes on from CAKXYN010000064.1 coordinate 1,584,403, forward strand.
GGTCTGATGAACTTGTGGGACATGGGTTTATATATGGCCACATGTAGACTGTGGACTTCCATTTAGGCATTAGCGTATAAAGACACATTTTAAAGAATGTTTATAGTTCTTCCTGGAGAACTCCTATTTTGAGCAGATGATGCTAGTGTATGATTGAAATACTTTTTTTCTGTAAAACAATAGCTGCAATCAATGTTCCACTGCTGGTTCAGGCTTACTATGTAGAAAACTTTCAATGACATGGATGTTGCAAAGGTTCAAAAAACAGCATGGAACCAACAGCTAGGAAATCTGAGGTTATCCAGCATGACCTCCAAGATAGGTAAGGAATTGGCATGAACCGTTTCAACCTTCTGACTGTTCTCTAGGTTCTGAAATGAAGGAGTTAGATTAAACAAGGAAAGGTGGCATATTCTTGAGCCTTGAAGATGAGACATGTAATATATTAATATGAATTGTATGGAGTGTCTGGGTGTGAGACAATAGGGAAGGATGAGTCTGTAGGGAGAGAGAGGCTGTGTCTCATCTAAAGCTGTTGAGGTTCAAGTATTTTAAAGCTGGACAAACAAGTAAATCATGTGGGCTGAGGAAGGGTGAAGCAGAAAGTGGATTGAACTTGACTACTGGATTGAATAAATTCTAAGGTCATTTCCAACTCAATCTATGTTTGTAAAATTTTGTTTCTATGCAAAACACAATATTGCCTAGCCTCTATTGAGCTCTGTATCTATTCCTTTTTAAGTAATTAAAAATAAATAAGTGAAATAAAATAGAATAGTTTTGGTTTGAATTTCCATTTAAATTATATATTAGTATTGGTGGGAAAGGTGATTTTTGACCATAATAATTCATCAGTTTAATATTTTATTGTGAAGGTTTTTTTTTTTTTCCTTCTGTATTGTCCTGGAATGAGAACTTTGAATCCAGTACTATAATATAAGCATAAAACATATTTTGTAAATTACCAGTTTAGTAGCTACTCTCTTTATGAGTATTTTCACTGAAAAATTCATGTGAACAACCAAAGGAGAGAAATACCACCTGTCTGGGACTAGTTGGATGATTTTTTAAGAAGTATTTTAAAGTCCTAGTGTCTTTTGATTCATGTTTTAACTAATATTTTAAAACATATTTTATATGGAAAAATAATCATTGTAGTTTAAATAAATCTATTTTCTAATGTAAAATTCTTGTTTCATCAGTTTTGCTTTGCATTTTTTAAATTTTTACAACCATGTTGTATATTTCTCTGATCACATTTAAACCCATATTTTAGTTGAGATAAGTACATTTTATCAGATGCTAATGGTAATTACACTACAAAGCTAGTAGAAGGGAAGTGGGCCAAGTCAATATATTCTGGGAGTCTTATCTAGTCTCTGTGGCACAAATCAAATCAGAATATATGTCTACAAGAAAACTGAACTCATGACTGTGGGGAGCTGTGTGTGTTATCCCAGTGTCAAAGGGAAAATTAGAAGGAACTGGGGTTTTAATGTGTTTAGTTGGGCCTGCTCAACAGCTTCTTCTTTCTTAGTTACTTGCATAGTTTTTAATTTAATAATCATGTGCATTTGTAGAAGTATGCAAATTACTTCAGGTATGATCATTTTGAGAATGGCTATATTGCATGAGACATGAGATCTTTGAGATAATTTTTTCACTTGTTAGTAGAAATTGCTCCTGTGTTAAGATATGTAATTTTGAAGTAATATTTTAAAAGGCTTTTGATGCCCTTTGATTGTTGTTATTGTTCAGTTAAGTCGTGTCTGACTCTGTGACCCCATGAACTGCAGTGTGCTAGGCTTTCGTGTCCTTCGCCATCTCCCGAAATGTACTTAAACTCAGGTCCATTGAGTCAGTGATGCCATCCAACCATTTCATCCTCTGGTGTCTCCTTCTCCTCCTGCCTTCAATCTTTCCTAGCATCAGGGTCTTTTCTAATGAGTTGGCTCTTTGCATCAGGTGGCCAAAGCATTGGAACTTCAGCTTTAGTATCAATCCTTCTGATGAATATGCATGGTTGATTTCCTTTAGGGTTGACTGGTTTGTGTACCTGATGCACAGTGAGTCCAAACAAGCTGAAACATCAGAGTTTGGAGCAGAGAGAGGTTTATTGCAGGGCCATACAAGAACTGGTGTCTTGTGCTCAAAGAACTCCGAACTCCCAGAAAGGTTTCAGCAAAGCATTTTTAAAAGTCCAGTCAGTATGGTGGAGGGTAGGGGGAGCGTGTTACAGAGTATGTGATCAGTTCTTTCACAGTTCTCTGATTGGTTGATGATGATCAGTCCTTAGATGCCAAAATGTCTGTGGGCTACATACTCTTGAACATCAAGTAGTTAATTTCTTTCATTTGGCATTAGCTATCTGAAAACATTTAGGAAAATATGTATGAAATACTGTTATCTGGGTACTTCAGAGAGGCTGTAGCAGAGACACAGGGAGGGGTCTATCCCTAGAAGAACTCATAGAGTCCTACTCAGTTCCACTTTCATATTAGATGCTGTAGTCCAGCCATCTTGTCATGTAATGTATTTTCTGTCCATTTCTTTGATAACTGAAAGACTTGCATATTAGTGCCCAGACTAATCAGAACTGGTTAGATCTGTTCCTTGACTGGCCCATTACATCTGACATTAACAAAAAGCATTAGCTCTTTTTTTCAAACATACTTGATGTCCTCTGAAGGCTGCACATATTGTGGAAAATAAAATAAGCAAACAAGTGAAAATGTCAGCAGATAAAATATAAAACAACGTACATGGAGGTTTCTAATAATGTTATTTTATTGTCTTGTCTTATAGAGGCATTTTGTAAAAAAAAAAAAAAAAATTACCAGTGTGAGCGAGCATTTTTTTTTTTTTTCCATACTCTTTCAGGAATAAATTCATGTGTGTTTATTTTCAGTGCTTTAGTAACACAGAGTTATGACCAACCTAGACAGCATATTCAAAAGCAGGACTTACTTTGCCAATAAAGGTCCATCTAGTCAAGGCTATGGTTTTTCCAGTGGTCATGTATGGATGTGAGTTGGACTGTGAAGAAGGCTGAGCGCCTAAGAATTGATGCTTTTGAACTGTGGTGTTGGAGAAGACTCTTGAGAGTCCCTTGGACTGCAAGGAGATCCAACCAGTCCATCCTAAAAGAGATCAGTCCTGGGTGTTCATTGGAAGGACTGATGTTGAAGCTGAAACTCCAATACTTTGGCCACCTGATGTGAAGAGCTGACTCATTTGAAAAGACCCTGATGCTGGGAAAGATTGAGGGTAGGAGGAGAAGGGGATGACAGAGGATGAGATGGTTGGATGGCATCACTGACTCAATGGACATGGGTTTGGGTGAACTCTGGGAGTTGGTGATGGACAGGGAGGCCTGGCGTTCTGTGGTTCATGGGGTCTCAAAGAGTCGGACATGACTGAGTGACTGAACTGAACTGAACACACAGAGTATAAGGACAAAGTAGACATATAGAAAACAAACAATCATTTCTATATTATTTTTCTAGATTTTAGAGAATTGACAGCAGATATGTCTAAACTATTGCTTAGATGATGATTCTCAACATGAAAATAAAGTAATGCAAGCTTCTAAATTGAAGTAATTAATTGCCACCTTTCTTGTATATATATCCCTCTTCAGTGATTCTGAAACTAAGAACCCTCAGACTTGAATTCCCTACATGATATGAAAAATGCTCTGACATGCATTTAACATGGGTTCACCTTTAGCATTTGACATTTGTTAGTCATGGCTTTCAAATGAAGTGTTTAATTAAGATCAAAGTGCCATTGTTTTTAATAACCCAGAAAGAATGGGTATAATTTAATATATTTTTTTTAAAAAAAACATGACAGTAGATTTAAGAATACTATAGTGCTGTGTGAGTATTGCAGTTGTTTGAAAAATTTTATGAAATATTCTTATCAAAATCTAATTTAAGGTTTAATGATGCAGTAAAGTTGAAGTGTTCACAAAGAAACCAGAATAATAACAATAAAAATTTAGCCATAGTTGAGTACAATCTAACCAAAATTTTCTGGTCAATTAGATTTGATTGGGTTGAACAGTGACAAACTGCAAAGTAATTAGAAATCGCGTATTAGTGACTTGCTGGATTCTGGAGTCTGTTAAAGGCGTTTTATGCTGCCTGACATTTACCACCCCTTCCTGAGTCTCTTTAAACTGAAGCAGATGCAATTATCACAATTTTTATTTTTCTTGAAGTTCTCACTAACCTGTTAATAAATGTGATTTGCTGCAGAATTGGTTCTCTATTTTATTTTCCTTAAGAGGCAGCCTTTCCTTAGGGTATAGACTAATAAAAAATAAAATAAAATAGGGCAGTTAAATGATCTAACAGTAGCATTTCAATGGAAAAATAACATAGTGTCACAAATAATCTTCTAAATCTCAGGGGCTGTGCATTTCTAACTCAATGGATTGAAATAGACTCTTGCTGATATTCTAAGTTCCATGCAAGGGATAGATAGGGAAGAGCAGTAATGGCAAAAGTCTTGAGGAACTTTTTATAGTCTGTGCTTAAGTACTCCCATACCTGCAATGTAATTTCATCTACTCATCTACTCAGAATGAGATTAGCTTTATTAGGAGAAGACTTATATTCTATTTCCTTTAAATTACATTTTAATACTATCATTGAAATAGCCTTTTGTTTTGAGCTCTACTATGCATTTTAAATATGTAAAATGCACAAAATAATCTAACTATAATAAATATTTAAATTTCATTGTACCATTTATGGTACAATGAAATATGTACCATATGTACCATGAACCATGTTCCATGTACCATATGTACCATTTCATACCATTAAATATGGTAACTTTTATATTATTAGAATCTGTCCTTGAAGATCAAAATTATATTAACTTTTAAAATATTTTCTTTAAGAGTGTTGTATTTATCTCAGAAGATAATTTTGAAATATTGTCTTTTCTATTCTAATGAAACAGAACAGTAATCATATAGGGAATCAAAGGTCAGTCATTAAGAGCTAAGTAATATTTTAAAGGGGAAGATTGCCCAACTCATTAACTTCAGCTTTATATAGATAAATCAATTCTTATTTATCTTGTGCCTGATTTCTTAAGTTTTTTGTAAAGCTTTTTTACATAAACTTTTTCATATAAATTTCAAAGATATCAACTTTTAACCAAACCATATTAATCAGTTTGGCAGCAATTCATTTAGTACTTGATACTGAACTTTATACTGAAACTTTAAACTTGATACTGAAAATTATCTTAACACGCAGTGGCTTCATTTCCTTATATAACTGAAATACATCTATAACACTTCCTTGCAAATTTGACATATGGTCTCTTATTAACTTACATGGTATAGATTTCATACTTTGTATGAAGTCCTTTCTTGTCCTTGAAACATCTTTTTATATTTGTGTTTCCAAGAGAACTGTTTCTAAAATTGATTTTTTTTTAAGCTGAATGTTCATCTTTTAAATAAAACGCTTTTAATACTGCTGCAAAATTCATTCTTTTATTTCTTTTACTCTTTCTTATATAAAATATTCCACCACAGATAACATGTTAGTATTTTTAAAACTACTCTTTAAAACTTTTCAAAGAGACAATTTCATACAAATATTTATGTGAATCTGTTATACGCCAGACACTATATTGGGTACAAGAAGAACAAAGTTAATTAAGCTGTCCTACTTCCTTTCACAATGTTCACTGTTTAATGGACATGCAAATAATTACAAGATAGTGTGATATTGTAATGTGAGCATGTAGAAAGCAACACAAAGGTGGGATTGATATTTTTTAACTCCCAAATACTTCCAGCCCAGATCAATCTCTCTGGCTTAGATCCAAATATTAAAGTGATTAACTGTTTAGAAAGCCATCTTGTCATACCATTCCAGTCCAAAAAAACCAACATAACATAGCATAATATAATGTAACATAATTCTATCCATGTCTATTATTACTTTAACATTAGCATATGAAAAATAGGCATTTATGAAATTATATAGTATTACTTTATTTACCTTTCTGTTACATAATTGTTAGTAAATGAAATTTCAGTAGAATAGTAAAAAATGACAATTAGTAATTAACTGGACTAATAAAAATATAGTATATAAAATATTTTTATAATGTTTCATTCTTACCTCTGATAGAGCAGTTTATTTTTTGAACTTTTACTGTTTTAAATTTTATAAGCTATATTATTGTTAATCTTTAAGATAAATTTGAGCTTATAAATGAAGAATTTAAAATCAAAGCTATTAAGTAAGCACATATTATCTCATTTAACACAAAATAACAGTGACATGTTTCTTTCTGTCTCATGATACAGTAAAAGATTTTTACTCTTTATCTTTCCTTTAAAAGCAAAGAATACTTTGCTTTTAATAGAATAATAGCCTCCTAAGATGTTCACCTCCTAATGCCTGGAATTTGTGAATATTTTATGTTTCAAGACAAAATGAGATTAAAGTAGCAGATAGAATTAAGGTTGTTAATTAACCCCTCTTTAAGATAGGAAGAATATCCTTAAATGGTCAAGTGGACCCAATGTAGTAGTCAAAGGACCTTTAAATGTGAAAGAGGGAGGTAGAAGAGTTAGTGTCAGAGTGATGTGATATATAGATTCACCCAGACCTTGGTTGCTTTGAAGATATGAGGGACTCCAAGAAAAAGAATGAAGGTGGCCTCTGGAAGCCTGAAAAATCAAGAAAACAGATTCTCCCCTACAGCATTTAGAAAGGTAAAGTAAACCATGGTAATAGCCTGATTTTTAGCCCTGATGCCTTTATTTTAATCCATTGAGTATCATTTCAGAATCCTGACCTCCAGAATGGTAAGAAAATAAATTTGTGTTGTTTTATGTCAGTAAGTTTGTGATAATTTGTTATGGCAGCAATAGAAAGCTAAAATATAATGGGCAAAGTCTAGGTCTTATCTGGACAAGATAACAACATTCTTTACCTTCTCTGTGGTTTTACAGTATCCTTATAAAAATCAAGAAGGTGATTTTAAATTCCATTTTCCAAATCAAAGCATCTAAGAACAAGAGGAAATTTTTTTTTTCATTGTTGATATGATTCAGTTCATCACTTGATATACTGTAAAAAGCATGATTGTTGTTAATGAGGTCTTGACAATCAGGTCTGTGCTGCACTAGGCCAGCACATCTATTATCAAAATTTTCTCCTTTTGTTTGCCTACATGGTTGCAACCTCTGATTCAGGAAATGTATCTTTATTTATCTTGATAGATGATGGATGGCAGCTGGATGGCAGTGGGTGTGTTTACTCTTGTGGTGTGCTCACAGACTACAGTGTATTTTTGACTGGGCATTGGTGTTTTCGGGGGAGATTAAAAAAATTTGCTTTAGAAGTACTTGCTTGCTTAGCCTAGAATTTGCAAAATTTAGGCTCTGCTGCTGCTGCTGCTAAGTCGCTTCAGTCGTGTCCGACTCTGCGACCCCATAGACGGCAGCCCACCAGGCTCCACTGTCCCTGGGATTCTCCAGGCAAGAACACTGGAGTGGGTTGCCATTTCCTTCTCCAATGCATGAAAGTGAAAAGTGAAAGTGAAGTCACTCAGTCGTGTCCGACTCTCAGCGACCCCATGGACTGGAGCCTACCAGGATCCTCCGTCCATTGGATTCTCCAGGCAAAAGTACTGGGGTGGGGTGCCATTGCCTTCCCCGAATTTAGGCTCTACGTGCTTTCATATCCCCTTTTCCACCATGTCCAATGCCAAATCCTTTCTGCCTTTGGTAAAGAGTGCTCTATCTTGGTAACTTTATTTTCTAATCAAATTGTATGTGTCTTTATAGCTATTATTAAAATAATACAGTTGTCTGGATTATCCCAACATTGGCATTATTATAATTCATACATTTCATTATCTGAACTTTTGGCCACAAGAGTTTTGTGGACCCAATGTTCACAATGCTAAAATTAAATTACCCTTATCTTCAAACAAAGTACATAGTCAATCCACAGGCAAAAGTGAAAGATAACTGTTAATGCTCACAATTACAATACACTTAGGTTTCAAACATAAGTAACATCACTCAGAGTCTTACAGCGATGGATACTTCATTATTATGAACTAAAATCAGAGTTGGCAGTGTCAGTAGTTGGAAGAAAAATAGTGACAGTAACTACTGAAAGTGAATCATCTATACCATAACCATTTGAAGCTAAAAAGAGATTACTTTAAGGCTCAATTTTTGAGGGCTGCCATATGGATTATGACTGGAAAAGGTCAGTTTTCATTCCAATCCCAAAGAAAGGCAATGCCAAAGAATGCTCAAACTACTGCACAATTGCATTCATCTCACACGCTAGCAAAGTAATGCTCAAAATTCTTCAAGCCAGGTTTCAACAGTATGTGAACTATGAACTTTCAGATGTTCTAGCTGGATTTAGAAAAGGCAAAGAAATCAGAGATCAAATTGCCAACCTCTGCTGGATCATTGAAAAAACAAGAGTTCCAGAAAAACATCTGCTTCTTCTTTATTAATCAGGAAGATTCTCTGGAGAAGGGAATGGTATTCCACTCCAGTATTCTTGCCTGGAGAATTCCATAGATAGAGAGCCTGTTGGGCTACAGTTCATGGGGTTACAAAGAGTTTGACACAACTAAGTGATTAACATACAAATGAAGTCCGACAAACCTGAATCATTGGTCACTCTAAGACCAGTGAATAGCTTTAGATATAATTAGTATTCAACATGTCTGAAAATCAGCCTTCTTTGCCATAGCTCAGTTGGTAAAGAATCTGCCTGCCATGCAGGACACCCCAGTTCAATTCCTGGGTCTGGAAGATCCACTGTATAAGGGATTGGCTACCACTCCAGGATTCTTGGGCTTCCTTTGTGGCTCAGCTGGCAAAGAATCTGCCTGCAATGCAGGAAACCTGGGTTCAATCCCTGTGTTGGGAAGATACCCTGGAGAAGGGAAAGGCTACCCAACTCCCATATTCTGGCCTGGAGAATTCCATGGACTATACAGTCCATGGGGTCACAAAGAGTTGGATACTTTCACTTTCCCATAAATATGATTATAGTATATTTTCTTTATTGGTGTATTCCACTAAATTGATCAAACCCAGAGCATAGTAATCATCACATTACATCGCTTAATCCCCTTTCAGTAATTCACTAAGTCCTAAGACATATTTTAAATTATTTTTTCATTTCATTTTACCTTTCTATAACTCCAAAAAGTATAAATATTAAAAGATGTACAGAGAAAAGTTTGTCTCCCTGCTACCTGGTCCCCAGTCTTTCCAGTGTCCATTCAGCTAAAGCAGTTATTACTATAATATACATCTGAAGATGGTAGCATTTTTTAATTCTATCTTGCTTGCCACAAATCATTATCATTTGAAAAAGAGATGAATGGTCACCATATTGCAATCAGAGGTCCTTAGCAATTCTACAATGCATCTGGGTAAATATTTACCAGACTATTACCTTGAAGTTAGGGGAAGAAAAAATAGTAGATTGAAATAAGTTGAATTAAGTCCTAGTTCCACTCTTTGGGTAGAACTTCCCAGTGTTTGTGCCCTCTGGATTTTGAATTTTTAGCTTTACCTTCTGGAAGGATCTTTCATCTTTATTATCCTCCTCTGTTACATAAAGAAGGTATTGGAAAGTTTTCACTTATTGGTGGCTGAGCAGCTTTCTTAGCCTGCTTCCTTCCAACAGAAAGTTAGCAACTTAGTTCTCTTTTACCTGTCTCGTCTAGTCATAGTCACTTTGCAGATACAACTCTCTCAAAACCTTTTTGCCCCCAAGTATGTTTGATCTCAGCCAATCGGATATGCTGGAAGCCAGTTGACTCCCTTAGGTAGTCTATGCCCACAATCGTATTTTTATGTTGACTGTAGTTAGTAATAATTGTACCTCTTCCTTTCCAAACATTTATTTATGATTTTTTTAAAATTTAACTTTTTTGACTTATGTTTCCAGTACAGTGTTAAGTGATACTGATAACTGGGAGGTTTTCTTGCTTTTGATTTAGTTAATAATGCTTCTGGTGATATCTTACTAAACATGATAGTATATTTGGGTTAAGTTAGATATCAATAACCTCAGATAGGCAGATGACATCACCAATATGGCAGAAAGTGAAGAGGAACTAAAAAGCCTCTTGATGAAGGTGAGAGTGGAGAGTAAAAAAGTTGGCTTAAAGCTCAACATTCAGAAAATGAAGATCATGGTATCCGGTCCCATCACTTCATGGGAAATAGATGGACAAATAGTGGAAACAGTGTCAGACTTTCTTTTTCTGGGCTCCAAAATCACTGCAGATGGTGACTGCAGCCATGAAATTAAAAGACGCTTACTCCTTGGAAGCAAAGTTATGACCAACCTAGATAGCATACTCAAAAGCAGAGACATTACTTTGCCAACAAAGGTCCATCTAGTCAAGGCTATGGTCTTTCCTGTGGTCATGTATGGATGTGAGAGCTGGACTGTGAAGAAGGCTGAGCGCCGAAGAATTGATGCTTTTGAACTGTGGTGTTGGAGAAGACTCTTGAGAGTCCCTTGGCCTGCAAGGAGATCCCACCAGTCCATTCTGAAGGAGATCAGCCCTGGGATTTCTTTGGAAGGAATGATGCTAAAGCTGAAACTCCAGTATTTTGGCCACCTCATGCGAAGACTTGACTCATTGGAGAAGATTCTGATGCTGGGAGGGATTGGGGGCAAGAGGAGAAGGGGACGACAGAGGATAAGATGGCTGGATGGCATCACCAACTCGATGCACATGAATTTGAGTGAACTCCAGGAGTTGGTGATGGACAGGGAGGCCTGGCATGCTGGGATTCATGGGGTCACAAAGAGTAGGACACGACTGAACGACTGAACTGAACTGAGATATATTATATAAAGTAAATTCTCATCAATTCTATTTTACTGACTACTTAATTCAAAATGGTTATTGAATTTTGACAAATGGCTTTAAAAGAGTAAAGTATTTTTTGGAATCTACTAATTTGCTACAAAAATTGTTGTAGATTTCCTAATATTGAAAATTCTTGGAATAGACCTTACTTGGTCATGGGTGTAATGTTATTTTTGTGTACACCTAGATTTTATTTAGGAGAAGGCAATGGCACCCCACTCCAGTACTCTTGCGGGGAAAATCCCATGAACGGAGGAGCCTGGTAGGCTACAGTCCATGGGGTCGCTAAGAGTCAAACACGACTGAGCAACTTCACTTTCACTTCTCACTTTCATGCATTGGAGAAGGAAATGGCAACCCACTCCAGTATTCTTGCCTGGAGAATCCCAGGGACGGTGGAGCCTAGTGGGCTGCCGTCTACGGGATTGCACAGAGTCAGACATGACTGACGCGACTCAGTAGTAGTAGTAGATTTTATTTGCTAATAACATTGGATTTAGGGTTTTTGCTTTTTTATTCATAAGTGACATTGACTTGGTTCCTATGTGTGGATATATGCAATCTTTCTGGGACCAGGATGTTCTCTTCACTACACTACATTCTGGAGTGATTTTAGAAGCATTGAAATTGTTTGCTCTTAAAAATAAAAAAATTTCCACATAAAACCATCTGAGACCGCTGCTTTTGGATTTCTCTATTGACATATTTCTCTATTTCTTCTATACAAATCTGTATTTAGATTTTTCTGTCTCTTCTGAAGTCAATTTTGGCAAATTATGTTGTCTCAGAAAATTATCAATTTTATCTAAATTTTCAAGTTTATTCATAAAGTGTTTAACAACATAGCCTATTAGATAGATTCTTTTAAATATATTCTGACTGTGGTTATTTATCTTTTATCATTTATTTTGTATGTTTCTACTTTATTCCTTTTAAAAAAAATTAGGCTCACTAGTGATTTTCTTCTTTTCAAATAACTGCTTTTTAAATTTATTTATTAATTTTGCTATTATTTTTGCTTTCTTATTTTCTGCTTTTTCTTTGCTTATTTTCTTCCCTTTGCTTCAGTATAATTTGACATTTCTTTTATGAACTCTTGAAGTAGATTTTCAATATATTGAGTATGTGGTAATGAGCTTCTCCATTTTCTCAGAAATCTGATCAAATTAAGATTCAACAAACTTTTGCTTTTCTTAGTTTGGTACACATTTTTGTTACATTAGTGTGAAAGGCCAGATATCTTCTCTAAAAATGTTTGAGCTGCCTCTTCTTGGCTTTTGCCCTAACCACATAACAGTCTACCTTTGAATAATCCAGTTCTGCATACTTGCAGAAAATTTAACAGAGAAAGCAAGGCATCTGGTAGGTCTTGAGAGAAGTAAGATATATTTCCTATTTCTAATGACTATTAGAAATTATTTTCTTATAATACTTATTTTATAAAACTGCAAAGTGAATAGTTCACTCTTGGGTTTAATAATCCTCATCAGATTAAGATATTTGCCTGATACGTAATAGCTAGAATTTCTAATCAGAATATCTGCTTCTCCATAGTTATCTTATAATTTCTGTAATTCCACTTGCTAATATGGTCCCCAGTATGAGTCTACATATGCACTACTCTGCTGTTGCAATTTCTAAGCAGTAAATTTGTTCATAGGTCCATTGTATAGGCTGAGGTTTTAAGGCTGTAGCCTGCTGTGTTTATTGACCTATTTCTTAATAATTCCATATCAGGCAATCACACGATTCACAAACTTGGAGGGAAGAAGCACACACATTACCATCATCAGGAGATTGAAGTAGCCATGCGTTCAGAGGCTATACTAAGAATTTTAGCCTGGTTTGTGTTATGTAGAATCATTGTGAAGCACCACAGAGAGACTTTTAAACAAATCAAAATTACAGCTTTCTTGCTCTAAAATATAAGTATTTCTTTAAAGAATCATTTTGGTATTTGCCTAAGGTTGTTTTCCCCTTCAGTTTGAATAGGATGTGAGATTTTCTAAGTCCAAATTAGGTGATTAGCCAAGCAGTATTCAGTAACATTTAGTCTTTGCTCTCAAATGTGCTTTTTCCACTGCATGGCTCTGCGGAGTATCTGGACTTCTGCTATGAATTCTGCACCAGGCAATGTTCAGCTATTCTGATGTCACCTCTGCTCCATCTACTGGAATAATGGTTTTTACTACGTACATTCTTTTTAGCAAAATCACTATTTTTATAATGGCTTTTTAAGAAACTTTGTCAAAAATCTGGTGCCAAAGAGCATTAAAATTATTGTTAAATTGAGAAAACTCAGAGCAGAATTAAGATGAAACTACTAAATTATTCCTATTCTTTTGTGCTTAAATATATGCCGCAGTTTTTTCTTTAGTCTTAGAAAGATAGAGCACCGCTTTGCACCAAGGGAGAAATTTAGGCATGAGAGCAGAAAAATAGGTGAATTTTGAAATACGGTTGGTCATGCAGGGTTGGATTTGTTCAGATTCCTGATCTCACAACCTCAGTGAGCTATTTGTTCTCAGATATTCCCTGACCTCTTGTTTCTCCTTGTCTTTGTCCATGTTCTTTTCTTCTTAGAGCTCCTTTCTCAACTTTGCTTACTTGAAAAACTCCTATCTCCCATTTTTCAAGATTCCTGACAGTTCTTTTCTATTTCCTAATACCCTTTGGCAGAAAAAAAAGACCTCACTTTTTTGTATTCCTGTAGTATCTCCAATCTATTTCTGCTTTTGCATTTTTCACAAAATTAATTATCTGTATACGTATTTGTCTTCCTTCATAGTGTTAGAACTCCTTTAAGGGAATCAGAACAGATCAGATCAGTTGCTCAGTTGTGTTTGACTCTTTACGACCCCATGAATCGCAACACGCAAGGCCTCCCTGTTCATCACCAACTCCCGGAGGTCACTGAGACATAGTCAGTGATGCCATCCAGCCATCTCATCCTCTGTCATCCCCTTCTCCTCCTGCCCCCAATCCCTCCCAGCATCAGAGTCTTCTCCAATGAGTCAACTCTTCACATGAGGTGGCCAAAGTACTGGAGTTTCAGCTTTAGCATCATCCCTTCCAAAGAAATCCCAGGGCTGATCTCCTTCACAATGGACTGATTGGATCTCCCTGCAGTCCAAGGGACTCTCAAGAGTCTTCTCTAACACCACAGTTCAAAAACATCAATTCTTCGGCGTTCAACCTTCTTCACAGTCCAGCTCTCACATCCATACATGACCACAGGAAAGACCATAGCCTTGACTAGACGAACCTTTGTTGGCAAAGTAATGTCTCTGCTTTTCAATATGCTATCTAGGTTGGTCATAACTTTCCTTCCAAGGAGTAAGCATCTTTTAATTTCATGGCTGCAGTCACCATCTAGAGTGATTTTGGAGCCCAGAAAAATAGTCTGACACTGTTTCCACTGTTTCCCCATCTATTTCCCATGGAGTGATGGGACCAGATGCCATGATCTTCGTTTTCTGAATGTTGAGCTTTAAGCCAACCTTTTCACTCTCCACTTTCACTTTCATCAAGAGGCTTTTGAGTTCCTCTTCACTTTCTGCCATAAGGGAGGTGTCATCTGCATATCTGAGGTTATTGATATTTCTCCCGGCAATCTTTATTCCAACTTGTGTTTCTTCTAGTCCAGTGTTTCTCATAATGTACTCTGCATATAAGTTAAATAAACAGGGTGACAATATACAGGCTTGACAGACTCCTTTTCCTATTTGGAACCAGTCTGTTGTTCCATGTCCAGTTCTAACTGTGGCTTCCTGACCTGCATACAAATTTCTGAAGAGGTAGATCAGGTGGTCTGCTATTCCCATCTCTTTCAAAATTTCCCAATGTTTATTGTGATCTACATAGTCAAAGGCTTTGGTATAGTCAATAAAGCAGAAATAGATGCTTTTCTGGAAGTCTCTTGCTTTTTCCATGATCCAGCAGATGTTGGCAATTTGATCTCTGGTTCCTCTGCCTTTTCTAAAACCAGCTTGAACATCAGGGAAGGGAGTTCACGGTTCACATATTGCTGAAGCCTGGCTTGGAGAATTTTGAGCATTACTTTACTAGTGTGTGAGATGAGTGCAATTGTGTGGTAGTTTGAGCATTCTTTGGCATTGCCTTTCTTTGGGATTGGAATGAAAACGGACCTTTTCCAGTCCTGTGGCCACTGCTGAGTTTTCCAAATTTGCTCGCATATTGAGTGCAGCACTTTCACAGCATCATCTTTCAGGATTTGAAATAGCTCAACTGGAATTCCATCACTTCCACTAGCTTTGTTCGTAGTGATGCTTTTTAAGGCCCACTTGACTTCACATTCCAGGATGTCTGGCTCTAGGTCAGTGATCACACCATCATGATTATCTGGGTCGTGAAGATCTGTTTTGTACATTTCTTTTGTGTATTCTTGCCATCTCTTCTTAATGTCTTCTGCTTCTGTTAGGTCCATACCATTTCTGTCCTTTATTGAGCCCATTAAGTGAATAGAACTGTGTTATTGTCTTCTCTGATCAGCTGCCTTCGTTAATGTGGCCGGGGGTGGGGGGGGAGTTCTAATACTTGGAGATGACTTTGCTTGAAAAGTGTTTGGATAGAAATACTCAAAACCAGAGAAGTTAAGCGGAACACCTTTGTTCTGCATAAGAATAGCTTAATATTTTGGGTGTGTGATAACACAGAGATCAAATACAGGAATTTCATGGCTGAGGCAGCCAGTTAGCAAGGCTGGGGCATCAATGAGGACTGGTAATATTGCAGTGTAGTCTGATTAAGATGCTTAGCCAGAGAGAATTTAGACATGACTTCAGAGCATGCTGGAAGTGGGATCCTATAGCATATGAAATGCTTGTCTTTTCCTCTGACTTTTCTACAGAATAGTTTACCATTGATTTTTGCTGCTACCGCATATTTTTTGGAAACAAAAAGAGATGCTATATTTTTCTTCAAGGCTGGCCTGGGGGGTAAGCAGAGATTACATGTCTGGGGATAGCCAGACCTCTAGTTCACAGTGAAAACCTCAGAATTGGCAGAAATACCTGGGACATGCTGGTATTCAAGGAACAGAAGGATAAAGAAATGGATGATGAATTCTTAGCAAAATGCAGGAGGAGCCAGTAGAGTAATTGATGTTACCTTTGTTTTTAGAAATTATAATATCTTTAAAATTAGCAAGGGAGGGAAAAAGTACATACTAGCCTGAAAAGTTACTACCATTGTTCCTTGCAGCTATAGGAAGCTGGGTCTACAAGTTGGCACCCCAATGTGCCTCTGGACCATCAGCAGCTCACAGTAGGGACCAGCAAGGGTCCTTGTCCTGTTTCCTTTCAGTCCTCAAAAAGGAGACAATCACAGTGACCCAGTTTGACATTTTAAAATCTTTTCTCATCCTCTTGATGAAATGCATATCTCCCCAGGGTACAATATAGATTATGTTTTTTTAAGGAGGCAGCATGACTTAGCGAAAGACAACAGAGGAAATATGTTTAGTTCCTTGTACCAATACCTGCTCACCTTCATTAATTATTGATGGAATGCTGCTGCTGCTGCTAAGTTGCTTCAGTCGTGTCCGACTCTGTGCGACCCCATAGACGGCAGCCCACCAGGCTCCACTGTCCCCGGGATTCTCCAGGCAAGAACACTGGAGCAGGTTGCCATTTCCTTCTCCAATGCATGAAAGTGAAAAGTGAAAGTGAAGTCACTCAGTCGTGTCCGACTCTTAGCGACCTCATGGACTGCAGCCTACCAGGCTCCTCCATCCATGGGATTTTCCAGGCAAGAGTGGGGTTGCCTGTTGAGTGGGGTGCCACTGCTGGAATAATAATATATAAAACTAGTAAAGAGCTAGGGGTGTAGTAGAGGCTCAATGATCTTTCTCTTTCCTCCCTTATCTGTTGGCTGTGCCATTGGCATAAGAAGTCATCAGATACATCAGTGGTCAAGGTTGAGAGAGTGGGTAAAGTACATTCACAGGAGCACTTAAGGGTAGCATCCTGGACACAGAACAAGTACTGAAGAAGGTGGGGCTCAGGCTCAGAAGACAGACATTGCCCCTTGCCCAGTGTTGCCTTATGCTTACCTTTGGGGTGGCCTTTTGCCATGTTGTCATCAGCTGCTTAGCAGCAAAGGGAAACTGTCCAGGAATACCAGCTTCATGCTCTTCCAGTCCCTGCTTAACCTATGGAGATTACTATAGACCGAATATGTGTCCTTTAAAATTTGTATGTTGAAATCCTAACCCCAAGTTAATGGTGTTAGGAGGTTGGAACTTTGTGGGACCCTCATGACTAGGTCATGAAGGTAGAGCCCTGATAATTGGGATTAATGCTCTTATAAAAGAGATGCCAGAGACCTAGCTCATCCCTTCCACCATGTAAAGATACAAAGAGAAAGTGCTGTATGTGAACCAGAAAGCTGGCTCCTTACCAAGCACTGAATCTGCTAGTGCCTTGATCTTGGAATTCCTAAGCTCCAGAACTGTGAAAAATTCCTGCTGTTTATCAGCACCCCCATCTGCAGTATTTTGTTACAGCAGCCTGATTGGACTAAGACAGAGACCCTTTCTTATTGTTGAATGGCTTAATGGTCTTGTACTGTAATGAATATTTGGTTTGTCTAGGATGGGTTTAACAACTTATTTTCATTTGCATCACGAAAAGGCATACTTTTTCATACTGCTGCATCAATTAGTTTACTAAGAATGGAACTCAAATAACATTTTACAATGAGATTAATTGCTGTTCCCTACTGGGCATTATCCAGACAGTGTTCTTTATCTATAAAAATGCCTATGTCTATAATTTAGAACAGATTTTAGAAAAATATGTTTATGCAAATAAGGGTGCCAGCAAACATTCTATCTAGTTATAATGGAAGTACTTTCATCCACATATTTTTTTCTTCTGGTGGTAGAAAACATAAGATTTGTTTTTCAAGAAATTTAGAATTAACTAGAAAATCTGTTTTGCATTTTTGCTGCTGAAATTATTTGTGTATTTGGCAACTGAGATTAGTCTACTGTTTGCATTACTTTGTAATGCCTGCACTCAATGCTGTGTTGTCAATTTGCATTCAGTCAGTTTATCTGAAATGATTCAGATGTTTTAAATGTATTTGTTTTTAGAGAGGAAAAATAGATCATGTATCCATTTTACAATTTACATGAAAGATCCAGATGCAAATTTATTTGCCTATTCAAATTTTTATCATGACTTTTAAGAAAAAAAATTCTCATTTTCCACCCAGGTTGATAGGAACATGGTGTGTTGCCTTATTAATTGGTAAATATACAGTTACAAAGATGCTCATGTATTCTCAAAGTTTGTTGTTAGGTCTTGAAAAAGAGGAATATACAAAAGTTAGGAGCAGGAATTGTGTGTGTTTCCCATTTTCATAGCTCAAAACTAATTAAAACTTAGTTTTCCAGTAAAGTAAATTTTTAATTATCTCTAAGTACATCTGTTGGTAGAATTTTAGAATTAGGGCCAGACTAAATCTAGTACTGTATCTCCTGTGTTGTGTAATACAGTGATCATAACTTTTATTTCACTAATCTTTTGGATTTTCAAAACATTTCAAGTGCATCTTATTTAAACTTCCCATTCCCTTAGATAGGGCAGGCAAAATTTTCACATTTTCAGTTCAGTTCAGTCACTCAGTCATGTCTGACTCTTTGTGACCCCATGGACTGCAGCATGCCAAGCTTCCCTGTCCATCACAAACTCCCGAAGTTTACTCAGACTCATGTACATCAAGTTGGTGATGCCATCCAACCATCTCATCCTCTGTCATCCCCTTCTCCTCCCCGCTTCGATCTTTCCCAGCATCAGGGTCTTTTCAAATGAGTCAGCTCTTCACATCAGGTGGCCAAAGTGTTGGAGTTTCAGCTTCAGCATCAGTCCTTCCAATGAATATTCAGGACTGATTTCCTTTAGGATGGACTGGTTGGATCTCCTTGCAGTCCAAGGGACTCTCAAGAGTCTTCTCCAACACCACAGTTCAAAAGCATCAATTCTTCAGTACTCAGCTTTCTTAATAGTCCAACTCTCATATCCATACATGACTACTGGAAAAACCATAGTTTTGATTAGATGGATCTTTGTTGGCAAAGTAATGTCTCTTATTTTTAATATGTTGTCTAGGTTGGTCATAGCTTTTCTCCCAAGCAGGTAGTGTCTTTTAATTTCATGGCTACAGTCACCATCTGTTGTGATTTTGGAGCCCAAGAAAATAAAGTCTGTCACTGTTTCCATTATTTCCCCATGTATTTGCCATGAAGTGATGGGACTGGATGCCATGTGGGAGAGGATTTAATTACTCATTTGTTTATAATGTCACTAACAGCAGGCCACAGAGCTTTGTCAGGTAGGCAGCTGCATGTGGACAAGTACTGGACAGCGTCTGCCGGGATCTTGCCATCCTTGTTGCTGCTTTCTAGGTGTGTAGGTTTATAATGCACCCATTTGTCATGGATTTTTAGTTAGAGCTGACAGTATTCTGAACATAGGCATTCATTCCTCTTGGAGAAGAAATTTCTCCTTGTCATTGCTAGCTAAATATATATATACTCATTTTGAATTACAGTTCTGTTGTCTTAGTTTTTATTTTTAAATTTATTTCCAGTTTTTGCTCATTGTGTGATTGTCCAAATCTAGTAAACAGGGACAAAGAAAGGAATAATTTCTTTTTTGGACAAAACCAGTATGTATCTCTTAATTCCTAATGATCCCCATAGAGCTGATAGAGTACTGATGCGGTCTTCCTTGGCCCTTTAAATATAACTTTCCCTTTCTAATCTCTGATCCTAAAGCCTTCCCACAGCAGTGAACACTGCAGGCTGTCACCTAGTCTCATATTTCATGTTGTCTTAAATCTCTTCTACTTCTAAAGAAAATAATTGTTCCAAGTGAATTCTGCTGTACCAGAATCCATTTACAAGTGGTTAGCAGTATCTACCTTATAATGATAATTGAATTTGATTATTCTGATTTGAAAATTTTCATGGACCCCCTGTTATTAATTATTTTATTAAAGCGATTTGATATTTTTACATTGATAAGAGTTGAAAAAAACTACCAGGCCTGCAAATTGTAAGAGTAACTAGAAGCTGCAAAGTTTCTATTTTAAGAAAGCACTAAACATGGAATAAAAGATATTTTTAATATCTCAGAGTATAAAAATTACAGAACTCACTATATGACATGTAAAATGCATTTTTGACAATATTTTAGAAGCAGATTTTATATGCAAATACTTTGAATCGTGTGCTGCGGCTGTGCTCAGCTGCTTAGTCGAGTCCGACTCTGCGATCCCGTGGGCTGTAGCCCACTAGGCTCTGCTGCCATGGAATTTTCCAGGCCAGAATTCTGGAATGGGTTGCCATTTCCTATTCCAGGGGTTCTTTTCAACCCAGGAATTGAAAGCATGTCTCTTGCATCTCCTGAATTGCCAAGCAGATTCTTTACCACTGCGCCACTTAGGAAGCCCCTGAATTATGTGTAAATGGTCATATGCGTTATCATTTATCTAACAGAATATAAAGGATGCTGTTATATTTGGAGTCTCTTTGCAGGTAACTATTATGTTTCATATTTTTAAAACTTTCACATCTCTATGGCTGTATGTTCAATGTTAACCATTTCAAATCTGTAATCATTAATATTATATATTTTTAAGCCCTATTGAATGTTTCCAATTTTTTCATTAAAGAAAATGATGTATCTATAAGAAATAATCTTTCTAAATACATATCTTCTAATTTATTTGAGATTTCCTCCTATATACATATTGAAAAATTTAAATGACTTCAAAGTCATTTATTACGTGAAAAGCATTTTTCATTACACATGTATACTTGTGGTGGATTCATTTCGATATATGGCAAAACCAATACAATATTGTAAAGTTAAAAAATAAAATTAAATTTAAAAAAAATCTGGCATTTAACATGGAGTAATTTGGAAATATCATTGGAAAAAACTCTGAAGCTGGGAGGGATTGGGGACAGGAGGAGAAGGGGACGACAGAGGATGAGATGGCTGGATGGCATCACTGACTCGATGCATGTGAGTCTGAGTGAACTCCAGGAGTTGGTGATGGACAGGGAGGCCTGGCGTGCTGCGATTCATAGGGTCACAAAGAGTCAGACACAACTGAGCAACTGCACTGAACTGAACTGAATTTGGAAATAAATCTTTGATAATGTACTGAGAAAGAGAAACTACTGGGATATATTTTTGAAAGAAAACAGTTTTTAATTCAGTATATTTGAAAACACATCCTTATGCTCTTTTTTCTATGTCAGAAATAATAAATGTAGGAGTCTTTGGTGTATTGGGAAGAGAGAGGATACGCGTTACATAGTTGAAACAGTTCTGAAATTCACCATTGCAATCATCTGAAATTTAATGCCCTGTTAAAAAAAGATTAGGAGTTAAATCAATTATCCCCCTTTTTATTTTTCATTATTTTCCTAGTATTTAAATGCTGAGGGATATGACTGTTGTGTCATTGTAGTAATATTGCCAGGATAGAGGGTTATTTTTCTTTCATTCAAATCTTGAAATATTTATTCAAAATTCTGTAATTACATGGATATATGTTTGCCACTAATTCTGACAAAGTACATCTTGAGCTTTTGGTATTTAGAAAAATAAGATATTTGACTTTTGTTTCTGTGTTTTATAAATACCTAGAAAGCACAATCTGAAGATATTTTGAAATTTTTATATTACTTCAGATAGCATATCATAATCAATAATTTACAAATAGCTGTGAAAAGAAGAGAAGCGAAAAGCAAAGGAGAAAAGGAAAGATATAAACATCTGAATGCAGAGTTCCAAAGAATAACAAGAAGAGATAAGAAAGCCTTCTTCAGAGATCAGTGCAAAGAAATGGAGGAAAACAACAGAATGGGAAAGACTAGGGATCTCTTCAAGAAAATCAGAGATACCAAAGGAACATTTCATGCAAAGATGGGCACGATAAAGGACAGAGATGGTGTGGACCTAACAGAAGCAGAAGATATTAAGAAGAGGTGGCAAGAATACACAGAAGAACTGTACAAAAAAGACCTTCACAACCCAGATAATCATGATGATGTGATCACTGACCTAGAGCCAGACATCCTGGAATGTGAAGTCAAATGGGCCTTAGAAAGCATCACTATGAACAAAGCTAGTGGAAGTGATGGAATTCCAGTGGAGCTATTCCAAATCCTGAATGATGATGCTGTGAAAGTGCTGCACTCAATATGCCAGCAAATTTGGAAAACACAGCAGTGGCCACAGGACTGGAAAAGGTCCATTTTCATTCCAATCCCAAAGAAAGGCAATGCCAAAGAATGCTCAAACTACTGCACAATTGCACTCATCTCACACGCTAGTAAAGTAATGCTCAAAATTCTCCAAGCCAGGCTTCAGCAATATGTGAACCGTGAACTTCCTGATGTTCTAGCTGGTTTTAAAAAAGGCAGAGGAACCAGAGATCAAATTGCCAACATCTGCTGGATCATGGAAAAAGCAAGAGAGTTCCAAAAAAACATCTATTTCTGCTTTATTGACTATGCCAAATCCTTTGACTGTGTGGATCACAGTAAACTGTGGAAAATTTTGAAAGAGATGGGAATAGCAGACCACCTGATCTGCCTCTTGAGAAATTTGTATGCAGCTCAGGAAGCAACAGTTAGAACTGGACATGGAACAACAGACTAGTTCCAAATAGGAAAAGGAGTACGTCAAGGCTGTATATTGTCACTCTGTTTATTTAACTTCTATGAAGAGTACATCATGAGAAATGCTGGATTGGAAGAAACACAAGCTGGAATCAAGATTGCCAGGAGAAATATCAATAACCTCAGATATGCAGATGACACCACGCTTATGGCAGAAAGTGAAGAGGAACTCAAAAGCCTCTTGATGAAAGTGAAAGTGGAGAGTGAAAAGGTTGGCTTAAAGCTCAACATTCAGAAAACGAAGATCATGGCATCTGGTCCCATCACTTCATGGGAAATAGATGGGGAAACAGTGGAAACAGTGTCAGACTTTATTTTTCTGGGCTCCAAAATCACTGCAGATGGTGACTGCAGCCATGAAATTAAAAGACACTTACTCCTTGGAAGAAAAGTTATGACCAACCTAGATAGCATATTGAAAAGCAGAGACATTACTTTGCCAACAAAGGTCCGTCTCGTCAAGGCTATGGTGGTCATGAATGGATATGACATTTGGACTGTGAAGAAGGCTGAGCGCCGAAGAATTGATGCTTTTGAACTGTGGTGTTGGAGAAGACTCTTGAGAGTCCCTTGGACTGCAAGGAGATCCAACCAGTCCATTCTGGAGGAGATCAGCCCTGGGATTTCTTTGGAAGGAATGATGCTAAAGCTGAAACTCCAGTATTTTGGCCACCTCATGCAAAGAGTTGACTCATTGGAAAATACTCTGATGCTGGGAAAGATTGGGGGCAAGAGGAGAAGGGGACGACAGAGGATGAGATGGCTGGATGTCATCACTAACTCGATGGACGTGAGTCTGAGTGAACTGCAGGAGTTGGTGATCGATAGGATGGCTTGGCCTTCTGCGATTCATGGGGTTGCACAGAGTTGGACACGACTGAGAGACTGATCTGGTCTGATCTCTGATCTGATCTGAATCAATAATTTATTTATGCTCCATTATTTGTGGTTATAAGGCATGATATGCCTTTGATTCAATTTGTTTTCTGAACTTTAAAAAAAATAATTGTATTTATTTATTTTGACTGTGCTGGGTCTACACTGCTTCACTGACTTTTTTCTAGTTGAGATGAGGGGAGGCTACTCTGTAGTTGTCGAAATGGGTTTCTCATTGCAGCTGCTTATCTTACCACAGAGCATGGGCTTTACAGTGTGTGGGCTCAGTAGTTGTGGCTCACGAGCTTAGTTGCTCCCCAGCATGTGGAATCTTCCTGGATCAGCGATCAAACCAGTGTCTCCTGCATTGGTAGGCAGATTCTTTACCACTGAGCCACCAGAGAAGATCATCCTGAACTTTTGAGCCAAATTTCTAAAGCATAGCAGTAAAAGTACATTTGAAATAAACATGACTTACATGTGCAAATCAGGTAATTACTCACAGAGCTACCTACCAATTAGTCACTTATTGATGCAATTAGCTGGATGTTCAGCTAATTAGGGGTAAAGAAAATATATGTCAGTTCAAAAAGAGGACAGCCTAAGATCTAGCTTAATGGTTAGTTTCACTTAAGATAAAGAATCCTCAAACAACTAATCTCAAAAATATACAAGCAACTTCTACAGCTCAATTCCAGAAAAATAAATGACCCAATCAAAAAATGGGCCAAAGAACTCAATAGACATTTCTCCAAAGAAGACATACAGATGGCTAACAAACACATGAAAAGATGCTCAACATCACTCATTATCAGAGAAATGCAAATCAAAACCACTATGAGATACCATTTCACGCCAATCAGAATGGCTGCTATCCAAAAGTCTACAAGCAATAAATGCTGGAGAGGGTGCGGAGAGAAGGGAACCCTCTTGCACTGTTGGTGGGAATGCAAACTAGTACAGCCACTTTGGAGAACAGTATGGAGATTCCTCAAAAAACTGCGAATAGAACTGCCTTATGATCCAGCAATCCCACTGCTGGGCATATACACTGAGAAAACCAGAATTGAAAGAGACACCTGTACCCCAATGTTCATAGCAGCACTGTTTGCAATAGCCAGAACGTGGAAGCAACCTAGATGTCCATCCACAGATGAATGGATAAGCAAGCTGTGGTACATATACACAATGGAGTATTACTCAGCCATTAAAAAGAATACATTTGAATCAGTTCTAAGGAGGTGGATGGAACTGGAGCCTATTATACAGAGTGAAGTAAGCCAGAAACAAAAACACAAATACAGTATACTAACGCATATATATGGAATTTAGAAAGATGGTAAAAAATAACCCTATTTACGAGACAACAAAAGAGACACTGATGTATAGACCAGACTTTTGGACTCTGGGACCGGGAGAGGGTGAGATGATTGGGGAGAATAGCATTGAAATATGTATAATATTACATCTGAAATGTATTAATTGTTCAAACTAAACACTATCATGTTACAATTTGTTCATACTAGATGTTTGTAATGTTTCTGATAATCAATAAAAGAGATTCTTGATCAAAAAAAAAAAAAAAGATAAAGAATCCTTTTTCTCAGGCAAATATAAGTGTTTGAGTACTATATTAAAATATGATAACTTTTTCTGGTTTCACACAGGTGGCATTCCTAGTTCAGATCTTAGAAGGAGTTATTAATGCTTTGGGGAAATGTGGGTCATTTTTATGCTGACTCATTTTTTCCCCATTTTATTTTGTTTATGTTTATTTATTCTTTCAGGTATCTTGAGGTATAATTACCTATAAAATTGTTATATATTTAAATTGTACTTTAAGATGATTTGATGTATATCATGGACGGATTCTCCCTCCCTTTCTCTAGTTAATGAATACATCTATCAGTAGATAAATTCTTTTTGTGTATGTATGACAACAATCAAGTTCTACCCTGTGACCAAATTTCAGTTATATGATACAGAGCTATTAATTATAGTCACCATGTTTTACACTAGATTTTCAGAACGTTTTTACATTATAGGTGACAGTTTGTGCCTTGGTACCAACCTTACGCTGCTTTTCCTACTCCCCAGCTCGTGAAAACCATTTTTATACTCCGTTTCTATGACTATTTTGTTTTGTTTTAAATTACACATATAAGTGATACCATGAAGTGTTTATTTTTCTCTGTCGGACTTACTTTTCACTTAATAGCATAATAGCCTCAAAGTCCATCCATGTTGTCACAAATGGCAGGATTCTTTTTTTCCCAGTGGCAGAGTAGTACTCTGTTGTGTATATACCACATATTCTTTATCCATTCACTTATACAAGGACACTCAGGTTGTGTCCATATCTTGGCTATTGTAAATAATGCTTCAATAAATATAGGAGTGCAGATAACTCTTCAATGTCCTGTTTTCATTTCCATCAGATATATACCCAGAAATGGTATTATTGGATCAAACATTAGTTCTATTTTTAATTTTTTGAAGAGCTTCCATACTGTTTTCCATAATGACTCTACCAAGTTACATTCCTGTCAACAGTGCATAAGGATTAAAACATTGGGATGTCTTCATTTCATTATATTATATATTAATATAATATTATATAAATATATATGTAAATATATATTCTACATTGATTTGACTGTATCTTGAAAACACTATGCATTTAAATTTACAATTCTATTCAGAGGAATATATGAATATAATAATTAATATAAAGAAATCTTAGTTTTTATGCACTGAAGCAGATGATTAAAAGAGAAAGATATTGATTGAAGTAGCATTCATCACAAACTCATTCTTTGACTGTAGCAGAGAAAGTTCAGTGAGTTTGCAATATATCTATTGTTAATGGGGTAGAAAATAAAGAATATCTGTGAAAATGGTCAAGTTGTTGAAAATTATAAGGTGAAAATAATTTGAAATTGGATTTTTTAAGGTCTGTATATCTGTTGTGTTTTTTTTCCCCCTGCTGGTTGGAAACTCAATAATTAAAACCCAAAGCCATTTTAAATCCATAACATTTTAGAGAAGGCTGGAAATAAAACTAACTGATCAACTTCCCCCTCTGATTTAAGTTAGGAAACTGAAGCATAGAAAGAGAAAGTAGAATAACAGAATGTTAGAAGAGACCATGGAAGTATCTAATCCAACCTGCTTTTTGTGGTTCAAAGAGGCTGAAAAATTTCCCGGGTGCCAAGATTTAATTACTACCAGAACCTGTTCTGTCCACTGGCCACCTTCTTTCCACTATCTACTGTTTTCATTAAGTTAAGGTTACACATCATTATTCATTCACCTTCTGGACCCTAAGTAGAATTGCAAATGGTGATTTTTGTGGTCATATATTGCCATAGTTCATGATTTTTGCTTCAATCCAGTTTTAATTTAGGCAAATTTTGTGTACCATATATGCAACTTCCTTTCCTGAGACTTAGAAATTGAAAACAAGCAAAAACACATATCTTACTGCCATTAGAATGTCAAGGTTGACAGTTCTTAAGAATTAATTGTAGACATTTTGATCATTAATAAAAATAGTCACCAGTAACTTGGGATTAGATGAGAGTAAGGATATGTACTCTGGCAATAATGGGAGTGGGAGTGGAGAGGAGGGGAGAAATAAGACGAATGATTACCCAGATAGAAGTAGAAGTGGTAGTCTTCTTGTGGTGTGAGTCTTATTTGGACTTTGAAAGATGATCTGAAGCAAATAGGGCCAAAACTTGTTATGGAGGACTTGAAAATTATATATGTACAGATTGCTTCCACTTGTCTTTATTTCTTTTCTGTTTCTGTGACAGCATGAAAATAATACAAAGACGCATTAAGTGGCCAGAAAAATTAAAGCCAACCAAGTGACTGAATTTGAACTGAATAATACACACACACACACACACACACAAGACACACACTCACAGCTTCGCTATGGACAAATTAGTGTTGGAATTTTTGTGAAATATTTGAACTTATCTTGTCATCTAAAGAACAAGTTTAACTACCAGCATGGAGAAAAAATGTTGAGGTTTATCTTTTGAGGAAGTAAAGAAAAAGAGAGAGAGGGAGGAAGGGGAGGAAGAAAGGCAAGACATTTTTCTTCCTATTACACTCTTCCTCCCCAACTGCTCTCACTTCTCTGCACTTGGCGTTAAATTAAAATATGGGCAGCCTGCACCTTTGAAGTTTTCAGAAAATTGTCATTTTTACTGTAGGAGATGAGAGGGTTGGAGATAGAAGTGAATGCCAGGAATATTTGTGCTTTTTTAGGTTAAGTGACAAGGATTTGTTAAGATTTTTAAGCATGAATCCTTATTTATTTCAGAATGCAGGATTTAGGGCAGCTTTGCAGATGACATAGATTTTAATATAATTCAGTAAAACGCCATTTGTTGGAACAAATGATAGCATGAGAAATTACTTATGTTATTTTCTATCACTTCTGTTTTCACACCATACTATACCTGCATGCCAAAATGAATATGATAACCTCACCTAGCAGCGTGTCAGTGAAAGAAGTAATCAGAGGAGAAAGAGAGCCCCCTGTGCTCAGATCAGATCAGATCAGTCGCTCAGTCATGTCCGACTCTTCGTGACCCCATGAATCGCAGCATGCCAGGCCTCCCTGTCCGTCACCAACTCCTGGAGGTCACTCAGACTCACATCCATCCAGTCAGTGATGCCATCCAGCCATTTCATCCTCTGTCATCCCCTTCTCCTCCTGCCCCCAATCTCTCCCAGCATCAGAGTCTTCTCCAATGAGTCAACTCTTTGCATGAGGTGGCCAAAGTAGTGGAGTCTCAGTCACAGCATCATTCCTTCCAAAGAAATCCCAGGACTGATCTCCTTCAGAATGGACTGGTTGGATCTCCTTGCAGTCCAAGGGACTCTCAAGAGTCTTCTCCAACACCACAGTTCAAAAGCTACTGTGCACCAAATTCCATGAGTCAATTATAGTTACCAGTTTGAATGATACTCATACCTGAGACCCTTGGAGAAAGCAATCTCACTTCCCCTTTTGGGTCTGTTGCAGTATTATTTGAGATAAATACCCCTCCACAGTTTAAAAGGTTTGGGCATTTTGTCCACAAATTATTATACTATTAGTGTTATTTCAGAGGCAACTTGAAAGGCAGGAGACATCTGCTTTGCCTTGGGAATGCCTCTTCCTACACCCTCTTCTTTCTTGTCTTAGTTGGCTGTCATTATTGCAAAGTTTGTGTTCAGTTTTGATGTCATATTACCTTCTTGGGTCAATTTTGCTTTCCAGAAATTGGTCTCTAGTTATTCCTTAGGTATGGATTTTGGCCATGAAGCTGGGAATTTGGAGGAGGCCATTTTGAAGCCATCATTTTAATGTGTACTCAGAGTCCCTGGTATTGTTGATCTTTACATAATGTCTCACTGAGATTCTTGAAGGCCATTGCTTTCTTCAGTTTCTCTCTTAGGCTCTTCTGAGATGAGAGTTAGAAATGAAGTAATGGTGCAGGCTGTATGGCCATGTCTAGTGTGCACATTATATGTCAAGAAGCAAAGCTATGAATTTGTTTCTTATTTTTAAATTTCCATTAGTTTTTAAATATTAAAATTTTCCTGCTTGGTGGGCTTTGCAGCTTGGTGAGAAAAACACCAATGAACATCTCAGTGGTTACAACTTACAGAAGTTAGAATTCACTGCAATTCAACAGAAAGAAGTGATCTAATAACAAATGATATCAGATGATGTCAGATTTTCTCCCTGGTGAGATACATGTTCAAGTTTTTGTCAGGCTAATTTTTCTGTCTAGTGTGAGATCTTTTTAGTTAACATCATCATCTCCTTTCTCCACCAAACATATTTCTTGAAACTTCAACATAATTACCTTAAATTACACATACTGTCCATTGCAGGCCACCTCACCAAGATCTAACACTCAAGTTTGGAGCAGGCTTTCTCATTGCCCATCAAGCACCATCACACTACCTTGCCCCAAAGTTTTATGGTGGGCTCCTACTCAGTTACTCTCCACTGCTGTTATAACACTTAGCGGGGCCCATGCACTTGTTCACACATGCCAGAATGACTGAGCCTGGCTGCCTTGGCCAGGTATTACCCTGCCAAGTGATAGTTCCTTACATTCCAACATGCTTACATCACTGTCCAGTGGTTGACTTTCTCTTTGCACCTTTTCTATTTTCACAATCCTCCAAAAATAGATTATTTGGAATAGTTAAGCTCAGTTACAATAATTCCTTATGAAGTTCCTGACATAGAGCTGAGTGAATGAACAAGGAGCTGAAAAGTTTGTGGTTGCCATCTGGGGAAGAAAATAAACATCTGCCAATAGAAGAGTAGAGATGTAAACAGAGCAGTTAGAAACAATCATTTTAATTTCAGGCTGGGGTATTTTAATATAGATTATGTAACAGTTTTGGGAGAAGCAAGTGACCTCAACAAAGTTGGTGGAAGAGAGGAAAAGTTCCAGAGAACACAGAAAACTTTTCTGGCAAGTTCCTATTTCTTTACTTTGGTTTTAGCAATTTCATTTTGCTTTATTTGAGTCAGAAGATGATAAATTGGTTTGGAGAGGCAGTGTTTTTTCTGGCAGTGAATTTAGTGAGGAAATCATGAATTCTGCTGTAAGTAAGCATACTTAGATAATATAATAGGTATATAATAATGACCTTAGCTGGAAGGTACTATGACAGTGGTTAAGAAAGTAAACTTTTGAGTGAGATAGAACTTTGTTTAT
The DNA here is from genome assembly GCA_935064755.1 of Tragelaphus eurycerus. Taxonomy (NCBI): domain Eukaryota; kingdom Metazoa; phylum Chordata; class Mammalia; order Artiodactyla; family Bovidae; genus Tragelaphus; species Tragelaphus eurycerus. The sequence continues at coordinate 1,614,661 of CAKXYN010000064.1, forward strand.
GTTTTAGCTCTGATAGTTACTGCTGATGACCTTGGACATGTAATATTAACTCTGAGCATTTAACTCATGTATAATTATTTCACTTAACATAGAGATTATTTCACCTAACATAGAGATATTGTGAGTTTGGGTAAACTCCAGGAGTTGGTGATGGACAGGGAGGCCTGGAGTGCTGCAATCCGTGGGGTCACAGAGAGTCAGACACGACTGAGTGACTGAACTGAAGAGATGTTGTTAGGTAGAATAAGTTTGATAATGTATGGTGCATTCTCCATTGCTTGATTCAAAATGGAGTACTTAATCAAGTGTTGATATTACCATTTTTTAATTGTTTGGGGATATATTTAGTAGGTTTCAAAATAAAAAATCCTTTTTTTCTCATAGAAACAATTAGGCAAATTAGTACTTTTTTGTCTATAACATGACAGATTATAGAATATGGTTAAAAGATTGAAAAATGTGTTGATTGATCTGTAAAGTCTTGTCTTTTTTTCTTTTTTCGGTGGAAAAAGGCATTTAATAGTTCCATCAGTTATTACATTTATGGCTATGTCAAAAATCATTCATTTGATTTAAGTTTTCAGCTTTCTTACTACACTTTTAAATTATAATTACACTTAAAAAATTCTTTAGTTCTTATACCCTCATTTTTAATTTTGGTGATATGTTTTTGCAACAATCTTGTATATTTGCAATTTAATGCTACCATATTTTAATAAATTAATATGTGTACCTTTAATTTTATTAATCTCTCCCCATGGATTTTTTAAAATTTGGGGTTAAATGATTAAAATGGGTTTATTTTTAGATAAACACAACCAAAAGCATAAGATAATATCTAACCATTATTTGGCCCCTTAAAGAAGTTATTTTAAAATAATGTTTTAATATTCATTTTTTATACATATTTTATATTATTTTCTTATTGGATTTTGTTTTTTTTTTAATTTATTGTTATTGTCATTGATATTTGTTATTTAAATGCATTGTTAAATTGTACTTGGATTATATTGCTTTCAGAAAAGGTAGCCATAACATTGTTCAGAATTTTTCTCATCTACTTGGTGTAAAGGCTAAATCTTAGAAGTGTTTTAACATATTGGTGGAAGAATTTCCTATCTCCATGGTTTAAATGAAGCTATGTATCAGGGTTCTCCAGAGAAACAGAGCCAATAGAATATATAGAAAGATATACAGAAAGATATTATTATGAGGAATTAGATCATACAATTATGAAGACTGAGAAGTCCCAAAATCTGACATCTGTGAGCTGGAGGCCCAGGAAAGTGGGTGATGTAGTTCTAGTCCCAACTTCATGTCTTAAGAGGCAATGAGGTAAGTTCTAGTCTGAGTCTGAAGGCCCTAAAATGATGGGGCTGATGGTCTAAGTCTTGGTTCAAGTCCAAGGACCAATGAACCAGGAGCACTGATAAGCAAGGTCAGAAGTTCAGTGTTCTAGCTTAAGCAGAGAGTGAATTCATATTTACTTCAAGTTTTTGTTCTATTTGGATTTACAACACTTTGGATGATGCTCACCACCTTGGTGAAGAGAATCTTCTTTACTCAGTCTACAATTAAATTGTTAATCTCTTTTAGAACCAGTTGCATAGACACACCCAGAAATAATGTTTTTCAGCTATCTGTGCATTCCTTATCCCAGGCATGTTGGCACATAAAATTAAATATCACAGACCATAAGTCCAATCACATATGTATTTATTTATATGTGTGTATATATATATATATATATAGGTACATACTAACAAACTATGTACTTTGATATATTACTGGTATATGTATTAATATATTTTCTTCCATATTCCAAATATTTAAGGTGGGATCAAAGGTGGCATATTCAGTTCAGTTCAGTTCAGTCGCTCAGTTGTGTCTGACTCTTTGCGACCCCATGAATCGCAGCACGCTAGGCCTCCCTGTCCATCACCAACTCCTGGAGTTAACTCAGACTCACGTCCATCAAGTCAGTGATGCCATCCAGCCATCTCGTCCTCTGTCGTCCCCTTCTCCTCTTGCCCCCAATCCCTCCCAGCATCAGAGTATTTTCCAATGAGTCAACTCTTCGCATGAGGTGGCCAAAGTACTGGAGCTTATTTTATTTATATGCAGAGTTCATCATGAGAAACGCTGGACTGGAAGAAGCACAAGCTGGAATCAAGGTTTCCGGGAGAAATATCAATAACCTCAGATATGCAGATGACACCAACCTTATGGCAGAAAGTGAAGAGGAACTAAAAAGCCTCTTGATGAAGGTGAAAGAGGAGAGTGAAAAAGTTGGCTTAAAACTCAACATTCAGAAAATGAAGATCATGGCATCTGGTCCCATCACTTCATGGGAAATAGATGGGGAAACAGTGGCAACAGTGTCAGACTTTATTTTGGGGGCTCCAAAATCACTGTAGATGGTGACTGCAGCCATGAAATTAAAAGACGCTTACTCCTTGGAAGAAAAGTTATGACCAACCTAGACAGCATATTCAAAAGCAGAGACATTACTTTGCCAACAAAGGTTCATCTACTCAAGGCTATGGTTTTTCCTGTGGTCATGTATGGATGTGAGAGCTGGACTGTGAAGAAGGCTGAGCGCCCAAGAATTGATGCTTTTGAACTGTGGTGTTGGAGAAGACTCTTGAGAATCCCTTGGACTGCAAGGAGATCCAACCAGTCCATTCTGAAGGAGATTAGCCCTGGGATTTCTTGGAAAGGAATAATGATATTCCAAATTGTTTTTTTCATGTTGTTCCACCTTTCGTTTTACATTTTACAATATGATTCATACTAGGTCATGAAAATTAAAGCACAGAAAATGAAATTTGACATTCCTATATTTTCAGTTTTCTCTAGAAACATATTTTTTCCTGCTATGAAAACTATCATTTACCCTTTTGAAAACAAGTATAAATTTCCTCTGCTTTTTAATATTTTTAAATTTCTCTCATTTAAAAATTATGTAAAACAGCTAACAGTCTTTATCCTGCATCTAAATCTTATTGTCAATTGTCTCTTACTTGTGAAATAAAAAATCTGCTTTTCCAGTAACCAAAATTAAAGATATAGAGGCCTCCACATTTTTTCATAGGACAGAAGTTATCTATACTTTTCTATAAATGTTATAATAAAAGATATTAGATCTCCATTTTTATAAAAAGTGTATGTCAATGATAATGTTTTTTATGAGCTCATATTTAGAAGAGGAAATAATCTTTTCTGTCATATCTGTATGGATATTCATTAAGCAAAGCTCAGTTTATATGTAAAAACATGTACATAAATATACATGTATGTGTATGAAGTGACCTGTGCAAATAATGCACAAGTTTGCCTCTGAGGAATGCTATCACTGTGAGTTCAAACAAAGGAAATAAAAGGTGATATTAGACTTTATTAATATTCATAATGCCTTCCCATTTTAAATAGGATCTACTATGGGATGAAATGGAGAAGGCAATGGCACCCCACTCCAGTAGTCTTGCCTGGAAAATCCATGGATGAAGGAGCCTGGTAGGCTTCAGTCCATGGGGTCGCTAAGAGTCGGACATGACTGAGCGACTTTCCTTTCTCTTTTCGCTTTCATGCATTGGAGAAGGAAATGGCAACCAACTCCAGTGTTCTTGCCTGGAGAATCCCAGGGATGGGGGAGCCTCGAGGGCTGCCGTCTATGGGGTCACACAGAGTCGGACACGACTGAAGTGACTTAGCATAGCATAGCATAGCATATGGGATGAAAGAGTGATGTATAATCACTGTTTGATCAGAATCAACAAATATTAAGATGGTAAATTGGAGGAGTGGCACAGCACTGCATTAGAAGTCTGAGGCCTGGAATCAAATTCTATGGTAACTTGGATGACTCTGCTACTTCTCATCTATAAATAGTAGGATTAGAATTATTACAGGTTAGTGGATCTCATGTATCAGTGAAAAAGCAATTCATAATATTAGTTAATAATTTCATAGGTTATTTATATTAAGGAATGCATAAGTGATATTAGGAAATAAATATTTTTATTTTTTACATACTTAAAAATTGTTAACTGAAGTACTTTTGATATTCTTTTTTCCACCTTTTCCTAAGGTACATTTTATAATCAAATTCTTTCATTAAAAGATGGTTAGCTTCTGTCTGGGCCTTATAAATTTCTGTCTGGGCCTTTTCTGAACCATCATTAGTTCAGAACTTAGTCTAAATTATTGAATTTCTTTCGTTGTTCAAGTATTTGAGTGTCTATTTCTATCACTTTGATCATTCATTCATTCATTCATTATGCTTTTAAAATTAAAGTTATTTTGGAAACCCAACACTTTGTTGTGTGTCAGGGATGTAAGTGAGAGGCAGAGTCCCTGATGTCTGGTAGAAAGATACAAACATATAAAAATACCTGAAAGACACAAATATTAGAGTAAAACCAAATCATAATTAGAATACCTCTACATCTGTCTGAGGAAGCTGGATAAGGCTTTAAGACAGAGGCAATGTGTACTATTATCAAATAAAAAAATTTTTATTGAGTGTAATGTAAAGTTCTATCCAGCACCCAATGTAGTACTAGGAACATGGTTGTTACTAAATGAGGGAAGAATGAGGAGGGTAATATGCTGACATACAAAAGCATATGAGAACATGGCTTGCTGAGGATGCAGCAAGCCACTGGGTGTTGCTCATACATAGGTGCATGAGATCTGTTGAGGGAATGGCCAGTAATGAACATAAAGTAGCTTGGAGCCTGATTATTAGAGTTTTGTATTATTTCCCCTAAGATGGTTAGATTATATCCTACTCACAAACCAGAACCAGTAGAAATTTACCAATAAGAGAGCAATATCTCTGACCCACACATTTAGAAAGGTACCTGCAATGATGTTACAAGAGAAGACACTTCTGGAGAGGTTGTTGTAACAGCATAAGAGAGAACAAAGCTCTAGTAGAATTTTGGAGCAAGTTTTAAGAGAAGTAGAAAATTCCAGAGACATTTCTAGAGAAAAACTGACAACATTACATGACTGACTAGGTTTAGAAAGTGGTGGAGAAATAGGAAAAGATGTTTTAGCCCATGCACGCACACAACTTATCTATACTCTTATTAAACCCACATAGATAGACGTTAGTTTAGGTGAAGGGACACTGAGACAGATGACACCTTTTTTTTGCCCTTGTAAGACTCATTGCCTGGTGTTTCTCTCAGTGAGATTTTAGTTCTGATGATCATGATATTAATTAATGAATGTTCTTGATAGATAACCTAAGACTAAACTCTGCTAAAATGTAGAAATATATCAGTTGGTCAAATATGATTGCTCTCTTGAGATCTTCAATGTTCAATATTTTGATGTCACTGGTCTGGTATACTACTCTATTTTTCTTCCTAAATGACTTGGACTATGAAAACACCTGTGCAGGACTTTTCAAGAATAAATTATTATTGCATTAGAGAGAAATAGAAATGTATTAACCCCCAGATTTTTATTGCAGTTGCTTTTGAATATTTGTAGATTGGAATTAAGTAGAGAGGATGTTAATTAGCATGCAGATTTTTTTAATTGTCTATAATAGGAAACTAATTGGTGTTTTCCTTAAAGAATAAATTTAAGGAAATGTGATTTGAAAAGTGTAGTGTTGTTAAATCACACTGATCCAAGTAGTATAAACTATTGAGTGAGTAAAATAAGCAATTTTGATTGTTTAACTGCAGGTTTCATTTTGGGAAACCAGAATTAAATGGTGGCAATAATTACAATACTTAATACATGAAAGCTCTGACCTAAATCTGGGTGTACTTTTATAAAGAATAACTCATTAAATGATGTGACCTGAATTTTGCTCCTCCCTCATCTGCCCACCACACTGTTTTCATCACCCTACCTCCCTTGCTCCCAATACAATTCATTTAACCTACAGTTTCTTACCATTACAATCCCTCTGCCATGCAAGTAGCAGCTCTCTTATATAGGATGCCACAAATAGGTACAACTGTAGACTAAGATCATGGCATCCAGTCCCATCACTTCGTGGCAAATAGATGGGAAAACAGTGGAAACAGTGGCTGACTTTATTTTTGGGGGCTCCAAAATCACTGCAGATGGTGATTGCAGCCATGAAATTAAAAAACACTTACTCCTTGGAAGGAAAGTTATGACCAACCTAGAGAGCATATTCAAAAGCAGAGACATCACTTTATCAACAAAGGTCCGTTTAGTCAAGGCTATGGTTTTTCCAGTGCACATGTATGGTGTGAGAGTTAGACTATAAAGAAAGCTGAGCACTGAAGAATTCATGCTTTTGACCTGTGGTGTTGGAGAAGACTCTTGAGAGTCCCTTGGACTGCAAGGAGATCCAACCAGTCCATCCTAAAGGAGATCAGTCCTGGGTGTTCATTGGAAGGACTGATGTTGAAGATGAAACTCCAATACTTTGGCCACCTGATGCGAAGAGCTGACTCATTTGAAAAGACCCTGATGCTGGGAAAGATTGAGGGCAGGAGGAGAAGGGGATGACAGTGGATGAGATGGTTGGATGACATTACTGACTCAATGGACATGGATTTTGGTTGACTCCGGGAGTTGGTGATGGATAGGGAGGTCTGGCGTGCATGGGGTCACAAAGAGTCAGACACGACTGAGCGACTGAACTGAACTGAGCTGTAGCTACCTTCTGTGGCATCCTTGTGGTCTACCAGAAACTCATACCTTCTTGCCCATACCAAATGGTGGAAACATAGCCTGACCCACTGGTATGTCCTGTCTTAACTGTACTGCTACTGCTAAGTCGCTTCAGTCGTGTCCGACTCTGTGCGACCCCACAGACAGAAGCCCACCAGGCTCCCCTGTCCCTGGGATTCTCCAGGCAAGAACACTGGAGTGGGTTGCCATTTCCTTCTCCAATGCATGAAAGTGAAAAGCGAAAGTGAAGTCGCTCAGTCATGTCCGACTCTTAGCGACCCCATGGACTGGAGCCTACCAGGCTCCTCCATCCATGGGATTCTCCAGGCAAAAGTACTGGGGTGGGGTGCCATTGCCTTCCCTATCTGTCTCCAATTCTCTTTTGCTGCTGCTTAGGCTCTGAGACAGATCTGCTGCCAAAACAGACATCTAGCCAGGAAATGAAATGCCTGAATCCCATTCTTAAAGGCATATCATATAATTTCTCAGTGATGTCTTCACATCCTGCTCTTGGCTTTAAGAAGAGATAAAAGCCTCCCATTATGAACATTGATTGCTCACAAGAGAGAGTATTTAATAACAACCCTTTCCCTTTACAGATTCTACAGAGGAGAGGAAGTGATGGCTAGTGGTTGCCTTCTTTTAGTAAACTCACGTCTCATCCCTCCTGTAGGTGACTCACAGATCATTCTCTTTTAAACGTGAAATACTTATCACCTGTGATAATTCTGTATCAGAAGGAAAAGTCTCACATAACATCTTGTTGCAAATATATCCTTATGTACATACCTACACACAAAATGAACTCTGGACAGCTTTAATTATCCCAATCAGAGAAGTAATAGAAAAGTAAGATTCTAAATAATAAAAGATCGCTTTCTCAGAGAGCCATGGCTTTCATTTTGCCCAAAGTGGAAGATTAAAACCTTAGGATTATATACAAATTTAGTTTAATTATTTTTATTTTTTAATTCACTTTATTTATTTTTTAAATTTTATTTTATTTAACTTTACAATATTGTATTGGTTTTGCCATATATCAACATGAATCCACCACAGGTATACATGTGTTCCCCATCCTGAACCCTCCCCCCTCCTCCCCCCACCTCACCATCCCTCTGGGTTGTCCCGGCGCACCAGCCCCAAGCATCCAGTATCATGCATCGAATCTGGACTGTCGACTCATTTCATATATGATATTATACATATTTCAATGCCATTCTCCCAAATCATCCCACCCTCTCCCTCTCCTAGAGTCCAAAAGACTGTTTTATACATCAGTGTCTCTTTTGCTGTCTTGTATATAGGGTTATTGTTACCATCTTTCTGAATTCCATATGTATGCATTAGTATACTGTATTGGTGTTTTTCTTTCTGGCTTACTTCACTCTGGATAATAGGCTCCAGTTTCATCCACCTCATTAGAACTGATTCAAATGTATTCTTTTTAATGGCTGAGTAATACTCCATTGTGTATATGTATCAAAGCTTTCTTATCCATTCATCTGCTGATGGACATCTAGGTTGCTTCCATGTCCTGGCTATTATAAAGAATGCTGCGATGAACATTGGGGTACACGTGTCTCTTTCAATTCTGGTTTCCTCGGTGTGTATGCCCAGCAGTGGGATTGCTAGATCATAAGGCAGTTCTATTTCCAGTTGTTTAAGGAATCTCCATACTGTTCTCCAAAGTGGCTGTACTAGTTTGCATTCCCTCCCAGTATAAGAGGGTTCCCTTTTCTCCACACCCTCTCCAGCATTTATTGCTTGTAGACTTTAGGATTGCAGCCATTCTGACTGGTGTGAAATGGTACCTAATAGTGGTTTTGATTTGCATTTCTCTGATAATGAGTGATGTTGAGCATCTTTTCATGTGTTTGTTAGCCATCTGTATGTCTTCTTTGGAGAAATATCAATTTAGTTCTTTGGCCCATTTTTTGATTGGGTCATTTATTTTTTTGGAATTTAGCTGTAGGAGTTGCTTGTATATTTTTGAGATTAGTTGTTTGTCTGTTGCTTAAATTACAGGAGAAAAAACTATTAAAAATTCCAACATATGGCGGCTGAACAACATGCTGCTCAATAACCAACAAATCACAGAAGAAATCTAAAAAGAAATCAAAATTTGCATAGAAATGAATTAAAATGAAAACACAACAACCCAAAACCTGTGGGACACTGTAAAAGCAGTCCTAAGGGGGAAGTTCATAGCAATATAGGCACACCTCAAGAAATAAGAAAAAAGTCAAATAAATAATCTAACTCTACACCTAAAGCATCTAGAAAAGGAAGAAATAAAGAACCCCAAGGCTAGTAGAAGGAAAGAAATATTAAAAATTAGGGCAGAAATAAATGCAAAAGAAACAAAAGAGACCATAGCAAAAATCAACAAAGCCAAAAGCTGGTTCTTTGAAAGGATAAATAAAATTGACAAACCATTAGCCAGACTCATCAAGAAACAAAGGGAGAAAAATCAAATCAATAAAATTAGAAATGAAAATGGAGAGATCACAACAGACAACACAGAAATACAAAGGATCATAAGAGATGTTATCAGCAACTATATGGCAATAAAATGGACAACGTGGAAGAAATGGACAAATTCTTAGAAAAGTACAACTTTCCAAAACTGGACCAGGAAGAAATAGAAAATCTTAACAGACCCATCACAAGCACGGAAATTGAAACTGTAATCAAAAATCTTCCAGCAAACAAAAGCCCAGGTCCAGACGGCTTCACAGCTGAATTCTACCTAAAATTTAGAGAAGAGCTAACACCTATCTCTTCCAGAAACACTCTTCCAGAAAATTGCAGAGGAAGGTAAACTTCCAAACTTATTCTATGAGGCCACCATCACCCTAATACCAAAACCTGACAAAGATGCCACAAAAAAAGAAAACTACAGGCCAATATCACTGATGAATATAGATGCAAAAATCCTTAACAAAATTATAGCAATCAGAATCCAACAAAACATTAAAAAGATCATACACCATGACCAAGTGGGCTTTATCCCAGGGATGCAAGGATTCTTCAATATCTGCAAATCAATCAATGTAATACACCACATGAACAAACTGAAAAATAAAAACCATGTGATTATCTCAATAGATGCAGAGAAAGCCTTTGACAAAGTTTAATTATTTTTAAAAATTTGGTTGTTTTGTTTTTCATTTCAGATTTCCTAAATGGAAGTGCTAGATTGCTCTATGCTCATACATTGAGAAATGGCAGCTGTCAGAAGGAATGGGCACATGTTTTCCTACAGTCCCCTAGTGTCACTGTTATGAGTATAGTGTGTTTCAGAAAATAGGAAAGTCTATAAGATAATTTTTAGTGGTTTTATTAAGATAATTCATGTATTTCAATTTACCGATTTACAGTGTATAGTTCAGCAGCTTTTATTATATTCAGAGTGTGTGACCTTTACCATAATCAATTTTAGAATACTTTTCTCACCTTTCTCCAAAATAATCCCATGCCCACTAGCAATCACTTTCTATTTGCTCATCTTCCCAGGTTCTGGTAACCGCTAATCTATTTTCTCCCTTTGTAGATTTGTCTGTTCTGGACATTTCATAAAAATAGAATCATCCAATATGGAGTCTTTTGTGATGGGCTTGTTTCACTTAGCATATTATTTTCAAGGTTCATGCATGTTGCAGCTTGTAACTCATAGCAATAACTCATTCATTTTTTATTACTGAAAAAATTATAAGTACATTGTAAAGACTCTGTTGGAAGTTTGGTTTCCCATAAAGAAGTTTAGAGGTGGAATTAGGCATACAAAAGATTTATTGGTGAGTAACATATGTGAAAGGAAAAGAGCAGAAGCAGGATTGTATAGGGAAGCCTTCCGACCACACTGCACATCTCCTACAAGGGTCTCCCAGAGGAAATATCACCCAGCGGAGTCTTTCACTGGGAGGAAATGCTAGGCTCTGGTACCACTGCTTTGCTTGGTGATTGGCCAGGGGCTGTCCTGCGAATAAACTGGAAGCTGAGACAACCACACTCCTTGCCCATTCGCAACAAGTCCTTTATTAAAGAGCAAGCTGGTATCACAGTTTTCTAACTAATGTGGCTAAAATATGCATCCATTAAAAAAAAGAGCCTCAGTCATTTAAAAGTGATCTCTGAGAATGCTGGATTAAAAATAAGCCTCCCCTGCATATTCATTTGTTATCTTTTCTACCTCAGCAGTTAGAAAGCAGAGACTATTACCTTACTTTTTTTAATCAAATGACCATGGTGGATTCATGTTGATGTATGGCAAAACCAATACAATATTGTAAAGTAAAAAAAAATAAAACATCGAAGAATAATTTACAGTGTTGTGTTAGTTTCTAGTGTACTTGACTGAGTAAATTGTCAATGTAAATTGACTCAGTATGTGTGTGTAAACACACACACACACACACACACACACACACACACACACACATATATATATACTTTTTCAGGTTCTTTCCCATTTTAGTTTATTACAACATATTGAGTATAGTTTCCTGTGCTACAATTAAGTCCTTGTTGTTTACCTGTTTTATACATAGTAGTGTATATATGTTTATTCCAAGCTCCTAATTTATTCCTCCTTCCCTTCCATCACCCTATTCCTTTTTGAGTCAATTTTCTTCAAGTAAGAATCTTTACACACAGTGGGAGCTCAATAAATGCCGCTGATTGACAGAACTAGACAAACAAAACAAGTATTTCTTACTTGGACTTAAAATCTTCTTTTTGGCACAGAATAAAAGAGCCCCATAATACTTATAGCTCAGCACCAAGGTGTTCTACAGGTTTACAAAGTACATGTGAAAATTGGCCTGAGGTTCTTGAGTGGCTTCCTAAAGGGTTTGTGACTAGATTAATGATATCAGAAATAGAAACCATGATTCTATACCACGTTTACTGCTCCCAGCACACTGAAAGACCTCATCGGCAGTGAATGCCATGGTTAGGTAACAAGCTTTAAAAAAACTCACACCTTCATTACCACTGCAGCTCCATAGCTCCAGAACTCCTACTTATTGAAATCTTACGAATGACATTGAACCATATGCTCCATCCAGTCTCCAGGCACCAGAAACGTTCCTCAATTCCACATACCTCGTTGTGAACAGACAAACTAATCTGTACTCCCTCAGCCATGAAATTTGCCACTCCAAAAGCTACATATTCATAATTTGAGAATCTGCAATGATGCATTGTAACTGACAGATGATCTAATCTCTAGGCACATATTGCTTTTGGTTTTACTTATTGAAGATGGAAGAGATTTCTCTCATTTCAATGATGGATATTTATATACTTCTTATGAATCATGGTGGCAGCATGATAAAATTAAGACATTTCATTGATTCAGTTGTGAAGGACTTCATTACTTACTATGGATGATAAACCTGCTTCGTTTGCACATACTATACATATTTAAGAACGTAATTCATTTCAGAGTACACAGCACACTATGTGATCATAGAGAAAAGCTTTTTAAAATTTTTCATTTAAATTCCTTTGGGGCAAAAACAATAGAAAGAACTTTGGGAAATAGTGGGAAACCATATGTCATCAGGAATTAACTGAAGTTTATTGCTTCATACACTTTAATTTCAATCACAATAATAATAGGTAAAGTGACTTTGTAAATTTGTCAACTATAATTTTTCCAAGGGACAGAATACTGCAATCTTCTCCTTGATTACTTCTACACCAGTCTAGATACTACTGTCCTACCTCCTTGTAAAGATTATCTCCCTATGAGATATAGATTAAATTAGTAGAATATTTTGACTAAAACATACAAGTATTTCATAGTTTTAAAAAATTATCTGTTTATTTGGCTGCACTGGGTCTTAGGTGCAACTCACGGAATCTTTGATCGTTGTTGTAGCATGTGAGATCATGAGTTGTAGCGTGTAAACTCTTTCTTGTAGCATGTGGAATCTAGTTCCTTGGCCAGGGATCAAACCCAGGGCCCCTGCATTGGAAGCGTGAAGTTTTAGCCACTGGACCACTAGAGAAGTCCCTTATAGTTTATTTTAGTAACATATAAAAAGTTATGATATGATCCTTTGCCAAAAATGTACCTTTTTTTTGTCCTAACAAAAAGACATGGTGGAAATTAATAAATAAAACTGAAACTCCAGCTGCTCAACTGAATAAACAGGTTGAAAATATTGAAAAAATATATTTACACTTAAAAGATTGTTAACTATTAGACCCAGAAAACCAACAGTACATTTTCTGAACATAATGAGAGTCAAATGCACTTAATACTATCCAATATAAGCCTGAGAACACTATGTCTGCTGTCAGGAAGAAATCACATAGCCATTACATTGCAGTATTCTTTCTGTGTTGATGAAAAGTTTTATTTCCTGAAGGACTGAAAGTTAAAGGAATGAAAAATATAGCAAAGGCTGTCTCTGCTCTCAACCTGTTCTGTTGAATGTGGAGCTTGGTCCATTCACTGTTTCTGCAGTTTGACCACCTCACTTCCACATGGGCCTGGATGTGCATACTATTCTGTCTTCTCTACATGCTTCAATAGCCTTCATATTCAGTTCTCTTGTGAAAAGCTGACAGATGGACTTTAAGGAAGATCAGAGTCGTCTTTTGAATGCCAGAAAATGATCTCAAAAAATGCACATAAACTACAGTAATATTAGGAATGAATATATGTATCTTCTAGAAATGGTATGGTACTAGCATTCCATGGAGAAGGAAATGGCAACCCACTCCAGTATTCTTGCCTGGAAAATCCTGTTGACCAGGGAGCATGGCAGGGTATGGTCCATGGGGTCTCAAGAATTGGACACAACTTAGTGAATTAACCACCATCACTGGCATTCCAGGGTTATGTCAATTGCACAAAATTTCAGCCTATGTTGAGTGAATATTTACTATTTGCCTACTGGTACTGTGTTGGGCATTAATACTGATTCCCAAATATAGAGACATTCTGTACTCATTCTGTTCAGAGGAATCTTGAACCCTGTTCTCAATGCCATAGTCTAAAGTGTTACATTTCCCAAGAGAGGGTCTAGAAATTGTCATAAATGATTGAAAGGGATATTCAGTGTGGTCAAGATAAAACTCCTCTGCATATAATCTATCTTGAGGCATGTCTTCTATTGTACAGAATCAGACAGAACCATGGAGAAGGTATTGTGAGTTACAATAACAAAGAGCCACATTTGAGGTAAGCATAAGGAAGAACTAATTCAAAGTTATAGTGTTTCAACTTTAATATAAACTATTTTTATTTATTCAACATTAACTTACAAGGGCTACTCTGCATTACATCATGTTGTGTGTGTGTGTATTTATATTTAATAAAGAAAATGTGTGTGTGTGTGTGTGTGTGTGTGTGTGTATAGTATATATTGGATTTTCCAGGTGGCTCAGTGGAAAAAATCTGCCTGCCAGTGCAGGAGATACAGAAGGCATACCTGATTACTGGGTCAGGAAGATCCCCTAGAGTAGGAAATGGCAACCCACTCTGCTGTTCCTGCCTGGGAAATTGCATGGACAGAGGAGCCTGTTGGCCTATGGTCCTATGGTTGCAAAGAATCACACATGACTGAATGACTGAGACCATCTCAAGTCCTGTTCTGTGTGTGTGTGTGTGTGTGTATGTGTGTGTGCATTTAATAAAGAAAATGTAATCTTCCCATTTTTGACAGCAGAAGGAGGATGATGAGTTGAGGAAACCGATGTATGCATTTGCTGGTGGTGTAGAGAATATATTCCTGTATTGGTTAGCCAATTGGACCAAATGTCTCCTGTAGTCTCTCACAGAGTTGAGTGTCAGTGACCCCATAGTACATAGGTACTAGTAAGAAAAACAGTATATGTAAGCACCATAAGTGAGGTATAAAAATAAGTTCTATAGGATTTAGAGGAGAAAAAAACTAATATCTAATATAAAATAATATTAGATAGTTGTATAATGATAAAATGGGAGATTTAAAGGAAACCTTCAAGGGTAGGTAAGACTTAGTGTAAAAAGAAATACAACGTATAGGAAGGGGGGAAAAATGAGTGAAGAGTTGAAGAGACAAGTGTCTGTTGTGCTCAGGAGAGATAGTACTAAACATCCTGGTCACAATCATAATTTTTGTGGAGAAATAACAGGGACTTAAATAGAGAAATAGGCAGGATCTTTGCATGATGGAGAGGGAATGATTCTGGTCTCCTTTATGGACAGAAGGACAAAAGAATACCCCACATGTGCATTTGTTCCTTAATACAAAGTTTTGTGTCCCAGGAGCACATCAGGGTCAGTATTTCCTTTTTCTAACTTCATTAAGACTTTACATATACTTGACTCTTTTCTCCTTGTAGGGAAGTGTGAGAATAGATTTTTTTTTTTCTGACTTTCAGCTGCTATGGTTGGTTCACTACTGAGAACCAACTCTATTCAAGCTATAATATTAAAGTACTAGATCACAAACAGAGCTAAAGTAACAAATAGATGATCCAGAGAATGACATTACTCCTCATTGAAAACAAGGTTACACTTTCGTCAAGGATCTTCTTCTGATCTTCTGACAGTTCAAATACTTGGAAGATAGAGAGGGAATGAATGCAAAAGTAACATGTATTTGGGTGTATATGGGTTTAATAGATTAGTTCTGTTGATTTTCTGTGGTACTTTTCCTATTACATTGGTTTTTATATCATGTCTAATGTGCACAAATAATTCCAATATTTGCATTGACACAAATGACACAAGATAAAACATTTTACAGAAAGTTTTGTGTTTACATGTATTTATAGATGTGTTAAATACATATGTTGTAATTTGTTTGAACTACTCACCCAGTTGAGCAAAAAGGAACGTAAATTAGGCAATGAAATGAATGAATTTTACAATATTTAAGATGAAGGTGCTTGGTATCTCTTGGCTGGTTTTCCTGTATTTCTTAATTGCATCCATATTGTGTTTTCATGTAAAGACGACCAGAGCATAGAGTTGGCTAAAACTTTTATAATGCCATCTAATGGAGTCAACATTGTTTTCCATACATATATTTGAATAATTTGCATTATTTTAAACATTTATGCCTATGGAAAATGCCATGTGTAAGCATAGAATGGAAAATATAGTTTTTATGACTTCTCACTTGAAAGTCTCAGTTCAGTTCAGTCTCTCAGTCATGTCCTAGCTTTGTGACCCCATGGAGGGCAGCATGCCAGGCCTCCATGTCCATCACTAACTCCAGGAGTTTACTCAAACTCATGTCCATTGAGTCGGTGAAGCCATCCAACCATCTCATCCTCCGTCGTCGCATCAGGTAGCCAAATATTGGAGTTTCAGCTTCAGCATCAGTCCTTCCAATGAATATTCAGGACCGATTTCCATTAGGATGTACTGGTTGGATCTCCTTGCAATCCAAGTAACTCTCAAGCATCTTCTCCAGCACCACAATTCAAAAGCATCAATTATTTGGTGCACAGCTATTTTTATAGTCCAACTCTCTAATCCGTATATGGCCACTGGAAAAACGACAGCTTTGACTACATGGACCTTTGTTGGCAAAGTGATGTTTCTGCTTTTTAATATGCTGTGTAGTTTGGTCATAACTTTCCTTCCAAGGAGTCAGATCAGATCAGATCAGTCGCTCAGTCGTGTCCGACTCTTTGCGAGGAATAAGTGTCTTTTAATTTCATGGCTACAATCACCATCTGCAGTGATTCTGGAGCCCCCCAAAATAAAGTCTGTTACTGTTTCCACTGTTTCCCCATCTATTTGCCATGAAGTGATGGGACCAGATGCCATGATCTTAGTTTTCTGAATGTTGAGTTTTAAGCCAACTTTTTCACTTTCCTCTTTCACTTTCAGCAAGAGGCACTTTAGTTCTTCTCTGCTTTCTGCTTTCTCTGGTGTCATCTGTATATCTGAGGTTATTGATATTTCACCTGGCAATTTTTATTCCAGCTTGTGCTTCATCCAGTCCAGATTTCTCATGGTGTATTGTGCATATAAGTTAAATAAGCAGAGTGAAAATATACAGCCTTGATGTACTCCTTTCCTGATTTAGAACCTGTCTGTTGTTCCATGTCCAATACTAACTGTTGTTTGTTGACCTGCATACAGACTTCTCAGAAAGCAGGTCAGGTGTCTGGTATTCTCATTTTAAGAATTTTCCACAGTTTTGGTGATCCACACAGTCAAAGGCTTTGGTGTAGTCAATAAAAAAAAAAAGTAAATGTTTTTCTGAAACTCTCTTGCTTTTTCTATGATCCAGAAGATGTTGGCAATTTGATCTCTGGTTCCTCTTCTTTTCCTATATCCAGCTTGAACATCTGGAAGTTCACGGTTCACATATTGCTGAAGCCTGGCTTGGAGAATTTTGAGCATTAATTTACTAGTGTGTGAGATGAGTGCAATTGTGTGGTAGTTTAAACATACTTTGGCATTGCCTTTCTTTGGGATTGGAATAAAAACGGACCTTTTTCAGTCCTGTGGCCACTGCTGAGTTTTCCAAATTTGCTGGCATATTGAGTGCAGCACTTTCACATCATCATCTTTTAGGATTTGAAATAGCTCAACTGGAATTCCATCACCTCTACTAGCTTTTTTCATAGTGATGCTTCCTAAGGCCCACTTGGGTTTGCATTCCAGGATGTCAGTCTCTAGGTAAGTGATCACACCATTGTGATTATCTGGAGTATGAAGATCTTTTTTGTATAGTTTTTCTGTGTATTCTTTCCACCTCTTCTTAATATTGTCTGCCTCTGTTAGGTCTATACCATTTCTCTCCTTTATTGTGCTCATCTTTGCATGAAATGTCCCCTTGGTATCTCTGATTTTCTTGAAGAGATCTCTAGTCTTTCACATTCTATTGTTTTCCTCTATTTCTTTGCACTGATCACTGAGGAAGACTTTCTTATCTCTCCTTGCTATTCTTTGGAACTCTGCATTCAAATAGGTATATCTTTCCTTTTCTCCTTTGCCTTTTGCTTCTCTTCTTTTCATAGCTATTTGTCTCAGCTGGGTGGAATTACTTAACAGAGTTTATGGAATGACTGTTTATGGAATTACAGAGTTTATGGAATGACTCACAGAAAACTACTCAATCTAATCACACCAGGACCACACCCTTGTCTAACTCAATGAAATTAAGGCATGCCCGAGGGGCAACCCGGGATGGGCGGGTCATGGTGGAGAGATATGACAGGGTGTGGTCCGCTGGAGAAGGGAATGGCAAACCACTTCAGTATTCTTGCCTTGAGAACCCCATGAACAGTATGAAAAGACAAAATGATAGGATACTGAAAGAGAAACTCCCCAGGTCAGTAGGGGCCCAATATGCTACTGGAGATCAGTGGAGAAATAACTCCAGAAAGAAGGAAGGGATGGAGCCAAAGCAAAAAGAATACCCAGCTGTGGATGTGTCTGGTGATAGAAGCAAAGTCCGATGCTGTAAAGAGCAATATTGCATAGGAACCGGGAATGTCAGGTCCATGAATCAAGGCAAATTGGAAGTGGTCAAACAAGAGATGGCAAGAGTGAATGTTGACATTCTAGGAATTAGCGAACTAAAATGGACTGGAATGGGTGAATTTAACTCAGATAAGCATTATATCTACTACTGTGGGCAGGAATCCCTCAGAAGAAATGGAGTGGCCATCATGGTCAACAAAAGAGTCCGAAATGCAGTACTTGGATGCAATCTCAAAAATGACAGAATGATCTCTGTTCGTTTCCAAGGCAAACCATTCAATGTCACAGTAATCCAAATCTATGCCCCAACCAGTAACGCCGAAGAAGCTGAAGTTGAACGGTTCTATGAAGACCTACAAGACCTTTTAGAACTCACACCCAACAAAGATGTCCTTTTCATTATAGGGGACTGTAATGCAAAAGTAGGAAGTCAAGAAACACCTGGAGTAACAGGCAAATTTGGCCTTGGAACACAGAATGAAGCAGGGCAAAGACTAACAGAGTTTTGCCAAGAAAATTCACTGGTGATAGCAAATACCCTCTTCCAACAACACAAGAGAAGACTCTATACATGGACATCTCCAGATGGTCAACACCAAAATCAGATCGATTACATTCTTTGCAGCCAAAGATGGAGAAGCTCTATACAATCAGCAAAAACAAGACCAGGAGCTGACTGTGGCTCAGACCATGAACTCCTTATTGCCAAATTCAGACTGAAATTGAAGAAAGTAGGGAAAACTACTAGACCATTCAGGTATGACCTAAATCAAATCCCTTATGATTATACGGTGGAAGTGAGAAATAGATTTAAGGGCCTAGATCTGATAGATAGAGTGCCTGATGAACTATGGAATGAGGTTCGTGACATTGTACAGGATCAAGACCATCCCCATGGAAAAGAAATGCAAAAAAGCAAAATGGCTGTCTGGGGAGGCCTTACAAATAGCTGTGAAAAGAAGAGAAGCGAAAAGCAAAGGAGAAAAGGAAAGATATAAACATCTGAATGCAGAGTTCCAAAGAATAGCAAGAAGAGATAAGAAAACCTTCTTCAGTGATCAATGCAAAGAAATAGAGGAAAACAACAGAATGGGACAGACTAGGGATCTCTTCAAGAAAATCAGAGATACCAGGGGAACATTTCATGCAAAGATGGGCTCGATAAAGGACAGAGATGGTATGGACCTAACAGAAGCAGAAGATATTAAGAAGAGGTGGCAAGAATACACAGAAGAACTGTACAAAAAAGAGCTTCATGACCCAGATAATCATGATGATGTGATCACTGACCTAGAGCCTGACATCTTGGAATGTGAAGTCAAATGGGCCTTAGAAAGCATCACTATGAACAAAGCTAGTGGAGGTGATGGAATTCCAGTGGAGCTATTCCAAATCCTGAAAGATGATGCTGTGAAAGTGCTGCCCTCAATATGCCAGTAAATTTTGAAAACTCAGCAGTGGCCACAAGATTGGAAAAGGTCAGTTTTCATCCCAATCCCAAAGAAAGGCAATGCCAAAGAGTGCTCAAATTACCGCACAATTGCACTCATCTCACACGCTAGTAAAGTAATGCTCAAAATTCTCCAAGCCAGGCTTCAGCAATATGTGAACCGTGAACTTCCTGATGTTCAAGCTGGTTTTAGAAAAGGCAGAGGAACCAGAGATCAAATTGCCAACATCCACTGGGTCATGGAAAAAGCAAGAGAGTTCCAGAAAAACATCTATTTCTGCTTTATTGACTATGCCAAAGCCTTTGACTGTGTAGATCACAATAAACTATGGAAAATTCTGAAAGAGATGGGAATACCAGACCACCTGATCTGCCTCTTGAGAAATCTGTATGCAGGTCAGGAAGCAACAGTTAGAACTGGTCATGGAACAACAGACTGGTTCCAAATAGGAAAAGGAGTACGTCAAGGCTGCATATTGTCACCATGTTTATTTAACTTATATGCAGAGTACATCATGAGAAATGCTGGACTGGAAGAAACAGAAGTTGGAATCAAGATTGCTGGGAGAAATATCAATAACCTCAGATATGCACATGACACCAGTCTTATGGCAGAAAGTGAAGAGGGGCTAAAAAGCCTCTTGATGAAAGTGAAAGTGGAGAGCGAAAAGGTTGACTTCAGGCTCAGCATTCAGAAAATGAAGATCATGGCATCTGTTCCCATCACTACATGGGAAATAGATGGGGAAACAGTGGAAACAGTGTCAGAATTTATTTTTCTGGGCTCCAAAATCACTGCAGATGGTGACTGTAGCCATGAAATTAAAAGACGCTTACTCCTTGGAAGGAAAGTTATGACCAACCTAGATAGGATATTCAAAAACAGAGACATTACTTTGCCAACAAAGGTTCACCTAGTCAAGGCTATGGTCTTTCCTGTGGTCATGTATGGATGTGAGAGTTGGACTGTGAAGAAGGCTGAGCACCGAAGAATTGATGCTTTTGAACTGTGGTGTTGGAGAAGACTCTTGAGAGTCCCTTGGACTGCAAGAAGATCCAACCAGTCCATTCTGAAGGAGATCAATCCTGGAATTTCTTTGGAAGGAATGATGCTAAAGCTGAAACTCCAGTATTTTGGCCACCTCATGCGAAGAGTTGACTCATTGGAGAGGACTCTGATGCTGGGAGGGACTGAGGGCAGGAGGAGAAGGGGACGACAGAGGATGAGATGGCTGGATGGCATCACTGACTTGATGGGTGTGAGTCTGAGTGATCTCTGGGAGCTGGTGATCGACAGGGAGGCCTGGCGTGCTGCGGTTCATGGGGTCGCAAAGTGTCGGACACATCTCAGCGACTGATCTGATCTGATCTGTCTCAGCTGGGTGGAATTACTTAACAGAGTTTATGGAATGACTGTAGTCTTTGTTTCCTTTCTTGATTTGTCCCATTCAGGCTTCTCTGAACTTCTGGTTCAAATGTTTTCCTGATGACCATTAGGATTATTTTTTTTGCATGAATAGCCTATGGATGGTGTCCGAAAGTTGAGGGCCATTGCACTCCACAATGAAGAATTATGACTAAATCCTGGCCAATCCTGAACCTTTGTAGAACTTCATCAGTGGGATTAGATAGAGTTCTTTGTATTAGTCACAATCAGATAATGTGCATTTTCTAGCCCTGTATGACTACCAATCTCTAGATCAAATTAAACCTAAGATCTTTTTTTTCTTTACACTTCCACAGGGTTTTCATATATTTAGTGTAATACTTTAGGGAGTGCTACAGTTCTCATATTTGTTTCTTAAGCTGCCCTGGTTGGATACTTCAGGATTATCTGTCTGGCCCTTGTCATGTATGGATGTGAGTTGGACTGTGAAGAAGGCTGACCTCCGAAGAATTGATGCTTTTGAACTGTGGTGTTGGAGAAGACTCTTGAGAGTCCCTTGGACTGCAAGGAGATCCAACCAGTCCATTCTGAAGGAGATCAGCCCTGGGATTTCTTTGGAAGGAATGATGCTGTGACTGAAACTCCAGTACTTTGGCCACCTCATGCGAAGAGTTGACTCATTGGAAAAGACTCTGATGCTGGGAGAGATTGGGGGCAGGAGGAGAAGGGGACAACAGGGTATGAGATGGCCTGATGGCATCACTGACTCGATGGATGTGAGTCTGAGTGAACTCCGGGAGTTGGTGATGGACAGGGAGGCCTGGCGTGCTGCGATTCATGGGGTCGCAGAGTCGGACACGACTGAGCGACTGAACTGAACTGAGTTCCCATTAACTAAACAATATGCACCAACTCAAAGCTTAGACTTTTGTTCCAGTTCTCAAGGAAAAAACAAACTCAAAATGAATAAACGAAACCACAAAACTGTGCTGAATGATTAGTATATGTGAAGCATCTCATGTATGTTATGCTACTGGAACATTTTTTTGTTCTCATTTCTCAGTTTCTTAACCTTGATTTCTGTCACATCCCCCTCCAACTCTTCATGTGCTAAGACCCTCACTCTATCTCTTTACCCTGGTATATTTGCTTCATAGATTTATTTTTGAACTGAAATTATTTGTTCATTTTGTTGTTGCTATTCTCCCATTCTGAAATATAAGCTCCACAAGGAGAAGTTTTTGGTTTATTTCTATATTCCATGGACCTAGAATCATGGCAGCTCCATCATCAGAACTGAGTTGATATTTGTTAATTAATAAGTATCTTGTCATTTATCATTCTCCTTAACTTCCTGCCTTCCTATTGTATCTAGTCTGTTTCCTTTCCTTTTGACTGGAAAATTCTAAGACTTATTTAAGGTCAGTTCTTTAGCATCATTAAATTAAAAAAATATAAACAACATTTTAATATTTCCAAAATAATATTTCACTATTACTATAGTTATTGTCACCCAACCTGAATCATCTTGTTATATAGGGGTGATTTTAAGAAGAAACTGCAGATGGTGACTGCAGCCATGAAATTAAAAGACGCTTGCTCCTTGGAAGGAAAGTTATGACCAACCTAGATAGCATATTCAAAAGCAGAGACATTACTTTGCCAACAAAGGTTCGCCTAGTCAAGGCTATGGTCTTTCCTGTGGTCATGTATGGATGTGAGAGCTGGACTGTGAAGAAGGCTGAGCGCCGAAGAATTGATGCTTTTGAACTGTGGTGTTGGAGAAGACTCTTGAGAGTCCCTTGGACTGCAAGAAGATCCAACCAGTCCATTCTGAAGGAGATCAATCCTGGAATTTCTTTAGAAGGAATGATGCTAAAGCTGAAACTCCAGTATTTTGGCCACCGCATGAGAAGAGTTGACTCATTGGAGAAGACTCTGATGCTGGGAGGGATTGACGGCAAGAGGAGAAGGGGACGACAGAGGATGAGATGGCTGGATGGCATCACTGACTCGATGGATGCGAGTCTGAGTGACCTCCGGGAGCTGGTGATGGACAGGGAGGCCTGGCGTGCTGCGGTTCATGGGGTCGCAAAGAGTCGGACACGACTGAGCGACTGATCTGATCTGATCTTAAGAAGAAACAAATGCTGAATAAAATTCCTTCTTTATTTTGAATCTTTTTAATCATACTCATTTAATTGTAGTTTTGCATACTTTACAAAGGCATTGTGATAAATAACGTCTATTTAGTCATTTCAAAATAATAAGGCACCCTGAACCCCTAAGGGAAAAAGAATTCTATAAATGTATACAATTAGTATTATAGTTTTGTCATATGTACAACCCAGAGAGAAAATACCTATTCACACTCACCAGGGTATTATTGAGATTAATTAATTAATGTTTACAAAGCAGCCAGAATGAGGGATAAACACATTTTCTTTGCTATTTAAAGTGCATTTGAAAGGTAAAGAGGCAAAGTGTGTTTGCAGTTTAGAGTTATGTACTTATTTATCTTGAATGTTCATATAAATTGCTATTTTTAATACTTGATCTCCTCAAGCACATACCAGATCCCAATATTTTTCACCTTCTTCTTTATTTGAGCAAACACAGTTTGACCTTTTGTTTTTACAAAGTGGAAGTAACTGGTCAGTGCATAACATATTATTTATTCTTTTCAAAAGTAGCTTATTCTGAAAAATATTAACACTCTCTTCAGTTCAGTTTAGTTCAGTTCATTCACTCAATCATGTTGGACTCTTTGAGACTCCATGGACTGCAGCAGGCCAGACCTTCGTGTCCATCACCAACTCCTGGAGTTTACTCAAACTCATGTCCATTGAGTCAGTAATACCATCCAACCATCTCATCCTCTTTGAATAGATGGACCTTTGTTGGCAAGTAATGTCTCTGCTTTTTAATATACTGTCTAAGTTGGTCATAACTTTTCTTCCAAGGAGCAAGCATCTTTTAATTTCATAGTTGCAGTCACCATCTGCAACTATGATGCCTCCCAAAATAAAGTCTGTTACTGTTTCCCCATCTATTTGCCATGAAGTGATGGGACCAGATGCCATGATCGTAGTTTTCTGAATGTTGAATTTTAAGCCAACTTTTTAACTCTACTCTTTCACTTTCATCAAGAGGCTCTTCAGTTCTTCTCTGCTTTCTGCCATAAGGGTGGTGTCATCTGTGTATCTGAGGTAATTGATATTTCTCCCGGCAATCTTGATTCCAGCTTGTGCTTCATCCAGTCCAGCATTTCTCATGGTGTACTGTACATATAAGTTAAATAAGTAGAGTGACAATATACAGCCTTGATGTGCTCCTTTCCTGATTTGGAACCTGTCTGTTGTTCCATGTCTAGTACTAACTGTTGCTTCTTGACCTGCATACAGATTTCTTAATAAGCAGGTCAGGTGGTTTGGTATTCCCATCTCTTGAAGAATTTTCCATAGTTTGTTGTGATCCACACAGTCAAAGGTTTTGGCTTATTAGCCAAATAAAGCAGAAGTAGATGTTTTTCTGGAATTCTCTTGTTTTTTCAGTGATCCAACAGATATTGGTAATTTGATCTCTGGTTCCTCTATCTTTCCTAAATCCAGCTTGAACATCTGGAATTTCACAGTTCACATTCTGTTAAAGCCTGGCTTGGAGGATTTTGAGCATTACTTTGCTAGTGTGCTAGTGTGTGAGATGAGTGCAATTGTGTGGTAGTTTGAGCATTCTTTGGCATTGTCCTTTTTTGGGATTAGAATGAAAACTGACCTTTTCCAGTCCTGTGGCCACTGCTGAGTTTTCCAAATTTGCTGGCATATTGAGTGCAGCACTTTCACAGCATCATCTTTCAGGATTTGGAATAGCTCAACTGGAATTCCATCACCTCGACTAGCTTTGTTCTTCGTGATGGTTTCTAAGGCCTGCTTGGGTTCACATTCCAGGATATCTGTCTCTAAGTGAGTGATCACACCATTGTGGTTATCTGGGTCATGAAGATCTTTTTTGTATAGTTTTTGTATAGATCTTTTTTGTATAGTTCTTCTGTGTATTCTTTTCACCTCTTCTTAATATCTTCTGCCTCTGTTAGGTCCATACCATTTCTGTCCTTTATTGTGCCCATCTTTGCATAAAATGTTCCCTTGGTATCTCTAACTTTCTAGTAGAGATCT
Organism: Tragelaphus eurycerus; assembly: GCA_935064755.1. NCBI lineage: Eukaryota > Metazoa > Chordata > Mammalia > Artiodactyla > Bovidae > Tragelaphus > Tragelaphus eurycerus. The sequence continues at coordinate 1,639,797 of CAKXYN010000064.1, forward strand.
CTAGCCTTTCCCATTCTATTGTTTTCCTCTATTTCTTTGCATTGATCACTGAGGAAGGCTTTCTTATCTCTCCTTGCTATTCTTTGGAACTCTGCATTCAAATGGGCATATCTTTCCATATTTTCTTTGCCTTTCACTTTTCCTCTTTCTCAGCTATTTGTAAGGCCTCCTCAGACAAACCATTTTTCCTTTTTTTCATTTCTTTTTCTTGGAGATGGTCTTGATCCCTGCCTCCTATGCAGTGTCATAGACCTCGGTCCATAGTTTTTCAGGCACTCTGTCTTTCAGATCTAATCCCTTGAATATGTTTGTCACTTCCACTGTATAGTTGTAAGGGACTTGATTCAGGTCATACCTGAATGTCTAGTGATTTTGCCTGCCTTCTTCAATTTAAGTCTGAATTTGGCAATAAGGATTTCATGTCATTCCCAGTCTTGTTTTTGTTGACTGTATAGAGCTTCTCCATCTTTGGCTGCAAAGAATATAACCAATCTGATTTCAGTACTGACCATCTGGTGATGTCCATGTGCAGAGTCTTCTCTTGTGTTGCTGGAAGAGGGTGTTTTCTATGACCAGTACATTCTCTTGGCAAAGTCTGTTAGGCTTTGCCCTGACTCATTCTGTACTCCAAAGCCAAATTTGCCCATTACTCCAGGTATTTCTTGACTTCCTACTTTTGCATTCCAATCCCCGATAATGAAAAGGACATCTGTTTTTGGTGTTAGTTCTAGAAGGTCTTGTAGGTTTTCATAGAACCATTCAACTTCAGCTTCTTCAGCATTCTCTTAGTCCTGTTTTTATTTTTGTTTTTCTTTGTTGACATGTTACAGTTTATTTTCTCCTTTGAGCATGACTTTTGGCAGATTCATTTTGACATTTTTATATCGAGCTAGATGTTGGTGTGATACTACAGTTTTGGTACTTTAGGATGAGTATGACACTTCAGATTGCTGCCTTTCAATTGAGTGGGTTTTAAGATGTAGGCTCTGAGAGGATGAGACACAAGCTATAGTTGTGTTGCTTTCCTGCCATATTTATTTTGTTTTATGCTGTTTGAGGACTTTGAAATTGTATCTAAGCATTCATGAATTTTTTAATTGTGCTCCAAATATGAATTTTGGCTCTAAACTTTGTCAGAGATCCTTACTTCCATTGTTAAGTTTGCCTCCTGTTTACCTCCTTAGTACTATGTTTTCAGTAGATTATCGCAGACTCCTCTCAGTTAATATTGATCCTTTTGTCCTAATTTAGTGCACATTTCACAGCCATTGGTTGTGTAAAGGCACAAGGATTTCATGATTCAGATCAGATCAGTCGCTCAGTCATGTCCGACTCTTTGCGACCCCATGAACCGCAGCACGCCAGGCCTCCCTGTCCATCACCAGCTCCCGGAGGTCACTCAGACTCACACCCATCAAGTCAGTGATGCCATCCAGCCATCTCATCCTCTGTCGTCCCCTTCTCCTCCTGCCCTCAATCCCTCCCAGCATCAGAGTCTTCTCCAATGAGTCAACTCTTCGCATGAGGCGGCCAAAATATTGGAGTTTCAGCTTTAGCATCATTCCTTCCAAAGAAATTCCAGGATTGATCTCCTTCAGAATGGACTGGTTGGATCTTCTTGCAGTCCAAGGGACTCTCAAGAGTCTTCTCCAACACCACAGTTCAAAAGCATCAATTCTTCGGCGCTCAGCCTTCTTCACAGTCCAGCTCTCACATCCATACATGACCACAGGAAAGACTCCAATATGCTACTGGAGATCAGTGGAGAAATAACTCCAGAAAGAAGGAAGGGATGGAGCCAAAGCAAAAAGAATACCGAGCTGTGGATATGTCTGGTGATAGAAGCAAAGTCCGATGCTGTAAAGAGCAATACTGCATAGGAACCTGGAATGTCAGGTCCATGAATCAAGGCAAACTGGAAGTGGTCAAACGAGATGGCAAGAGTGAATGTCGACATTCTAGGAATTAGCGAACTAAAATGGACTGGAATGGGTGAATTTAACTCAGATGACCATTATATCTACTACTGTGGGCAGGAATCCCTCAGAAGAAATGGAGTGGCCATCATGGTCAACAAAAGAGTCCGAAATGCAGTACTTGGATGCAATCTCAAAAATGACAGAATGATCTCTGTTCGTTTCCAAGGCAAACCATTCAATGTCACAGTAATCCAAATCTATGCCCCAACCAGTAACGCCGAAGAAGCTGAAGTTGAAAGGTTCTATGAAGACCTACAAGACCTTTTAGAACTCACACCCAAAAAAGATGTCCTTTTCATTATAGGGGACTGTAATGCAAAAGTAGGAAGTCAAGAAACACCTGGAGTAACAGGCAAATTTGGCCTTGGAACACAGAATGAAGCAGGGCAAAGACTAACAGAGTTTTGCCAAGAAAATGCACTGGTCATAGCAAATACCCTCTTCCAACAACACAAGAGAAGACTCTATACATGGACATCTCCAGATGGTCAACACCGAAATCAGATCGATTATATTCTTTGCAGCCAAAGATGGAGAAGCTCTATACAATCAGCAAAAACAAGACCAGGAGCTGACTGTGGCTCAGACCATGAACTCCTTATTGCCAAATTCAGACTGAAATTGAAGAAAGTAGGGAAAACTACTAGACCATTCAGGTATGACCTAAATCAAATCCCTTATGATTATACGGTGGAAGTGAGAAATAGATTTAAGGGCCTAGATCTGATAGAGTGCCTGATGATTTCATGATTAGCTGTCATTTATTTCTACCAACATCCAGTTAGTTAACTGGTACCAAAAGGCCAGGGCCCAGCTAGAAGCTCTAGTTGAATTAACATCAAGCCACCATCTGATTATTTTTGCGTGATCCCTTGCTTGGCATAAAGGTTTACAGAAAATATAAAATTAAATTTGTTATTCTTTTGCATAGAGGATGATTAATCTGTTCTGTATTTTCCTTCCAGATCCCCCAGTTATCTGTCCCTCTATGACAAGTAGCCCAGAGATTTTTAGGGTTTTCGATTTTGTTTTGGAAAATGTTTGCTTGGCTAATAATGGAGAAGAAACTTAGGAAAGATAATACATCTTGATATGGAAAGAATAGGTATCAAACTGAATTTTAAAGTTACATAAAAGGCATAGGTTCATGGTGTGTCAAAGAAACATGAGGTTTATCTGAAAGGTTAGTTAAGGTTGTGGCCTTCTATATTAATAAAGCCAAGGGAATGTTACTCAGCTTCCCTCCTTCTACCCTCAAGGTAAAAAATTAAATTAGCTTCTTCTCTAGTGCCTTATCACATAAGTACAGATATTCTGATGTGAAGTTAGGACATATGGCTAATCACATCATTGTGATTAATACATGATATATAAAACACAATTCTATAGATTAACAGAAAATAAACTAATTGGTTTTATATTGCTATAAGAACCCATGAAGAGATGAAATGACATCTTTGGGGTTAGAGTTGGATTTGTGTTCTTTAGAGATGATGAAATTTTTAGATTTTCTTTTCCTCCCTCCAAACTGACAAAATATTTTATAAGTTAAGGGAAACGTTGAAAGTGTAATGAAAACACAATGCCCAAGACTGCCTAAATCATCTCATTTGTTTACATTTCTAGATTTTGCAAAGCTAAATTATTGAATTTCATCATTGTTTTGACAGAGCCATGCTGAAAAGTAATCTAATAAGTCTTGAAGGTGCTTTTAGCTAGCGCTAAAACTACAAAGGCTAGAGGGTTAGAAAAACACCTCATTCAACACAGGGTTTGACAAGAATGTGTTTGTTCTCTTGACCTCCAAACTGATTAAAGATTACTTTGTTATTTTTAACTTCTAAAATACAAGATGGAAATGTATCATCAGATACACTTACATAAATGTTTGCATCTTTACAGATCGATAAATATTATGTCACTATGAGCTATGGAATGAGGTTTGTGACATTGTATAGGAGACAGGGATCAAGACCATTCCCATGTAAAAGAAATGTAAAAAGGCAAAATGGCTGTCTGGGGAAGCCTTGCAAATAGCTGTGAAAAGAAGAGAGGTGAAAAGCAAAGGAGAAAAGGAAAGATATAAACATCTGAATGCAGAGTTCCAAAGAATAGCAAGAAGAGATAAGAAAGCCTTCTTCAGGAATCAATGCAAAGAAATAGAGTAAAACAACAGAATGGGAAAGACTAGAGATCTCTTCAAGAAAATCAGAGACACCAAGGGGACATTTCATGCAAAGATGGGCTCGATAAAGGACAGAAATGGTATGGACCTAACAGAAGCAGAAGATATTAAGAAGAGATGGCAAGAATACACAGAAGAACTGCACAGAAAAAATCTTCACGACCCAGATAATCATGATGGTGTGATCACTGACCTAGAGCCAGACATCCTGGAATGTGAAGTCAAGTGGGCCTTAGAAAGCATCACTACAAACAAAGCTAGTGGAGGTGATAGAATTCCAGTGGAGCTATTCCAAATCCTGAAAGACGATGCTGTGAAAGTGCTGCCCTCAATATGCCAGCAAATTTTGAAAACTCAGCAGTGGCCACGGGATTGGAAAAGGTCAGTTTCATTCCAATCCCAAAGAAAGGCAATGCCAAAGAATGCTCAAACTACCAGACAAGTGCACTCATCTCACACGCTAGTAAAGTAATGCTCAAAATTCTCCAAGCCAGGCTTCAGCAATATGTGAGCCGTGAACTTCCTGATGTTCAAGCTGGTTTTAGAAAAGGCAGAGGAACCAGAGATCAAATTGCCAACATCTGCTGGATCATGGAAAAAGCAAGAGAGTTCCAGAAAAACATCTATTTCTGCTTTATTGACTATGCCAAAGCCTTTAACTGTGTGGATCACCATAAACTGTGGAAAATTCTGAAAGAGATGAGAGTACCAGACCACCTGATCTGTCTCTTGAGAAATCTGTATGCAGGTCAGGAAGCAAGAGTTAGAACTGAACATGGAACAAAAGACTGGTTCCAGATAGGAAAAGGAGTACGTCAAGGCTGTATATTGTCACCCTGCTTATTTAACTTCTATGCAGCGTACATCATGAGAAACACTGGACTGGAAGAAACACAAGTTGGAATCAAGATTGCTGGGAGAAATATCAATAACCTCAGATATGCAGATGACACCACCCTTATAGCAGAAAGTGAAGAAGAACTAAAAAGCCTCTTGATGAACGTGAAAGAGGAGAGTGAAAAAGTTGGCTTAAAGCTCAACATTCAGAAAACGAAGATCATGGCATATGGTCCCATCACTTCATGGGAAATAGATGGGGAAACAGTGGAAACAGTGTCAGACTTTATATTTCTGGGCTCCAGAATCACTGCAGATGGTGACAGCAGCCATGAAATTAAAAGACACTTACTCCTTGGAAGGAAAGTTATGACCAACCTAGATAGCATATTCAAAAGCAGAGACATTACTTTGCCAACAAAGGTTCGTCTAGTCAAGGCTATGCTTTTTTCTATGGTCATGTATGGATGTGAGAGCTGGACTGTGAAGAAGGCTGAGCGCCGAAGAATTGATGCTTTTGAACTGTGGTGTTGGAGAAGACTCTTGAGAGTCCCTTGGACTGCAAGCAGATCCACCCAGTCCATTCTGAAGGAGATCAGCCCTGGGATTTCTTTAGAAGGACTGATGCTAAAGCTGAAACTCCAGTACTTTGGCCACCTCATGCGAAGAGTTGACTCATTGGAAAATACTCGATGCTGGGAGGGATTGGGGGGAAGAGGAGAAGGGGATGACAGAGGGTGAGATGGCTGGATGGCATCATTAACTCAATGGACATGAGTCTGAGTGAAGTCCAGGAGTTGGTGATGGACAGAGAGGCCTGGCGTGCTGCGATTCATGGGGTCGCAAAGAGTCGGACATGACTGAGCGACTGATCTGATCTTATTTGATCCTCTTGTTCTGTGGTATGTATACTTATTTGCTTGGCTAGTTGGGATATTATGAACTTATTTATATTCAATAAAATAATATCACCCTCTCCTGTAATGAAAGGTTCTATGTCTTAAATCTGAATATTCATTTTTTTAAATGTAACATAGAAAATATATTTACATATATGCAACTTTGAAGCTGTTGGAGATATATTTGTCAGAAAAACTCTTATCACATTACATGAAGATTATTTGAAGTACAGTCCAGCTTTTGATAAAGAGCCTATGTCTGCTTTTATTCTTTGAATTGCAAAGCAAAGTTATTTATATCAAGTTGTCCCATCATTTGATCAATATCCCTGGTGGTTCAGTGGTAAAGAATCCATCTACCAATGCAGGAGACCCAGGAGACGTGGGTTCAGTCTCTGTTTCAGGAAGATACTCTGGAGGAGGAAATGGCTACCCACTCCAGTATTCTTTCCTGGAAAACTCCATGGACAGAGGGGCCTGGTGGGCTACAATTCACGCAGTCACAAAGAGCCTGAAATGACTGTGCACACGCGCTTCACAATAGCACAGTGGTGGATGGAATGAAATAATCTTTTGTTGAATAAATGGGTTAAAGATGTGATAGTAAATTCAGAAGTAATACTGAAAGTTTGTCATGAAAGGAATAAAGCATTAAAATGGAAGTCATTGAGCAATTTTAGCAAATGTTGGAGGGTTTAAGGTATTGAAGTTCTCATAGTAGAGAATCGCACATTTCATTGAGCTCTCTTCATTAACTGGACCAAATGTGATACATTGCTATGCTCAGGCAGACATGTCTATATTCAACTGGGGAATAATCCTTTAACTCTGAATTGCTAAATGATTAGTCTCTTGTTTTCCATGAACCTTATGATCTGTAGCCCTTGTTTAAGCAATTAATCATGTACTGCTTTGCAATGTTTCCTTGGTTGTTCCCTTGTTTAGTGTGTTTTGTGTGTGTGTGTGTGTGTGTGTGTTGTGGATGTCAGCCCTTGATTGTATGCTCTTAACTCATGCAACATCATATATTGCTGATTTGATAGTATTTTGAAGAATTCCAGAATAGACTCATTACTATAAACTAGGATAGAACAGTATAATATTCATTCGAAGAGTTACCATTTTATAGTTATGAGAAAAGACACAGCCTATATGATTTGACCCCTAAAAAGAAAGAAAACATAAAGGGAAACTTGGAAAGAACTGTGAATTAGTCATTATTAATGTGGGTGGGGGAGGGCTAATACAGTAATCTGCAGAACCTTATCACAGCACATTGTATTTTAAGTACCAAAAATTATCAAAGCCTTGGAATATATTAGTATATTAAGGAAGACTGCTTCTCTAGGCATATCTGTGATCTATCTCATTTCTTTCATCTGTTAAATTGATTAAGAAAAACGTGTAGTGTTTGGTGACAATGAAGAATGGGTGAGATAAACAGCACAGCTGAGGCATATTGCATTTGCAGATTTAAGACTCATTAAAAATTCACTTTAGACAACAATATAACGAAATGTGACTTTTCATAGATTTCCATGAGTCAAAGTGTCTGGAAAAGCAGTCTAAAAGACAGAAAGGAAGTTAATGTAAACATGAATGGAAGAAAATGATGGGTACAGACACAAGTGTGTGGTATTAGAAGCAAATTTAAAGTGTGCTTAAAAAGATAATCACAAATGAATGGATGAATTTTACTAGAAAATCAGCAAAAACTAAATAAATTATTTAAAAATTTCCCATTCTTAAGTAATTCAGAAGTAGCTCACTGAACAAAATTACAGACTGAGAATTGTTGGAAAACCATAGTTGTTAATGTCCATTTCATCCCTGGTTGTTGTTATTCAGTTGCTAAGTCATGTTCAACTCTTTGCATCCCCGTGGACTGCAGCATGTCAGGCTTCCCTGTCCTTCACTGTCTCCCAGAGCCTGCTCAAACTCATGTCCTTTGAGTCGGTGATGCCACCCAACCATCTCATCTTCCGTTGTCCCCTTCACTTCCTGCCTTCAATCTTTCCCAGCATCAGGGTCTTTTTTGGTGAGTCAGCTCTTCGCATCAGATGGCCAAAGTACTGGAGCTTCAGCTTCAGCACCAGTCCTTCCAATGAATATTCAGGGTTGATTTCCTTTAGGACTGACTAGTTTGATCTCTTTTCTGTCCACGGGACTCTTCATGAGTCTTCTCCAGCACCACATTTGAAAGTATCAATTCTTCAGTGCTCAGCCTTCTTTATGGTGCAACTCTCACATTCGTACATGACTACTGGAAAAACCATAACTTTGACTATGTGGAATTTGTCAACAAGGTGATGTCTCTGATTTTTAGTAAGCTGTCTAGGTTTGTCATTGCTTTGCTTCCAAGGGGCAAGAAACTTTAATTTCATGGCTGCAATCACTGTCCACAGTGATTTTGTAGCCCAAGAAAATAAAGCTTGTCATGGTTTCCACTTTTTCCCCATCTATTTGCCCTGAAGTGAGGGGACCCAGTGCTATGATCTTGGTTTTTTGTATGTTGAGTTTGAAGGCTTGACTGATTTGATCTCCTTGCCATCCAAAGGACTTTCAAGAGTCTTCTCCATAGTTCAAAGGCATCAATTCTGTGGCACTCAGCCATCCATACATGACTACTGGAAAGATCCATATTTAATGTTGTTCTCCACAACCCTATGAATATTATGTATTATATACAAGAGAATATCAATATGCCTATACTTTTTGTAAAAAGTCTGGCAATAGTATGAACTTTTGGTTACAAATAAGTGAAATACCGATGGAACTAGAGAAAGATTTTTCTACAAGTAAGGAAATATCTAAAGAAATTGTTAGTGACCATACTGGCACATCAGATAAACAGTTTAATAAATCAAGGATTGATTTAAAAGATATTTTCCTTATTGTAATTATTGCTTGTCTTTCACTTGTATAAACTTGCTTGATTTAGGAAGTCTTTATTTTTACCCATCAATGCACTACATAGTCTTTCCACTTCTGCTACTCAGGTTCTAGTTCTCACTGAGATCTAATAATGCTGCTAGATCTCTGTCTCATTGTAACAACCTCCTGCTGTTGCTAGATCCTTGATTCTTCATCAGCCTATTGCCATAGCTTTGCCCAAACTTCTGCAGATTATCTGTCAATTAACTCCTTTGTGTGAGCTGTCTGCCAGAACCCTGAATGACCCAAAGGTAAATAGCAGTGATGAGGAGAAACATAGTGCTCATATTGTTCTCTCAGTTCTTGCTCCATTTGGAGAATAGGAGAATGAGACCTTTCAGAAGATTTTGACATTGAGAAGTCTTGGGTGGATACATTAGGAGAGCATCTCCAGAGTCTGCATAACTTAACTGCATGCATTAAAAAACAAAACAAAACAAAACAAAAAAAACACCTAAGCCCAAGGGCAATGTTAGAGTCACTTCTTTTAAAAGCTGCTCCTCTGGAACATTTAAAAATATTGTCCTCAGAATTCTGTTGTGTTAACATAGAATTCCAAGACCAAATCAAAACTTAGGATAAGATTTCTGTTTTTCCCATTTTTTTGTTCCTAGATGGATAGCAAATGACCTACCTTATATGGTAATCTTGCCATTTGTTCAGTCCCTTTTTATCCACACAGGTTTGACGTAGACAGTATAGCTCCACTCAGTACTATGCTCCCAACAGTAAGCTATCTAACATAGCTGCTGCTGCTGCTGCTAAGTCGCTTCAGTCGTGTCCGACTCTGTGCGACCCCATAGACGGCAGCCCATCAGGCTCCCCCGTCCCTGGGATTCTCCAGGCAAGAACACTGGAGTGGGTTGCCATTGCCTTCTCCATTGTGTGAAAGTGAAAAGTGAAAGTGAAGTCGCTCAGTCGTGTCCGACTCTTAGCGACCGCATGGACTGGAACCTACCAGGCTCCTCTGTCCATGGAATTTTCCAGGCAAAAGTACTGGGGTGGGGTGCCATTGCCTTCCCCGATGTAACATAGCAAATGACCTATATTTGGTTTGACTATTACCATTTTCCATAAATTTGTCCCTTCTTATCATACTTAAAAAAAGAAAGTTTCTCCATCCCTTGTTCAATTTTAAACGTTTTCCGCCAAATTTAGGACTTTTCATTGTGTTGGCATTGTATTATATTATACATTTATTTAATATCTCAAATCAGTTACTTTCATATGTGACTAAGTCTTCTTTAAAAAAAAAAAAATAGTTAAAGTTTCAAAGTTAAAAACCAAACTTGATAATTCAGAATAAGGCATTATCTACTAATCCCAGGGATAGCAGAGCCTGATGGGCTGCTGTCTATGGGGTCGCACAGAGTCGGACATGACTGAAGCGACTTAGCAGCAGCAGCAGCAGGGAGTAAAGAGTAATAGCAAGCATAGCTAGAATATTCATTTCAGTTTTGCCTTACTAAAATAAGTCCTCTTTGCCAGTATCAATACCTTTCAGTTTAAATTGCCAGCTTAAAGGGCTTGCTAATGCTTTTTTTTTTTTTTTTTTCTAAACATAGCCGAGATTTAGATTGATTTATGTAAGATAAAAATAGTTACTTTATATGGTAAAATGTGTCACAAGTATTGAAATATGATGGTTCATTTTGAGACAATGAAACTACTGAAATGTTAAGATGTTTACAAGGAAAACAATGTCCTTAAGTGCAGAAGTCCTTAGTGTATCATGATGGGTATAGATTTTTAGAAAAATAAAGAGTATCCCAATTTATTAAGTTTTGCCATATTCTTTCCTCTTAGAGACAGAATAATTTATCAATATTGATATAAGATAATTCATCATAATAATCATATGAATTATTTGGTAATTTATTTCTTTGTAATTAAATTCTATCCACTGGTCTTCATATATAAAAAGTAAGTGAAATGTCTTTAATTTTTAACAATACAAGCCCATTAGAGACTAGTTGTAATGAAAAACCTCTGGTGAGAATTGGGTTAATTCAAGTATTGAACAATAGGCTTTTTGCAGTAAATTCTATTGATTATTTTATTCACTTTGACTCAGAAAACACTTTCTAGATAATAATTTATGGCAGTCATCATAATTTCTTGGTAATATCTGTGAATAAGACACAAGTCACCACCTAAGCTATGGTCAATGAAGTTATGGTCAATGACTTCTGAATGATGTTATCCAGAAGCATTGGCTTCTTGTATGACATTTTAGCAGTAAGTGTAGTTAGTCCTTTCTTCCAGTTATAAAACAAAATGATAAAATATAACATCAGATCTAAGTATTTTTGAAAATTTGTTGATTTGATGAATTTATTTCTGTGGTTAGCTTTTTCGTGAAGAGAATATAACTTCAATAATTATATAAACTAAGACTCTTTAGACAAGGCTGTGGTCCATGTGATCAGATTGGTTAGTTTTCTGTGATTATGGTTTTCATTCTGTCTGCCCTTTGAAGGATAAGGGCAGATAAGAGAAGGATAAGAGGCTTATGGAAGCTTCCTGATGGGAGAGACTGACTGAGGGAAAAACTGGGTCTTATTCTGATGGGCAAGGCCATGGTCAGTAAATCTTTAATCCAATTTTCTGTTGATGGGCAGGCCTGTGTTCCCTCCCTATGTTTGACCTGAGGCCAAAGGATGGTGGAGATAATGAAGTTAATGGTGACCTCCTTTTAAAGGTCCCATGCTGAAAAAGGTCAGTTTTTCTTCCAATCCTAAGGAAAGGCAATGCCAAAGAATATTCAAACTACTGCATAATTGCACTCATCTCACATGCTAGCAAAGTAATTCTCAAAATTCCCCAAGCCAGGCTTTAATAGTACATGAACCGTGAACTTCCAGATGTTCAAGCTGGTTTAAAAAAAGGCAGAGGAACCAGAGATCAAGTTGCCAATATCTGCTGGATCATCAAAAAAGAGAGTTCCCAAAAACATCTACTTCTGCTTTACTGACTACACCAAAGCCTTTGGCTGTGTGGATTACAGAAAACTGTGGAAAATTCTTAAAGAGAACCACCTTACCTGCCTCCTGAGAAATCTGTGTGCAGGTCAAGAAGCAGCAGTTAGAATTGGACATGGAATAATAGACTGGTTCCAAATCAGGAAAGGAGTACATCAAGGCTGTATATTGTCACCCTGCTTATTTAACTTATATGCAGAGTATATCATGTAAAATGCTGGACTGGATGAAGCACAAGCTGGAATTGAGATTGCTGGGAAAAATATCAATAACCTCAGATATGCAGATGACACCACCCTTATGGCAGAAAGTGAAGAACTCAAGAGTCTCTTGCTAAAAGTGAAAGAGGAGAGTGAAAAAGTTGGCTTAAAGCTCAACATTCAGAAAACAAAGATCATGACATCTGGTCCCATCACATCATGGCAAATAGATGAGGAAACAACAGAAACTGAGACAGATTTTATTTTTCTGGGCTCCAAAATAACTGCAAATGGTGACTGTAGCTATGAATTAAAAGACTTTACTACTTGGAAGGAAAGTTATGACAAACCTAGACAGCATATTAAAAAGCAGAGACATTACTTTGTCCACAAAGGTCGTCTACTCAAAGCTATGGTTTTTCCAGTGGTCATGGATGGATGGATGTGAGAATTGGAGTGTGAAGAAAGCTATGCAACAAATAATTGATGTTTTTGAACTGGGGTGTTGGAAAAGACTCCTGAGAGTCCCTTGGACTACAAGGAGATCCAACCAGTCCATCCTAAAGGAAATCAGTCCTGAATATTCATTGGAAGGATTGATGCTGAAGCTGAAACTCCAATACTTTGGCCACCTAATGCAAAGAACTGACTCATTTGAAAAGACTCTGATGCTGGGAAAGATTGAAGGCAGGAGGAGAAGGGGAAGACAGAGGATGCGATGGTTGGATGGCATTATCAACTCCATGGACATTAATTTGAGCAAGCTCCGGGAGTTGGTGATGGACACGGAAGCCTGGCGGGCTGCTGTCCGTGGGGTTGCAGAGTCCAACATGACGAGGGACTGCACTGAAGACTCTTTCGTTTGTGTTGAAAAAGGATTTATATTAGACTTGAGTTTTTTTCGAGTCTTATCACATAAAACACAAATGTACATAATCCAATTGGCTGCTTTTATATCTGCATAGGAGTAATTTGTATTGTTTAGGTTGAAAGATACACTTGAGTCCATTCAGATTCAAAACACTGCTGCCTTTATCCTCAAAGAAATTATTTGGTTTAACAATATCTTTCCTTTTATGAGAAGGAAAAATAAAGCTTTAAAGTAACTAATCTTAATATAATGACTGTAACAGTTGCTGATCAACTGGCAAGAATGTGAGAAGTTCAAGCCCCAAAATTGCAAGAATCCCAGTTTTTAATAGTTGTGGATTCATTTTCTTCCTTTTCAAAGTAAAGTATATGTAAAAACTTGATTTTATCATATTTTAAAATACATTTAATGACTAATGACAAATAGGTTATATTCAGAGTGAGAACATTCTGCTCAATATACTTGCTCCAGTATTTACTCAATAAATCATGTCAAATGACATTAATAATTTTATTTCATTCTTTGAATCTGCCTGCAATTCAGGAGACCCTGCTGTGATTCTAGGATTGGGAAGATCCACTGGAGAAGGAATAGGCTACCCGCTCCAGTATTCTCAGGCTTCCCTTGTGGCTCAACTGGTAAAGAATCCACCTGTAAAGCAGGAGACCTGGGTTCAATCCCTGGGTTGGGAAGATTCCCCTGGAGAAGGGAAAGGTACCCACTCCAGTATCCTGGCCTGGAGAATTCCATCTACTGTATAGTCCTTGGGGTCACAAACAGTCGGATACGACTGAATGACTTTCACTTTCACTTTAGTTTTAGTGCTTTTAGATAAAACTTAGTTTTATAAAGTAGAACTATTGACTCTTAGAACCAATGAATCATTATAATCTTTTGTGATATTTGTTCTTTATACACTAGCTCTGTTAATATAAGATGAAGAATGGGAGAGTACAGAGAAAATATAAGAATGAAAATTTAAAAATGAATAGTTTTCTACATTTATGGATATTAAATTGCTGAAGGTTGGTACCAGTTCTTTTTTGAAGTCATTCATTGGTTGCCAACCAAGGGTATCGTTTTTTATTTACTTAAGTTTTGCTGTTGTTTAGCTCCTAAGTCGTGCCCAGCTCTTCTGGGACCCCATGTACTGTAGCCTGTCAGGCTCCTCTGTCCATGGCATTTCCCAGGCAAGAATACTGGAGTGGGTTGCCATTTCCTTCTCTAAGGGATCTTCCTGACCCAGGGATCAAAGCTGCATCTCCTACATTGCAGGAGGATTCTTTGCCACTGAACCCCCAAGCAAGAAAAATATGCTCTGCAGAGAGGCTATCAAACATTAGACATTATGGTTCTTCCCACATGGCGCTCACCCTCCAATTTAGAGTTTTGATTTTTGAAATGCTTTATTTTTCATTAATTTTATTAACACAGATTAATGATATTTGAGTTGTTAAGAAATAAGATACTGTGAATATCTGATAGCCTTAACATTATTAAGATATCTTTGATTCCCTATTATTATTTCTTTCTTGATTTTTGTTTTTAATATTTATTAGAAAACCAAAATTAGGATCTACAAAAAAATCACTGTTCTCACAAGAAAATTTGAAACTCAGAAAAGTAAAATGATTAATTTGCAAAAAAATACATTTTTATAAAAAGAGAGCTTTATCTTATTTAATTTAAAAGTTGAAATTAATAACAGCATTTTTAATATTATTATTTAAATATGCTGTAATAGTGTGGCTAGTTGTTTGAATATATGTGTATTATTTCCTGACATATTTTTATATCCCTAGAATAGTCTAATGTGAAAAAATTGACATTTGTCCAACTAATGGAGAAAAATAGCTACGCATGGAATATCCATGAGATGATTTCACTACTCTTTCTTGCGTGTTCATTTTCTCTTTTTTGTTTGGGGAGTTGTCTCATAGCAGAAGTGGTAAAATGGTTTTAAAATATGGGATTAAGTATACATGTTGGACAGCTGTGGAGAAGTTGGCATTTCAAGATCTAGATTGTGGCTTAGACATAGTTATGTAAACAATTATTCTGTTAATTAAACCCTGTGTGTTCAATTGGGGAAGCAGGTAATGACTTGTAGAAAGCCATGCGATGTTGAGACTTTGTGAAGTGTCTTTGAACTAAAACTGTTGGTAGAAACACCAAAGATTACTGTATTCTTTTTGCTATTGGTATGATTTGTGTTACTTAACATTTAGAACTCAAGGAACAGAATTTACTTATGGAAACAGGCTGGTCTTTTAATTTAAAATTTGAGAGCAAATTAAGAACACATGGCTCTCTGTATGTTCTGTAATGTCAATATGACAGTGAACTGACAAACTTAAAATAATTGAAAGAGATATTGAATAATTAATTCTTCAAACAAAATATGAATAGTTTAGACATGGCATTAAATAGGAGATATTCACTTAACATTTGAAAATCAACTAGATATCCATAGCTGAAAAACTATTATTTCTTCATTGCTTTTCCACACATCTTTTAATAAGTGGTACTTTCTTCATAAGTACAGTAGTAATTATTATTGAAAAGCCACCTAACTGATGTAGAAAGTAATTTAATAGAAATGAAAATATGTCTTCCATCTTTATTGAGATATCATTTATATGTCATATATTTCACTATGTGAATTGTACAATTTAATTTCCTTTTAGTAAATTCACAGTGTTGTACAATCATCACCACAATGTATAATCATTGTGGTGTCTAGATGTGCTAATTCTGGACATTTCCTGTAAATATAAATGTACAATATATGATTTTTGTGTGACTGGTTTCTATAATTTAGCATAGCATTTTCAGTTTATTTCATGTTGTAGCATATACAAGTACTTCATTATTATTTATTAATAAAAAATACTCCATTGTATAGAATGCCACATTTTATTTATCCATTTGTTAGTAGATATTTGGAATATTTTCACTTTTTATCTGTTATTAACATTCATAGACAAATTTCTATATTGTTTTATGAACATCTGTGTACACACTTTTGTCTATATTTCTATTTCTCTTAAATACACCTAAGATTGGAATTATTCAGTCATATAATAATTTTGTTTAGTGTTCCAAAGAGCTACAAAAACATTTTAAAAAGTGATTAAACTATTTTACATTACCATCAGCAGTGTATAAGGAGTCAACTTTCTATATCCTTACCAATATTTGTTATTGTATGTCTTTTTTATTATAGCTCTACTAATGAGTATGGAAGTATAAATTAGTATTTCATAATTATTTTTGACTTGCATTTTCCCAATAAGTAATAATATCAGGCATTTGAAACATGTGCTTTTTTGTCTTTTGTATATATTCTTTGGAGAAATACCTATTTAGATCCTTTAGAAGTTTTTAAAGTTAAATGAGGTCACACGGGTGGACCCTAATTTTGTGACCAGTGTCCTTATAGGAAAGGAGAGTCCCAAGTGATGCCTTCATCCTCTCTGTCTCTGTCTTTCCGCTTACATGTGACAAGTAAAGGCCATGTGAGGGTACAGTGAGAAAGTAGGAAACCAAAGGGAGAAGCAAGTGCTGGCACCTTGGTCTTGGGCTTCCAGCTTCCCAAACAGTGAGAAATAAATTTCTGTTGTTTAAGCTGCCTAGTCTGTGATATTTTTTTACAGCATCCCTTGAAGACTAATGCATCCCTTATCTGATATATAATTTGCATTTTTCCCCATTTCACAGGTTGTCTTTTCCGTTTCTTCATGGTATTATTTGTAGTACAAAACATCTTTAATTTTTAAATAGTCTAAGGTTTTCTTTTTTGTTACTTGTTCTTTTGGTATTGTATCTAACAAACCATTAGCTAATCCAGGATCATGAAGATTTATTTATATATATATTTTTAAGAGTTTATAAGTTTTTATTCTTGTACTTAAGTCTGTAATGCCCATTGAGCTAATTTATGTGTATTGTGTAAGGTAGGGGTCCACCTTCATTCCTTGGCTTGTGGCTATCCATTTATCCCAAGATTAGCAATAGAAAAGACTGTTTGTCCCCTATTGAATAGTCTTGGCCCCCTCATCAAAAATGAACAGATCGTATATGTATGGGGTTATTTCTAGACTCACAACTCCATTCCATTTGTACACATATCTATCCATATGCCTGTAATACAGACTTGATTATTATACTTTGTAGTAAGTTTTAAATTTGGAAAGTGTGGACTCTACAAACTTATTATTTTTTTTGATGGTTTTGGCTATTCTAGGTCTGTTGAATTTCAATATGAATTTTAGGATCAGCTTTTTTACTTCTGCAAAAAGAGGCAGCAGAGATTTTGATGAGAGTTGTTTTGAATCTTTCAATCAAGGGCAGCATTGCCATCTTAATAATATTAAAATATAGTCAATGAGCAGGATGTATTTCCATTTATTTATAGCAAGTTTTTTAAACAATATTTTGTAGTTTTCAGCATATAAGATTTTCATTTCTTTTGTTTATTTCTAACTATTTTATCCTTTTGATGCTGTTTCAAATGCAATGGTTTCCTTAATTTCATTTTCACAAAGTTGATTATTAGTATATAGAAATATAATTGATTTTTGTACATTTAATCTTGTATCCTGCTGTCTTGCTAAGTCTATTAGCTCCAATAGTTTACTAGTTGATTCCTTATGATTTTCTATATGCAATATAATGTCCTCTGTGAATAAAAGTAGTTTTACTTCTTTCTTTTCTAGATAGACTTTTTTATTGCCTAATTGATATGTGTAGAACCTCTAGTAGAATGGTGAATAAAAGCAAAATGTGGACATTTTTATCTTGTCCCTGATATTATCAGGAAATCATTTATTTTAACCTTACCATTAAGTATGATATTAGTTGTGGTTTATTTGTAAATGCCCTTTACCAGATGAGAAATTTCTTTGTATTCATTCATAGGGTTTTGTGAATTTTATCATGAAATGGTATTGATTATATACTCTGACATGATTATATAATTTTTGTTTTTTTTTCTATTAACATGAACTATTATATTAATTAATTTTCAAATTAATATCATTTTTAAGTATGTTTTTAGTGAGTTCCTTATCAAGATGGTTTAAGGGGTCAGGAATACCTACAATGTGGCATCTCTAACTTGCTTAATGGATTGTTACTTGTATTTCAGAGATTAGTGCTAAAATTAGTTTTGTAAACTCCTACCTTTGCCACTAGTTAATAATTTAATCCGAAAATATGTTTATCCACATTTTAAAGTATTTCAGTTGCCATTTTCAAAGATGGAATCATACTTTTTAAGAACATTTTCTTTTACAACTTTTTAATATAAAAGTCTATTTCCACATTTTAAAGTATAATATGTTCTTTTAAATACATCATACATCATAATATAGATATTGATCTTTATCATGTGCAAAGTGAATTCTCAATTATTCAGGAACTGAGTTTAACTAAGTTACAATGTGAACACCTCCTTCCTTTCTGACTTTTATTCCTGCATTAAAACAATAATTATTGTTCTTCTACTTGGTACAAGCCCATGCCAAATGCTGAGGATACACTGTAAACAAAACCAGCAGGGTTTGTTCTTTTATTATGTTTAAAGTATTGTGTAGAGACAAAACATTAAACAAATGACCCAAAATTAAATGTATAATTACTTATTGTGATAAGTGCTGTAAATAAAACACAAGATCGGGAACAGCATAATTAAATCTTATCAAATACAGGAGAGGGAAGGAAAATTACTTATCCATAATTACCCTTGAAAAGCTCTTAATAGCCTGTAAATTTTGATATACATGATTTCTGCATATAATGCTGTACAGAAATTTTATGCATGGACTCTGAACTAGACTAAAGAAAGGAATAAAATGGAAAATGTTTACGTGAATGTTAGGACTATTTCAAAAATAACTATAATTCACAAGATCAAGAGAGTATGAATAAATAATTCTAAACTCTTCCTGCTTTGCAGAAGGATTTACTCTTTTTCCATTTGGTATTGAGGCTAATTCATATTAATGTATTTAATAGATTTACATATCAGGAAGATTAAACAGGATGCTCTTTTCATCTAATTTGGTTTAGGTTTTAAATTCTCTTAATTATATATAAGAGAGGTTCAAATTCTGTCTACGCCATGTGGGCAATAAGTTAATATTTCTCTTTTTCCTTTTTTCAATTTGTAAAGAAAGAAATAATCAAAATTCCCTCCTAACAGTGTATTTCTTAGGGATAATTCAAAAACCTATTTTAGCATATGTAGCATAGTGGTAAAGAACCTGCCTACCAATGTAGGAGACACAAGAGATGTGGGTTTGATCCCTGGGTCAGGAATATCCCCTGGAGAAGGAAATGGCAAACCACTCCATTATTCTTGCCTGTAGAATGCTATAGACAGAGGAGCCTGGTAAACTGTAATTCATAGAGTCACAAAGAATTGTACATGACTGAAGCAAAGCAAGCAAGCAAGCTGTCATGTATTAGGAGTCAGTAAATGTCAGCTGCATCGTTTAGTAATTAATTTGTGAGATCTTTTTGGCTGTCAAAATGGGAAAATTTAGAAAAAGTAAACCCAAAAATAGTTGCTTCCTAGCCCATTAATCATTCTGCTGCTGCTGCTAAGTTGCTTCAGTCGTGTCTGACTCTGTGCGACCCCATAGATGGCAGCCCACCAGGCTCCCCTGTCCTGGGGATTCTCCAGGAAAGAACACTGGAGTGGGTTGCCATTTCCTTCTTCAATGCATGAAAGTGAAAAGTGAAAGTGAAGTCACTCAGTCGTATCCGACTCTTCACAATCCCATGGACTGCAGCCTACCAGGCTCGTCGGTCCATGGAATTTTCCAGCAAGAGTACTGGAATGGATTGTCATTGCCTTCTCCTATTAATCATTCTAGGACTGTACAAATATGCAATTCTCCTGTCTTTGCTATCTCAAGGTAATGGTAAGAAAAAGGATATATCTCAAAGGATTACTTAGTAACACATCTAAACAAGACTTGTTGATTATTGTCCAACATTGCCTAGAACAGACTGGCAGAAAAATATAAAATTTTAGTGTTATTTATGCTACCCTAATTGCACTCATCTCACATGCTAGTAAAGTAATGCTCAAAATTCTCCAAGCCAGGCTTCAGTAATACATGAACCGTGAACTTCCAGATGTTCAAGCTGGTTTTAGAAAAGGCAGAGGAACCAGAGGTCAAATTGCCAACATCTGCTGGATCATCGAAAAAGCAAGAGAGTTCCAGAAAAACATCTATTTCTGCTATATTGACTATGCCAAAGCCTTTGACTGTGTGGATCACAATAAACTGTGGAAAATTTTGAAGGAGATGAAATACCAGACCACTTGACCTGCCTCTTGAGAAATCTGTATGCAGGTCAGGAAGCAACAGTCAGAACTGGACATGGAACAACAGACTGATTCCAAATAGGAAAAGGAGTACGTCAGGGCTGTATATTGTCACCCTGCTTATTTAACTTCTATGCAGAGTACATCATGAGAATTGCTGGGCTGGAGGAAGCCCAAGTTGGAATCAAAATTGCCGGGAGAAATATCAACAACCTCAGATATACAGATGACAACTCCCTTATGGCAGAAAGTGAATAAGATCTAAAGAGCCTGTTGCTGAAAGTGAAAGAGGAGAGTGAAAAAGTTGGCTTAAAGCTCAACATTCAGAAAACTAAGATCATGGCATCTCATCCCATCACTTCATGGCAAATAGATGGGGAAGCAGTGGAAACAGTGGTGGAATTTATTTTTTGGGCTCCAAAATCACTGCAGATGGTTATTGCAGCCATGAAATTAAGAGACACTTACTCCTTGGAAGGAAAATTATGACCAACCTAGACAGCATATCGGAGAAGGCAATGGCAAGCCACTCCAGTACTCTTGCCTAGAAAATCCCATGGATGGAGGAGCCTGGTGGGCTGCATTCCATGGGGTCGCTACCAGTCGGTCGCAACTGAGCGACTTCACTTTCACTTTTCACTTTCACACAGTGGAGAAGGAAATGGCAACCCACTCCAGTGTTCTTGCCTCGAGAATCCCAGGGACAGGGAGGCCTGGTGGGCTGCTGTCTATGGGGTCACACAGAGTCGGACACGACTGAAGTGACTTAACATTAGCATTAGACAGCATATTCAAAAGCAGAGACATTACTTTGCCAACAAAGGTCTGTCTAGTCAAGGCTGTATTTTTTTCCAGTAGTCATGTATGGATGTGAGAGTTGGACTATAAAGAAAGCTGAGCCCTGAAGAATTGATGTTTTTGAACTGTGGTGTTGGAGAAGACTCTTGAGAGTCCCCTGGACTGCAAGGAGATCCAACCGGTCCATCCTAAAGGAAATCAGTACTGAATGTTCATTGGAAGGACTGATGTTGAAGCCCAAACTCTAATACTTTGGCCACCTGATGTGAAGAGCTAACTCATTTGATAAAACCCTGATGCTGGGAAAGATTGAGGGCAGGAGGAGAAGGGGACAACAGAGGGTGAGGTGGTTGGATGGCATCACTGACTCGATGGACATGGGTTTGGGTTGACTCTGGCAGTTGGTGATGGACAGGGAGGCCTGACTCTTTGTGGGGTCACAAAGAGTCGGACGTGACTGAGTGACTGAACTGACGGACTGATGCTATCCTATTAACTGATTATGGCTGTCATGTATTTTATTCTTTTAGTAATAATATTACACATTAACATATCAGGAGTTATTATTTATCAGTTTGACTCTATTCTGTCAAGCTTCCATTGTGCCATTTTTCGTAGCTTTATTCACTAAATTTCTTTAAACATTTTGTTATAAAAGCATAATCAACTGTGAAATACAGACCAGGTTTTAGAGACCATTGGAGAACCCAGTGAATTATTTCATCAAAGTTTGCCATCTTAGACTGTATTTTCACTTTGAGAACAAATAAACCTATGAGAATTCATAATCTCCCAGAAAAAAAAAAAAAATCCTGCTTCCATTCTGTAGGCATTTTATGTAAAAGTATATTTTGATCTAAGTTATCCTTTGATTACCCAGTTCTGTATAATCTATATTGGCCCTGAATTATCCTATTAATTATCAAAGTGCTTCAACTAACCTTGTTTTTGATTCAGGTAAATTTCCTGCCTTCATAGCAGCAGTAATTATTGACCATTGTGGAAGTTTATAGCTTAATCGTTTGAGGATAGCCATAGCAGCCTTGGCTTACTTATTTGATGATGAATGATTTATTAGAGACTTTCTATATATCATCATTAATCCTATGTCACAAGTTGGCCTCCCCACAAAGCGACTTTGATGAGTTTTGGGTACAGGATATTTGGAATGGAGTACCCTAGAATTAATACCTGTGGAAGCGAGGAGAGGAAGCAGGATTGAGCCAAAGTTAACTACTCCCATAGTCCCAATGGCAGTCTTCCTAACACCACACAGAGATCTGGAGCTAGAATCACTCTTGAGAATTTTCCTGAGTCAGGCCTAGAGGAGCAGAACTTTTTTTCCCCATTTTCCATGTAAGTTAGTCATTCAGTATGGACACCCAAGATATCACTGAGGGCTAGGTGAGTCTCTGCATCTAAAGTCTAACCTTTGAAGGGACTGATGGCTGAAGATTCTTTGCTAATGATACTCTCAGGAGTGGGAACCACAAATCCTTTCTTTTTCTTTGTAATCTAAATATTTTAATTTTTTTCTTCCAGCTCTATATAAGGTTAAGACGTTCAGGATAATGATTTGACCTATATACACCAAGAAATGGCCACAATCAGTTTAGTGACTATCCATTATCTCTTATAGATATAAAATTAAAAAATATTTTTTTCTTTGTGATGAGAATTTATAGGAGTAACTCTCTTCACAACTTTCATATATAACACATAGCAGTGCAAATTATATTAATTATGTTGTACATTATGTCCCTTGTACTTGTAACTGGAAGTTTATGCCTTTTAACCACTTTCTCCCAGTTCCACTTCTTCTATACCTGTAACCACAAATCTGACTTTTTTTCCTATGTTTGTTGAAGTATAATTGAGCTAGCTATAGCACTATGTTACTTCCTGGTACACAACATATTGTTGTCATTCAGTCACTAAATTGTGTCCGACTCTTCACTACCCCATGAACTGCAGCACACCAGGCTTCTCTGTCTTTTGCTGTCTCCCAGAGTTTGCTCATGTCCATGTCCACAGAGTCGGTGAAGCTATCTATCCATCTCATCCTCTGCCGCCTCCTTCTCCTGTTGCCATCCATCTTTCCTAGCATCAGGGTGTATTCCACTGAGTTGGCATAGTGATTCAGTATTTCTATACATTACATTACAAAATGATTACCACAATGTCTTGTTATCCCATACTATTAGAGAAGGAAATGGCAACCCACTCCAGTATTCTTGCCTGGACAATCCCATGGACACAGGAGCCTGGCAGGCTACAATCCATGGGATCACAAGATTGGACACAACTTAGCAACTAAACCTCCACCACCACCCTATACTATACATTTCATACATGACATTTATTTTGTAACTGGAAATTTGTATCTCTTAATCGTCTTCACCTACGTCTCTTGTTCCCCCACACCACTCATTTCTGACAACCACATGTTTTTTCTCTGTAGCTATGAATCTGTTTCTGTTTCGTCTGCTCGTTTGTTTTGTTTTTTAGATTTCACATATAAGTGAAATCATATGGCTTTTGTCTTTGTCTGAATTATTTTCTCTTAACATAATATCCTATAGATTCTTCCATGCTGTTGAAAATGGGAGTATTTAATTCTTTATTATGATTGAGTAATATTCCATTTGTGTGTGTGTGTGTGGTCTGAGTGTGGACCACATCTTTATCCATTCATCTATCAGAGATCACTTAGGTTGCATTCATATCTTGGCTACTGTAAATAATGAATGCTTCATTGAGTTTCGGGTGCATATATGTTTTTGAATTAGTGTTTTTATTTTCTTCAGATAAATACCCAGGAGTAAATTTGCTGGATCATATGATAGTTCTATCTTTATTTTTTGAGGAACCATCATATTGTTTTCCATATTGGCTACACCAATTTACATTCCCATCAACATTGAACAAGGTTTCCCATTTCTCTACATCTTTATAAGCATTTGTTATTTGTTTTTTTTTTTTTTTGATAATTTTGTTTTTGTTCAGTCACTAAGTCATTCTGAATCTTTGCTACCTCATAGACTACAGCACACCAGGCTTCCCTGTCCTTCACTATGTCTGGAAGTTTCCTCAAACTCATGTCCATTGAGTTGGGGATACCATCCAACCATCTTCTCCTTTGTTGCCCCCTTCAACTCCTGCCCTCATTCTTTCCCAGCTTCAGGGTCTTTTCCAATGAGTCAGCTTTGCATCAGGAGGCCAAAGTACTGGAGGTTCAGCTTTAGCATCAGTA
Organism: Tragelaphus eurycerus; assembly: GCA_935064755.1. Taxonomy (NCBI): domain Eukaryota; kingdom Metazoa; phylum Chordata; class Mammalia; order Artiodactyla; family Bovidae; genus Tragelaphus; species Tragelaphus eurycerus. Next base: position 1,664,073 of record CAKXYN010000064.1, read on the forward strand.
CTTCTAATGAATATTTAGGGTTGATTTCATTTAGGATTGACTGATTTGATCTCCTTGCTGTCAAGGGACTCTCATGAGTCTTCTCCAACACCACAATTCAAAAGCATCAGTTCTTCAATGCTTAGCCATCTTTATGGTCCAACTCTTACATCCATACATAACTACTGGAAAAACCATAGCTTTGACAATAAGAACTTTTGTCAGCAAACTGATGTCTCTGCTTTTTAATATGCTGTCTAGGTTTGTCACAGTTCCCCTTCTAAGGAATAAGTGTCTTTTATTTTCAGGGTTGCAGTCATGGTCCATTTTCTTGGAGACCAAGAAAATAAAATTTGTCACTGCCTCCACTTTTTCTCCTTCTATTTGCCATGAAGTGATGGAACCAGAGGCTGTTATCTTAGTTTTATAAATATTGAGTTTTAAGCCAGCTTTTTCACTCTCCCCTTTCACTCTTATCAAGAGACTCTTTAGTTCCTCTTCTCTTTCTGCCATTGGAGTTGTGTCATGTCCATATCCGAGGTTGCTGATACTTCTCTTATCAATCTTGATTCCAGCTTGTGATTCATCCAACCTGGCATTTTGCATTATGTACTCTTCATATAAGCAGGGCAACAATATACAGCCTTGACATACGCCTTTCCCAATTTTGGACCAGCTTGTTGTTCCATGTCTGTTTCTAACTGGTGCTTCTTGACTCGCATACAGGTTTCTCAGATATAGGTAAGATGGTCTGGTATTCCCATCTCTTTAATAATTTTCCACAGTTTGTTGTGATCTACACAGACAAAGGCTTTAGCGTTGTCAATGAAGCAGAAGTAGATGTTTTTCTGGAATTCCCTTGTTATCTCTATGATCCAAAGAATGTTGGCTATTGGACCTTTTGTTCCTTTGCCTTTTCTAAACCCAGCTTATATATTTGGAAATTTTTGGATCACAAACTGCTGAAGCCTAGTTTGAAGGATTTTGAGCATTACCTTGCTAGCATATGAAGTGAGTGCCACTGAACAGCAGTTTGAAAATTCTTTGGTGTTTCCCCTCTTTGGGATTGGAATGAAAACTGATAATAGCAATTCTCACAGTTTAGAAGTGATATCTCACTGTGATTTTGGTTGACATTTCCCTGATGATTTGTGACATTGTGCATATTTTCATGTGCCTGTTGGCCATCTGCCTGTCTTCTTTGAAAAAAATCTCTATTCAGGGTATCTACCCATTTTTCAGTTGGGTTGTTTGACTTACTGATGTTGAATTTCTATGTGTTCTTTGTCTATTTTGGATATTAATCCCTTATTAGATATATTGTTTGTAAATATCTTCTCCCATTCAATTGTTGATAGCTTTATTCACTATGCAAAAATTTCGTAGTTGATTTAGTCGCATTTGTTTATTTTTGCTTTTGTTTCTGTTGCTTGAGGAACTGTATCCTTAAAATACTACTAAGACCAATGTCAAATACATACTGCTTATATTTTCTTCGAAAAATTTTACAATTTCAGGTTTGATATTTACGTATTTAATCCATTTTATTTTTGCTACGGTGTGAGAAATTAGTCCGGTTTGATTTTTTTGGCACCAAGAATTTGAATCTTTTCTGATTCCAAAAGAATCAAACTAGTCTTTTCTTCATGATGGATCACATTTAGCAACCCTGGGAAATCCAGGATTTCAAACAATCCCTTTGAAAATGGGATTCAAAACTAGGATTATCTGACTCCAGAGCCCAGTACTTTCCACTGTACTTCATTGCTTTCTCAGGGCTTTGTGTGGTAATAGACTTTTCAGAATGACACCATTTGTTTTTTTCAAGCTAAATGTATATCCAGATAGCTAATTTATATATTTCTTTTATTCTGCAGTTCAGTTTATAGTATATCTTCTCAGACATAATATGATCAGATAAAGTTATGGGTTCTTGCAACTATTTGGTAAACAAGACAGGACAAGCATCATTATTTCCAATTATATATTAGGGAACAGACACAAAAGTAAACAGGTGATTTTACTTACAAGATAAATGAGAAAATTTGAACCTGAACTTGAGTGTTCTAAGTCCAGAGTATGAATATATACTCTTCATTAAGAATTCATTCATTAGAAATGTGCTTGTGTGTTTTTGTGTTTTAGCCTTTAGAGGATTCGAAATATATTGAAGTATAGCTCACATATTAGATCTTTATGAAGTGCTACTTTAATTGAATAAGAACTATCTCTAACATCAGTATTTTTACTACCCTATTTTTTTTTCTTCATGAATACCATAATAATCTTCCTTTGAAATAGTCAACATGTGCTTCTAGTTAACAAAAATATATACAGACATCGCACAGTGAAATGAAAGAACACTGATAACTCTGTAGGACAGGACTTGCATTTGTTAGTAGTAAGTTCTGATTCTTGCCCATACAATGCACTCAGCTGTGTCTGAATTGAAGCAGAAGGATAATAGTCAGCTCATTTTATCAGGTACAGCATTCACTGGATGTAAAATTTAATTTGTGCTAAAATATTCTTCTGTTTTGCTCTTTCCCTGTGTGTGTTTTTCTTTCATAATTTGCTTGCTTGATATGTGGCCATGCTGAAAGCTTCAAGAAGTCTTTTGGCATGAGTTTGTAGTTTGCAAGTATGTATACATAGTCCAAATATCAGAAGTAGAAATGAACAGATTTAACAATAAAAACTTTATTTCTTTGTTTTCCTCATTCTCTTTTGCATAGCCTTAATTTTTGTTCTCTTTTTAGCTAAACTGTAGGCAATTACTGAGATTTGAAACAGTCTTATAAAGATACCCTCAATTAAAATAAATCTGAAAAGAAAGGCAAGTTAAATTTCTATGTATCCTTAAGGTTAAAAATAATACTTTGCTTATCTCTTTTATTTCCATTGTCTTGTATACACACACACACACACACACACACACACACAGTGGCAGTAGTGTGATTTATGACTAATATGAAGCCTAGACTAAGTTACTATGTGGTTTCATTTAAGGCATAGAATTTTATATTTTGTCCACTAAAAATATCTGTCTTTTAAATTTTTATATTGGAGCATAATCCTTAAAAAGGAAATAAGATTTTCTTGAAATTTGCAATGTTTATAGAACTGTGGAAATATTGTTAACGGCAAATGAATAATTTCATATTTTGAATCTGAGGGTGGGGGAGAGTGGGATGAATGAAGCAAGTAGCGCCAACATTATACGCACTATGGGAGCTAAGATGGATAGCTGTGTGACACAGGGAGCCAGTTGCTGGGCTTTGTGGCACAGGGAGCCCTGTCTGGTACTCTGTGAGGACATAGAGGGATGGAATGTAGGATGGGGAGAGAGGTTAGGGAAGAAGGGGTGTATGTATAATTATGGATGATTTGCACTGTTGTATGGCAAAAACCAACATAACATTGCAGAAAAAATTAACTAATACAAATTAAATACAATTTTAAAATAAAAGAAATTAAATAAAAATACAAATTAAAAATTTGACATACAGATGCCATTTAACATAGCAAATTCATCAGAGAAGTTAACACTTAGGGAATTAACAAAATGGATTATCAATTTATTCCCCACAATATGAAAATGAAAGGCCAAAAAGTCATTAAACAAGGCCTCTCTGTATCTCACTTAACCACTTCCTTAAACAGTGTTCTGTGGCTGTTCAGTTCTGCTAATATATCATGCAGAGATGCAAATATTCAAATGAAGCAAAAGAGAAAAAGGTAAAATTCGGAGTCTCCTTTCTAGTAGATTTTAAAGAATTTTAGAACATTCCCACTTATGAAACTGTATGAGCTAGACAGTGTATTCAATATATATTACATCATAGAATTGAGAAAATCTGCAAAAGAAAGTCACTAGAACAACTACCCTTATTTAATCTCCATAATAAATCAGTTGGGCTTTCCCAAAACTTCCAGCCTTTCAAGATCCTGGCTATCACTCTTGATACCTTTATCATTACACATTTCTACTTGGTGGATTATTTTCTCCTATGAAGAAGCATCTCTGCTTATTTAATGGAAGATGATGGGAAAACAGGATTTGCTTCAGAAAAAGCTTTAATAATCTACTTTATAAAACTATACTCATTTTAAAAAGTAAAAAATGTGTGTGCAGTGATGGTGATATGGGGTGACTATGTATGTATCTGGGTATGTGTATTGGTATCTGTCTATGTTTATGCAGTCCATCCAAACTTTGAGATCCTCAGCTGTGTGTTATAAAGTAGATTTTAAAATCATATTTAAAGTATAATTTCGGAGAAAGCAATGGCACCCCACTCCAGTACTCTTGCCTGGAAAATCCCATGGACAGAGGAGCCTGGTGGGCTGCAGTCCATGGGGTCGCTAAGAGTCAGACAAGACTGAGCGACTTCCTTTCACTTTTCACTTTCATGTATTGGACAAGGAAATGGCAACCCACTCCAGTGTTCTTGCCTGGAGAATCCCAGAGATGGGGGAGCCTGGTGGGCTGCCGTCTGTGGGGTCACACGGAGTCGGACACGACTGAAGCGACTTAGCAGCAGCAACAGCAAAGTATAATTTATACAACCACAGATTTCTGAAAAACTTTTCTCATGTGTGTTGCCCAGTGTTGTATCCTATTTTGTTTTGTTCTCACTACACACTTACCTAGTGGGTCCCCAGTCATTTTGAAAAGTTAAATGAGTATTAAGTGAATAAATCTTTTCAATGGAAATAGTTTCTAAAAACCTACTAAAATCTATATTGTAGAACTGAAGTAAGTAGGAAATCAAAATAGGCAACGTGATAAATGGTCAGATATGGAAATGGAAATAGGGATATATATGTAGTCTCCATTTGCATTGAAAGTGTTCTAGACTATAGTTTCCTTTTTGGTTGTTAGAATATAATAGCAGCAGCTTTCTGTTAAAAAGAACCATGTTGTGTGAAAGCAATGAAATGTTTATGTATAGTGAATGAAATTTCTGTCCAGCATACTAGATGTAACCTAAAATATTATGGCAAGAACCTAGGGCTCTATCTTCCTTGAATTGTTAACATGTTCAGATTCCACCAATTTCACTTTATAATAGCACAATAAAAGTTTTAATGAATATTGACCTTTCTATAGTGACCAAATGCTTATAAAGGTGCCAAGAATTTTCAGTGAAGGCTTCACAATGAGTCAATTTATACAAAATATTTTCATATCATTATGTTTAAGAAAGTGACATGTTGGTTAACTTACAAAGGAATCATTGGGAAATAGATTGACATTTTGCATCACAATAAAGATTATGCTAGGGTAGATAGATAATATTTAAATTGTATGTAAGTTAGTTGACATTTCTTGAACCTCTACTACTTTTATAAAATTGTTTGTTTTCCTGAATCATATTTTCCTGAGTGTATCTCATATTTTCCTGAGTGTGTCTTTCCTGAGTAATTTGATATTACTACTAGTCAAAATAACTTACCTATCCTCATAGTTACTACCTCTTTTGTTTTCAAAATGTAAAGTAGAAAATAATATATATTTAAGCTCTCAAATTTTATAAGGTTTCCCAGGACACTAGTGGTAAAGAACCTACCTGCCAATGTAGGAGACACAGGAGACCCAGGTTCAATCCCAGGGTTGGGAAGGTCACGTGGAGGAGGACATGGCAAGCCACCCCAGTATTCTACCCTAGAGAGTTCCATGGAAAGAGGAGCCTGGTGGACTACAGTCCATAGAGTTGCAAAGAGTCGGACATGACTAAAGCGACTTAGCATGCACCCTCATAATATCAAATATTTCTTCAACAAATATTTAGTGTATAATACATGGAAGCATAGTATATGCCCCTCCCTGCCATCCCTACCTCACTGTACTGCATTATAATAAGAACTGTTTCTTATGGAAGTTTAATCAAAATGTGTATGCTGTGGGTACAGAAGAATGGCTGAAAACTATCAATCTAGGTAAATAGTTGAGGACTGGTACAAGTATAAGTATGTATTTTATGCATGAGTTTTACATATGGAATTCTATAATTTTGTTTTCTTTAGGCCGTTTTATTGAAACAATTAAAAGCCATTTTGTGAGGTGAGATCAAAAGATGCTACGCTTTTATATTGATTCCAGAACTCCCCAGATAGCACAAGTTCATTTAAAGTTCCCTTAGGGGAGCGTTAGGAATACTTCAGTTAGAACTTAAATCTTGTGTTCTTTTGAGGGGGTTTATTTAATTTGGATGACAACTCCAGCAAGTTCATTTAGGAGCTCAAAATGAATCTGATTAAGAATACTATGTGCACCTCTGTGATATAGATAGATAAATAGATAATATCTCCCTCTCCATATATGTATATATGTACAAATGCACATGTTGATCATGTTGAAAGATGACCAACTTTATTTATAATTGAGAAGTACAAGTTGAACTCAGACACCTTTTTCACCTACAGGACTGACAAACATTTTAAAGTTTATGATATCAATGTTTGCAAGAGTATGGGAAAATATGCACTCTCATGCATTGATGATAGGAATATAAATTTTTTTTTTAGGAATATAAATTGTTATAAATTGAATGGAGGACAATTGACCAAGCTTATAAAAAATACAAATTCATAAAAAATACAAATGCATGTGTTTTTAGTCATACATTTCACTTCCAAAATATTTTCCTGTAGATAAATACTCACATGTGATATATATGTATATATATAATATTATTCTGGAGATTACTATTCCATTCAAACACATGTATGCATACACATATATACTCAGTCATTCTTTTATTAATCTGAGCTATGATATTACCAGGCTTCTCTGGTAGCTCAGCTGATAAAGAATCTGTCTGTAACTAAGGAGACTCCAGTTCAACTCCTGGTTACAAAGATCCCCTGGAGAAGGGATAGGCTATCCACTCCAGTATTCTTAGGCTTCCCTGGTGGCTCAGACAGTAAAGAATCTACCTGCAATATAGGAGACGCAGGTTCAATCGTGGGTTGGGAAGATCCCCTGGAGGAGGGCATGGCAACCCACTCCAGTATTCTTCCCTGGAGAATCACCATGGACAGAGGAACCTTGTGGCCTACAGACCATGGGGTTGCAAACATTGGGAATAAGCACACACACCCACGGTATTGCCAAGGAGGACACTGAGACTTTTAAGTATTGGGTTGGCCGAAAAGTTCATCTGAGTTTTTCTGTACCATCGAATGGAAAATTCCATGCAAACTTTTTGGCTTACCCAATAACTTGCCATAGGTCACCCTACAGTAACTCAAGCAGCAGACTTTGACTTGTAATCCAGTTATGTTAGATTTCCAAACTCTTGCTTTTAACCACTATTTATTAGTACCTTTCTTATTTTGTCTTATTTAAGCTGCTTTTCTCCTAGCCCTAACAGTTCTTTGCTTACATTTTATAGTATTTGTTGTTGCAAGCCAGCACTGGAATTTCTGACACCAGTTCAGTGATTAGCCAGTGCATCCATGTGCCTAAGCCATAGGCCTTAAAGTATTAAGTGACCTGGTAGCAAACCACACACTGAAACATTCCAAGTTTCTTCATATATTGGAGAAGAAAACCATCATGGATAATGCAAAACATGGTAATATTATTCTAGTACATGCTTTTAGTCACTGGGCATTTTACAAAAGCACCAACTTAAAGCTGATAAGTTTGACTGTAACCTTTTTTTAAATCTCCTTTAGTAGAAGTGTTAGAGATAGCAAACAGATATCAGGAGAAAAAGGGAAACAAATTGAGTGACTGGATAATCCACAGGAATCAAATAAAATGACAAAATCACTTACAATCTTAATAAGTCTTAGAATTACTTAGTTGGTTATTTTGTTATAACGTATTCAGCAAAGTATTCCTGCAAACACCTTATATGAAAATATGATAATGTGATTCTTATCAAAAGCTCTTGAAAGTAAAAGTTGATATGAGTACATAGTAATGAAATTAAAAACAAATACTTTCCGAAGGAGGATTAGAAATGTTTTTATCACCTTCCTTAGACTGATACATTTAGGATTTTAATTTTATGAGCATAGCTTTTAGCTTCTTATAACTCCCCAGTTTACCTCCATTGTCAGCACTTTAGAATTATTTTCTAGCTCTCATACATGTTTATCTTTTTAAAATAGTCTTATCAGAAAGCTTGCTTTCTTCAGATTGTGAATAGCTACATGTTCACTATCAGTAATAAAAACAGTTCCATATATTTCTGTAGTAACTTTATTCCCCAGAAAGTTTGTGATTGCATTTGGCTCTTCAAAATGAAGCTCCCTGGGCTTCCTTCATCTGATAACTATTTTGGATTAGTCATCGATTGGTCTCTGTTGTCAGTACCAGGTTGCAGGCTCTTAAAGGACACAGACTGTGCACTCGGTTATACATCTTTACCCCATAGTGTCCTTTGAAATGCCAAAGAGCTCTGAAGTTGTTTCATAAAAATCACTTGGATTGATTTTTATCTTTGCAGCAGAGTACGGGAGACAGGTGCCATTTCCTCTGACTTTAAGATGGTCAGACACTCCTGGAGCAGAGATTAGGAGCCGTATCTCCAGCTTGCAAGCTCAGAGCTGAACCTAGTAGCTTAATGCAGAGTTTCTCCCTGAAATATTCCTTACTGCAGACATGAATGAAACACATACAGGCTCTGGTGTCCTAACAGCAATTGCCTATGGCCAGCTGGAATTTTCTTTGATGTTATAATTATTTTATCTTCAGAAATTCTGTAAATATTACATTGTATTTGCTGTATTTATTCAAATACAGAAATATCAGTGCATATATTTAACATCAGCCCCCCTGGTGGCTCAGTAATAAACAATCTGCCTGCCAATGCAGGGGACTCAAAAGACACAGATTCAACCCCTGGATCAGGAAGATCCCCTGAAGAAGGAAATGGCAACTCATTCCAGTATTCTTGTCTGAGAAATCCCATGGACAGAGGAGCCTGGCAGGCTACAGTCCATGGGATCACAAAGTGTGACATGGTTTAGCAACTAAACAACAACAACAAAAATACTTAACATTGACTAAGACAGATGTACTAGGAAGTCATGCTACCTGTTTCATGCAGGTCCTATTATTTCCTTCCTTTACCTAGCACACCTGGCACATGTGTGTTCCAGTTTAAGAAACTTTGGTGAGATCTTTCACAAAAGTTCCTTTGCTTTAAGTTTCAGTATGAACAGGTTTCAGACAAAGAAATTCACATGGATAGTACAGATTATTGAGAAGGCCCTTGGTTTATGGGATAGAACACTGGCATTCATGAAACCCTAAATTCTGCTGGAGTCCTAGAAGGTCACTGAAGGATGATGGGGAAGTAAAGGGGGCAAATATGACCTCTTCATGTTCTACTCCTTCCTTCAAACTATGCAGCCTCATTCTCATCTGCTTTTCTATTTTATTACTGGAACATAATTGCTTTACAATGTTGTGTTAGTTTCTGCTATACAACAAAGTGAGTCAGCTATATGTATACATACATCCCCTCCCTATTTTGTTTTTGTTTTTTTTTAAAATTTTATTTTGCTTAACTTTACAATATTGTATTGCTTTTGCCATACATCAAAATGAATCCGCCACAAGTATACATGTGTTCCCCATCCTGAACCCTCCTCCCTCCTCCCTCCCCATACCATCCCTCTGGGTCGTCCCAGTGCACCAGCCCCAGGCATCTGGTATCAGGCATCGAACCTGGACTGGCGACTCATTTCAAATATACTGTTATACATATTTCAATGCTATTCTCCCAAATCATCCCACCCTCTCCCTCTCCCAGAGTCCAAAAGACTGTTCTATACATCAGTGTCTCTTTTGCTGTCTATACAGGGTTATTGTTACCATCTTTCTAAATTCCATATATATGCGTTGCTGCTGCTGCTGCTAAGTCGCTTCAGTCATGTCCGACTCTGTGCGACCCCATAGACGGAAACTCACCAGGCTCCCCTGTCCCTGGGATTCTCCAGGCAAGAACACTGGAGTGGGTTGCCATTTCCTTCTCCAATGCATGCGTTAGTATACTGTATTTGTGTTTTTCTTTCTGGCTTACTTCACTCTGTACAAACACATGAAAAGATGCTCGACATCACTCATTATCAGAGAAATGCAAATCAAAACCGCTATGAGGTACCATTTCACGCCAGTCAGAATGGCTGAGATCCAAAAGTCTACAAGCAATAAATGCTGGAGAGGGTGTGGAGAAAAGGGAACCCTCTTACACTATTGGTGGGAATGCAAACTAGTACAGCCACTATGGAGAACAGTATGGAGATTCCTCAAAAAACTGGGAATAGAACTGCCTTATGATCCAGCAATCCCACTGCTGGGCATACACACTGAGAAAACCAGAATTGAAAGAGACACGTGTACCCCAATGTTCATAGCAGCACTGTTTACAATAGCCAGGACTTGGAAGCAACCTAGATGTCCATCCACAGATGAATGGATAAGAAAGCAGTGGTACATATACACAATGGAGTATTACTCAGCCATTAAAAAGAATACATTTGAATCAGTTCTAATGAGGTGGATGGAACTGGAGCCCATTATACAGAGTGAAGTAAGCCATCCTCTCCCTATTAAGCCCAAGATTTCGTTTTGTAAAAAGTCGTCTTCTTTTTCTTTGTTTCTTAAAAGAGCTACTGAATTAATAAGAATGCAATTCAAATTAAGATTCTAACTTTCTTTAAATAACTGATTTCTTTGATTCTACTAGGTATTTGTTCTAGGTACTGGCTTTCTTGTATTCAATCAAATTCTTATAAACAATAAACAAATAGGAGCTAATGTGTCAAAACTAAATATCACAGTGACTTAGCACTGTAAGAATCATGCATGGATTCCAGATCTGACCTCTAACATCGCTTCCATATATTATAAAACTTTTGTGTTCAACTACTTTCATTAATGGGAGTTCACAACTTTTCGATGCAGCCCATTTTATAGTTAGTTACCTCTCTTTGTTAGTAATTTATTTCTAAAACTGAAGAGAAACCTCTTGCCTATAATTTTTGTCCCAAGCTATATACTCCCATGTGCTACAAAAAAGCAAAAAACAGAGGTGTCCCTCATCCACACATTAACCTTCCAATAGAAATAGATTTACTGTGAAATCAATAAAGTGTCATGGCACAGTGGTAAAGAATCTGTCTGCCAACTTGCGACACAAATTCAACCCCTGGGTTAGAAAGATCCCCTGGAGAGGGAAATGGCAAACCACTCCAGTATTCTTGCCTGGAAAATTCCATGGACAGAGCAGCCTGGTGGGCTTCAGTCCATGGGGTCACATGAAGTTGGACACGACTGAGCAACTGAGCACACAAGCAGTAAAGCTTAAGCTTTGAGCCCCTCACATGCATGCTGTTGCTGCTGCTAAGTCGCTTCAGTCATGTCTGACTCTGTGCAACCCCGTAGATGGCAGCCCACCAGGCTCCTCCATTCCTGGGATTTTCCAGGCAAGAGTACTGGAGTGGGGTGCCATTGCCTTCTCCACCTCACATACATGAACAACTTCCAAAACCCTGTGAGGGGCACCAGAAACAGTTCTGAAGGTCATATGTAATTTAGATTAGCAAAAACATATATATATGTCAGAGTCAATTAGGAGAATGCTTTTTTCCCATTCCAACTTCTCAGTAAGAGTTTCTCTCATGTTAGTGGTGTCAATGGGGCTGCAACAGTGTTGGAACTGATTACAGGGATTAACCGATTACAGGGTCCCATCACTTCATGGGAAATAGATGGGGAAACAGTGGAAACAGTGTCAGACTTTATTTTGGAGGGGCTCCAAAATCACTGCAGATGGTGACTGCAGCCATGAAATTAAAAGACGCTTACTCCTTGGAAGGAGAGTTATGACCAACCTAGATAGCAAATTGAAAAGCAGAGACGTTACTTTGCCAACAAAGGTCCGTCTAGTCAAGGCTATGTTTTCTCCAGTGGTCATGTATGGATGTGAGAGTTGGACTGTGAAGAAAGCTGAGTGCCGAAGAACTGATGCTTTTGAACTATGGTGTTGGAGAAGACTCTTGAGAGTCCCTTGGACTGCAAGGAGATCCAACCAGTCCATTCTGAAGGAGATCAGAATGGGATTTCTTTGGAAGGAATGATGCTCAAGCTGAAACTCCAGTATTTTGGCCACCTCATGCGATGAGCTGACTCATTGGAAAAGACTCTGATGCTGGGAGGGATTGGGGGCAGGAGGAGAAGGGGACGACAGAGGATGAGATAGCTGGATGGCATCACTGACTGGATGGACGTGAGTCTGAGTGAACTCCGGGAGATGGTGATGGACAGGGAGGCCTGGCGTGCTGCAGTTCATGGGGTCGCAAAGAGTCAGACACGACTGAGCGACTGAACTGAACTGAACTGAACAGGGATCTTCAGTTGGGAATACCCTTATTTTGGGTTAGAGGGAATCTGTTTAGGGGGCTTGCAGTGATTCTCATGTATACCAGAGTTATCACTATCCATTCCAATACATAGGAATGGTTTTTAGAAAATTGCTACTATTCAGTGTTTTAGGACACTGAGATGTGTGACCAGAGTTCATGCCTCTGGTCTGACCTGAAGGTCATGTTATTCATAATATGAATACATCCTAAGAAGTCTCACACCAGAAGTATGTGGGTAGTGGATGTTTGAATGTGTAGAGACAGAAGCTAGTCGATCAAGATTTGTCTAATTGTTAGGTACGTAAAATTGTTAAATGAAAGCTTCTGTAGCTACATTTTCTATTCTCAGAAATATACTCTAATGGAGCATATATGATTATAAACACCATATATATTCTTTTGTTTTCTCTGGGAATTGCACAAAATTTAATTCTTCAGAATTTTTGTGACACTGTGTAAAATTGTAGCAGTACTATAAATACTGAATTCATCTGTGACAGTTCATAAAGGAAAGAAACTTGAAGGGATTTTCCCTAATTTGTCAACAAACCCAAACATTTATATGGTATTTCAATAATGACTTATCAAACTGACAAACCTTTCTAAAATATCAAAAATAAAAAACAAATTTCAAGCAACCATGCCAAAGAACCTAATTATCTTTCTATTATCTCTGTAGAAAATATAATAAAATCTTTGCCATAAAGTGAAATTGAAGGGGCAATCAAGAATGCAGAGGAAAAAATGTAGGGAACAGAGTGCTATAAAGTTGCACCATTCATTTAATTTATTAAAAATAGTATATGTTATTTTTCTGGATTTTAAAATAAGTATGGTATATGTTCATATTTTTAAATTTTGAGAATTTTTGTCATTTTAAATATTCTCTTTAACAACTAATTTTCCCTTTGTAATTTTGTATTAATTTTCATATAAAGCCAATTTTTCACAAATTACATCAACTTTAAACCCTCAAACAATTAGTTCATCCCTCAAATATTCAGAAACAGGCACTGGGTCTTTTTTCTTCTCTTTCTCAGGTAAAGAATGATCCTCAGGTACTTTTCAGTATGAGGTCTTCAGTATGAGATCTCATCAACTATGAGATTTATGGTCCCATTTGCTCATTAACTAAGGCTGTGCTCCCCTGAGGAGACTGGAGATGAGAAACTTTAATGTTTGGGAGAAGGCACAACATAGCTTAGTAAAATCAAATGTCAGGTCCATTTATTTCTGTCCCTTGGTTCTGGCTCCTCCTAACAAAGATTTGAAACGATGGACTAATTATACCTAAGCAGGCAGGTTTTTTGGGTCCTGTCTTGTCATAGCAAGGACTTGAAACAACAGACTGGTCAAATCTCAGTTACAGCTCAAAGAAACAGATCTTTTATTAAATAGCAGAGAGTACACTCCTGAGACATGGGAGCGGACCAACCCTGAAGGAGTGGCCTTAATCCCACTTGGCTTCCCTTTTTATACTCTGTCTTCTCCTCTGGTTCTGACCTGTGCAAAATGCAAATGGGCATATGCTCAAGGCCAGTCAGGAAAGGGGGTATGTCTGGGCTGATGCAAAATAGGGCTTTTACATATTCATCTAGGTGAGAGTTTTGATTTACAGTTGCAAGTTACATAACAACAGGCTCTAATGCACATGTTTTGGCCATAATTCAGTCTGTTATAATCAGATGTATGTAGGTACAGAATATTTATGAACCTTAATGGGCTCCTAGCTGCTGAAGGTTACTTGAGGACACAGCTGTGCATCAAGGGGGCATGTGCCAGAGTTGAGAAGTCTTTGCGGTTATTTTTATAGCATATCTGCGAGCTCTCCTGGTGCAGTTTACAGATCAGCTTGCATCCTTTTTGGCTAGGCACCCCTCATTGCTCATGCCTAACTTCCTACCTACCAAAACTATATGGGTTTGCATCCCAGGCTTTAAGTTACTCATCCTATTATGCTAGGCACTATGTTTTCCCTTTGTTTGAAGATTCAGCTCCCTGATCTGTGGAAATAAGGATAATAATACCTATCTCAAGGTGGAGAGATATAATGAAAAAATACATATGTCACCTACTTTAGCACTTGGCATATAGTGGGTGATCATATAATGGTTTGCTCTTCTTTTCATTAAAGTTTAAATAGAAATACATGCTCTCTTCTATACCTTACACAGATACTGGAGAAGGTTTGATTACATTTTTAAAAATGTAACGTTTCTTATTTAACAAGTGATGAAAACCCTGTTTTCCCCTGGTGAGCTAACAGACAGATTGAGCAAATGAGCCAGTAGTCACTGAAATCAAGCCTAGTTAGGCCTGGAGGAGTTTCAGGCAATTATACCGAGTTCTGACTTCCCAGAGGGCCCTGTGGTTGTCAGCTGACTCCAGAAGCTTATGCTGGAACTTCTGGTGCTTCTTTGGGCCTTCTGTGTTCAATTCTGGGCAAAGAGCCAATTATCTGGAAGGAAGGTAAGAGCACGGCACACTGTTTACACTAATTTCCTTATATATGGATTAATTAACCAGATTGAGAATTATCAATAGCTTTACCTTCTGACAGCCTCTATTTTGGTCATTACATGTTTAACACATTACACAGAAGAAGAACAGCAGTGGAGGGGATAAATAGGTATTTTTAGTTGCACTGAAAATGAGCTTGAAGTGAGGTAATGAAGAAGTTATGGTTAAAACTGGTTGCAACAGAAGATAATGGTAGTAATACATGATGTATGCATTGAATATTTAAAGTTTCTGTGATGTTCATGTTCCCACATCCTGGGAATAATATACAAGCTAGATTGGCAAAAATAAGTATGATACGTGGGCTAGGTACAAATAAAATGTTATCCATAATAAAAAAGGGTGGACATGTATACACGCACACTGTGAATATAACAGTATATGAAAGCTGATAGACCCAGGTAAGATAGGAAAGGGTGGTGAACCTCACAGCTTCTGCCTGTTGCATGAAGACTGCTCTGCCCCCAACAGATTTTTGCTGTAATGAGTATAAAAATGTGGTAGATCATTTTTTCCTCTCCAGCAAAGTTGGAAATATGGAATTTTATGGTAGATCACATAATATAAAAATATTGGACCAATTTCAAATGAAAACAACACCTTCTGGGCCAAGTATAAAGTTTGCGAGGGCTACTCTGGCTCCTGCATAGACTTTTATAACCTCTGCCTACAAATGAACTGCATCACAGTGAGAGGAACACACAGAGCCAGAGAGGCACTGGGGTCAGGAGGATGCTGGAGAAAAGCAGCTCAGAAGAGTGACCCTCTGGGCTGAGCTGCATCCTGAATGATATGGGGGGTATCATGTATCTGTGGATGTATTTATCTGTGGCAGGCGTAGGTGCATCTTCTGTAGTAAAATGTAGGTGCAAAGGCAAGGAGGTGTGGTCGGTTCTGATACTCAACCAAGAGTATCACTGTGGGCACATTGAGGGTCTGGGGAGAGAATTGCTGACTTGCATGGTTAAGGAACATATAGTGTGGACTCTTGTTTAGCTGGCAATTCATTTTTAGTCCTTATTTTTCCATCACAAGCATTTAATTTTTTTCTTGACCTATTTGGAAAGACAGAATGGTTTTTCCAAATAACATGACCAAAAAAAAAAAAAAAAGCGAAAAACACACAGAAATTCTGTGTCCCTTGTCTTTTCATTGGATTATAACAAATTTGTGTACTTAATGAAAGTAATTTATGCTAAAGCTGTTAAGATGATGTAAAAGATTAAAGTAGTTAATATCTTTATAAATGCATGCTTTTGGAAGAATTCACTCGGAGAAGGCAATGGCAACCCACTCTGGTACTATTGCCTGGAAAATCCTATGGATGAAGGAGCATGGTAGGCTGCAATCCATGACGTCGCTAAGAGTCAGACATGACTAAGTGATTTCACTTTCGCTTTTCACTTTCATACATTGGAGAAAGAAATGGCAACCCACTCCAGTGTTCTTGCCTTGAGAATCCCAAGGACGGGGGAGCCTGGTGGGCTGCCATCTATGGGGTCGCACAGAGTCGGACATGACTGAAGCGACTTAGCAGCAGCAACTGCCATCAAAGTAGATGGAATTTAAAACCAAGTTTGCTCTTCCTCTCAAGTTTCATCTCTTTTGTGTGTGTGTATAAAACTTTAAAAAGTACAGCTCCAGCTTTTCCTTAAAAAAAAAATCCTTATAATTTTTATTATTGGGAGACTAATTAAAATGTTCCATTCGAGGGATTTTTTTTTTTTTTGCTAAATCAAATTCTTGTTAAGCAGACATTTTTTTTTCCTTGCTGAAGTATAAGGCTATAGTATTCAGTTCAGTTCAGTTCAGTCCAGTCGCTCAGTCGTGTCCGACTCTTTGCAACCCCATGAATTGCAGCAGGCCAGGCCTCCCTGTCCATCACCAACTCCCGGAGTTCACTCAGACTCACGTCCATCGAGTTGGCGATGCCTTACAGCCATCTCATCCTCTGTCGTCCCCTTCTCCTCTTGCCCCCAATCCCTCCCAGCATCAGAGTCCCCTCCAATGAGTCAACTCTTCTCATGAGGTGGCCAAAGTACTGGAGTTTCAGTTTAGCATCATTCCTTCCAAAGAAATCCCAGGGCTGATCTCTTTCAGAATGGACTGGTTGGACCTCCTTGCAGTCCAAGGGACTCTCAAGAGTCTTCTCTAACACCACAGTTCAAAAGCATCAATTCTTCGGCGCTCAGCCTTCTTCACAGTCCAACTCTCACATCCATACATGACCACAGGAAAAACCATAACCTTGACTAGACGAACCTTTGTTGGCAAAGTAACGTCTCTGCTTTTGAATATGCTATCTAGGTTGGTCATAACTTTCCTTCCAAGGAGTAAGCGTCTTTTAATTTCATGGCTGCAGTCACCATCTGCAGTGATTTGGGAGCCCAGAAAAATAAAGTCTGACACTGTTTCCACTGTTTCTCCATCTATTTCCCATGTAGTGATGGGACCAGATGCCATGATCTTCATTTTCTGAATGTTGAGCTTTAAGCCAACTTTTTCACTCTCCACTTTCACTTTCATCAAGAGGCTTTTTAGTTCCTCTTCACTTTCTGCCATAAGGGTGGTGTCATCTGCATACCTGAGGTTATTTATATTTCTCCCAGCAATCTTGATTCCAACTATAGTATTAATAGAGGGCAAATTTACAAAAGACCATCAAATCCAAATATACAGCAATACAGTATTCCAATATTTTAAGACATAAATTGTTTCAGAAATGTTTACTACCTAGGAAAATATTAGTGAACAGATTTTATATGTATTACTTTGGATAAATGAAATGATACTTTAACATCATCTTTCCCCAGGAGTATATCTGTCTAGTAAATATAAGAAAAATCCCATTCTCACATGCCTATATTATTCTTTATTATCAGGAAAATAAATTATAAGATATTCTATGTAACCCAAGTTATTCTTCATGAATATCAATTTATAATCTAAGTTTTTCATTCTTTTTAATCTTTGAAGAGGCTAGTACATGTTTGAGACATTTCTATAAAATAAACTTGAAGTCTAGTTAATTTTAAAAATTGATCAATTCTAAGCATCTTCTATAAGCCAGATGAATTCATTTTTCCATGTTTTTCAACTCTTATTATTCTCGGGGATCAGAGATAGAGGGGAGTAATCACATATAAATTTTAATGAATTATTGATATTAGGCTGATTTTCATAAACTATTTCTTACTCTTTTTATGATTTTAATTACATATAATTTTGTTTAGTGATACATCACTTATTTTTAATATCTATTACACTAAAATTTGGAGAAGGCAATGGCACCCAACTCCAGTACTCTTGCCTGGAAAATCCCATGGACGGAGGAGCCTGGTAGGCTGCAGTCCATGTGGTCGCTAAGAGTCGGACATGACTGAGCAACTTCACTTTCACTTTTCACTTTCATGCATTGGAGAAGGAAATGGTAACCCACTTCAGTGTTCTTGCCTGGAGGATCCCAGGGACGGGGGAGCTTGGTGGGCTGCCATCTATGGGGTCGCACAGAGTCGGACATGACTGAAGTGACTTAGCAGTAGCACGCTAAAATTATAACTAGAAAAATTTAGTTTCTATGTAGAGAGTTCAATATTTTTATTGATTAAATATTAGTAATTATAATTACTTTACCATTCAGATTCTTTACCATCTGAGCCACTAAGGAAGCCCAGTAATTATAAGGGATTATTATTAGATTTTATCTTTAGTGAATTCATGTGAAGAAGGTACTCTCAGTGTGTACCCTTGAAAACAAAAGATTGTTACTGATAAGTGATTCTTTTCCATAAAATTTCTAAGTAACATTCTGATTTTGTCTATGAATTTAAGTATTATGTCTAAATATGATTAAATAAAGCAAACTTTTGAAATATGCAATAGGCAATTCTCACATTCCAAATGCATGAGACGTTATAACTGGTTATTTTTTAAATTATATTGTTAACAGTTGTATGTGTTAACCTATAAATATTTGCAATAGCCTATATATCATGCATCGACATAGTTAACTTATAGCCAACAGTGAAAATGATAAAGTTAATTTAATTAATTTATCATAAACTAAAACTGACCAGATAATCAGTAAATTAAGAGTGAATTGACTTTGTGAAGCCCTTGGTTATTATTTATGCAATAGAGGCCTTTGGATCTTCAACAGGAATAGGAACCATTCAGAAATGGCTGTGCTTTAGTTGCTTATGGAGCCAAATGACAGTACTGTTCCTCCAACATAGATAAGTGGAAGACAGTTGAAATTATTTATTTTATTAGACATGCATAATTTATTTTGAAAATAAGATTTTTTGATAAAGAATTCTTGTTATTGATTTTGTGGGAAATTTTTAAGTAATAAAGAACTATAAAACCAATATAAATTTATCCATTTAGAGCTGCAGTTCTTATTGTTTAATCCTGTTTAACTAAACCTTTGCTTCAGGAAGAATGGCCTTCTGTCAATTGGAAGGGAGGACCGAGTTCTTTCCTATCTCAGCTATCTCTCATGTTGCCCATTATGCTCCCCACTCCCTTGCTATTCTTCAAATATTCTTATGGCTTGCTCCTCATATTTTATCTCTGTTCTAAGTATTATTTCCCTAACAAACTTTTGATTTCTTATTATTCTTTCACATCACATCCTGCCCTTGTCTTGCTGGCTCAGAGGTTGAAGCCTCTGCCTCCAATGAGAGAGACGTGGGTTCCATACCTGGGTCAGGAAGATCCCCTGAAGAAGAAAATGGCAACTCACTCCAGTACTCTTGCCTGGAGAATCCCATGGACAGAAAAGCCTGGTAGGCTACAATCTATGGGGTCGCAAAGAGCTGGACACAACTGAGCGACTTCACTGGACTGGACTGGATTATATTGAGTATTTGCTTGTTTGCCTTGTTCTCATCTGTCTCTCCAACTAGAATATAACTTTGGTGAGACATACTTCATCTGGATATTCAGAACCTTGGACAGGCAGCAGTGAGAGATGAATGCTGCTACTGCTGCTAAGTTGCTTCAGTTGTGTCCGACTCTGTGCGACCCCAAATATGGCAGCCCACCAGGCTCCCCCATCCCTGGGATTCTCCAGGCAAGAACACTGAAGTGGGTTGCCATTTCCTTCTCCAATGCATGAAAGTGAAAATGAAAGTGAAGTTGCTCAATCGTGTCCGACTCCTAGCGACCCCATGGACTGCAGCCTACCAGGCTCCTCCGTCCATGGGATTTTCCAGGCAAGAGTACTGGAGTGGGGTGCCATTGCCTTCTCCAATGGCTGAGTCACTAAAAACCACATTGATTGGTTTGAATCCTGACTCTGTCATTTGCAAAATCTTAAGCAAGCTTCTTCGGGGAAGGCAATGGCACCCCACCCCAGTACTTTTGCCTGGAAAATCCCATGGACAGGATCCTGGTAGGCTCCAGTCCATGGGGTCGCTAAGAGTCTGACATGACTGAGCGACTTCACTTTCACTTTTCACTTTCATGCATTGGAGAAGGAAATGGCAACCCACTCCAGTGTTCTTGCCTGGAGAATCCCAGGGACGGGGGAGCCTGGTGAGCTTCCGTCTATGGGGTCGCACGGAGTCGGACACGACTGAAGCGACTTAGCAGTAGCAGCAGCAAGCAAGCTCCTTATCCTTTCTGGGTGTCATTTTTAAAATGGACACTGTAATTAGAACAATTAGAATAATAGAACAAAAGTTGCATGAATTAAAGTATATAAATTACTTGGTACACATTAAGGCTTTATTAAACATCAGGAAGCTAAATGTCACGGTGTCTGATGCCTAATAATAAATAAGCATTTGCTGAATGAATGAATGAATGATATAGAGCTCTAACATCAGAAAGACTGAATTTGACTGCCTGTTCTACTATGCATGGTTCCCTGATGGCTCAGATGGTAAAGAATCTACCTGCAGTTCAGGAGACCTGGGTTCAATCCCTGGATGGGGAAGATCCCTTGGAGAAGGTAATGGCTAGAGTATTCTTGCCTAGAGAATTCCATGGACAGAGGAACCTGGCAGGCTACAATCCATGAGGTCGCAAGAGTTGGACACGCCTGAGCAACTAACACAACACTCTACCATACATGACATTGGAGGATATACTTTACGTATCCTCAATTTCTCTGTGTAAAATATAGTGTTGACTTTATTGGCACTTCTGTTAAGGATAGAATGAGGTGTGGTTTTTAATAGCATGTTTAATGATTTACCTTTGTTAAAAAATGGCAGGTGGGGGGGGGGGGGGGGCGCGGTTGGTGGGCTTCCCTGGTGGCACAGTGGTTAAGAATCCTCCTGCCAATGCCGGAGACATGGTTTAGATCCCTGATCAGGAAAGATCCCACATGTCACAAAGCAACTAAGCCTGTGTGACACTATTGAGCCTGTGCTCTAGAGCTCAGGAGCCATAACTACTGAGCCACAACTACTAAAGACCAGGAAGCCTGAGTGTCCTAGAGTCCGATTCTGCCACAAGAGAAGCCACTCTATGAGATGCTCTCGCATAGTGACTACAGTAGCCTCGGCTCACTGCAACTAGAGAAAAGTCTGAACAACACTGAAGACCCAGCACAGCCAAAAATAAATGAACAACATCGAAGACCCAGCACAGCCAAAAATAAATAAACAAAATAAAATTTTGAAAAAAAAAAAGAAGAAGCTTTAGTTATTGCTACTATTCTAGGACTGCAGTTCATATTCAGAGCCCTGCCTGTGGCCATCTGTACCTGTTTTTGAGATAAATTTCCTTAATTTAGTCATTAGAACTATTTGGCTATAAATAACTAGATCAAATTCAAACTAGATTTAGCCTAGATGAATTAATAAATTAATGAAAGCAAACTTATTATAACTAGAAGATTGAACAAGAACTATTCATGGTATGTTGACAATCTAAATTTACTCTTGTTCTTCATTGCCCTTTTAAACTTTATGGATTCAGTCTTTTCCTTTCTTTGATGATATGATGGCTTTTCTTTTCACTGCCACAGGATGAAAGAGTCCTATGGTGGTTTGGTCACTAAGTCATGTCTGACTCATGCGACTCCATGAATTGTAGCCCACCAGGCTCCTCTGTCCATGGAATTTCCCAGGCATGAATACTGGAGTGCGTTGCTATTTTCTTCTCCAGGGGATCTTCCCCACCCAGGCATAGTCACTTTAAATCACAAACATAATTTCAATTTAGTAACTAGAATATGGTTGTGCATTTATTTTTAATTATTGTTATAACAACAAATGGCTTCCCTGGGAGCTCAGCCAGTAAAGAATCCACCTGCAATGCAGGAGACCCTGGTTCAATTCCTGGGTCAAGAAGGTCCCCTGGAGAAAGGATAAGTTACCCACTCCAGTATTCCTGGGCTTACCTTGTAGCTCAAATGGTAAAGAATCTGCCTGCATGCAATGCAGGTGACCTGGATTTGATCCCTGGGTTGGAAAGACCCCCTGGAGGAGGGCATGGCAACACGCTCCACTATTCTTGTCTGGAGAATCCCCATAGACAGAGAAGCCTGGTATGCTACAGTCCACAGGGTCACAGAGTCAGACATTACAAAAACATTTTGAAAAAAACAGATTCATTGTCTTACAGTTCTATAGCTCAGAAGTCCAACATGGATTTCCCTGGGCTAAGACTGAGGTATCTGGAAGCCTGAGGAATAATCTGCCTTTTTCAGCTTGTAGAGGCCACTTGCATTCATTGTCTTATATCCCCTTCCTCCATCTTAAACTATTGCAGATCCAGTCTTTTCCAGATTGCGTATCTCTGACCCTGTTTTCTGTTTGTTTCTCTTCTACTTTTAAGGACTCAAGGACTCATGTCATTAGATTGGGCCCATCAAGGTAATTCAGTGTAAATTTTCCATCTCAGGGTCACTTGGTTAGTAACTAATTGCGTGTAGGAACTTAATTTCCTTTTTTTCCTATAACATGTTAAATACACAAGTCCAAAGGCTTAGGGCTTGGCTGTCTTTTGGGATCACTGAAGTGCCTACTGTATCTGGTCTGTCTACTGTTAAAAAGTCCAGCCATCTAGATTGGGTTTTCTTTAGATTAAGTCATATAAGTCATGAACCAGGACTCTTCCATTTTTACCTTCCAGTGGTAGCACATGCACACACACACATACACATCACCTCAACCCATGTGGAGATTCAGGTGTTTTGTCCATTTTAATGAAGAAAATATTGAAGCACTGAGAAATGCAATAATTTGCTAAAGGTCATGTGAGGAGTTAGTAGAGACTGGGACCTAAATCTACAATTCCCTGACCTCAAAATCCATACAAAAGATGTCAATGGAATGATATCCACTGTGTGATTTTAACAGAAGAAATGCATATTTTAAAATGTTTTGTGTTATTAGAATTTATATCTCTATTCATGCCTACACCTGTGACCATATGTATATCTGTATCTCTCTATTTCTGTAGCATTCTACCCCTACAATATCCCCTTCCCACTTTCTCTCTAGCATATATATTTAAAAGTTAATACTGAATAATTCTGAGAACAAAATCATTTGTTATTTAAATTACATTTTTTCTGTCTATATTTTTGTTCATGATGATATATTATTAATGATTATAAGAAGATGATCTTTATTTGTTTTCTAAAGAGCAGGAAATGTTAAGCTCTTTTTCTAATTTTGCTAGGTCTCTAAAGAGTGACAGTTTTTCCTTAGGTGGCTTCTTTTCTGCTTTCTTCTGCGGCTCAACCAAAACTGTCCTGCTGTTTCTCTTTTCTAACTAAAATCCCCCAAATCAACATGGTGGCTAAGACACTTGCATTATTCTTTGTAAAAGTGTGGGTTTCTAAGAAGCAAGCTGTGAAATATCTGCTGAGTGACATTTATAGGCACCCTCCTGTTCAATAGAACATCCACATTTTATAGCTTTTAAATTATATGACAGTTTTTCCTCCTAGGTCCCTTTTAAGAGTGCTTAATAAAGTTTACAACAATTTCTTTCCTTATTTACCAAACACTTATTAAACACCTATTAGAGTGGACGTGCTCAGTCATTCAGTCATATCTGACTCTGGCTGCATGGTGTGTAGCTGGCCAGGGTCCTCTGTCCATGGAATTCTCCTAGCAAGAATACTGGAGAGGGTTGCCATTTTCTACTTCAGGAGTTCTTTCCCACCCAGGGATCAAATCCACATCGGCGGGCAGATACTTTACCACTAGTGCCACCCTATTTATACACAAAAAAATATGTTTTTATATGTTAGCTATTTGCCAACACTAAGAAGCTCAGATTCCATTTAGAAATACCAGAGACATAAATTGGAGATAAATTATATAGATATCTTTGGCAGTTTTCTAAAGCACATTTTAGAGTCTCTTGGCTTTTATCTTTCTAATTTAATATGAAAAATAGTCAAGAAAAATAAATGACTTTTTTCTTAAAATAGTGAGTACTTTCTTTGATTATTTAAGTATTACATAATTTGTTTTAAAATTTGAAAAGTCAAAAAGTATATAAAGATGAAATTAGATGATAGCCATTAATTCTATAATGTAGCAACTGTCTTTTAATATTTTAGCATGTATCATATATTTTGATAAAAAATATACCACAATAATGTGTTAAATTTTGTAAGTCAGTGAATAGTCCTGCATAAACACTTGTAGATAACTCCACTATACTATTTTTAAATTATTTTAAAAATCTCCTGTTGCTAGTATTTTATTGCTTATATTTTTATATTATAAAAAACACTGATGAATATTTAGGTATAAACTAATTTGTATATATCAATATGCCAGCAAATTTGGAAAACTCAGCAGTGGCCACAAGATTGGAAAAGGTCAGTTTTCATCCCAATCCCAAAGAAAGGCAATGCCAAGGAGTGCTCAAACTACCGAACAATTGCACTCATCTCACACGCTAGTACAGTAATGCTCAAAATTCTCCAAGCCAGGCTTCAGCAATATGTGAACCGTGAACTTCCTGATGTTCAAGCTGGTTTTAGAAAAGGCAGAGGAACCAGAGATCAAATTGCCAACATCCGCTGGATCATGGAAAAAGCAAGAGAGTTCCAGAAAAACATCTATTTCTGCTTTATTGACTATGCCAAAGCCTTTGACTGTGTGGATCACAATAAACTATGGAAAATTCTGAAAGAGATGGGAATACCAGACCACCTGATCTGCCTCTTAAGAAATCTGTATGCAGGTCAGGAAGCAACAGTTAGAACTGGTCATGGAACAACAGACTGGTTCCAAATAGGAAAAGGAGTACGTCAAGGCTGCATATTGTCACCATGTTTATTTAACTTATATGCAGAGTACATCATGAGAAATGCTGGACTGGAAGAAACAGAAGTTGGAATCAAGATTGCCGGGAGAAATATCAATAACCTCAGATATGCAGATGACACGACTCTTATGGCAGAAAGTGAAGAGGGGCTAAAAAGCCTCCTGATGAAAGTGAAAGTGGAGAGTGAAAAGGTTGGCTTAAAGCTCAACATTCAGAAAACGAAGATCATGGCATCTGGTCCCATCACTTCATGGGAAATAGATGGGGAAACAGTGGAAACAGTGTCAGACTTTCTTTTTCTGGGCTCCAAAATCACTGCAGATGGTGACTGCAGCCATGAAATTAAAAGACGCTTGCTTCTTGGAAGGAAAGTTATGACCAACCTAGATAGCATATTCAAAAGCAGAGACATTACTTTGCCAACAAAGGTTCGCCTAGTCAAGGCTATGGTCTTTCCTGTGGTCATGTATGGATGTGAGAGCTGGACTGTGAAGAAGGCTGAGCGCCGAAGAATTGATGCTTTTGAACTGTGGTGTTGGAGAAGACTCTTGAGAGTCCCTTGGACTGCAAGAAGATCCAACCAGTCCATTCTGAAGGAGATCAATCCTGGAATTTCTTTGGAAGGAATGATGCTAAAGCTGAAACTCCAGTATTTTGGCCACCTCATGCGAAGAGTTGACTCATTGGAGAAGACTCTGATGCTGGGAGGGATTGAGGGCAGGAGGAGAAGGGGACAACAGAGGATGAGATGGCTGGATGGCATCACTGACTCGATGGATGCGAGTCTGAGTGACCTCCAGGAGCTGGTGATGGACAGGGAGGCCTGGCGTGCTGCGGTTCATGGGGTCGCAAAGAGTCGGACACGACTGAGCGACTGATCTGATCTGATACTTTTCTGATTATTGTTTTTGAAAATTTCCTGGGAAATTTCACCTGGCATGATCACTATTTAATACTTAATATAATATTTAATATGAAGCATTTATTGTACTTCATATATATTTTGCTAAATTGATGTTCAGAAAGCTTGTAACACTTCTGCTCTGCTTATGAGGGAAATTCTATTTCACTTACTTTCTGACGTAAAACTAGTCAACTGGATCAAATATCTGAAACAATTATTTTCAGATGTTGGACAATAGGGTGTTTGGATTGTGATCCCTGAGAAAAAGGAATCAAATAAGGTGAACCATATAATTATCCTGGATTTCTATCCAGAAACAATTTTCAGAATATGATGGAAAGAGGAAGGGCCTACATATATCCAGAGTTGAAAAGATAGAGATTAAACTTTGGTAAGAATAAGACAGCACTATGTGGAGACAATATATGAGATAAGAGAGCGAAACAAAGAAAGAACTCCAGATATCTGCACAGTGGATCACAATAAACTGTGGAAAATTCTTCAAGAGATGGGAATACCAGACCACCTGATCTGCCTCTTGAGAAACCTATATGCAGATCAGGAAGCAGCAGTTAGAACTGGACATGGAACAACAGACTTGTTCCAAATAGGAAAAGGAGTACGTCAAGGCTGTATATTGTCACCATGTTTATTTAACTTATATGCAGAGTACAGAGTACATCATGAGAAATGCTGGACTGGAAGAAACACAAGTTGGAATCAAGATTGCTGGGAGAAATATCAATAACCTCAGATATGCAGATGACACCACCCTTATGGCAGAAAGCAAAGAGGAACTAAAAAGCCTCTTGATGAAAGTGAAAGAGGAGAGTGAAAAAGTTGGCTTAAAACTCAGCATTCTGAAAACGAAGATCATGGCATCTGGTCCCATCACTACATGGGAAATAGATGGGGAAACAGTGGAAACAGTGTCAGACTTTATTTTTCTGGGCTCCAAAATCACTGCAGATGGTGATATCAGCCATGAAATTAAAAGACACTTGCTCCTTGGAAAGAAAGTTATGACCAACCTAGAAAGCATATTCAAAAGCAGAGACATTACTTTGCCAACAGAGGTCTGTCTAGTCAAGGCTATGGTTTTTCCAGTAGTCATGTATGGATATGAGAGTTGGATCATAAAGAAGGCTGAGCACGGAAGAACTGATGCTTTCAAGTTGTGGTGCTGGAGAATACTCCTGAGAGTCTCTTGGACAGCGAGGAAATCAAACCAATCAATCTTAAAGGAAATTAACCCTGAATATTCATTGGAAGGACTGATGCTAAAGCTGAAACTCCGATGCTTTGGCCAGTTGACACAAAGAGCTGACTCATTGGAAAAGACCCTGATGCTAGGAAAGATTGAGGGCAGGAGGAGAAGGGGGCAACAGAGGATAAGATTGTTGGATGGCATCACTGACTCAATGGATATGAGTTTGAGCAAACTCAGGGAGATAGTGAAGGACAAAGAAGCCTAGCGTGCTGCAGTTCATGGGGTTGCAAAGAATCAGACAGTACTGAGCTATTAAAAAACAAGAACAAAAAAACACCAATCAGAATAAAAGGTGAAATTCCATGATGTAGCACAGAGAGTATCCTGCTGGGCAATTACAATTCCAAAAGAGCTCTAGACTGGACAATTTCTAGAGTTACTGAGGGCTAGGAATCATTCATCTTCCCACCAATAACAGTAGGGAGACCTGTTGACTGTACAAGGTATCTAAAGTGTCATATACCTTAGTGGTGTGGCTAAAGTAGTTCTAGAGTAAAGGCTTCTCTAGGGCTGCCTTTAAAAATTAAAAAGTATTCTCAAAATTATTAGGCTGATCTACAAATAACAGCCCCTCTAGAAAAAATCCAACATTTTAAAAGAAGTACAACAAAATTCATCACTCAACAATGTACATACAAGTGACAGAGTCAAAATGTTTTGCATCCATTCAAAAATTACTAGACTTGCAAAGAAACAGAAAATTGAGACTCAAAATCAAGAGAAAATTAACTAATAGAAATAGACCTAAAATGATAAAATTATCAGATAATTTTAAAGCTACTGTTATGTATTTGAATGTGAACAATGAAGAAAAGGTATGACCAACCTAGATAGCATATTCAAAAGCAGAGACGTTACTTTGCCAACAATAGTCCGTCTAGTCAAGGCTATGGTTTTTCCTGTGGTCATGTATGGATGAAAGAGTTGGACTTTGAAGAAAGCTGAGCACTGAAGAATTGATGCTTTTGAATTGTGGTGTTGGAGAAGACTCTTGAGAGTCCCTTGGACTGCAAGGAGATCCAACCAGTCCATTCTAAAGGAGATCAGCCTGGGTGTTCTTTGGAAGGAATGATGCTAAAGCTGAAACTCCAGTACTTTGGCCACCTCAGGAGAAGAACTGACTCATTGGAAAAGACTCTGATGCTGGGAGGGATTGGGGGCAGGAGGAGAAGGGGACGACAGAGGATAAGATGGC
Source organism: Tragelaphus eurycerus (assembly GCA_935064755.1). NCBI lineage: Eukaryota > Metazoa > Chordata > Mammalia > Artiodactyla > Bovidae > Tragelaphus > Tragelaphus eurycerus. The sequence continues at coordinate 1,692,582 of CAKXYN010000064.1, forward strand.
TGGATGGCATCACTGACTCAATGGACGTGAGTCTGAGTGAACTCCAGGAGTTGGTGATGGACAGGGAAGCCTGGAGTGCTGCAATTCATGGCGTCATGAAGAGTCAGACATGACTGAGCGACTGAACTGAACTGAATGATATAAAGACAAACATGAAACTAATAAGGAAAAAATGAAAGATATAAAAATGTTAGAATGTTAAAAATGTTAGAAGTTCCAAATACAACTTCCAATTAAGAAAAGTTCAATTCAGTTCAGTCGCTCAGTCGTGTCCAACTCTTTGTGACCCCATGAACTCTTTGTGACCCCATGAACTGCAGCACGCCAGGCCTCCCTGTCCATCACCAACTCCAGGAGTTCACTCAAACTGATGTCCATTGAGTCGGTGATGCCATCCAACCATCTCATCCTCTTTCGTCCTCTTCTCCTGCCCTCAATCTTTCCCAGCATCAGGGTCTTTTCAAATGAGTCAGCTCTTCACATCAGATGGCCAAAGTATTGGAGTTTTAGCTTCAGAATCAGTCCTTTCAATGAACACCCAGGACTGATCTCCTTTAGGATGGACTAGTTGGATCTCCTTGCAGTCCAAGGGATTCTCAAGAGTGTTCTCCAACACCACAGTTCAAAAGCATCAGTTCTTCGGCCCTCAGCTTTCTTTATTGTTCAACTCTCACATCCATACATGACCACTGGAAAAACCATAGCCTTGACTAGACGGACCTTTGTTGGCAGAGTAACGTCTCTGCTTTATAATATGCTACCTAGGTTTGCCATAACTTTCCTTCCGAGGAGTAAGTTTCTTTTAATTTCATGGCTGCAGTCACCATCTGCAGTGATTTTGGAGCCCAGAAAAATAAAGTCTGACACTGTTTCCACTGTTTCCCCATCTATTTGCCACGAATGATGGGACTAGATGCCATGATCTTCGTTTTCTGAATGTTGAACTTTAAGCTAACTTTTCACTCTCCTCTTTCTCTTTCATCAAGAGGCTCTTTAGTTCCTCTTCACTTTCTGCCAAAAGGGTGGTGTCATCTGCATATCTGAGGTTATTGATATTTCTCCCAGCAATATATATATATATATATATATATATATATATATGAAATCAAAATTTCACTGTATAGTAGTTATAGTAAAATAGACACTGCAGAAGAAACCATTAGTCAACATAGATTTATAACAAAAGAAACTATTTAAACATAAGTACAAAAGAAAAAGGACTGAAAAATATTAACAGAGCTTCAGTGACTTGCTGAATATCTATACTTGTATATTTGTGTCTTTATGTTATCTCTATGTTTATTTATACCATATCTATAATAAGAGTCCCAGAAGAAAGAAGCCTGAAGAGACGAGAGACAGATATTTAAAGACAGCAATTAATGGCAGAATTTTTTAGATTTTGGTGAATATTCTAAACTTACAAACTCAAGAAACTCAGCAAACTCAAAGCAGGATAAAGAAATCATTCAATGATGTAAAAATCAAATCAAACAAAAATAATGAATTTTTGACAAAAATAGCAAGTCCCAAAAGACACATGGCCTACAATAGAGTAAGATTAAGAAAAACCATACACCTCTTGTCAGAAAATATCTAACCCAGTTGGCAATGGAAAAAACTTTCAGCATGCTGAAAGAAAAAGAGACATATGAATCTAGAAATTCAATGTACAGAAAAAATACTTTTGAAGAATAAGTGCTAAGTAAACACTTTTTCAGGCAAACAAAAACTGAGAGAACTCATCATCAGCATACAAGAAATAAAAGAAAGGTTTAAGGGAATTTTTCAGGAAGAAAACGGACCTAGAATCTTCACAAAAAGCATAAAATTGGTGATTATGTAGGTAAATATAAGAAAATATTTCCCTCACTTTTAATATATTTAAAGAATAATGGAGTAGCTAAAACAAAGACAGTAACAGTGTTTTTTGAGAGAGTTTATAACATATGTAGTGAACAATGTATGAGATCATAATCAAAAAGGACAGGAGGGGGAAATGGTAGTATATTGGTATCAATCTCTTATTTGTGAAATTATATACTATTTTTAAGTAGCTGGCAATAGTTTTAAGTCGAATATTGTAAAACCTCAAGCAACGAGAGAGTCAGAGAGGGGAGAGCAAAATCAAGAAATTGAGATACAGAAGAAAAAAAAAATTGCTAATAAGCAAATAGTACAGCTGAATTTGGGTCCTAAGACATCTATACTCAATGAGAAAGAATAAAGGACAAATGCAACTAATTGAAAACAAATAGCAAAATGGTAGAATTAAAGGTTCGTCTAGTCAAGGCTATGGTTTTTCCTATGGTCATGCATGGATGTGAGAGCTGGACTGTGAAGAAGGCTGAGCACCGAAGAATTGATGCTCTTGAACTGCGGTGTTCGAGAAGACTCTTGAGAGTCCCTTGGACTGCAAGGAGATCCAACCAGTCCATTCTGAAGGAGATCAGCCCTGGGATTTCTTTGGAAGGAATGATGCTAAAGCTGAAACTCCAGTATTTTGGCCACCTCATGCAAAGAGTTGACTCATTGGAGAAAACTCTGATGCTGGGAGGGATTGGGGGCAAGAGGAGAAGGGGACGACAGAGGTTGAGATGGCTGGATGGCATCACTGACTCGATGGATGTGAGTCTGAGTGAACTCTGGGAGTTGGTGATGGACATGGAGGCCTGGCGTGCTGCAATTCATGGGGTCGAAAAGATTTGGACACGACTGAGTGACTGATCTGATCTGATCTGATATTGATAATTACATTCATGTAACATATTACTACAATTAGTAGGAAAAGACTATTAATCTGGATTGTCAAAAAAGGCATCCCACTTTATACTATTTGAGAGAGATTTCGCTGTAAAGATAAAAACATTAAAAAAAGAAGAGGGCACACTATGAAAACAATAAATATCAGATAAAGTAGAATTTAGAACAAGAAATTTTATTAAAAAAGGCCATTTTGTAATGACAAAGTCAATTTACAAGAGGATATAAAAATCCTAATTGTGTTTTCACTTAATAATAAAGCTTCAAGATACATAAATTAACACTTGCAGAACTAAACAGAAAAAAATAATCCACAACTCGACTTGAAGATACAATACTAACACCTCTGTCAGTAATTGACACAAAAAATAAATAAAATATTTAGAACATTGCAATCAAGAATAAAATTACATATTCTTTTTCAATGCACACAGAACATTCACCAAGATAGAGTTTACACATCTCAATCAATTTTAAAAATTGAAATTACAGAGTATATTCTTTATCAGTGGTGTTAAGTAGAAATCAATAACAGAAAGATACCAGGAAAATCTTCAAGTTAGTATACTTCTAAATAAGCCTGAGTCAAATAATAAATTACTAGGGAAATTAGAACATATGTTAAATTAAATTCTATTGAACACATAAACTTGTCATAACTTGTAGGATATAGGAAAATCAGCGGTTATAAGGAAATTTATGGCTTTAGTGCTTTCGGGGAAGGCAATGGCACCCCACCCCAGTGCTTTTGCCTGGAGAATCCCATGGACGGGGGAGCCTGATGGGCTCCAGTCCATGGGGTCACTGAGAGTAGGACACGACTGAGCGACTTCCCTTTCACTTGTCACTTTCATGCATTGGAGAAGGAAATGGCAACCCACTCCAATGTTCTTGCCTGGAGAATCTCAGGGACAGGGGAGCCTGATGAGCTTCGGTCTATGGGGTCGCACAGAGTCGGACACGACTGAAGCGACTTAGCAGCAGCAGCAGCAGCAGCAGTGCTTTATTTAAAAAAAAAAAAGGCAACTAAATGAGTGTTGTAGGATTCTCCTTTAGGGTTGGCCCCCCTCATGCCTTGGGGGTGTACTATCCTCTGTTCACCAAATAAAACTCTGAGGTGTAATAAGTTGTTAAAAAAAAGTGTTGTAGACTTTTAAAATCCAAATTAACTAAAGGAATAGATAATATAGATATGAATAGAATTCAAAAGAATAGAAAACTGTCAAAAATAGAGAAAAACAATATAAAATCTGCTCTGGTGCCCAGAGTCGTCTGCAGAGTAGTTCTCTTTTCCTGGTAAGGGAGAGGGAGACACCATGACAGACACTTAAGTCCTGCTTTTAAATAGAAAAGGAGAAGGCAGAGAGTTGATTGCCTTCAACTGAAAGCAATCATTATGCTAAAGTGGCATATTTTAACCTGGCATATTCTGGCCTCTTCAGAGGGAAGCCGTAACACTAGAAACACTGTGAATTGATTATCTCCTTTATGCTCTTTACTAATTCTATTTTATTTTTTCATTAATTCTACTTTAAAGGTTTTGGAGAAAGATGAAATATAATTGTGTTATGCTTTCTATTAAACAATCATCCAGCATTTATTAAATTCTTATGAATCTGGCAGGTCTGAGTGTGTGCTAAGTTGTTCAGTCATGTCCGACTCTTTGCGACCACATGGACTGTTGCCCGCCAGGCTCCTCTGTCCATGGGATTTCCCAGGCAAGAAAACTGGAGTGGGTTGCCCTTTTCCTCCTACAGGGGATCTAACCTAGGGATAGAACCTATGTCTTATGTCTCCTATGTTGGCAGGCCGGTTCTTTACCACTAGGGACACCTGGGAAGCCTGAGGCAGGTTTAAAAACATCGACTAAGAAGTGCACTAGATGTGTGCCTAGACAGTTGGAATACAAGGCCATATTTGCACTGCATATTTTTAAAAATACTGAGGAAATAAAAATTAGTTGATAGAATAAAGGAGGCCTAAAGTTTTTAGAAGAATTGGGAGGAACATGATGAGATAATTACTTAAAGCTGCTGCTGCTGCTGCTAAGTCGCTTCAGTCATGTCCGACTCTGTGCGACCCCATAGACAGCAGCCCACCAGGCTCCTCTGTCCCTGGGATTCTTCAGGCAAGAACACTGGCGTGGGTTGCCATTTCCTTCTCCAATGCATGAAAGTGAAAAGTGAAAGGGAAGTCGCTCAGTCGTGTCCTACTCTAGCGACCCCATGGACTGCAGCCTACCAGGCTCCTCCATCCACGGGACTTTCCAGGCAAGAGCACTAGAGTGGGGTGCCATCACCTTCTCCGTATTTAAAGCTAGTTTTTGCAATTGTATGTCAGCCTAGGATTTTATTTTTTTAATGGACTTTTTCCTATTTAATCTATTCTGGAAAAATAAAAATAAAAACTGTCCAGAGGATATATATTTATCTCTCCTCATTTTTTCTCTCTGTTTTTGTTTTCTCATTTTGTAAATCTGGTCACCATAAGAAAGCAATCACTCACTTCAGGGAAAGTCTATTTAAAGTACTAGCTACTGGGGGGGTAGACTGAGGTTAGAGACTTTAATCTTTCATCTCCTCCTTTCCTCTAACAATGCTAGCTGGCAGGCAGTCAGCAGGAAAGTAGAAGAGGAGCTTTCAGAAAGAAAACATTCCCTGTAGAAAGTAGTGAGTGGCCCATTGTGATGTTGAAGAAAAGTATTTCTCTGGAATTGTTTTTCTAGGAAACGTGTTATGCCACTTTGACTTTATTCAGTAAATATATAAATAGAAGAAGAAAAGAAAGAAGAGATAAAAAAGAAAGGAGATAAACTTTTCTTTGACTCTCATAATTAATTTGTTCTTGTTGACTACTGCTTTTGTTGATATTTCATAATTTGAAACCAAGGCACTTAGTGTTACTTTTGATAAGTGATTTTTATAGCTACTGTGTTTATTTTGGACATGCTCATCTACTATTAATACTATAAGATATTAAGTGAGAGGAATGGAATGTTTCTAAAGACTAAGAAACCTCACATTTTAACTCAGCGTCACCCTAGAAGAGAAAGTTGTTTCCCCCTGAACAACTGTTAATTTTTTTTTTTTTTTTTTTCATTTACTAGTATTTGCCAAGTTCCTATAGCACAGTTGAGAATCAGCCTGCAACACAGCGAATCCCGGTGTGTCGGGAAGACCTCTGGAGAAGGGAATGGCAATCCACTCCAGTATTCTTGCCTGGGAAACCCTTGGACAGAGGAGCCTGGTGGACTACATACATTCCATGGAGCCACAAAGAGTCAGACATGACAGAGCAACTAACACACACATAAACACACACACAGCACAGGTGGCATTAATTGCTCTTTTTTTTTTCCCCCTTCTTTTTTTGAGGTTAGAGTGAAGAGGCTGAAGACTGGAAGTTATTTTTACCTCAACATAAATGGGCTGTACTTTTTAATATTATTGGAGCTGTTGTAGGTTTCTCTTTGTCATGGAGATGAAGCTTCTGTTTTCTGGACTTGTCATTGCAGTGCATTTTGAGGAAATAATATTATGTCCAAACTAAAGCTACTATTTAAGCATTTTCATTACATTTTAAAAAGATGACAGAGATAAATCATTCTGTCATGTTGGTGTTTCTATTTACACCAAGGGTTTTAGCTATAGATGTTTTTTCTAGCTTGACTGTAGATTTTTAACATGCCCTAAAATTCTCAAATTGAATAATTCACTGTTCTATGAAGTATCAGACAGTTAGCATGCATATTCTTTTGCTTTAATGCTTTTCTTTAGGTTCCTCTTGAGAGAGTTTTGCCAGAGATTGTGGAATAATAGGTTATAATATGTAGATTAGTTAAATGTGTGTGTGTATATACCCTTCATTTTTAGTTCCATGATAATAATATTAAATATACAGTTAAACTTTTCTTAAATGTTCTCCCTTTTTCAGATAATATTTAGATGGCTGTCACAGCTAATCTTCCTACTATATGTAGAATCCTGTGGATGAGGGAGAGTGTGCTAACAAGGGTATATAATTTAAAAACTTTCTCGCATTTAAGCCAGGATTTCATGGGATCCTCACAAAAAGTACATAAATCGTGATACACTGTGATTACAAGCTTATATTTAGTATTTTGTTACTAGCTCTTCCACAGTCTGAAATAGTGTTTTTCCCAGCAGCAAAGTAGACTGCTTTGTAATATCACTCCTACGTTTCAGCTTGGCATTTTCATATGTCTGTTATTTTTATATGAGTCATTGTATGTCTTAATTATGTGAAGCAACTTATAAACCATAAGTAGCTGTTAAGCAACCTGTTGCGTGTGTGTATTAGCATATAATTTATATAGTTCCTTGGCTTCTTTGTTTAATAACACTATAGTGGAAAGATCATAAAAATGATAATATTCTCCTTGCTATTAATTATAGCTTATCTTGTTTTCTTGTTAATGGATGCTTCTTACTACTGAAGGAGATCGTTACTTTCTTTGTTCTCAATCAGTATTAATTCTCCTAAGTGTCTGTATGCAATTGTATAAGATGATAGAGAAGATGATAGAGAAATAAACAGTTATAGTAGTATTAAAATAATACTTTTGTCCACCAGTCAATCCTAATACAAAGCACTGAGTAGGCCTTAATTTTCTTGACCAACATTATTTTATGTCACATATATAGAGAGGCACATATGTATATATTATGTATTCAACTATTTAGAATTACAGTTTCAAGTATATTTGGGGATATCAGAGAAGCCTGATTTAAATGAATTGCATGTTACTGGATGGTTAGGACTATGAGAATGAAAAATTATGATGGTAAAGGAATGACATTATTGATTGGGCTCCTCCAATGGGTTAGCAGGTAAAGAAGCTGCCTGCGATGTAGAAGATACAGGAGATACAGGTTCAGTTCCTGCGTCAGGAAGATCCTCTGAAGGAAGAAATGGCAACCCACTCCAGTATTCTTGCCTGAAAAAGAATCTCACAGACAGAGGAGCCTGGTGGGCTAGAGTTCAAAGGGCCGAAGACTTGTACAGGACTAAGCAACTAAGCGCGCACACATGACGAGGGGCAGTGGACCGTATGTGAGCAGGGAAGTGGGATGGCTATGTTTGAGGAAGATTGTGGTGGATATAGAAAGGGTGGATGAGAGGAGAGGAAGAATTCATTTGTAGGGAGTTCCTATCTTGGCAAGACATGACAATGGCCTCACTTAAAGGAAAAAGAAAGTTAAGGAGGTGGATTTCAATGTTATTGATAGAACTTAGTGACTATTTGGGGGATGGGAGAGGTAAGTAGTAAGGATAAATCCTAAATTTTCATCTAGGGCAACTGGGTGGATGGTAATACCCAAATCCAGAAAAGAGGAGGTAAAATATATTAGACCAGCACACCCAAACATTAAGAAATCTTGTTTATCATTACCCATTGTTCTATTGAATGTACTCTTCCCCACCCCCTCCCTCTGCTTACCTAGCTATCTTGCTCCTAGAACTCAAAAATATGAGTGTCAGAATCACCCCAGAAATTCTTGGCTGCAACCAACCAACAATATGTGATAAATAAGAGTTGTATTTTATGCAGATGAGTTTTCTGGTGATAAAAGTTGTCTCCGCTGGTTGGAGAATCCCAAGGATGGGTGAGCCTGGTGGGCTGCTGTCTCTGGGGTCACACAGAGTCGGACACAATTGAAGCAACTTAGCAGCAGCAGAAGCTGCTGGTTTTCTTCCTGGTAGGAAGACACTTTTACAAATGAAAAATTTCCTGTATAAATATAAGTTTCCCTTATAAAAGGGGGCATGTATACTCTTATTTTTAGAGAGTAAGGGGAAAGTAAAGAGCTTTTCTTGAGTCTGCTCATTCTCAGGTCTTTTGTTCAAAATAATCCATATTTTAGACAGCATATTTGAGGGGAACATATTCTTATCCCTCCAAGCACATCTACCTAGTTCTTGGAACTATAATCTCAAAAATCCACCCTGGTTGCTGAGCCTGAAATTTCCTTCCTATGATAGTTTGCAGGATTGCAATTTTGAGAGGTTCTAATCCTTTTCTCTCTAGCCTTTGCTCTCCATGGATACCTATGCTTTTGACCAAGTTGTTGTTCTACTTGTGTTATACAATTTACTGAGAAAATAAGTAACATCTCTGTGTAATTATTCCAGGTATTGTTACACTTTACATACTCAGTTCCATGTTCCATAGCATATAATGCCAACTTTTATAACTTTGAATAACTTCTTCATAATTTTTCTTTCAAATCTTTATATATATCTTCCTTGGAAAATCAGGAGTAAATAATCACTTCAGTCAGATCAGATCAGATCAGTCGCTCAGTCGTGTCCGACTCTTCGTGACCCCATGAACCGCAGCACGCCAGGCCTCCCTGTCCATCACCAGCTCCCGGAGGTCACTCAGACTCACACCCATCAAGTCAGTGATGCCATCCAGCCATCTCATCCTCTTTTGTCCCCTTCTCCTCCTGCCCTCAATCCCCCCCAGCATCAGAGTCTTCTCCAATGAGTCAACTCTTCACATGAGGTGGCCAAAATACTGGAGTTTCAGCTTTAGCATCATTCCTTCTAAAGAAATTCCAGGATTGATCTCCTTCAGAATGGACTGGTTGGATCTTCTTGCAGTCCAAGGGACTCTCAAGAGTCTTCTCCAACACCACAGTTCAAAAGCATCAATTCTTCGGCGCTCAGCCTTCTTCACAGTCCAGCTCTCACATCCATACATGACCACAGGAAAGACCATAGCCCTGACTAGGCGAACCTTTGTTGGCAAAGTAATGTCTCTGCTTTTGAATATGCTATCTAGGTTGGTCATAACTTTCCTTCCAAGGAGTAAGCGTCTTTCAATTTCATGGCTGCAGTCACCATCTGCAGTGATTTTGGAGCCCAGAAAAACAAAGTCTGACACTGTTTCCACTGTTTCCCCATCTATTTCCCATGTAATGATGGGACCAGATGCCATGATCTTCGTTTTCTGAATGTTGAGCTTTAGGCCAACCTTTTCACTCTCCACTTTCACTTTCATCAAGAGGCTTTTTAGCCCCTCTTCACTTTCTGCCATAAGAGTCGTGTCATCTGCATATCTGAGGTTATTGATATTTCTCCCAGCAATCTTGATTCCTACTTGTGTTTCTTCCAGTCCAGCATTTCTCATGATGTACTCTCCATATAAGTTAAATAAACATGGTGACAATATGCACCATGTAATCACTTCAGTAACTACACACACAAAGTTTAACCTGTAATATTGGTTTCTTCCAAATCTGCAGTTCCAGGTAGAACCTTCAAAATGAGTGAAAGAGAATAGCATAACATTTTCTTTCGCTCACTCTCTCTTGGAGCATTTTAGAATACAATGCTGGACATACAGATAAGCGATGTGGTTGCAAGTGTTAGTTTTTTATTATGCCACCTAAGTTGTTTTTAAAAATGTACACAGTAGTTTTTATAGCAAATTTTCTATACATATAGAGCAGTGGTCCCCAACATTTTTGGCACCAGGGACTGATTTTGTTAAGACAATTCTTACATGAATGGGGAGGGAGAGTGTGAGCAATAGGGAGCATTTGTAAATACAGATGAAGTTTTATTTGTCATCACCACCCACCTCCTGGTGTGCGGCCCAGTAATTAACAGGGATTGGGGATGCCTGATATAGAGGACACATCCATTCCAGTAACTTTCTCTCAAAGATTCTGAAAATTTTGATAGTTTTAATAATTATATTAGTTTCTTTCTCACCATTCAGTGCAGCTATTTTAACGTCAGTCATGCCTTTTGTTTTTGACGCATACGAGTGTGTTTTAAACTAATCGATGCACTTTTTTTTTCCTCTTTCATTTACTTCTTTTATCTTTGATTCTTTGTTTTTTTCAGAAATTTTCCTAAGTGTCTTCATCTCTTTTATCCTTTTAGTTCTTAATTATTTGCTCTTGCAGACAAACCTACCTGCTCTCCCCTCCCATCTCTACATTTTTGAAATTTAATTTGTCATTTTTCCCTCTTAAATATTTTCCATTATCTTCTTTGCTAGTCTATGCCCTTCTTTTCTTTGAGGTCTTTTATTTTGCCCTTTTTGATGATAGTAATTTGTTCATCTTTACAATACTTGTTGAAGGCATAGTATGTGCTAGGAACTGTGACAGATGCTAGGAATGTAGTGATGAACACAAAAAGGTTCTCTGACATAACACCTTTTAAGGACAGAAATAATTAAGCTGTACATACAATACAATGTGATAAGAGCCATGGTGGAATGAAAAGTTTTGAGCTGTTACGGGGGATCTGGAAGCACACAGAAGAGACCTCAACCAGAATTGGGTTGAAGAAGAATTCCTGCATGTGGATTAGTTAGGCAAAGAAGAGGTGATGAAGGCAGAATTTTTCTAGGCAGAGGAGGCCCAGGAGAGAGAGAGACAGTGGATGTACTCAGGGCCCTTTATTAGTATTGAAACTGTTTGATTGTAACAGGATGTATACTTGAGTTACTTTCTGTACAGCTACAAAAGCTTTGGAAGTTTCTGTTTATTTTTATGTTTTACCTCTGCTAAAAAATAAGACTTCTCTGTTCTACTTTCATAACAACTTCCTGCATGCCATAATTCAGCTGGTAGATAATCGGTACTTTATACCTGTTGTTGACTAATTTTAGGTGCCTGGGGCAGGTATGTTAATACATTTCCATTTTTGTCATAATGAATGAGGATTGATATATGTATTTCTTTTCTTATGGGGAAGTCAGAATGTGATGATTATAGTGTTTTATTGTCAAACATTCAATTTCAGGTCACTTTTGGTGAAGTATGAGCTTGGTGTGTGTGTTACACTATGCAATTGTACTTGGCAAAGGACTGCTTTATTTTAGAACAAACCACAACCTGGATTTTAAATCAGACATTTATGACATGGTGATAAAATGGGCCTTAGGTAGTAAATGGTCAGCTCATTTTACAGATGGAGAAACTGAACCTGGAGAGGTTAATGAAGGAAAGAACTAACTGCGATGAGGGTTTGGGTGTGTGTGATGTTTGCTTTTATTCTGAAATTTTTGAGAATAACTATTCTACTTCTTTACCATTTCTGTTTTTTATATAATTTATATAATCATTTTTCATTACTAAGCTGGCAAACATGATAGATAGATTATTTTTACATTGAAAATTTTAAAAAACTAGGAGATGTTTGAGCCTGAGACTTTTTTTTTTAAACTAATCTGACCAAGATGAAAAATCAAGGAATTCTAAAGGAAGGAAATACAGATTGTTTTTTAATCTAGATGTCTTATGGGAGACAGAGATTAAATAAATTGACTTATTTTTGTCATCTATTTCCTCTCTTGTAAACAAAGATAAATCTCCAGTGTGTTGCTCATCTTTGCTAGGGATGGGTGTTTTGTGTGAGGCAGAACAGTTGAACCTAATACTATGTTTTTGTTGAAAAGGCAATGTAAATATCAGTATCCTTCTATTACCAGTGAGGACCTTGAGACACTGTAAAATTGGATGGACTCATTTCTTTAAGGTTTCTCAGTTAATAGCTGATGTCAGAACACAGTGACATCAGAGCTGTGATTCTGCATTCTTTATCTTCAGAAGGAGGGGGACAAGAGAAGGGTGAAGAGAGGGAAGGAAGAGGGTGTAGGAGGAAAAGGAAGAAGAGGAAATAAAGGAGGAGGAAAAATGTTGCTTGTTGTGTTTATTATCCACCATTCGCAATGTTTAGCACAGTCATGCATTACTGCTTTCAGTTTTATAATTATTTCCTGAAATTGATATTTTGCATTTTCCCCATTTTACAGTTGAGGAAACTGAGTCTCAAGGAAGCTATATTCCTTGTTATAGTTGCACAGCTAGAACTAGAGCTACTCCAAAGCCTACACATAATTAATTCCCATGGTGTTCCTTATTTTCCCATATTTTTTAAATGGATATTGCAAAATTCACAGTAAATTTTACTTTATTTCTATAAGATAAGCAAATTGGGAACACTAAAAAACAAACAAAACTCTGGATCAATGGTGGTAGTACAGACACTCTTTTGGCAGGAAGTATTGATAAGTTTCTGGACTAAAGCGAAAGTAGGGAATTAAAAGTTAACACCAAAATTGAAACAAAGCCACGTTTTGTGAAGCACACACTAATAGCAGTCCATTGGATCAAAGGATATGATCTCACTTCACAGTAAAACAGGTCTTGCAAGCCCAGGTAACTCAGGAAGCAGAATGGTAATTATTCACAGAAGAAAGCAGGTCGTATACTGTTACATTACTACAGGGGAAAGTCAGAAGGTCACCAGCTTGCAGGGTAACTGACACAGCTGACACTGCTTGGCCCCCTTTAAACAGAAGTAGTAAAATGGGAGAGAATGAAGCAAGTTTACCCAATACTGCTTTGCAAGGTAAGTGCCAACAGCCTCTGAAATGGTTGCAATCAGATGTGTAAGTGGTGTCGATTACAGGTGTGTGTGTGTGTGTGTGTGTGTGTGTGTGTGTATGTGTGGTGTGTGTACGTGCACCCCTGCTGCGTTTCAAGGTGTCCTTTGAGGGTGGTGAAAGAAGTGGGGATTGTTTCTGAAGAAGCAGCTGTCTCGTCCATTTTTCTCAACGACTCAACCTACACAGAAACACAAATTTGGTGGAGTAGGAAAACCTTATCTTGCTTGAGCTATAATGCTGGAGAAATGGTACAACCTACTTCAAGTCCATTTTCATGTGAAACTTTTCCCAATACTGATTTTTGTCCTTGCCTGTGAGATTTTTATTTGTAATCAAATTTTACCATCTCTGGGATTTACCAGCCAAGTGTCCTTGTAATTAATATTACCACTTTTTTAAGGTGGAAAACAAGTCTCAGAGGGCAGTGTCTGGCTGGGGAGAGTGGTTGGTTTTAGAGGTCTTACTTTATGAGATACCTTTGTCCTTTAAAGGGACTGGCTGTATTGACATTGGCTTGACTAGGCTCCTGTGGCGAGGCTTGTTGATAGAAACAAATACAAGTTGCCTCACACTTTCTACTTTTTTGAGTGAGAAAGTTTCTTTTAAAAAAAAAAGTGCAGAAGGCATGTTTGTTGCCATAATTTCTAGTAGTCTACTCTCTTGTTAATTATTTACCACCTTTACTAGTGACATTTTGATCAAGGTCTTTTTAAAGAAGTCTCCTTGATGATGATGTTTTTATTTCCTATCTTGTGAAGCTTACCAACAAGAGAATACTCAAACCACTGTTTTCCTTTAAGTGTACATAACCAAAAACATTGGAGAAGGCAATGGCAACCCACTCCAGTGTTCTTGCCTGGAGAATCCCATGGACAGAGGAGCCTGGTGCACTGCAGTCCGTGGGGTGGCACAGAGTCGGACACGACTGAAGCCACTTAACAGCAGCAGCAGCAGCAACCAAAAACATAATTATATCTGTGAAATGGAAAATATCTGAGGATAACAAGACTATTATAGACATGCTTGGTCATAAACATGTATCACCCATTTTTATAGAGGTAAATCATCTTCCAGAATACCTGTTTTTTTTTTTTTTTCTGTATTTTCATTAATCCTTTCTCTACTTACTTTGCTTAAAAATCCCAGAATTGTATTTCTATTTCTGTGTATTTCCTAAAGAAAAAAAAAATGAAACACTGTGTAAAATGCTATTAAAGAGTACCTTTAATGTAGAGTAATTTTAAAAGTTATTTAATGCTTTCTATTGAAGAAAAGCAACAAGGTAAAAGAATAATTTAGTATAACTCTATGAAATAATTTGTGTTTATGGATAAAATATGTGATTATAACATATGCCTTAACTGTTTCTGTAATGTTTTTCCATGGAAATGTATATAGGAAGCATCTAGGTTGTTAGAGTTGTTCATATAATAATACTTTTGTATCAGATGTGTATGACTGTTTGGGAACCCCCAGAATAGCCCATCTTAGCCTGTCTTGTACATCATCTGTGTCTGCCTTCAGGATTGAAATAAACTGAGGAGTACCCTGGCAGCTCTCCTGTCCCCTCATCATCCCTCTTTGTGTCAGGATCAGGATAATATTTGCTTCTTATTTTAGAGTCCTAGAATGTGCATAGATTGTTGTTTTGTGTTTTTTTCACCTCTTTTTCCCTGACCCTTTTATATCTGTTACGAGTCTGGTAATACATTTCATTTGGGAAGGGTGAATTTCTCTTTCTCCTATATATTGATTTTTTCAGTTATTTTCAAAATCAATTATTAGCACAAATCAGAAAAGCATGCATAAAATTTAAAATAAGAGCTATGGTAAATAATTTGAATGTCATGGTTTGAGTTAGAAAACAGTGTGCCTTGATTTATAAAGCTTCTGTAGCTGGGGAATACTTGTGAGATCAATTCTATCCTGGGGTATTTTCCTTTTTGCACTCTGCTTAAACTTTTCAATAAGGAATGTGTTCTCTTCTGATCTTATCTGAGTTGAAATGCATCCTTGGTAGGTCTACAAATAGTTCAGATTTCTCTTCTTGGAGTGTTGAAATGCTTCCATTCCAGACATATTTGCCTTAAGATTATTCAGTGAACCTATTAATCAGTGAGAATTAATGAGAAACAAGATGCTTCAGTTAGTTTGAAATTACTTCTGGATCTTGTTTTAATTATAAAGGAAAACACAGTAGGAGTAATTTTTTACCTTTATTTGTGTGTGTGAAGGTAAGAGATTTTGCTAAGGTTGTCTAATATCTTATAAAACAAACCAAGATATATCCATTATGGGCTTCTCTGGTGGCTCAGTGGTTAAAGTGTCCGCCTGGAATGCGGGAGACCTGGGTTCAATCCCTGGGTCGGGAAGATCCCCTGGAGAAGGAAATGGCAACCCACTCCAGTACTCTTGCCTGGAGAATCACATGGAGGGAAGAGCCTGGTAGGCTACAGTCCATGGGGTCACAAAGAGTCGGACACAACTGAGTGACTTCACTTCACTTCACTTCACTTCACTTATGGATTGCTCTAACAGCATTCTATTTTCTGTGCAATCAGTTTAGTTCAGTTCAGTAGATCAGTGATGTCCAACTCTTTGTGACTCCATGAATCGCAGCATGCCAGGCCTCCCTGTCCATCACCAACTCCCAGAGTCCACCCAAACTCATGTCCATCAAGTCGTTGATGCTGTCCAGCCATCTCATCCTCTGCCATCCCCTTCTCCTCCTGCCCCATAATCAGTCTTTTATCTGAGCTTGAGTTTTAAAATTATCAAAGTAAATCAGATCAGATCAGTCGCTCAGTCGTGTCCGACTCTTTGCGACCCCATGAACCGCAGCACGCCAGGCCTCCCTATCCATCACCAGCTCTCGGAGGTCACTCAGACTCACATTCATCGAGTCAGTGATGCCATCCAGCCATCTCATCCTCTGTTGTCCCCTTCTCCTCCTGCCCTCAATCCCTCCCAGCATCAGAGTCTTCTCCAATGAGTCAACTCTTCGCATGAGGTGGCCAAAATACTGGAGTTTCAGCTTGAGCATCATTCCCTCCAAAGAAATCCCAGGTCTGATCTCCTTCAGAATGGACCGGTTGGATCTCCTTGCAGTCCAAGGGACTCTCAAGAGTCTTTGCATTTTGAAATGTTGTTTAATTTTTCTTTTGACTTAATAGCATTTATAAAGATTCTGAAGTTCTCTAAAATAATACTGCTTATAATCAGCTCTACTCACAAATAAGTATTCTCTAACAGAAATGACTATATTTGGATGTTTTGTACATTTAGCCTATAGATGATTTAGGTGTTTTGGCTATGAATATAATAAGTACTTAATAAATGATAGATTATCATTTGAACTCCATCATGTGTTTTGAATAATGGTTTTCTAAGGCCCCTGTATGTATCTAGATTATCTAGACTCACTGGGCCAACTCTAGTCACACCATGAAGGGCTAGCCATAGACATTGTCAAGGATTATTCATTTTAGCCCTATATCCTGTAGGCCTCTGACCATTATTATACCCACGTTGCTGGTAGATTATTCCCTGATTAAGAGCCCATAAGCTATCAACATTTAATGTTTCCAATGATATTGGGAACCTGTCTTTTCTTGAATGAGAGTGAAATCTTTCCAAAGTTATCTTCGGCTTAATGTGAACAGATTTAAATTATCTTTTCTAACCTAAGAAGCAATCTCTTCCTTTTAGCCTCAGTGATAAAGTTAACAGACAATTATGTAAAACCTTCATACATGAAGGTCCATAATATTCTCTGGATTCGTTAAATAGAATTATCTTGGGTAGAAGAGAATACTAAAAATGTTTTCTAATTTTTGAAAATATAAATAAAATGTACAAATAATATGGCATCAGGAATAGGGATGAGTGCTTTTTTTCATCGTTATTTGCTAAGGAAGGGAAGGAGGCTTTCCTTACATAATATCTATAAGCACATGTACCATTGAGTGGCATATTGTCAGTCTGTGACAGTAGTGAATGGCCATGGCTGAGGTGACAGGATGGTGGCAAGTCCCTTCTTGGCAGGGAATTATCTGGAAATTGACTTAAGTTTTCTTGCAATGTAGGAGACCCAGGTTCAATCCCTGGGTCTGGAAGATCCTGGGGAGATGGGGATGCCTACCAACTCCAGTATTCTTGGCTGGAGAATTCCATAGACAGAAGATCCTGGAGGGCTACAGTCCATGAGGTTCACAAAGAGTCAGACACAACTAAGCTACTAACACGCACACATACAAGATTTCTCCAAAGGGTATCCTTGAGCATGTAAGGGACCCTAACCTAGTCTCTTTCAGGAAGTACAGGTATATTCTGCTTCTCCCAGACTTCTCATTAACAGGCAAGGCAGACTGTAGTCAGAATTGTTTTAAAAAAATTGTGGGTGGGGGGAATAATCTCTCAAGGCTCAGCTGTGTTCCGCATCTGCTGACTCCCTCCTACCTCAGGAATTCAGCCCCATGATGTCTTGTTTTTCTTCTTTTCCTTGGTCAAACATGTCCAAGGCCACCTGCCTCTTTGTAAAGGATTGTTGTTGTTTAGTCACTCAGTCGTGTCCAACTCTTTTGCAACTCCTTGGACTGTATGTAGCCTGCCAGGCTCCTCTATCCATTGGATTCTCAGCAAGAATACTGGAGTGGGTTGCCATTTCTTTTTCCAGGGGATCTTTCCAACCCGGGGATGGAACCCATGTGGACTGCATTGTCAGGCAGATTCTTCACCACTGAGCTACCAGGGAAGCCCTTTATAAAGGATATGATTTATCCTTGGAATTATTTGAATAACAGAAATCTCTTGAGTTCAGTGCCAGAACAACCTTGTGAGAGGGGATCTCTTTGAATGGAGTTACCTCTGAGCTACTTAACATACCCTTTTCTCTCAAACTGCCTGCTTATCAGCTGCTTGGATGTTTTTGAACACCTTCTAATTAAAATCCTTCTTCCTACCTCAGTTCTTTGTTCTCTAGGTTAAGAACCCCCTATTCTAAAGGCTACAAAAGACTAGAACTCTGTGGAAAAGATGTTTCTAAGTTCAGAAGTTTGACTAGACCCTTTCAAATGCAAGACCAGTTATAGGTAGCTGTCAGCAGAGACAGCTCTTCCACCAACCCTCTGAGGGAGAATATGGCTGTCAGAACCAGGGTAAAGAAATCTGTAGAATATTAACATTTTCAAGGTAGAGAGGGAGTATGCTGCTGCTGCTGCTAAGTTGCTTCAGTCGTGTCCAACTCTGTGCGATCCCATAGACGGCAGCCCACCAGGCTCCTCTGTCCCTGGGATTCTCCAGGCAGGAACAATGGAATGGGTTGCCATTTCCTTCTCCAATGCATGAAAGTGAAAACTGAAAGTGAAGTCGCTCAGTCGTGTCCGACTCTCAGCGACCCCATGGACTGGAGCCCACCAGGCTCCTCCGTCCATGGGATTCTCCAGGCAAGAGTACTGGGGTGGGGTGCCATTGCCTTAGAGGATCTTAAGTCCAAAATTTTTACTCTGTAGAGGAACAGAGATCCTTTGAAGGTACAAAAATTGTTCTCAGTTCCTCAGAAGCAGTTCCCAGAACCCAAGTCTCCACCCTAGCTACCTAAATCCTATAATTTGATGGAGGGATTTGGCACATTGTTTTCCAGGAGTATTTACTTTTTAGAGAAGGAAATTTAGGCTTAAAAATGCTTTTTGTATTGATATCTTTTAGCTTCTGTGGTATGACCTGTAAATCACCATCCAGTCTTCAGCCTGGCTTTTAAATCTTTGCTCCATCCAGGCATCCAGGCTTGGGTATTCTCCTGACTACATGAAAGTTACTTAGGCTCTTGAGACATATATTAACTTTCATCACAAGGAGGAATTGGTTTGAAATTCCATAAGCACATGCAAAAAATGTTTCTCCATGATTCAGCCATTTCTTTAGAAATTATACTTTTTGTATCTGGCTAGTATAAGAAAACAATTCAGGTGGGAAGATGCCTTAGTATATGTGCTTCTGTCTGTGTTTCTAAGTTGGAGCCCAAGGGCAGCAGTACTGTATACCCCAGCCAGTTAGACTGGTTTGGTGTGTCTGTTTACATTCTGTGGTGGGAAAAGTATCTCACATTCATCATCATAAACCATGCCTGTGAGTGCTTTGAAATCTTTTTAAAACCCCGAAGAGAACTCACCAGTTTGTGAATCTTCCTTTCAATCCACTCGAATTTTAATAGCATTTTCAGTTATGTCAAGTTATGTCAAGAGCTCTTGTTTAACCATTTGCATTCCTGGAGGAAGCTTTCAGTTTCTCTGAGTGAGAGGTTGGTAGACTTGAGACACTCTGAAATTGAAATTTAGATATTGAGGTAACAGGACATTTTGGAGTTGAAACTTCCAGAAGTTCTGCTGAAGAGGTCTTATAATCTAAGGACAAAATCAAGCATAACTGGAGGAAATAAAATTTTCAAAGCATGAAATCCCAGATGAGTCTGACCAAAGTATGTAGGCAAAAATGCATGGCTTGGGGATTTTTCAGAAGTACAAGGCAAAGGAACCCTTGGGACAGGCAAATAAGATTAGAATATGAACTCCAAAGTCAGACATAAGCAATAGTTAAGGAAGTTAACGGTGCTTCCCTGTTTACCACTGAGCCACCAATCTATCTGCCTGCCAATGCAGGGGATGTGGGTCCGGTATCTGGGTCTGGAAAATCCCCTGTAGAAGGAAATGACAACCCAATCCAGTATTCTTGCCTGGGAAATTCCATGGTCAGTGAAGCCTAGCAAGCTATGAAGTCCATGGGGTCTTAAAAAGTTGGACATGACTTAGTGACTAAACAACAACAAGAAAGTTAACATAACTGCACTGAGAAGCTCTTTTTTCTTGTCTTTCTAAATGGAAATCGGATCTTTACCTTCTTAGAAATAAAACAGCAAGTGACATATTTGAATGAAATGTAATAAAAGCAATTAATAATGTAGAACTCAGTTAAGACCTGCTGTTGGGGAAAAACCAACGCTCAGACACTCTGAAATTTAGTTTGTTCTTAGACTGAAATGATCTGAAATGCAAAGTTTAATCCCCTTGATTTAAATGATATTTTATGGCATTGAAATTGTTTTAAAGGGAAACATTTCAAGTTTCTATTAAAGTTACTATAAAACCTTCTTGAAGAAAAGGTGATACACATCTACAGGATGACTTGATTATTTAAACATTATTATTAATAATGCAATTAAAATGCATTTTATTTAAAAGGCTGGAGCTGTCTTTGAATCTACTTTCTTTTTCTTAAAGAAATGAAACTAAGCGTGCAGTAATAATCTGATGATTATACATGTATAAACACCATGTAATTATTCCATTCTATGCCTATTCTCTAAATTTTGGAAAGAGTTTAGACAAATTTAGCTAATTGAGTAGTACAGTAAGCCAGATTTCTTTGTATCACAGCTTTTTTGGGGGGAGGATTATTAACCAAGCATGTACTTGACATTATTGGAGCGTATTACACTTGATACATCAGTGAGGGAAAAATGAGCTGCTGATAAGATTGCGAATAAAATGTGATTAGGTTCAAAACACATAAAAGGGCATTGAACTTCAGCTGATTCTTTGAGCTTCTAAACTCTTCAGGAAGCGTATGGGTAAATATTTTTATTTAACAGGGCTATTTTGTTGTTCTATTGATAGATATGTTTAACCATCTCCATAGTTGAACACTTTGGAAGGCACATTTATAAATGCTGTTATATTTATACTGAAAATTTATACTGAAATTCACTTGTCCTCTTTAAATCTGATCAAGGTAATGCAAGTTGTATATTGTGCACTAAAAAATTGAGTGTGAGGTAGAGGATTGGTGTAAAATCTTGTCTACTAAAAGAGCTTGAAAGAATTGTTTTGAAAAGTCAACTATTGATTTTAATACAATTCATATAAATATGCAAAAGATGTACATGAACACCTATTAAACAACATGATCAACTTTGCCATGTGACTTCAGACCTTGGTGAATGATTCACTTCAATAATTGTTTATAGTTTTGAATTCATCTTAGTGATTCTTTCGGTTTCTCAAAAGTGAGTTCCTTTGCAAACAGGGCATGAGAAGCAGAGAGGACTGAAGGGTGACTGTGCTTTATTTCCTCTTTGTGTATGGACCTTTAATGCAGCCACAGACAAGTCCTGTGTGTTCTTGTGCTTAGTGGCTCACTCATGTCTGACTCTTTGCGACCCCATGAACTGTAGCCCACCAGGCTACTCTTCTCTGTCCATGGGGATTCTCCAGGCAGGAATGCTGGAATGGGTTGCCATTCCCTTCTCCAGAGCCTATGTTTTCTTAAACTATTGATGAAGCTTGAACAAATTTTTATCACATCCACATTTCTTGGTGGTAGGTTTCGGAGATCAAGAATTATACTTTGCCGCAAAAGGAGGAAGTTGCTTCCAGTCTTGCCAGTTAATGGTATTGCTATAACCACAGACACATATCTGGGAATTTATAGACAAATCTAGGAGTTCATAGACAGAATTCCTCTTCTTTCACCGAAGAGATCTAATGTGAACTGATTCTGGTCAGAATAAATGGCAGAGGAAAGAAACTTTTGCTGGCAAACGAACAGAGACAATCATAGAATTGTATCTATCCATGTATTTACTTGCTTTGGTTTCTACTCTTATTGAAAACAAAAAAAGATTTTCCAAAAATTACTACACTGGACTGTTAAACAACATGAGTTTGAACTGCACAGGTCTACTTATATGTGGATTTTTTTCACTAAATACCTACTATAGTACTACATAATCCGAGGTTGGAACTGGATTTGGAACCATAGGCCAGAGGGCAGGAGGGCCCATACTATGAAATAGGCTACAAATAAGTAAACATAATTCAAAATGGGGTTAAAATAATTTGTGAAAATTAAGCTGCTATATATATTTTATAAGTGCATTGTCTTATGGAAGTGTCTCTCCTGGAATGGATTTTATATGAGTGTTATGTGTTCATGTTAATGAAAGGCTTAGTATAGTCACTGTAACAGATTTGGCATTGGAGCCGTGGGTGGCAGGTAGGGCAGGGATAGAAATTAAGAAGAAAGAAAAACATGTTGACATTGATAATATTCATGGTGCATTATAAACCTACTTTAAAAACTTCAATATGTAAACTTCAGGTACAATGAGGTAATAATGTTGCTTTGAGTTTTTCTTTTCCATGTAGGTAAAATAGTAATTTGAGGAATAAATGAAGAAAATTTAATAAAATAGTAATGTTTTTCATCCTTGAATCTGAGTTCTCATCATAGTTTTATGTTCATGTTTAGTCTTTTAAAAAAAAAATTTGTTCATCTCAGTTTATAATTTGACTTCTGTAGATGTCTTTTAGGCATCATCTTTTTTTCTAGATTATAAAACTTATAATATTGCTTATATTTTTAGGAATTGGTAAATCCTGAGTTATAGTTATTAAAATACTTTTACATAACAATAAATTACAATAATATTGATTAATAAAAGGTTCTGGAAAGGATATCTTCACATGAATTTTTCATTTTCACAAGTTGATGAGTTAGTAAATAATTCATTTTCATACTACATATTAAGCAAAAATCCTAATACTCATTAGGTACTAAATTCAAGTGGAAATTTACTAAGCTTATTTGAATCTCACAATAATCTTGGCCTTCCCTCTTTTTCTCTTCCCCTCCAAAAAATATACTAAGCTGTTTCCCAGTAAGACTTCTGCCTATTGGTAATGTCTGCTGAACTTTCTACAGTTTGTTCCTTCTTGTCATTCAATCATCAGGTTAAATATCATCTCAGTGATAACTTCTGTAGCCTCACAAACTAAAGTAGCCCATCTCTGTCTTAATGCCTGATTTTAAATATCTTACAAGAAGCCTTTTTTTTTAGTGGGGAGGGTGTATTTCTTTATTGCCTAAAGAAAGAAAGAAAGAAAGAAAGAAGTGAAGTCGCTTAGTCGTGTCTGACTCTTTGCGACCCACCCCATGGACTGTAGCCATCAGGCTCCTCCATCCATGGAGTTTTCCATGCAAGAGTACTGGAGTGGATTGTCGTTTACTTCTCCAGGGGATCTTCCTGACACAGGGATTGAACCCAGGTCTCCTGCGTGGCAGACATACGCGTTACCATCTGAGCCACCAGGAAAGCACTTACCTGAAATAAAATGTATCCCCTTTGAAATAAAAGACCACGGGTGGTTGTATCTTTAGCTTAGAACCATGGCTAACATGTATGATATTTTTCAACAAGTATAAGTTTCATGTGCTCAGAAAAAGCAACCGTAAATGCAAAATATTTGTATCTCCCAATTTATATTTGTTCTAACATTAAAATTAGTTAAGCATAAAGTAGCAACATTAGCACGGTAAATACAAAGCAGGATAAAACAAGAAGATTTAACCAAAAAAAAAAAAAAAAAAAAAGACAAAAGGACAAAAACATGTTAAAATTGAAAGAGACCTTTATTCCAGAATGTTAGTTGACATAGAGTTTATTCTAGGATATGGGGAGCAGAGTATTGTTCATTTTCATTTCCTCTGATTCTTAAAGTGAGCTTGGTTGAGTTTACTGAGATGAGCTCTCAGAGAGTTCAAGTATGAAAAACTAAGGTGATGATGGTGCTCATTTAAAACATTTAAATGTATACTATGTGCCAGGGACTGTTTCAAGTGCTCAAATTTATTATTTTATTGACTCTTTGTAACCATTCATAAGGAGTACATACTCAACAAATAAAAATATAAATATATGACTGTATTTACCTTCTGCTTTATGTCTAATTCATCTTCATCATTGTCCTTCATCTCTTAGTGACGGAGAGCTGAGTTCATGTGATAATGATGGGATTTGATTTAAAAAATGTGAAAGATACTTGCGGTTAAATTGGTGTTTGCTTCTACTAAATGCTGAAGAAGGAAAAGATTGTAAAAACTGGGTTTCTGGCCTAGGTGACAGAGAGAGTTGTATTGTTAACTGATTTAGGGAGTAAAGGATGGGGAATAGTTTAGTGGAGGTGAAATATGAGACTACTTTAACCAAAGATAACTTTATACCATAAGTTTGATGAAAATGTCCAGGACTTAAACTGTAAAAATGACACTAGGCCTTGAGGAAGAGAACTAAGATTGGAGTAAGAGGTTGGAAATTGTGAAAACTTAAGTCATAGGTAACATTTTGGATAAGTGATATTGTACAAAGATGAGAGTTTAAGTAAAATGACAGGTCATAGAGTCTAGCAAACACTGAAATCTAAATCCAAGTAGAAATGAAAGAAACTGACATGGGGTCATAGGAGAGAGAGAAAATACAGATGACAGAATTTGGGGGAAAATGCACAGTGTGGTTTCTGTATGGAATAGTCAAGTAGCTAGGATTTGGTGATTCAACCCTGGAATTAAGGTGAAACTTGAGGAAGAAGCAATCTGAAAATGATCAGGAATGAGGTAAAAGGAGGAGACAAAATTATAAACCGTAAAGAGCTTAAAATAGCAGAAGTTCAATAGTTATACCCTCAGAAATGGCCACTGTTCAGGAGTTGGAGAAAGAAGAGTGGACAAAGACAGCAGTCTACATTACAACACTTCTGTGAGGTAAACGTAGCTTTCAGTTTTTGCACATGAGGGAATAGTATCAGTGATGGAGAGGATGAAGGTGTTAAAATAGAAATATGTCCAATGAAGATGGGGATTTGAATCATTATAACAACTTTAAAGAACAGGAGAGCAGCATTCTATAAGGAATTAAAGGTGAGGGTAATGACAGATTCCCTGACTTACAGAGAAGAGTGGGTGATGGAACTCATGCCAGTGGCCTGGATCTTTGCAGTAAGGGATGAGTTCTACCAGCCAAGAGTTAGGGTGGAGCTGGGTGTGGGATGTTGAATCCATGAAAAATAAATAAAAAGATTGGCCAGAAGCAGCTTCAGCAAAGTTAGATATGAGATAGTGTTGGTGAATGTGGGAAAGCAACAGGAAAAAAAAAATGCAGGCTGATTATTAAGCAAGTTTTCACAGAGACATGAGTGACTTTCCATGAGAGTGAGGGTGTGCGTTTTATTGGCTTGTCTGCAGATTTAGCTAGAGATTGTTATTCTAGAATAACATCATTTAGCATACCCAATAAGCCTACTCCAGCTAGTTTTCTTCAGATTGCATGCTGCTGCTCTAGGCAGAACTAGAAGAGAGCACATTTCACTACAAATCCATCCAGCTTTTGAAAAGCAATGAAACACCCAGCCTTGACTGCAAGTCAACTTTAATAGTGGAATAATGGTATCTTCTTACCTACATAACATTTGCAATGCGTGTGTGTGTGTGTATGCACTCAGTCATTCAGTCATGTCCAACCTTTAGTAACACCCTGGACTGTAGCCTGCCATATTCTTCTGTCCATGTGATTTTCCTGGCAAGAATACTGGCTTGAGTTGCCATTTCCTCCCCCAGGAGATCTCCCCTACTCAGGGACTGAACTTACATCTCCTGTGGCTCCTGCATTGACAGGTGGATACTTTACCACTGAGCCTCCTGGGAAGCAACATTTGCAAAGCACCCATATATACTGCTCATCATATAGTAAGAAGTGAGATATATATGGGACTTTGGAATGAGGGGAACACACTTCCATTTAACTTTGAAGAAAGCAAAAGGAGGTTGAGATCAATGTTTATTCACTCAAAGATTTCAAGACTCTTAGGTAATTAGTAATTCACATCAGTATTTGTATGATTATGTTATTATCATTAATAATAATTAAAATAATAATATAATTGGATATTTAATCAATATCAGGAAGAAGCAAAGCTAGAATCTAAATCTAGGACATATATGACGCTATTGCTTCCTTACTGCTGCCTTTCCCAGGAGTAAGTGCTGTTTTAAATAGAGCTACTTAAAAAAGGCTGTCTAAGCAGAGTTTTCAAATATTCACAGTTTATATCCATATGCAAAAATTAGTGACTGTTAATTTTTTGTTACTGAAGAGTTCATTCTATAGCTGATAACATCTTCTATGGATAGCATATTTCACAAGAAATCACATTACATCATTTCTACCCATAGTGTTTTCTGTTTGGGTACATCATGATTCCTCTTGTCCTAACTACCCTCATATCCTTGTGATATTTCCATCATGCCTACATTCCTGGCAGTTTTATTGAAGGTGATAAAGCTCTGAAGAAGTTGTTTGTGATAAACAGGTTCTACTAAATTCAAGAATGTTTTGACCATTAACCTTCAGTTTGAAGTCTTAGGTGACCACAAACTAGTATAAAAGAATATAGACCTAACTCTACAAAATATACCTTAAAGAGGTTTTTAAGCCGTTTATGCTTTGCTGATGTAGGGAATATTTCCTCTTCAGTGTTTCTAACTTAACAAATTACATGTAAAAGCCATAAACTCTTTTATATTATCTATAAACATAATAAAAAATGTTACACCACATAAGTTTGACTTAGTCAATAATTCTAGGCCTAGCCTTAGGGCTTGAAGAGAAAATTATTCCTGTTACACATTTTAATTATGCTATAAACTTTGGGAAATAGCTATTGATCTTCAGCATCTAGCATCAGAAAGTTGTTTCTTGTTCTGTAGCCAGTGAAAGAATGCCATAGAGACTAAAAATTAAGAATTTCAGGGAAATCAAAGGTACAGTAAAGGATATATTTTGGTTATATGTGAGTAACTTAAAAGCTGATTATCTTCTCTAAACATCTATCTGCTGGAAACTAGGAACAATGGAGTTAAGGAATATATCACATTACTTGTTTAAGAAAAAGCTGTTCACTAGTAGTATTCTTGGTAATTTCTAATATTTTAATTCAGAAATAGGAGGGCCTACTCAGGAAGAAAAAAAAAAAGCTTAAACATAACACATTTAAGTTTCTCTAAAACTTATATAGAGTACTGAACATTGTGATTATCATTTTATAAGTAATTATTTCACATTTTAAAATCATCAAATCAGTAAAAACGTCCATTCTGTTAAAACTAAAGAGATATCTAACAGCTATGATGATGATGAAGAAGGAGAGGAGGAGAGGGAGGGGAGGAGGAGAGACTAGTTACTGTGTGTTGAACTTTTATTAGGGGATGGGCATTGCTATAAACACTTTACTTGTATGGCCAGATTGAAGCCTACATCCACCAGGTGAGAATGGGTCCCCATTTTATAGAAGGCTCAGCCAAGTTAAGTAATTCTGTCAGTAACTAAGTGGTAGAGTTGGGATTCAAACTCAGGTCTGTCTGACTTGTGAAATAATATAGATTCCTTGAGCTACCATTTTTGGAAAATTGAAAATTCTTGCATGTTTAGAGCATTTAAAGTAGGTTTATGTTTAAACATATCAAATTTAGTATTATTATTTATTTATAAAACAGCAATTTATTAGGGAGGTTCAAGAGGAAGAGTATATATATATATATAGAGAGAGAGAGAGCTGACTCATGTTAATATATGGCAGAAACCAACACAATATTGTAGAATATTTGTCCTCCAATTGAAAATAAATATATTAAAAAAATAAATTCTCAATGAATATGTTAACAACAAAACTATTTATTGACATTACGATAATGTACCAGACGTAGTGTTAGGAGCTACTGAAGCTAAATTCAGTAAGTCATGGACCATAGCAACTCACAGTACCAGAAATAGTGTTAGGATCTCCTGAAGCTAAATTCACAAAGTCATGGACCACAGCAACTCATAGTCTGCTATGGAAGATGCTGCTGCTGCTGCTAAGTCGCTTCAGTCGTGTCCGACTCTGTGCGACCCCATAGACGGCAGCCCACCAGGTTTCCCAGTCCCTGGGATTCTCCAGGCAAGAACACTGGAGTGGGTTGCCATTTCCTTCTCCAGTGCATGAAAGTGAAAAGTGAAAGTGAAGTTGCTCAGCTGTGTCCGACTCTAGCGACCCCATGGACTGCAGCCTACCAGGCTTCTCCGTCCATGGGATTTTCCAGGCAAAAGTACTGGAGTGGGGTGCCATTGCCTTCTCCGATGGAAGATGCTACACAATGATAATACAAAAAAGAGAAAAAAAGTTTATATATATATATAGTTTATGAATCTTGAGAATTCTCAGATAAAACTTCTATAATTACTCCCTCTTGAATTTCAGAATCTAATTAAAGATATGGTCATTTAGCTTTGATAACTACAATGCCTTCTTTGGTCAGTTTGGGGGCCTCAATATGTTTCTGACCCTAGCCATTAAAGATGCTATTTTGAACATATCAGCAGGGAATCTGTATTGACTTTTCTTGCCAATGCAGAGGTATCCCCTACCTCTTCACAGTAGAAACAAATGAATAGTAATTTTCATCTATTCCTTCCCTACCCATTTCTTCCTAACCTACAATGTAATTAACTACGTTGATTAAAGAATCTGTTAAATATTCCATGTATCTAATGCCTTTAATATTGGTTCTGGATGCAGTGGTTAGCACTATATTATTTAGTGTTATAAAGCTAAAACTAAAAACATAATATAAAATATAAAGCTACAACTCAAATTATAACTCTTGAATATAATACACATGTCTGTATTTTATGAAAAAAGTGCTATTTTTTCCAACTATTCTTCAATTTGGGGGCTGTTATCCAGCTTTCATTGAAACTTTTTCACATATTAAGGATACGTGCATGTGTGTGCTCAGTTGCTCCAATTATGTCTGACTCTTTGCAACCCTATGTTCTGGAACCTGCCAGGCTCCTCCTGCCAGGCTTCTCTGTCCATGGGATTCTCCAGGCAAGAATACTGAAGTGGATTGCCATGCCCTCCTCCAGGGCATCTTCCCAACCCTGGGGTCAAACATGAGGCTCCTGCGATGCAGGTAGATTATTTACCCCTGAGCAACTGGGGAAGACCCATATTAAGGGTATAATCTAATAAATATAGATAATAAGTAGTGAATTTTTAGCCATGGCAGGTATAAACAAAATTTCCAAAACGGGATTTATTTTTTTCTTTTAATTTTAGACATTGAAGAGAGAACCCAATGACAGGCGTAAAGTCTTTCATCCACTTTATGACTTTCTCCAAGGATATATATTTATTATATATGAGCCCAATCAGTAAAGAATCTGCCTGCAATGTAAGAGACCTTG
This sequence comes from Tragelaphus eurycerus, assembly GCA_935064755.1. NCBI lineage: Eukaryota > Metazoa > Chordata > Mammalia > Artiodactyla > Bovidae > Tragelaphus > Tragelaphus eurycerus. The sequence continues at coordinate 1,721,891 of CAKXYN010000064.1, forward strand.
GTTCAATTCCTAGATCAGAAATATCCCCTGGAGAAGGAATTGGCAATCCACTCCAGTATTCTTGCCTGGGAAATCCCATGGACAGAGGAGCCTGGCAGGCTACAATCTATGGGGTCACAAGAGTTTGACGTGACTTAGAGACTAAACCATCAAGGTGCTCAGCCAGTTTAGTGTCTTTGAACAATCATTAAATCATGGGATTTAAGCATTTTGTAATAGTTCATATTTTTTAAAGAAGATATATGCAGGGCGCTGTGACAACCTAGAGGGGTGGAATAGGGTGACAGGTGGGAGAAAGCTTCAAGAGAGAGGAAACATATGTATACCTATGGCTGATTAATATTGATGTATGGCAGAAACCAACATAATATTGTAAAGCAACTGTCAATGAAAACTAAATAAATTTAAAAAGAAGATATATGAAGGCTACTATATGCAAGGTACTGATCCTAGGAATTTTATTAAGTCACCTCATTTTCTTCTCACAACAATGTCTAGAGCTGTTTTTAGCTTTGTGACTATTTGCCAGATTGCCAGTGAGCCTATGTACACATCAAAGAAGTTAACCACAGTTGAGGTGAGTTGCTCTTGTGGAAAGCATCAGATTTTCTTCACCAATTTGCTCTTAACCCGAGAAGAGAATATCATTGCCTCTTGATTTCAGTCTCCCCTACTGGTACTTAATATGCCAAGTTACAGTACTTGCATAGTGGACAAGAAAGCAACATGGGGATTTCTGTTCCCCTTTCCTGCCAAATTGACAGGATGCATTGCAGCAGGTGCACAGCAAAGTGATTAAGATTGTACAGGTTGACAAAACATGTGTGATATGACTGCAGTGTTTTATGTGAATGACATGTCATGGCAAGTGTTGGCCTCAAGAGGTTGTACCTAAGGTTCTGGGGTATAAGGACAATCTATATACATATAAAAGCACCATTTTGAGAAGGTGAATACCCAGGAAAAATAACTTTGACTAGGAGTCTATGTAAGCGAGGTACATTGCAAATGTAAGGTATATTTTTTGCTACTTAAATATTTTACAAATGTCCTATTTATTTGAGTTGATGTAATAAGCATCTGTCTTGGGTGATGGGAGTTTTTGACTGCTGAACAACTCATTCAGCTGTCAGGAGGACAGAGAGTCTGGTTGTTAAAATTCATGATTGTAAAAGAATTCCAGTGTCATCCTATTCATTTTAAGACCACAGCCCTTGGTATAGACCTCTCTCTAATTCTAGGATGCCTAAACTACTTTACATGTTAATAAAATAAGCTTAATTAATATGAGTGTCATTGCCTTGCTCACTAATTTTCAAAATAACCAAAAGCAACAGTGAAGAGAGTAGATTTTAGATGATAAGTAAAATAATTGTTCTCCATGTATATACACACAAATATTTGCATAGAAATATAAGAGAAATATGGAAACTTCAAAAACTTTTCCATACATGGTCAGTTGACAGCCCTCCCCATGATTAAGGATTTCTGTATTCATGTGCATTTTTAAAGAGACAGGGTGAATAAATTTCATCAAATATTCAAAGGAATGCATAATCTGAATAGCATTAAAAAGACTCTGAAAATCCTTTTAATATCAAAAATTGTTTAATTTACTTTATGTCCCAATATATTCCAGTTACAACTTTTCTCCATAGAAATAAAAATGTTATATTCTAAGAAAAATTTGTGTCCCCTAATTTATGACTAAAATAACTGTAATTTGCAGTATAAAAATTGTAATAGCAAATCATTTTCTGTAGTTTTGATCAACATTTAAAAGTGATCTCAAATTAAAGTAATATATTGCTAGTGAGGTTTAAGGTGGAGTGTTATTTGGCCAGTTTTCATTTTACTGGACTATTAAAGCTATATATATATATATATATATATATGTACTATCTATATTTCCAATATAGTGATAAATGCTTAGGATAAATAAGCATATGTGTGTGCTCAGTTGATATTCATGCTACAGTTCTATAGTAATAGCTATTTTTTGTAAATCCCCTTTTACTAATCCACTTAAAAATGGAGTGGAATCTTGTATTTTTTTTTTGAAAAAAAAAAAGACATAACTTGCTACTTGTTCAAAAATCTAATATTTCTACCACATTTGTTCTCATCATATAGATTATAATGTATACTATATATAGTATATAGTGGCTTCCCTGGTGACTCAGAGGTTAAAGCATCTGTGTCCAGTGTGGCAGACCCAGGTTCAATCCCTGGGTTGGGAAGATCCCCTGGAGAAGGAAATGGTAACCCACTCCAGGATTCTTGCCTGGAGAATCCCATTGATGGAGAAGCCAGGTAGGCTACAGTCCATGGGGTCGAAAAGAGTCGGACACGACTGAGCAACTTCACACTTCTACACACACACACACACACACATATACTATGTATATAGTATACATATTCATTGATGATTATGTATAATTATTAATGATTAATTAATGATATTAATAGCACAAATAATTTGGACTTTTAGCAGACTGACACATTTTACACAAAAATACATAATAATCTTTTTGTGTTATTATTGTATGTGCAGAGGTAGAAAAGATCTGGTAGGATTTGGATTTTTATTCTAGGAGTCCACCATAATAATATAGGGAGAGATTCAGGACCCATTGACAAGTACAGAATATTTAAAGTGTCTTTTGGTTTTGATTTTTGTTCTTTAGCTTGTTTCCTACATTTTCTTTTGAACATGGCTAACCATTCTCTAGCCTTTCTGTCTATACCTGCCCTTCATAAGATACTTTGGCATAAAATAATCCAATAAAATTTTTCAAAGTGAATAGTTATTTCATTCGCAATCATGAAAATTCAGGCATAAGTGGGAGATATATTTTTGTATGGTAGCACCTGTTCTACATCCTTAAAAAAATATCACATTGATGACATCTGTTGGGATTTTAAGGTTAATGAGGTCTCATTCTACCCTACTCAATTTTTCTTCATTCATTGGATCATATCTAAAATTCCACCAGTAATGCTGAAGAAGCTGAAGTTGAATGGTTCTATGAAGACCTACAAGACCTTTTAGAACTAACACCCAAAAAAGATGTCCTTTTCATTATAGGGGACTGGAATGCAAAAGTAGGAAGTCAAGAAACACCTGGAGTAACAGGCAAATTTGGCCTTGGAATACGGAATGAAGCAGGGCAAAGACTAACAGAGTTTTGCCAAGAAAATGCACTGGTGATAGCAAATACCCTCTTCCAACAACACAAGAGAAGACTCTATACATGGACATCACCAGATGGTCAACACCGAAATCAGATCGCTTATATTCTTTGCAGCCAAAGATGGAGAAGCTCTGTACAATCAGCAAAAACAAGACCAGGAGCTGACTGTGGCTCAGACCATGAACTTCTTATTGCCAAATTCAGACTTAAATTGAAGAAAGTAGGGAAAACCACTAGACCATTCAGGTATGACCTAAATCAAATCCCTTATGATTATCCAGTGGAAGTGAGAAATAGATTTAAGGGCCTAGATCTGATAGATAGAGTGCCTGATGAACTATGGAATGAGGTTCGTGACATTGTACAGTAGACAGGGCTCAAGACCATGCCCATGGAAAAGAAATGCAAAAAAGCAAAATGGCTGTCTGGGGGGCCTTACAAATAGCTGTGAAAAGAAGAGAAGCGAAAAGCAAAGGAGAAAAGGAAAGATATAAACATTTGAATGCAGAGTTCCAAAGAATAGCAAGAAGAGATAAGAAAACCTTCTTCAGTGATCAATGCAAAGAAATAGAGGAAAACAACAGAATGGGAAAGACTAGGGATCTCTTTAAGAAAATCAGAGATACCAAAGGAACATTTCATGCCAAGATGGGCTCGATAAAGGACAGAAATGGTATGGACCTAACAGAAGCAGAAGATATTAAGAAGAGGTGGCAAGAATACACAGAAGAACTGTACAAAAAAGATCTTCATGACCCAGATAATCATGATGGTGTGATCACTGACCTAGAGCCAGACATCCTGGAATGTGAAGTCAAGTGGGCCTTAGAAAGCATCACAATGAACAAAGCTAGTGGAGGTGATGGAATTCCAGTTGAGCTATTCCAAATCCTGAAAGATGATGCTGTGAAAGTGCCACACTCAATATGCCAGCAAATTTGGAAAACTCAGCAGTGGCCACAAGATTGGAAAAGGTCAGTTTTCATCCCAATCCCAAAGAAAGGCAATGCCAAAGAATGCTCAAACTACCGCACAATTGCACTTACCTCACACGCTAGTAAAGTAATGCTCAAAATTCTCCAAGCCAGGCTTCAGCAATATGTGAACCGTGAACTTCCTGAAGTTCAAGCTGGTTTTCAAAAAGGCAGAGGAACCAGAGATCAAATTGCCAACATCCGCTGGATCATGGAAAAAGCAAGATAGTTCCAGAAAAACATCTATTTCTGCTTTATTGACTATGCCAAAGCCTTTGACTGTGTGGATCACAATCAACTGTGGAAAATTCTGAAAGAGATGGGAATACCAGACCACCTGATCTGCCTCTTGAGAAATCTGTATGCAGGTCAGGAAGCAACAGTTAGAGCTGAACATGGAACAACAGACTGGTTCCAAATAGGAAAAGGAGTACATCAAGGCTGTATATTGTCACCCTGTTTATTTAACTTATATGCAGAGTACATCATGAGAAATGCTGGACTGGAAAAAACACAAGTTGGAATCAAGATTGCTGGGAGAAATATCAATAACCTCAGATATGCAGATGACACCACCCTTATGGCAGAAAGTGAAGAGGAACTAAAAGCCTCTTGATGAAAGTGAAAGTGGAGAGTGAAAAGGTTGGCTTAAAGCTCAACATTCAGAAAACAAAGATCATGGCATCTCATCCCATCACTACATGGGAAGTAGATGGGGAAACAGTGGAAACAGTGTCAGACTATTTTTCTGGGCTCCCAAATCACTACAGATGGTGACTGCAGCCGTGAAATTAAAAGACGCTTACTCCTTGGAAGGAAAGTTATGACCAACCTATATGGCATATTCAAAAGCAGAGACATTACTTTGCCAACTAAGGTTCGCCTAGTCAAGGCTATGGTCTTTCCTGTGTTTATGTATGGATGTGAGAGCTGGACTGTGAAGAAGGCTGAGCACCAAAGAATTGATGCTTTTGAACTGTGGTGTTGGAGAAGACTCTTGAGAGTCCCTTGGACTGCAAGGAGATCCAACCAGTCCATTCTGAAGGAGATCAGCCCTGGGATTTCTTTCGAAGGAATGATGCTCAAGCTGAAACTCCAGTATTTTGGCCACCTCATGCGAAGAGTTGACTCATTGGAGAAGACTCTGATGCTGGGAGGAATTGAGGGCAGGAGGAGAAGGGGACAACAGAGGATGAGATGGCTGGATGGCATCACTGACTCGATGGATGTGATTCTGAGTGACCTCCGGGAGTTGGTGATGCACAGGGAGGCCTGGTGTGCTGCAGTTCATGGGGTCGCAAAGAGTCAGACACAACTGAGTGACTGATCTGATCTGATCTGAAAATTCCACAGCTCCAAACTCTTTATAGCCAAATGAATTCTATTGACTATGTTAACGATTTATTATCTTCCTCTGCTTTATTGCATTTTAATGGCTATCTTTTGTAGGATGGCCTAAAGAGGAGGTATTTTGGACTGTGGTCTTAGTTGTGTGCTGTCTTAGCTTGGGCTACTGTAACAAAATACCATAGGCTGGGTGCCTTAAACAACAAATGTTTATTCCTCACAGTTCTGGAAGTTGGGAAGTCCCAGATCAAGATGCCTGCAGTTTCAGTTCTTTATGAGAGCCTTCTTACTGGCTGGTAGATGACCGCCTTCTCTCTGTGTCCTCAGTGGCACAGCAAGAGAAATGTCCTGTCTCTCTTCTTATAAGGATGCTAGTCACGTTGTAGGGTCCCACTCTCTTGACCTTAGCTAAACCTAACTACTCCTGAAGGGGTACCCATGTCCAAATCATATTGGGGTTTGGGGCTTCGACATACAAATTTTGAGGGACACAGACTTTCAGCCTTTAACATGTATCATTCCAACCACTGACTTAGATGTTTATCTTTCAGTTCTATTCCATATATTTTGCATCTGTGTAGATAATCCTTTCCCTCCTTTCTCCACCAAGCTTTCTATCTTGATAATTCAGTACAATAGTTAAAAATTTTATGAAGTTGACTGATGTATTCTTAGAGCGAGATTAAATTGGTCTCCAGTTATCTCAGTGAGGCTTCCTTTAATAAATCAGCATGTAGAGTAAATAGAGATTTATTCTGTATCTGCTCAGTTTTTAACACTGCCAGGACTGGGCATCTGAATGAAGTTCCTTTACCCATACAAAAGAAAACCAAGCCCTAAAACAAAAGGAAAAACATCATTTTGAATACAGCCATTGAGTTCCAGGACTATTTATTACCTTTCAACTTTGGGTTTTAGGATTCATTTCATTATAAATATATTTTCCTTAAAGAGCCATAACTTTTACTGTCTAAAGTTGTGTGTATTTGAAGATATGTAATATAGAATATAAATTTGAATTGTTAAGTTGAATTTCAAGGAGGAAACTACTAGGCAAGAGATTTTAGCTGAATGTAAGGAAGGATTTTTGTAGAGTTGAAAGATAGTATGGTTTTTTCTCATGAGGAAAAAAAAGATATTTAGTATCATAAGATAGTTATTCTTTTTAAACATATATAGTCCTGCCAAAGATTGTTAGGGGTGATAGAGAGGAGACTAAGTTATAGATGATGGTATTTTGGGGTTCTTCTAAAACCAAGTGGTCTATTTATACGTTACGTTTTAAGTAAATATATGACATGAATGAACTTAAAGAAAAGTACAAAGTGATATACCGAATCCTCACGTTTGGTTACTTAACATCTGATTTTGTAATGGTTTTGCACTGCAAAACCTATATATATATATAGGTAGAATCTAATAAGGTCTTCAAAATCAACAAATTTCATAAAGTGTATTAAAAAAAACACAGTATTTAAAAGGTTAAACACAACATTTGAACTGAGAATATAATGAATTACTGATTGGCAAGTTGAGAGCTCGGATGAAAGGTTTCTGTATATTTAGTTAATGCAAATATTTTTTCCCAAGTAAATCTTAAAAAATTTTTTTTCACCTTAATGGATATAGTCCCTGGGATTTAGCCAAGCTGTTGAATTATTGTCCTTTAAGAAAATTTACGGCCTACCCAGTAAAATTGTTTAACATTTCATGAAAGAACAAGCTCCTGTGAAAAATCTAAAACATTGCAAAAACTTTACATGTTCTGGATTAGATTTTTAAAAGCATCTTAACTTCTAGGTTTTGCTTCCTGCAATCACGCGTCTCATGTTACTTTTAACCTAGTGTTTGTGATGATTCTTTAATCCATTTATGAGCACAGAATGACTCTCTAGTCTCCTTGAAATACTTCTTTCTGGCAGTAAGTTCAATATCTGTTCTATTCTCTTCCATCTGCTGATGTACACCACAACAAGGAAAGGTTAATTCTGATTTTTCTTCACCTTTCCCCCACTCCCACTCCTCTGCTATTCATTAAAGACATCATATCTTATATCTGATTCTATTTCTCATAATTAGTGTGTCTGGTTAGATGAAAGAGGAGACATGTATCTATTTGTTGCTTTTATTATAAGAACAAGTAAAAAGAGAACTCCATGTGCCAATGCCATGCTCTCCTACAGGTCTTTTTTGGCTTTCAATGTTTGGGTACAATTATATATTACTATTTTGCTTCAATTTCAATAAGCGTTATTCAGTTAGTTATTTTATATAGCTATGCATTAGCAAGATTTTATAGCTTTTCCAGCACAGAACAAGCCTTAAAAGCATTGGCGTTTTTTTGAGTTTATAAAAGCATAGATAGCCTTTCAGCACATCAGTAGAGCTTTCAAGTTATTTTATGTATGTCCTTCCCTGGTAGCTTAGATGGTAAAGAATCTGCCTGCAATGCAGGAGACCAGAGTTCAATCCCTGGAATGGGAAGATTCCCCTGGAGAAGGGAATGGCAACCCACTCTAGTATTCTTGCCTGGAGAATCCATGGACAGACCATGGGGTTGCTAAGAGTCGGACAAGACTGAGTGACTAAAACTTTCTAGTTTCTTTTATGTATGTCCCTCTAAAATATGAAGATGTTTACTAAATATGTATCCTTCTACATATACTTTTTCATCTTTGTTAATGTGGCATGCAGAATAAATAAGTCTATTTTATTAAAGAACACCATGACTATAGACAGTTTTAGTTGCAAAGATAAAGAAACCCAATGTTGCTTCTTAATCTTGGCAAAGCCAGATTTTCTAGTTAAAACCCTTATAGATCAGCACAGTATAGTCTCCAGTCTAAAAGCAGAAAGAACCAGATTCTTAGTCTAAAAGCAGAAAGAACCAGATTCTTATTTTTAATGACCTTTTCTTTAACATATGTATGCTGCTGCTAAGTCACTTCAGTCGTGTCCGACTCTGTGTGACCCCATAGATGGCAGCCCACCAGGCTCCCTGTCCCTGGGATTCTCCAGGCAAGAACACTGGAGTGGGTTGCCATTTCCTTCTCCAATGCATGAAAGTGAAAAGTGAAAGTGAAGTCGCTCAGTCGTATCTGACTCTTAGCGACCCCATGGACTGCAGCCCACCAGGCCCCTCCGTCCATGGAATTTTCCAGGCAAGAGTACTGGAGTGGGGTGCCATTGCCTTCTCTGTAACATATGTATATGTATACTTAATTGGCTTCTGGTTATGATCTCATGACATGATTTTTCCTTTTTTTTAGTTTTAATGTGTCTTGTTTTAATGTTTTTTCCCCCTCCTTCCTCTTGAGGTAAATGCTTCTTAAACAGTTTTGAAACATAAATTATATGCTTTTCTAAATGATTTCAAAATTTCTGTGTATTAAATTTTTATAATATATTCTGCGTGATTACTTGCTTCAAAAGAGTTTTAAAATCTATATTCATAAAATCAAATGAATACAAAATTAATCATAATATTCTTGGCCTCACATCTCATCCCCCTAGCTATAGCCCTTGGTTTTTTTTTTTTCTTCTTCCTAGTAGCCAAATGCCTTTAAATAATTGTACCTGTTTATTGCCTCTTATTATTTTCTTTTTAAGGCTATTTTCATCAGGTGTTTGATTCACCAAAACTACTCTTATCAATATCACTAATTACCTTTGTTTCTAAACCCATTAGTTAATTATTAATCCTCAGCCTAGTTGATCTGTGAGATCATTCCACAGTGATTACTCTTTCTTCTTTCCATCCCTGGGCTTAGGGTACCATAGTTTCTTGATTTTCCCCTACTTTGTTAGCAGCTTCTTGTCAATCTCCTCAGCCAATTTATTTATTTATACCTGCTCTCTTAATGTTGGTATGCCCCAGGAGTCAGTCCTTGATACTCTTTGTCATCTCTTTCTCTTTAGAGATCTCATATCAGCTCTACGTCCACAATTCTCAAATTTTCATTTCTACTCCTGAACTTTCTTCTGAATCTTAGACTCTTATAGCCAGTTATATATTCAACATTTCTACATGGATATTTAATAGACATCTCAAGCTATATTGCACTTCTGAGAGTCTCCCCCAGACTTGCTTTGGTATTCCACATCTCAGTAGGAAGCAGTAACTCCATTCTTCCAGATGTTCAGCCTAAAAAAAAAAAAAAAATCCCCCAAAGCATAAAACGAATACAATTTTTTTTTCATAGTGTACATTTACTCCATTGGAAATGCTAATGTCTCTGCCTGCAGAATACATCCAGGGTTTGACTGTCTTTACTTCCACTAACACCCCTGTGGTCTCAATAACCAGCATCTCTTGTTTGTAATATTTCATTGGTATCATAACTGATGTTCTGTTTCTATCCTTGGCTTTCTTACAGCTTGTTCTAAACAGAGCCACAGTAGCCATCCTAGAATATTCCTTACATATGTTTAATTGAGGGCTTTCTATTAGCTCTCCCCTCTGTCTAGATTGTTCTTCTCATAGGCCTCCACCTGGCTTGACTCCCTCACCTATTTTAAGTCTTTGCTTAATGGTTATTTTCTTAATTAAGTATATTAGTTTCATAGGGCTGCTGTACAAATTAGTAGAGACTGCATGACTTAGAACAACAGAAATTTATTCTCTCAGCCCTGGAGGTCAGAAGTCTGAAATCAATATGTTGATAGGTATCTTCATTTGTTTGGACTGTTATAACAAAACACCGTAGACTCTCTGGCTTATAACCACTAGAAATTTATTTCTCATAGTTCTAGAGGTTGAAATGTTCAAGCTCAAGGCATAGGCAGATTCCTGGCATAGGAATCTGCTTCCTGGTTCACGGCTGTCATCTTCATGCTATATCCTCACATGGCAGAGAGGATGAGGGATCTCTCTGGGGTCACCTTTATAAGGGCAATAATTCCTTTCATGAGGGTTTCATGATTAGCACCCGTATGGTATGACCTAATCACATCCCAAAATCTCTGTCTGATACCATCACATGGGGATTAAGTGTCAACATATGCATTTTGTGGAGAAGGAAATGGCAACCCACTCCAGTGTTCTTGCCTGAAGAATCCCAGGGACAGGGGTGCCTGGTGGGCTGCCGTCTATGGGGTCACAGAGAGTCGGCCATGACTGATGCAACTTAGCAGCAGCAGCAGCATATGCATTTTGGGGTAGGGGGACAACAAATGTTCAGTCTATAGCAATAGGGTTTATTCCTTCTGAAGGCTTTGAGTGAGAATCCATTACTCTCCTCTCTCCCAGATTCTGGTGGTGCTGGAAATCCTTCTCTGCCACCATCTTCACATGGCATTTCTCTCTAGAACTGTTGCTCAAGTCTCCCTCTGACTTTCTGAGTCATCTGTCATTGGATTGAGAGCCCCTCTCAATACAGGATGATCTCATCTCAAGATCCGTAACTTAATTACTCCTGTGAGCACCTAATGCCCAAATAAGTTTGCAACCATGGGTTTTGGAAGACATATGTTTGGAGGACGGGTGGCACCACTTGACCCACTTCATTTGGCCTCCCTCACAATGTGTTTAAAATTAGTCATTATTCCCTGCTCTACTTTTTACAATAAGTTCTCAATCCTTATACCAAAGGCCAGATGTGTTTTGGAATTTATAACTTTTTGCATTTTGGAAGATTATATGATGTATCCCATGTATTATATACTAGCTTCAGTGGGATTTGGGGCCTCACACTATTATCAAACACATTAATATTTCTGTAGTAAAACATGGATATTCACATAATGAGATATATAAAGTATATAAATAACTTCACGTCAGTTCAGGTCAGGGTTTATTCTTCAATTAATTTGTGCCAAACTTACTGGACAACTTTCTAATAGTTTGTAATTTACTTGTTTATTTTGATGTCACTTGTTTATGGTTTGTTTCCTGTCTATCCAACTTGATCTCCATGAGGGCAGAGTCTCTGTCTTATTGCTATTATATTCCAAGCTCCTTAAATGATCATTGGCATATGGTAGGTGCTAAATAAGTTTTTGAGCACCTTTTCGTGTTTCTTGCCTCAGGAATATTCCTCTGGAAATCTGGGTCAGAGAAAAATATACAAAAACAAGAGAGAAAATAAAGATTTCCATGAGAGATAGAGGGAGGAATGAAATTTAATTTATCTTTTAGATCTGCCGTCACGTCTCATTTCAGATTTGGGTAAAGAACTTTAGTGAATGAACATGTATAAATTAAGTAATGTAAATATTTAAACATTTATACTTATTTAAATGTCTTTACAGTGATAGGTTTTAGGCATGAGAACAGTATTTTGTTCTTTTTTCCACAAAGCTTTAATAATTTATTGGGAATCATCCAGAAAGCAAACTGTCTTCACCTTGGATTGAAGGTTATACAAAACACATGATATTCCATCTCTATTTATGTAAGAATCTGAGTTTTCAGACCTTATAATTTGCCACTCATTTTCATAATCAACAGAATTTCTTTATATCTTTGTGGGAGGTTCTTATTAAAAATGCAAAACTATACAAAACTATGCAAAATGCAAACACTGCAGAGTCATTTAAATACAGATTTTGGTCACTGATTATGGGAAGGTCAGAGGGTTTTTTTTTTTTTTTTTTGGTAATAATATGTCCCTGAGACAATTATAAAAAATGGCATAAAATAATTGCCTTGGTATGAGGTGTTCTTACATACTGTAAATATTTGATGATGACCTAGGGAATCAATTTTATAATGGAATTATGTGGGCTGGAAAAATATAAAGCATTTTATGTTCTAGAAATAATTTATTTTGGAAGTACATTTTTATAATAGTCTAATCTTGTTTTTAGAAAATGAAAGCACAGTAAGTGATGGGTCCGATTTCCATGAACAAATGGGTGTATTGTTTCAGTACAGTATTTAGTCCTTGTGCATTTCTAGTTGATGCTTTTTGGGAAATGGGTCATTTGTACCACTTCACTACATAAAGGAGAGCAGTCTTAAGTTTTATCCACAGAAGACTTGTTATCCCCAACCCCCTAGCATGAAAGAAAGCTCTTAAGAGTTGAGGGGAGAAGAAAAGGCTGTGATTTTATTTTTTTCCTCCCTCTATACCCCACTGCTTGGTAGCATCTTTCCTGAAAGGCTAGACCTTGACCTTCCAGGAAAGATGACCTTGAATCAGGTCAGAGTATTGTGTCAACATGAAGCATTCACACTTGGCAGCGTCAACAGTTTTTCAATTATTACCTAAAAGTCAGCTTATGTACTTGTACAGAGCAAAATTTTGTGAGTAGAATATGTAGCTAGGCTTCTTGAGATTTTCAGAATGACAGTACCTTTTAAGGAATTAAAAGGGCTTCCTGAAAGTCATAAAAAAATGAGAAAGCAAAACTTGTCTTCCCTATATAAAGAACTTAGAAAATATTGTGTTAGCATGTAAGTTAATGTCATGAAATGAACAAAATTGGAGAAGGTAAAGGCAAAGCTGTGTTGAGTATTTGTTGACTTTCTTATCTTAATTTTGAAGGATCTCTACTAAATAAATGTTATTCATAGTTCTTACTACAAAAATCATTAAATTCTTTTTTAAAGTAGACTTTCTTACTTTGGGGGATCAAGAATGAGATGACCTTTTTATATTTATGATATGACAGTGAAAAAAAATTTTTTTAATATACCCAGAGGCTATTTTCAGAGAAGGTGATGGCACCCAACTCCAGTACTCTTGCCTGGAAAATCCCATGGACGGACGAGCCTGGTAGGCTGCGGTCCATGGGGTCGAGAAGAGTCAGACACGACTGAGCGACTTCACTTTGACTTTTCACTTTCATGCATTGGAAAAGGAAATGGCAACCCACTCCAGTGTTCTTGACTGGAGAATCCCAGGGATTGGGGAGCCTAGTGGGCTGCTGTCTATGGGGTTGCACAGAGTTGGACACGACTGAAGTGACTTAGCAGCTTAGCAGTAGGGAATCAATTAAGGATGAATAATTTTATCAGTACTTTTCATGGAACAGCCATATTCTCCTGGTTTCAGATGCTAATGATTTGAAATACAAATGCACATTTGAAAGCTGTTTTAATTTTTTCCATGTATCTGGAAGACTGCTTAGAAAAGATGAATGTTTCCAGATGATGTTGATAATAATCAAATTGAAAAGTGCAAATTTAACCATTCATTTCAGATTTAAGTCCCACACCTATTTTACTCAAACTCTTCCAGAAAATTGCAGATGAAGGTAGACTTCCAAACTCATTCTATGATGCCACCATCACCCTAATACCAAAACCAGACAAAGATGCCACACAAAAAAAGAAAACTACAGGCCAACATCACTGATGAACACAGGTGCAAAAATCCTTAACAAAATTCTAGCAAACAGAATCCAACAACATATTTAAAAGATCATACATCATGAACAAGTGGGCTTTATCCGAGGGATGCAAGGATTCTTTAATATCTGCAAATTAATCAATGTAATACACCACATTAACAAATTAAAAAAAAAAAAAACCATATGATTATCTCAATAGATACAGAGAAAGCCTTTGACAAAATTCAATGTCCATTTATGATAAAATCCTTCCAGAAAGCAGGAATAGAGGGAGCATACCTCAACATAATAAAAGCTATATATGACAAACCCACAGCAAACATTATTTTCAATGGTGAAAATTGAAAGCATTTCCCCTAGAAGTCAGGAAAAAGACAAGGGTGCCCACTGTCACCACTACTATTCAACATAGTTTTGGAAGTTTTGGCCATGGCAATCAGAGAGAAAAAGAAATAAAAGGAATACAGATTGGAAAAGAAGTAAAACTCTCACTGTTTGCAGATGACATGATCCTCTACATAGAAAACTCTAAAGACTCCACCAGCAAGTTACTAGAGCTAATCAATGAATACAGTAAAGTTGCAGGATATAAAATAAACACACAGAAATCCCTTGCATTCTTTTTTTTTCCTTTCATTCTTATACACTAACAATGAGAAAACAAAGAGAAATTAAGGAAACAATTCCATTCACCATTGCAATGAAAAGAATAAAATACTTAGGAATATTAGGAATATATCTACCTAAAGAAATGAAAGACCTATGTATAGAAAACTATAAAACACTGATGAAAGAAATCAAAGAGGACACAAATAGATGGAGAAATATACCATGTTCATGGATCAGAAGAATCAATATAGTGAAAATGAGTATACTACCCAAAGCAATCAGTAGATTTAATGCAATCCCTATCAGGCTACCAACAGTATTTTTCAGAGAACTAGAACAAATAATTTCACAATTTGTATGGAAATACAAAAAACCTCAAATAGCCAAAGCAATCTTGAGAAAGAAGAATGAAACTGGAAGGATCAACCTGCCTGACTTCAGGCTCTACTACAAAACCACAATCATCGAGACAGTAGGGTTCTGGCACAAAGACAGAAATATAGATCAACGGAATAAAATAGAAAGCCCAGAGATAAATCCACGCACCTATGGACACCTTAGCTTTGACAAAGGAGGCAAGAATATACAATGGATTAAAGACAATCTCTTTAACAAGTGGTGCTAGGAAAACTAGTCAACCACTTGTAAAAGAATTAAACTAGAACACTTTCTAACACCATACACAAAAATAAACTCAAAATGTATTAAAGAAGATCTAAACGTAAGACTAGAAACTATAAAACTCCTAGAGGAAAACATAGGTAAAACACTCTCTGACATAAATCACAGCAGGATCTTTTATGACCCACCTCCCTGAGTAATGGAAATAAAAGCAAAAAGTAAACAAATGGGACCTAATTAAAAGCTTTTGCACAACGAAGGAATCTATGAGCAAGGTGAAAAGACAGCCTTCAGTATCAGATCAGATCAGTTGCTCAGTCGTGTCCGACTTTTTGCGACCCCATGAACCGCAGCACGCCAGGCCTCCCTGTCCATCACCAGCTCCCGGAGGTCACTCAGACTCGCATCCATCGAGTCAGTGATGCCATCCAGCCATCTCATCCTCTGTCGTCCCCTTCTCCTCCTGCCCCCAATCCCTCCCAGCATCAGAGTCTTCTCCAATGAGTCAACTCTTCGCATGAGGTGGCCAAAATACTGGAGTTTCAGCTTTAGCATCATTCCTTCCAAAGAAATCCCAGGGCTGATCTCCTTCAGAATGGACTGGTGGGATCTTCTTGCAGTCCAAGGGACTCTCAAGAGTCTTCTCCAACACCACAGTTCAAAAGTATCAATTCTTCGGCGCTCAGCCTTCTTCACAGTCCAGCTCTCACATCCATACATGACCACAGGAAAGACCATAGCCTTGACTAGGCAAACCTTTGTTGGCAAAGTAATGTCTCTGCTTTTGAATATGCTATCTAGGTTGGTCATAACTTTCCTTCCAAGGAGTAAGTGTCTTTTAATTTCATGGCTGCAGTCACCATCTGCAGTGATTTTGGAGCCCAGAAAAGGAAAGTCTGACACTGTTTCCACTGTTTCCCCATCTATTTCCCATGTAGTGATGGGACCAGATGCCATGATCTTCGTTTTCTGAATGTTGAGCTTTAAGCCAACCTTTTCACTCTCCACTTTCACTTTCATCAAGAGGCTTTTGAGTTCCTCTTCACTTTCTGCCATAAGGGTGGTGTCATCTGCATATCTGAGGTTATTGATATTTCTCCCAGCAATCTTGATTCCAACTTGTGTTTCTTCCAGTCCAGCATTTCTCATGATGTACTCTGCATATAAGTTAAATAAACATGGTGACAATATGCAGCCTTGACGTACTCCTTTTCCTATTTGGAACCAGTCAGTTGTTCCATGACCAGTTCTAACTGTTGCTTCCTGACCTGCATACAGATTTCTCAAGAGGCAGATCAGGTGGTCTGGTATCCCCATCTCTTTCAGAATTTTCCACAGTTTATTGTGATCTACACAGTCAAAGGGAGAAAAATAATAGCAAATGTGCCATTGCCCTCTCCTAATAGCAAATGAAGCAACTGACAAATAATCTCAAAAATATCCAGCTTATTTCCAGAAAAATAAACGACCCAATCAAAAAATGGGCCAAAGAACTAAACAGACATTTCTCCAAAGAAGACATACATAAGGCTAACAAGCACATGAAAAGATGCTCAAAATTAATCATTATCAGAGAAATGCAAATCAAAACCACAATGAGGTATCATCTCACTCCAGTCAGAATGGCTGCTATTCAAAAATCTACAAACAATAAATGCCAGAGGGGATGGGAGAAAAGGGAACTCTCTTACACTGTTGGTGGGAATACAAACTAGTACAGCCACTGTGGAGAACAGTGTGGAGATTCCTTAAAAAACTGGAAATAGAACTGCCATATGACCCAGCAATCCCACTGCTGGGCATATACTCTGAGGAAACCAGAATTGAAAGAGCCAGTGTACCCCAATGTTCATCACAGCACTGTTTATGATCGCCAGGGCTTGGAAGCAACCTAGATGTCCATCAGCAGATGAATGGATAAGAAAGGTGTGGTCCATATACACAATGGAGTATTACTCAGCCATTAAAAAGAATACATTTGAATCAGTTCTAATGAGGTGGATGAAAATATAACCTATTGTACAGAGTGAAGTAAGCCAGAAAGAAAAATAGCAATACAATATTCTAACACATATATATGGAATTTAGAAAGATGGTAATGTTAACCCTGTATGCCAGACAGAAAAGAGACACAGATGTATAGAACAGTCTTTTGGACTCTGTGGGAGAAGGCAAGGGTAGCATGATCTGAGAAAATAGCATTGAAACATGTATATTATCATATGTGAAACAGATCACTAGTCCAGGTTTGATGCATGAGACAGGTGCTCAAGGCTGGTGCACTGGGATGACCCAGAGGGATGAGATGTGGAGAGAGGTGCGAGGGGGTTCAGGATGGGGAACACATGTACACCCATGGCTGATTCATGTCAATGTATGGCAAAAACTACTACAATATTGTAAAGTAATTACCCTCCAATTAAAATAAATAAATAAATAGAAAACTAAAAAAAAAAAAATTCAATTAAGTGTTTGTTTGCTTAAAAAAAAAGTTCCTGTTAGACTGTAGGTGATACTGAGCGATGTCCTTTTGATTCCTCTTTTGTATTGCTGTCCCATTTCTCTTGGGTTCCTTTGACAGTGGCTTTCAAAAAACACTTCTTCTTTGATCCTTTCACAGGTAAGCAAATAAATAAACCTAGGTATCAATTAAACAACAGACAAACACACAAACCTTAATGAAGTGAAACACCACTCTAGTTATCAGGCTATACTTCTGTCATCTATTAGTTTCAAAAATCTGATCCTACTGGTCTGTAAAAAGAGCTTCCATCTGCACATGTGCTCTTTGCCTGAGCCCTCCAAAGTCTGATTGCTTCTGCTACTGATACTGATATGCTGCCCCGGGAAGAGTCACTAATTTTAAGACTAGAAGTTTGCTTCAAACATCTTTTTGTTTGGCTGCTCAACAACAATGAGCACTATCCATGTACAATTAATTACATGTGATTTAAATGGTCTTCATTAATATTATGATTAGTGTGAATCATTACTTAAATGAATAGAAAAGATTGCCTTGAGCATATGTGATTATTGTTATATCAGATCAGATCAGTCGCTCAGTCGTGTCCGACTCTTTGCGACCCCATGAACCGCAGCACGCCAGGCCTCCCTGTCCATCACCAGCTCCCGGAGGTCACTCAGACTCACATCCATCAAGTCAGTGATGCCATCCAGCCATCTCATCCTCTGTCGTCCCCTTCTCCTCCTGCCCTCAGTCCCTCCCAGCATCAGAGTCTTCTCCAATGAGTCAACTCTTCGCATGAGGTGGCCAAAATACTGGAGTTTCAGCTTTAGCATCATTCCTTCCAAAGAAATTCCAGGATTGATCTCCTTCAAAATGGACTGGCTGGATCTTCTTGCAGTCCAAGGGACTCTCAAGAGTCTTCTCCAACACCACAGTTCAAAAGCATCAATTCTTCGGCGCTCAGCCTTCTTCACAGTCCAGCTCTCACATCCATACATGACCACAGGAAAGACCATAGCCTTGACTAGGCGAACCTTTGTTGGCAAAGTAATGTCTCTGCTTTTGAATATGCTATCTAGGTTGGTCATAACTTTCCTTCCAAGGAGTAAGCGTCTTTTAATTTCATGGCTGCAATCACCATCTGCAGTGATTTTGGAGCCCAGAAAAATGAAGTCTGACACTGTTTCCACTGTTTCCCCATCTATTTCCCATGCAGTGATGGGACCAGATGCCATGATCTTCGTTTTCTGAATGTTGAGCTTTAAGCCAACCTTTTCACTCTCCACTTTCACTTTCATCAAGAGGCTTTTTAGCCCCTCTTCACTTTCTGCCATAAGAGTCGTGTCATCTGCATATCTGAGGTTATTGATATTTCTCCCGGCAATCTTGATTCCAACTTCTGTTTCTTCCAGTCCAGCATTTCTCATGATGTACTCTGCATATAAGTTAAATAAACATGGTGACAATATGCAGCCTTGACGTACTCCTTTTCCTATTTGGAACCAGTCTGTTGTTCCATGACCAGTTCTAACTGTTGCCTCCTGACCTGCATACAGATTTCTCAAGAGGCAGATCAGGTGGTCTGGTATTACCATCTCTTTCAGAATTTTCCATAGTTTATTGTGATCCACACAGTCAAAGGCTTTGGCATAGTCAATAAAGCAGAAATAGATGTTTTTCTGGAACTCTCTTGCTTTTTCCATGATCCAGCGGATGTTGGCAATTTGATCTCTGGTTCCTCTGCCTTTTCTAAAACCAGCTTGAGCATCAGGAAGTTCACGGTTCACATATTGCTGAAGCCTGGCTTGGAGAATTTTGAGCATTACTTTACTAGCGTGTGAGATGAGTGCAATTGTGCGGTAGTTTGAGCACTCCTTGGCATTGCCTTTCTTTGGAATTGGGATGAAAACTGACCTTTTCCAATCTTGTGGCCACTGCTGAGTTTTCCAAATTTGCTGGCATATTGAGTGTAGCACTTTCACAGCATCATCATTCAGGACTTGGAATAGCTCCACTGGAATTCCATCACCTCCACTAGCTTTGTTCGTAGTGATGCTTCCTAAGGCCCACTTGACTTCACATTCCAAGATGTCTGGCTCTAGGTCAGTGATCACATCATCATGATTATCTGGGTCTTGAAGCTCTTTTTTGTACAGTTCTTCTGTGTATTCTTGCCACCTCTTCTTAATATATTCTGCTTCTGTTAGGTCCACACCATCTCTGTCCTTTATTGTGCCCATCTTTGCATGAAATGTTCCTTTGGTATCTCTGATTTTCTTGAAAAGATCCCTAGTCTTTCCCATTCTGTTGTTTTCCTCTATTTCTTTGCATTGATCACTGAAGAAGGCTTTCTTATCTCTTCTTGCTATTCTTTGGAACTCTGCATTTAGATGTTTATATCTTTCCTTTTCTCCTTTGCTTTTCGCTTCTCTTCTTTTCACAGCTATTTGTAAGGCCTCCCCAGACAGCCATTTTGCTTTTTTGCATTTCTTTTCCATGGGGATGGTCTTGATCCCTGTCTCCTGTACAATGTCACGAACCTCATTCCATAGTTCATCAGGCACTCTATCTATCAGATCTAGGCCCTTAAATCTATTTCTCACTTCCACTGGATAATCATAAGGGATTTGATTTAGGTCATACCTGAATGGTCTAGTAGTTTTCTCTACTTTCTTCAATTTCAGTCTGAATTTGGCAATAAGGAGTTCATGGTCCGAGCCACAGTCAGCTCCTGGTCTTGTTTTTGCTGATTGGATAGAGCTTCTCCATCTTTGGCTGCAAAGAATATAATCGATCCGATTTCGGTTTTGACCATCTGGTGATGTCCATGTATAGAGTCTTCTCTTGTGTTGTTGGAAGAGGGTATTTGCTATCACCAGTGCATTTTCTTGGCAAAACTCTATTAGTCTTTGCCCTGCTTCATTCCGTATTCCAAGGCCAAATTTGCCTGTTACTCCAGGTGTTTCTTGACTTCCTACTTTTGCATTCCAGTCCCCTATAATGAAAAGGACATCTTTTTTGGGTGTTAGTTCTAAAAGGTCTTGTAGGTCTTCATAGAACCTTTCAGCTTCTTCGGCGTTAGTGGTTGGGGCATAGACTTGGATTACTGTGACATTGAATGGTTTGCCTTGGAAACGAACAGAGATCATTCTATCGTTTTTGAGATTGCATCCAAGTACTGCATTTCGGACTCTTTTGTTGACCATGATGGCCACTCCATTTCTTCTGAGGGATTCCTGCCCACAGTAGTAGATATAATGGTCATCCGAGTTAAATTCACCCATTCCAGTCTATTTTAGTTCGCTAATTCCTAGAATGTCAACATTCACTCTTGCCATCTCTTGTTTGACCACTTCCAATTTGCCTTGATTCATGGACCTGACATTCCAGGTTCCTATGCAATATTGCTCTTTACAGCATCGGACTTTGCTTCTATCACCAGACACATCCACAGCTGGGTATTCTTTTTGTTTTGGCTCTGTCTTTTCATTCTTTCTGGAGTTATTTCTCCACTGATCTCCAGTAGCATATTGGGCCCCTACTGACCTGGGGAGTTTCTCTTTCAGTATCCTATCATTTTGTCTTTTCATACTGTTCATGGGGTTCTCAAGGCAAGAATACTGAAGTGGTTTGCCATACCCTTCTCCAGCGGACCACACCCTGTCATATCTCTCCACCATGACCCGCCCATCCCAGGTTTCCCCTCGGGCATGGCTTAATCTCATTGAGTTAGACAAGGGTGTGGTCCTTGTGTGATTAGATTGACTAGTTATCTGTGAGAATGGTTTTAGTGTATTTGCCCTCTGATGCCCTCTTTCAAGACCTACTGTCTTACTTGGGTTTCTCTTACCTTGGGCGTGGGTTATCTCATCCCGGCTGCTCCTGGCTGCTCCCGGCCAGCGAAGCACAACCATCGCACCTTACCTTGGATGAGAGATCTCTCCTCACCGCCGCCCTTCCTGACCTCGGTCGTGGGGTTGTATAATTATTATATTATTTATAATTATTATATTATTTATAATTATTTATATTAATAATTATATTATTATTGTTATATAAGAAGTGATTAATATCACTATTAGTTGGCTACTATATGTATTCCTCAAAATTCCTATGGCCAATATTTTCTGAACTTAAGTTAAAAAACAAAAACAAACATGATTTCCACATTCATCCATTCTAGTATTTCGTTGTTATAGGTGTGGTTATAGGTTGAGCAATATATGTAATATCTCTCCTCTCAAAGAGTTTATGTTTTAATGGAATGTCACAGAAGAGAGACAGACAATTAACAAATAAAACTGCACAAACATGAGATTATGTCAACCAGTGATCAGTATTAAGAGGAAAATATGATAGGGTCATGGCACATGAAGAGGTTATGAGAGTCTGATCTCTCTAGACAGTATTATCAGGTTGGGCCTTTAGAAACTTTAGGGTTGAGCCTTAAATAATGGAAGGAAATCAGCAATATGAAGGTCCTAGGAATAAGTGTTGCTAGAAGAAAAAATTGCAAGAACTAAGACTGAAACTTTTGAGGAAGAAAAATAAAGAAAAAGTATGTTAGGGAGTCTGGAATGTTGTGACCAAGGACAAAAGAGCTATGAGACAATGCGGTGAAAGAGTAGGCCACGGCTTGGTAAGAGAGGATTTTGCAGGCTTAGAAGTTTGGATTGTATCCTAAGTATAATAGGAAGTCATTAGAAGGTTTAAAAAGTGAGGCAGTGACATGAACTGATTCATGTTTTGAAAAGATCATTCTGGCTTTATGTGGAGAATAGAAGAAAAAGGGCAGCTTTTTTTTTCCCCCAGCAAAGTTTTCGTGTTTGTAGTTGGAAGTGTAATCTGTTGGAAAGCACAGTGACCCGCTTTCCTCTGTTCCATTCATTGAGATTCAGCCTTTACCTCTTGGTCGGTCACTCTCTCTCAATAAATAGAACTAATGGTCTATAAATAAAACACAGATTTGAGGTTTTTTTTTTTTTTTTTTTAAAGAATATGTGCCCTGAATAAATGCATGACCAAATAGTTTTTAAATTGGTTTAAATGTTTCTCAGATTATAAACTCACCTTTGTAAAGAAGTACACAAAAACATTTAAATGATCTTTATAATTAAATTTCATTCAGTCACTCAAATACTTGGGTGCTTAGCATGTGCTTTATACTTTGTGGCAAATTGCAAAAATAAATTAGGTATAAACATTTCCTTCAAGAAGTTTGTATTAAAACTCAAAGGCTCAAAAAATATATCTTTTATAACTGATAGTTTTTTTTTTTTTTATCAATATGAACAATCTAGTTAGAAAGTCACAAAACTTTGAATTATATTTGAAGGCATGGGACATTTCAGGTTTTTGTGGTATTGCTTTGTTTCATGTTTTCATTGGTAGTTCTTTGAGAGGTTTAGTTCTAAATTAGAGAGTTCCTTCAATTTACTTGACTCCTTTATTTTGTAACAAAATGTGATAATACTTTTTTTTTATTCTTTGATTTTGCTACTCTGCTGTTGTATTTCTATACAATTTATATGTTTAGAATTATAAAAGACTTAAAGAATGATCTTGGCTGCAAATTTGCTAGGTCCTATAATAATTTCATTTCGTATATTGACTGCATTATTTCCTGTCCAAGGAAAACTTTTAGTATCTTTTCCATTCACTTATATTACTTCAGTTTTTATTCATGTGAAATGTTAGTTACTCAAGTCGTGTCTGACTCTTTGCGACTCCATGGACCGCAGCCTACCAGACTCCTCTGTCCATGGAATTCACCAGGCAAGAATACTGGAGTGGGTAGCTATTCCCTTCTCCAGGGTATCATCTAGACCCAGGGATTGAACTTAGTTCTCCTGCATTGCAGGCAGATTCTTTACTATCTCAGCCACCAGGAAGCCCTTATTCATGTAATCTAATGATTACTAAATCCATTTTACTTTGTTTTTCATATTTATATCTATTCTTTTTAAGACTTTTTTGATTTGCATAGGATTTATAACTAAGAATAATTATTGATATTTATACTTTGTTCTATGTCACTTTAATATCAAGCAATTTATCCTTATAGCATGATGAAAAATTTCTTGGTTTCATTATTTTATCTCCCAAGTATCTGGAGATCAGCTTTAAGTAATTATCCTGAACAGAAATGTATTTCACATACCTTGTATATATTGTAAACATATTCTGTTGCCTTAACACACAAGTACTCTGTGCCGTGTGGTGCTAAGCCACTTCAGTTCTGTCCAACTCTTTGTGAGCCCTTGGACTGTAGCCCGCCAGGTTCCTCTGTCCATGGGATTCTTCAGGCAAGAATACTGGAGTGGGTTGCCATGCCCTCCCCCAAGAGATCTTCCCAACCTAGGGACTGAACACAGATCTCCCTCATTGCAGGCAGATTCTTTATCATCTGATACTCTGACTGCGTAAAAACATTTTCTCCAAAAACTTTGAAGATAATGCTCAATTGCTTTGTCATATTTAGTAGCACAGAAGCAAAATTTGAGGTAAACCTGCTTTCTGTTTCAAACATACATAAGTGGAGAGATTTTCCTTTCACCTTGAAATTAAAAAAGCTGTGTTAATAATGTTACTCTCTATTGTTTCATTTGGGGGAGATCCTGAGCATTTAAACCTATTAATATATTCTCAGGTATTTCATAAATTTGGGTAGATTGATTTCATTGATTTTTGCTTTTTTATCATTCTTCTGGAATTTCTATTGTAAGTAATTTTGATCATCTTGGACACATTTCAGATCTCTAAACAATTATTACCGTTATTATTCTTTGTCATTTTTCCTGTGAGTTCTGAGAGAATTTATTGAGCTTGTCTTCCGATTTACTTATTCGATTTTTCTATAGTATCCAATCTGATATTCACTCTCTCTCTTCCAATTTTAAATTTGAAAAAGCATATTTTTATCTCAAGCCATTAATTTTTCTGATTATGCATTGTTCCATTTCTATTCCTTCTTTCTTTGATTTCTTTGATGCAATATTTTGCTAAATTTTACTTTAACTGTGAAATAAAATCTTATTATTTTTCTCCTTTTTATATAAATGAACCCAGTAGCCCTCATTCAACAGTTTTGCAGGCTCTTATACTACAAGTTCTTCTTAAACATCTGAGTTTTGTCAGTACGCTTGGGCAAATATTGAAGTGTTACCTACTTATATTGCATATTTAAGTCCCAGTTATGTAGAAGGTGGGTATGGAGTTACAACTGTGGGCAAATTCAGAAATAATTTTTCTCCTAAATTTTTCTTTAGACTCTGACAGATTTCCTGTCATGTCCTCCCCTACTTATTATAACAAGTATGCCATCTTAGAAACAAGATTCTGCTCTTCCTGGTGCTTCTATCATACTCCCTGTGGCACCTCACTGCAATCCGGTGGGTCGCTGACCTCTTCCAGTTTTTGCTTCCTGTAGCTACTGGCATTTGAAATGGCATTTGATACTTCCCTAACCAGATTCTTCCAGATGAAGCCAATCTGTGACAGTGAAGAATAATCTGTTTATATGGGGTCTGCTTTGTTCAGGCTCCATCTCTTCTCACATCCAACCTCTTTGATTGAAGGGCTTTTTCTGGGAATTGACTAGAAGCTACTCCACTTATTTCTTAAGCAGAATTTTACTCATAACTCAAAAGATTGACCCCCAGGATCTTCTTCAGCCCAGTTACATGACCATTGAAAAGTACTGATGTTTCTGTCTTGGGAATAACACCATTTCTTGGTTTAGAAACCACATGTAAAAGTTCTTTTATTCTTATATTCTAGCATTCATTTTTTATGGGCATATGGGGCAGCAAAGACTAGACACATGTGCACATGTATCAACATCTCAATTTGAAAACATTTTAGTACTATAAACACTCATTTTCAAATTAAAGATATTGCAAGAGGTATAATAGTCCAATGTATTAGATTGACACAGAAGTCATTGTGGTTTTGCATTGTTGAACTTTGCCATTTGATACTGGAATATTTTCTTAAATAAATATGGTTATGTTATATGCCATTTTAGTACACATATCTCCCTTTATGTTTTTTGCTAATGACTTATTACTTGCTATTTATTGTATATTTATTTTAGATTAGGGAAATGATGTTAGACAAAGAGCAAATTTGAATGTTTCTTTTATTCAAGTTCAAAATGAGTCGTAAAGCAGAGGAAACAACTTGCCACATCAACAATGCATTTGGCCCAGAAGTGCTAACGAACAAACAGCACAGTGATGGTTCAATAAGTTTTGCAAAGGAGACAAGAATCTTGAAGATGAGGAGAGCAATGGTCAGCCATCGGAAGTTGACAGAGACCAACTCACTGAAGCTAATCCTCTAACAACTACATGAGAAGTTGCTGAAGAACTCTATATTGACCATTCTATGGTTATTCGGCATTTGAAGCAAATTGGAAGGGTGAAAAAGCTTGATAAGTGGGTGCCTCATGAGCTGACCACAAGTCAAAACCTTTTGAAGTGTTGTCTTCTCTTATTCTATGTAACAACAACAAATCATTTCTTGATCGGAGTGTGACATGTGATTAAAAGTGGATTTTATATGACAACCGATGAATACCAGTTCAGTGGTTGGACGGAGAAGAAGAGCCAACTGCTACTACTGCTAAGTCATTTCAGTCGTGTCCGACTCTTGCGACCCCAGAGACGGCAGCCCACCAGGGCCCGCCGTCCCAAAGCATCTCCCAAAGCCAAACTTTCACCCACAAAAGCCCATACTCACTGTTTCGTGGTCTGCTGCCCCTCTGATCCACTACAACTTTCTGAATCCTAGTGATACCATTACATCTGAGAAGCATGCTCAGCAAATTGAAGACAGAATGAAAAAAAATAAATAAAAATGAAGACAGAACGAGACTGCACATTGCACAACCAATGATTCAAAGGTTGAGTGAATTGGGTTATGATTCATCCACCATATTCACTTGATCTCTTGCCAATTGACCACCACTTCTTTAAGCATCTCAACAACTTTTTGCAGGGAAAATGCTTCCAGAATTAGCAGGAGGTAGGGAATGCTTTCCAAGATTTCATCGAATTCCAAAGCAGGATTTTTATGCTACAGGAATAAACAAACTTGCTTCTTGTTGGCAAAAATGTGTTGATTGTGTTTCCTATTTTGATTAATAAAGATGTGTTTGATTTATAATGTTTTAAGTTATTTAAAGTTATAATGATTTAAAATTCACAGTCCTAAACTGCAATTATGTTTGCACCAAACTTAATAATATATTTGTATTAAAATGACCATGGAATTCAATTATGATACTGAAATAGTATGGTAAAGTCTAGGAACTATTGTTTCTGAAGGTTTATGAATAACTTTACGAAGTTTAGCTGCATCATGCTTTTTTTTCCCCTCTTCTGAATTGTCAGTATGTTACTATTTAAATGATATCAAAATTTAAAGAAATGGTGATGTTTAAGAATATACTGGTTATCTGTGAACTCCTGTTCTTCAAGGCATAATTCCAGGCAAAAGTGACTAATATTGCAGGCACAGTGAGTGAGGGCTGTACATCTACAGAGCTTGGTGGTGAAACTAATACATTCAAAGTGAAACATTCAGGAATTTGGCTGATTTCATTCTGTTCATCAGGACTCTCAGATCAGATCAGATCAGATCAGTTGCTCAGTCGTGTCCGACTCTTCACGACCCTGTGAATCGCAGCATGCCAGGCCTCCCAACTCCCGGAGGTCACTCAGACTCACATCCATCGAGTCAGGGATGCCATCCAGCCATCTCATCCTCTGTCGTCCCCTTCTCCTCCTGCCCCCAATCCCTCCCAGCATCAGAGTCTTTTCCAATGAGTCAACTCTTCGCATGAGGTGGCCAAAATATTGGAGTTTCAGCTTTAGCATCATTCCTTCCAAAGAAATCCCAGGGCTGATCTCCTTCAGAATGGACTGGTTGGATCTCCTTGCAGTCCAAGGGACTCTCAAGAGTCTTCTCCAACACCACAGTTCAAAAGCATCAATTCTTCGGTGCTCAGCCTTCTTCACAGTCCAGCTCTCACATCCATACATGACCACAGGAAACACCATAGCCTTGACTAGGCGAACCTTTGTTGGCAAAGTAATGTCTCTGCTTTTGAATATGCTATCTAGGTTGATCATAACTTTCCTTCCAAGGAGTAAGCGTCTTTTAATTTCATGGCTGCAATCACCATCTACAGTGATTTTGGATCCCAGAAAAACAAAGTCTGACACTGTTTCCACTGTTTCCCCATCTATTTCCCATAAAGTGATGGGACGAGATGCCATGATCTTTGTTTTCTGAATGTTGAGCTTTAAGCCAACCTTTTCACTCTCCACTTTCACTTTCATCAAGAGGCTTTTTAGTTCCTCTTCACTTTCTGCCATAAGGGTGGTGTCATCTGCATATCTGAGGTTATTGATATTTCTCCCAGCAATCTTGATTCCAACTTGTGTTTCTTCCATTCCAGCGTTTCTCATGATGTACTCTGCATAGAAGTTAAATAAACAGGGTGACAATATGTACTCCTTTTCCTATTTGGAACCAGTCTGTTGTTCCATGTCCAGTTCTAACTGTTGCTTCCTGACCAGTTCTAACTGTTGCTTCAGGATTCTATACTATTGGCTAAATTATTGAAACTGTGATAGTTATTTTATGTATCATGATTATTATAAAGTATATTTTAGCTCATATTTCATAGAGCCAAGTTGTCAATATTTTATTGTTGAATAAGCTCACTCAGAAAGATCCCCTGAAGAACAAAATAGCAACCCACTCAAGTATTCTTGCCTGGAAAATCTCATGGATGTAGGACCCTGGCAGGCTACAGTCCATGGAGTCACAAAGAGTCGGACACAACTGAGTGACTTCGCTCACTTCACAAGCTCACTGGATTTAAATTCAAAAGCATAATAGTATGGAATTATGCTAGTCAACCTGACACTTGAAAGTCTAGTTGAGGCTGAGTCAAAAGGAAAAAAAAAGATAAGATCAAAAAGAGTAGAAGGACCAAATAGGAAATTGTTAAAAGTGCTTCCCTGGTGGCACGGTGGTAAAGAATCTGCCTGCCAGTAAGACACAGGAGCTGCAGGTGTGATCCCTGGGTAGGGAAGGTTCCCTTGGGGAGGAAATGGCAACCAACTCCAGTATGCTTGCCTGGACAATCCCAGAGACAGTGGAGCCTGGCGGGATACAGTCCATGGGGTCACAAAGAGTCAGACAGGACTGGGTGAGTGAGCACACACAGTAAAATAGGCTGCTGTTATCAGTGAGGTTAGGAGTCTTCAGTTCAAATAGCACACTTGCATTTCACTCCAAGTTAATCAAATATCTTTTTACTTTGCTTCTTCCAAAGTTGCTAATTTGCAGTTTTTATTGTAGCCAATATTGTTAAATTGCATAAAAGAAAAGGATGGATATGTTTCTGTTAGGATGTGATCCTAAGAGAGAACCTTGTATTTGAAGAATCTGCAATAGTGACCCCTATCATTTAGGGCTTTTACTTTATCAAGCTTACCAATCTTGCTCTGAGCATTTGTATTCTGTGAATATGTTCTATTGTCTAGCAGTAACTACCATAAGTATGTAATTATATGCTTTGTTTTGTTGTAATAGATTTCAAAATACTCTATTATTATGGTGCTGTTTGAATTATGTTTACTATATCAACATCAACATATAAATTGAGTCAAATTATTTGCTTGGTTAACTGCAAACCAAAAGTCATTACAGCGTTGTCAGATTCAAAATGTTGTGTGACAATAAAAACATTTGATTCCCTTTGCTCAGGCTTGAACCTCAAAAACTTTGTAACCATTTGCCTCAGTATATTTGGCACAACTTTTTTTTTAATATAAATTTATTTATTTTAATTGGAGGTTAATTACTTTACAATATTGTATTGGTTTTTCCATACATCGACATGAATCTGCCATGGGTATACATGTGTTCCCCATCCTGAACCCCACTCCCTTGGCACAGCTTTTTGAGAAACAGTAGATATATTCTGTAGCATCGTGCAACCAGTGAACCAGTCAAGTTGCTCAGTCATGTCTGACTCTTTGCAATCCCATGGACTGTAGCCTACCAGTCTCCTCCATCCATGGAATTTTCCAGGCAAAAGTACTGGAGTGGGTTGCCATTTCCTTCTCCACGGGATCTTCCCGACCCAGGGATCGAACCCAGGTCTCCCACATTGCAGGCAGACGCTTTACCATTTGAGCTACCAGGGAAGCCCATGCAAGGGCTCCCCCATAATTATTTGAGCATGATTTGTAATTCCCATGGTGGTTTGTAGCTTATTTGTAGTTAAGATAACTTTCTTATTCTAAAGTATTTTTCCCTTTGCCTAAACCTCTGACTTTTCCAGCATATACAAAACAAATAAACCACTAAAATTTTTCAGGTATTTATATATTAAGAAGTTAGCATATCTCATCATGTTTCTTTGTGTTTCCACTTAGTAACCCAGTCCTATTTAAATTGTTGTTAGTCTATTAGGCAATACAATTTCTTATAAACCTAATAAACTTATAATGTCTTTTAACTGTTTTTCTTTTCTTCTTCTTCAGGGTTTTCTATAAAGACAAACCCAAGGATGTGGGATTTCCATCTAACTTCCTCTAGCCTTCTGATTCTACCACTTGCCTTTAGTTTCCTGCCTTCTCTCCTGCTGGCTGCCATTGTCTGCCCTGTGTGTGCTGGTATTTCTCTTGTCTCCATCGTTGCCCCTCTGCCTCTAGTGAATGAAAAGGGCAAATCTAAAATAAGATCCAACATTCAGAGCCAGAAGACACAGAATACTTCATTTTTAATCCATGCATTAAAAAAAAAGCATTGCATTAATAATTGACAAGATATGACTGAATTACTTTGCATTTCTATGGAAGAAAAGGAAGCTTCTATGAAGTCAATCAATTCTTTTGTTTTTCTAACCTTACATTCTCTTCTTCTTGTGTACTTGTATTTAACTAAGATCAACATCCATGTGATTATATGAGAAGTCTCTGTCAAATGGGTGAAAAGATATTCTTCCTAATGCTAAAGCAGCTGTGAAAGAAGTTTCTTCTTAGTTTATTACAAATGCAAAAGGAATTCTCTCTGGGGACTGGCGGCTCAGGTGTCTGTGATATTTTCACCTTAATGTTTCTGAAAAGAAGTGCATAAAGAGAGGTTCACTGCTGTATTCTCCTTATGAGTGCAGTCTATGGTTTCATATTGCAGGTG
This sequence comes from Tragelaphus eurycerus, assembly GCA_935064755.1. Classification (NCBI taxonomy): domain Eukaryota; kingdom Metazoa; phylum Chordata; class Mammalia; order Artiodactyla; family Bovidae; genus Tragelaphus; species Tragelaphus eurycerus. The sequence goes on from CAKXYN010000064.1 coordinate 1,752,619, forward strand.
AACTAGAGGTCATGAATGTCCTTAAGATAGTATCCGTATCACAGCTCTCTAAAACATTGTCTGTAACAACAAAGACAATGACACTAACATTCTATCAGTATAATACATTGAAGCAGAATATATAGAAGATCAGAGAAAAACAATTCTTCCATATTAGACATTCCTTAGGTGAAATTCAATCTCTTTAGAATATAAAGGGCAGGGTAAATTTGTAATGAGGAATTTCATACCACTCATCCATTCAGTGGTTGCAGTTAATGAGCTCCTATTCTGTGACCCCAGAGAATACCAAAATAAACAGACTTTGTCATCCTCTTGGATGAGTTCTTTTTTTTGGGTGTTAGTTCTAAAAGGTCTTGTAGGTCTTCATAGAACCTTTCAACTTCAGCTTCTTCGGCGTTACTGGTTGGGGCATAGATTTGGATTACTGTGACATTGAATGGTTTGCCTTGGAAACGAACAGAGATCATTCTGTCATTTTTGAGATTGCATCCAAGTACTGCATTTCGGACTCTTTTGTTGACCATGATGGCCACTCCATTTCTTCTGAGGGATTCCTGCCCACAGTAGTAGATATAATGGTCATCCGAGTTAAATTCACCCATTCCAGTCCATTTTAGTTCGCTAATTCCTAGAATGTCGACATTCACTCTTGCCGTCTCCTGTTTGACCACTTCCAATTTGCCTTGATTCATGGACCTGACATTCCAGGTTCCTATGCAATATTGCTCTTTACAGCATCGGACTTTGCTTCTATCACCAGACACATCCACAGCTGGGTATTCTTTTTGTTTTGGCTCTGTCCTTTCATTCTTTCTGGAGTTATTTCTCCATTGATCTTCAGTAGCATATTGGGCCCCTACTGACCTGGGGAGTTTCTCTTTCAGTATCCTATCATTTTGTCTTTTCATACTGTTCATGGGGTTCTCAAGGCAAGAATACTGAAGTGGTTTGCCATTCCCTTCTCCAGCGGACCACACCCTGTCATATCTCTCCACCATGACCCGCCCATCCCAGGTTGCCCCTCGGGCATGGCTTAATTTCATTGAGTTAGACAAGGGTGTGGTCCTTGTGTGATTAGATTGACTAGTTTTCTGTGAGAATGGTTTTAGTGTATTTGCCCTCTGATGCCCTCTTTCAAGACCTACTGTCTTACTTGGGTTTCTCTTACCTTGGGCGTGGGTTATCTCATCCCATCTGCTCCTGGCTGCTCCCGGCCAGCGAAGCACAACCATCGCACCTTACCTTGGACGAGGGGTCTCTCCTCACCGCCGCCCTTCCTGACCTCGGTCGTGGGGTAGCTCTTCTCCGCCGTGCTTAGTGCGCTGGCCCTCACCGCCGTCCTTCCTCGGTCGTGGGGTAGCTCCTCTCGGCCGCGCTCTTAGTGCGCGACGCAGGCGGCGGGGCGCTCTTAGTGCGCGACGCAGGCGGCGGGGCGCTCTTAGTGCGCGACGCAGGCGGGGGCGCTCTTAGTGCGCGACGCAGGCGGCGGGGCGCTCTTGGTGCGCGACGCGGGCGGCGGGCGCTCTTAGTGCGCGACGCAGGCGGCGGGGCGCTCTTAGTGCGCGACGCAGGCGGCGGGGCGCTCTTAGTGCGCGACGCAGGCGGCGGGGCGCTCTTAGTGCGCGACGCAGGCGGCGGGGCGCTCTTAGTGCGCGACGCAGGCGGCGGGGCGCTCTTAGTGCGCGACGCAGGCGGCGGGGCGCTCTTAGTGAAGTCAAATGGGCCTTAGAAAGCATCACTACAAACAAAGCTAGTGGAGGTGATGGAATTCCAGTGGAGCTATTCCAAGTCCTGAAAGATGATGCTGTGAAAGTGCTGCACTCAATATGTCAGCAAATTTGGAAAACTCAGCAGTGGCCACAAGATTGGAAAAGGTCAGTTTTCATCCCAATCCCAAAGAAAGGCAATGCCAAAGAGTGCTCAAACTACCGCACAATTGCACTCATCTCACACGCTAGTAAAGTAATGCTCAAAATTCTCCAAGCCAGGCTTCAGCAATATGTGAACCGTGAACTTCCTGATGTTCAAGCTGGTTTTAGAAAAGGCAGAGGAACCAGAGATCAAATTGCCAACATCCGCTGGATCATGGAAAAAGCAAGAGAGTTCCAGAAAAACACCGATTTCTGCTTTATTGACTATGTCAAAGCCTTTGACTGTGTGGATCACAATAAACTATGGAAAATTCTGAAAGAGATGGGAATACCAGACCACCTGATCTGCCTCTTAAGAAATCTGTATGCAGGTCAGGAAGCAACAGTTAGAACTGGTCATGGAACAACAGACTGATTCCAAATAGGAAAAGGAGTACGTCAAGGCTGCATATTGTCACCATGTTTATTTAACTTATATGCAGAGTACATCATGAGAAATGCTGGACTGGAAGAAACACAAGTTGGAATCAAGATTGCCGGGAGAAATATCAATAACCTCAGATATGCAGATGACACCACTCTTATGGCAGAAAGTGAAGAGGTGCTAAAAAGCCTCTTGATGAAAGTGAAAGTGGAGAGTGAAAAGGTTGGCTTAAAGCTCAACATTCAGAAAACAAAGATCATGGCATCTGGTCCCATCACTACATGGGAAATAGATGGGGAAACAGTGGAAACAGTGTCAGACTTTGTTTTTCTGGGCTCCAAAATCACTGCAGATGGTGACTGCAGCCATGAAATTAAAAGACGCTTGCTCCTTGGAAGGAAAGTTATGACCAACCTAGATAGCATATTCAAAAGCAGCGACATTACTTTGCCAACAAATGTTCGCCTAGTCAAGGCTATGGTCTTTCTTGTGGTCATGTATGGATGTGAGAGCTGGACTGTGAAGAAGGCTGAGCGCCGAAGAATTGATGCTTTTGAACTGTGGTGTTGGAGAAGACTCTTGAGAGTCCCTTGGACTGCAAGAAGATCCAACCGGTCCATTCTGAAGGAGATCAATCCTGGAATTTCTTTAGAAGGAATGATGCTAAAGCTGAAACTCCAGTATTTTGGCCACCTCATGTGAAGAGCTGACTCATTGGAGAAGACTCTGATGCTGGGAGGGATTGAGGGCAGGAGGAGAAGAGGACGACAGAGGATGAGATGGCTGGATGGCATCACTGACTTGATGGATGCGAGTCTGGGTACCTCGGGGAGCTGGTGATGGACAGGGAGGCCTGGTGTGCTGCAGTTCATGGGGTCGCAAAGAGTCGGACACGACTGAGCGACTGATCTGATCTGATCTGGATGAGTTCAAACTCTAGTGTCAAAGGCATGAGAATAATATTAACATAAAAGGGGCTGCATGAAAAAAGTATTTTGATTGTGAAAGGCAATAAAATAATTATTAAGGGAGAGTTCAAAAACAAAAAGAAATGCAGAGAATGTAGAAAGAACATTTCAGAATAAAGACATGATGTGAATTGCTGTTTACTTGCTAAGTCACGTCCAGCTCTTTGTGACCCCAAGGACTGCAGCACACCAGGCTCCTTTGTCCTTCACTGTCTCCCAGAGTTTGCTCAAATTCCATTGAACTGATGATACTATCTAACCATCTCATCTCATGATGTGAATAAAAGCAAACAAATATGGATGAATACAGTGGTTAAGGGAACCACCCAGAATGGCTAAGATGACTTTGCCTGGGAAGCGGTGGAAAAGGAAAGGCCAAAACAAAGTTGTTAAAGCCTTTATTTGTCACCAAATCCTTGTTAAAATATTTATACTATCAGAGTGTATTTATACATATTCAGGTTATGTGAGTATGTATCAAACAACTTCTGCTTTATTTTGATTCTGTGAACAGTAATTGCTAACTAAATCTAAAATGGGAGATTTATATAATTACTGATATCTTTATATGTACAAATAAATCACTTGGGGAATTAAGATAGTCAAAGATGTTTTCTGAGCATTATTTAACTATAAAATCTCTTAGGAACACTAAGACATAAAAAAGGACAATTAATTTTCTATTGTTATAGGAGAATGTCCCTTTAAATAGAGATACTAAACTGCTAGGGAATCACTAGTAAATAAAAATTAGAAATATTGTAAGCGAATTCCATGATGTAACCAGTTAGAATTTTACCCAGAAAAGCAAAAATAGCTTCACTGTAAATAATTCATTCAATGCAATATTTCCTTGGTTGGAAAAAAATTTGCTGATATTAATACCCATTCCTAATAAGACTGAGAGTAGTAAAATACATTTTTGTATATTAATAGACACATTAAAACCTCAGCTAACATTTAAACTATAAAAATACTACAAGCAAAGGGCAAGAACTAAACTAGGATGACCATTATTACCTTTCATAATAAAAATAGCTTTGTAGGTTTTATTATGGAAATAAGATATGAAAGAAAAATGAATATATATTGGAAGAAAAGAGATAAAATTATGTTTGTTTCCATATAACTTAATTTTTCCTAGGAAGTCCAAAGGTACATACATAAGTAGCCAGAAGAGAAACATCAACAAAATGAAAATTCATAACCATTTTCATGTTTCTGCAATGCTTATGTTAAAGTTTTCTTTAAAAAGACATAAATAAAGGCTAATAATTAAGAAATAAACTTAGCAAGATATGTATAGCTCTTATAAATAATTTTTGCATCCTAAAAACTTTTTTAAATTAAAAAATTATTGAAGTATAATTGATTTGCAATGTTTTTTTGTGTTTCAGGTGTATATATATATATATATGTTGTGTTTCAGTTATACATATATATATTCTTTTCAGATTCTTTTCTCTTACTGTTTTTTGTAAAATATTGAGAATACTTCTCTGTGCTATATAAGAGGTCCTTGTTGGTTGTGTATTTTATATAGTAATGTGTATTTGTTAGTCCCAAACTCCTAATTTATCCCTCCCTTTCCTATTTGGTGATTTTGTTCTCTATGTTTGTGAGTCTATTTCTGTTTTTTTAATAAGTTCATTTGTATTTTATTTTTAATTCCACATATAAGTGATGTCATTTGTTATTTGTCTTTGACATGTTTCAGTCAGTATGATAGTCGCCAGGTGCATCTCTGTTGCGACAAATGGTAGTATATCATTCTTTTTAATGACCGAGTAATATTCCACTGTATACATATATTATATCTTCCTTCCTTCCATTCATCTGTTAATGGACACTTTGATTGCTTCCATGTTGAGCTATTATAAGTGGTGCTTCAATGAACATTGGGATGAGTGTACTTTTCTATTTTTATTTGATATTGGACTATAGTTAATTTGGAACATTGTATTAATTTCAGGTATGTAGCAAAGTGATTCAGTCATATATATATATATGCATATATATATATATATTGTTTTTTCAAATTCTTTTCTGATTTAAGTTATTATAGAATCTTGAGCAAAGTTCCCTGTGCTATACAATAGGTCTTTTAAATATAATAGTGTGTATATGTCAGTCCCAAAATCTAAATTTATCCCTTTTCCCAGCCTTTTCCCTTTGGTAACCTTAAATTTGTTTACTAAGTCTGTTTCTGATTGTAAGCAAGTTTGTATCATTTTTTTCTTATTGTGATTCTGCATATAAGTTATATCATATGGTATTTGTCTTTCTCTGACTTGCTTCATTTAGCACGATAATCTCTGAATCCATCCATTTTGTTGTAAATGGCATTATTTCATTGTTTTTATGGATGAGTAATATTCCATTGTATATGTATGACATCCTCTTTATCCACTCCTCTGTCAATGTACATTTAGGTTGTTTCATATCCTGCCTACTCTAAACATGCTGCAATGAACAATGGCGTATATTTTTTCTTTCAAACAATGGTTTTCTCTGGATATTAGTCCAGGAGTAGGATTGATGGGTCATGTGGTAGTGCTATTTTTAAAATTTTAAGTAACCTCTATAATATTCTCCTTAGGGACTGTACCAATGAAAATTCCCACCAATAGTGTAGGAGGGCTCCCTGTTTCCACACCCTCTTCAGCATTTATTGTTTGTAGACTTTTTGATGATGGCTATTTTAACTATTGTGAGATGATATTTCATTGTAATTTTAACATGTATTTCTGTAATAATTAGAGATATTGAGCATCTTGTCATGTGTCTTTGGGTCATCTTTGGTCTTCTCTGGAAGCTTAAAACTAATTTATATGTTTAATTTCAGTCAAAATGTCAGTAGTTATTTAGAGCTTTGGAAAAGAAAACAATAAAATGATAGGATTATTAAAGAAAATACTAAAAGAAAAAAATAATATTGAGACCAGAACTAGTTCTACCAGATATTAAAACATTTACAAAGCCACCATCAATTAAATATTATGTAACTGTCATAAGAATTAAAATAGTAGAATTCAACCATCTGAGCCACCAGGGAAGCCTGAATTAGATGCTATTGTATACCAAATTGACTAAAACCACAGAATTGGTTAGCTGTTTTGGAATAGCGGTTTTCATTTACAGTTTACTAAGACCAGAATGCTCAAACTACCACACAATTACACTCATCTCACACACCAGAAAAGTAATGCTCAAAATTCTCCAAGCCAGGCTTCAGCAATATGTGAACTGTGAACTTCCTGATGTTCAAGCTGGTTTTAGAAAAGGCAGAGGAACCAGAGATCAAATTGCCATCATCTGCTGGATCATGGAAAAAGCAAGAGTTCCAGAAAAACATCTATTTCTGCTTTATTGACTATGCCAAAGCCTTTGACTGTATGGATCACAATAAACTGTGGAAAATTCTGAAAGAGATGGGAATAGCAGACCACCTGATCTGCCTCTTGAGAAATCTGTATGCAGGTCAGGAAGCAACAGTTAGAACTGGACATGGAACAACAGACTGGTTCCAAATAGGAAAAGGAGTCCGTCAAGGCTGTATATTGTCACCCTGTTTATTTAACTTCTATGTAGAGTACATTATGAGAAACGCTGGACTGGAAGAAACACAAGCTGGAATCAAGATTGCTGGGAGAAATATCAATAACCTCAGATACACAGATGACACCAACCTTATGGTAGAAAATGAAGAGGAACTAAAAAGCCTCTTGATGAAAGTGAAAATGGAGAGTGAAAAAGTTGGCTTAAAGCTCAACATTCAGAAAATGAAGATCATGCCACCCAGTCCCATCACTTCATGGCAAATAGATGGGGAAACAGTGTCAGAGTTTATTTTTCCGGGCTCCAAAATCACTGCAGACGGTGATTGCAGCCATGAAATTAAAAGACGCTTACTCCTTGGAAGGAAAGTTATGACCAACCTAGATAGCATATTCAAAAGCAGAGACATTACTTTGCCAACAAAGGTTCGTTTAGTCAAGGCTATGGTCTTTCCTGTGGTCATGTATGGATGTGAGAGTTGGACTGTGAAGAAGGCTGAGCGCCGAAGAATTGATGCTTTTGAACTGTGGTGTTGAAGAAGACTCTTGAGAGTCCCTTGGATTGCAAGGAGATCCAACCAGTCCATTCTGAAGGAGATCAGCCCTGAGATTTCTTTGGAAGGAATGATGCTAAAGCTGAAACTCCAGTACTTTGGCTACCTCATGCGAAGAGTTGACTCATTGAAAAATACTCTGATGCTGGGAGGGATGGGGTCAGGAGGAGAAGGGGACGACAGAGGATGAGATGGCTGGATGGCATCACTGACTCGATGGATGTGAGTCTGGGTGAACTCCGGGAGTTTGTGATGGACAGGGAGTCCTGGTGTGCTGCGATTCATGAGGTCGCAAAGAGTCGGACATGACTGAGCAACTGATCTGTTCTGATCTGAACACCATTTCCGATAATTAACAAACTAAACACATTTCAATATACAAGAAATAGAAACTAGTATAAAAGTAAAATAACATATTTGCCTGGTTGAATGGCATCATTGACTCAATGGACATGAATTTTAGCAAGCTCTGGGAGTTGGTGATGGACAGGGAACCCTGGTGTGCTTCAGTCCATGGGGTTGCAAAGAGTCGGACACAACTGAGTGACTGAACTGAACTGAACATATGTGCCTATCAAGTTAACAAGTATATGTAATTCAATGCACAAGTGATAGTTAAGATAAATGAAACAGGTACATATTTCTATAAATAATATAAATTCATTTTATATACATTTTATAATGTATATAAAACCTTAAAGTTTCAGGTTAACTGGTAACTTCTGATGATTTAACAAAAGGATGCCAATTCAGAAATAAACTTTATGTGGTATAGTATTATTTTTATCCAATAGAGTTATCTGTAATATAATCTACATATTGTATACTATATACTTTCAAATAAGCTAAACAGTGTAGAAAATAAACTGAGATTATATATGTGATGGACTCCTTGGTGTTTAAAAAAATTTCATAACATTTATGCATGTGTGTACATTTTTTAAAAACAATAACTCTATGTTAGTTTTAAAATCAGGGAAAATTTTAATAAAATCATAAGAAAATTAAAATACAATAGAAATAAACTTTGAATTTATAGAGGAGGAAGGGTGGCTGAAGAAATACCCAATAAAGCCAAAAATAATATAATAGGTCATTTAAAAAACAGCAAAAATAATTTTTGAATTCTAAGGATATAAAAAAGTAGAAGATAATTAAATGGATAAAAATTTAGTATATATAACAGAAGGTTTAAAGTATGTGAAACACTAACCTTTTAAAATAGCAGTGAGAAATGTAGAAAATGTCCCAACTAATTAATATGGAAAGGCCAGAAACAGATAATTCACAGAGGGAAAATACAAGGAGCAAAATACGCATATGAATATTTTCCACCTGGTTGATAACCAAACGAAAGCAAATTAGAACAGCAAGAAAGTGTCACTTTTCATATTTTTAAATAAGCAAAAAGTTATAAAAACCAGTGTTGGCAAGAGTATAGTTCAGTCTCTAAGTCCTGTTTGACTCTTTGCAACCCCATGGACTACAACACGTCTGGCTTCCCTGTCCTCCACTATCTCCCAGAGTTTGCTCAAACTTACGTCCACTGATTGAATGATGCCAGCCACCATCTCATCCTCTGTCATCCCCTTCTCCTGCTCTCAATGTTTCCCAGCACCAGGGTCTTTTAAAATGAGTTAACTTGTGGCATGAGGTGGCCAAAGTATTGTAGCTTTAGTTTGACCATCAACCCTTCCAATGAATATTCAGGGTTGATTTCCTTTAGGACTGACTGGTTTGATCTCTTTGCTGTCCAAGGGACTTTCATGTGGCTATATATTGCTATTGAAATATAACCAGGACAATCTTTCACTAGCAACTTGCAAACCACATTTAAGACTTAAAAATCTTGTACTTTATGACTCAATAGTTCCACTTATGAGAATCCTTAAGTTATTGTGAAATTTTATGAATATATATTCCTTATTTTGCTATGTATTACAGTGAAAAAATGAGGAAAGTGATGAATAATTAAGTCAGAATTAGTTCCCTTTTACTTGCTGGAATATTACTTAATCATTAAGGTGTCCAAGAAGTAAATAAACATACACACCTACACACACATTCATTTTTTTTGCTTACATATATACATACATTTATATAGACATACATGTAAGTATAGGTACATATGTATGATTATGTTAAGTGTAAACATTAAGGTTTAAATAGAATAGTAATTTATGCTCACAATTATATATATTTATGTGAAAAAAGACTAGGAGGGAATTAGTTTGAAAGTATAATTTCCTCTGTACACAAAATTGGAGGAAACTTTTAATTTTTTCCCCCAGAATTTTATAAATGCTGTATTCCAATTTTTAGATAAATTTCATAAAGGATGGAAGGAAGGGAGAAGAAAAAATAAAAAAGAAAAGAAGAGTGAAAGAAGAAATGAAGCAAACAATGAAGGAAGAAGCAAAGAAAGAGGAAAGAATATAAGAATATTTTATTCTGTTAAACGTAACTTTTTTCAGATTAAGTGCATTTAATATGCCACACTAATGGCAAGAAGATAGTCTATTAGTTTACTGTAGAAAGAAATATGAAAATTACTCCTTTTATTTTCTCTTGAAAAAGTTTGATTTCCATGTGTTTTCCCTCTTTTATTTCTAATTGACTTTCCTTTGTGACTTTCTTTCAGAACTCACAGGTTAAAAATATACAGGTATCAGGGATATGAAAGCACTATTTGAAATACAAGAGTTGACTTGGCTATTCCATACCATTCCGTTTCCTTAAGCTTCTGGCCCTTTCTGCATTGTAAGTCTAACTGTCTGCCCTAGGTTTCCATTTTTAGATGTATCTTCCCACATGAATTAAGTTTTTGAGAATGTTGCCCAAGTTTGTGGTCCTTGAGCCTATATGAATTAGTACTAAAACTTGTTTATCATTTTGAGATAAAATAAGATTATATACTCACAATTTAATATAAGGCTTTTCACTTGCCACTATCACTCAGTTTCCTAACACATCAAAATTATAGACTTTCTTATACACAGGGGTACAATCTAAGATCATGACTGAAAATTGTCTTGTGATTCTCACAGGAGGGGAGTAGATTTTGTGATATTTGAAGGGAAATATGTCACACACAAAGATAACATTTTAAAACCTTGAGAAAAATAAAATAAAATCTTGAGAAACTTTCAAAAAGCAATTTGAAAAGCATACTAATATATTTCAAAAGATTAATATTATTTATTCAATGAGCACTTAGGGTGATTCTTAGCTGATATATTGCTTTAGCTATCTATATAGATATAGTTTTAGATATAGTTATAGACATATATCACACCATCTGCTTGTTTGTTTATGACTTTGGACCAGTTACTTAAAATCCATGTCTCTCAGCTTTCTCATTTGTTGTGAATAATAATAATAAGTTGTGAATAATAATAATAATAAGTTGTGAATAATAACATTGGAGAAGGCAATGGCAACCCACTCCAGTGTTCTTGCCTGGAAAATCCTAGGGACCGGGCAGCCTCGTGGGCTGCCGTCTTTGGGATCGCACAGAGTCGGACACGACTGAAGCGACTTAGCAGCAGTGAATAATAATAGTATCTATCTGTATTATATTATGGTGATTTACTGAGATAATACACATAAAGTGCTTAGAAGAGTTTCTTGCAAATAAAAAGGCTATGTCAGTGTTAGCTGTTATTATGATTATTATTATTTTTGATTGCCAAGATATGTTAAATTTTTAACTAAATGTACATTTTGGAGGTTTGTTGCATAGTGACGCAATGCTGTCATTGAGATAGAATAATACTTTTCAGTGGAAATAATGTTGTTTGTGTTCAGTTGCTAAGTAATGTTTGACTCTTTGTGACCCCATGGACAAGTTTACCTGTCCTTCAGTATCTCCTTGAGTTTGCTCAAATGCACGTCCATAGTGTTGATGATGCCATCCAGGCATCTCATCCTCTCTTACCCCCTTGTCCTCCTGCTTTCAATCTTTCCCAGTATCAGGGTCTTTTCCAATGGGTTGGCTCTTTGCATCAGGTGGTCAAAGTTTTGGAGCTTCAACTTCAGCATCAGTCCTTCCAATGAATATTCAGGGTTGACTTTCTTTAGGATTGACTGTGCAAGTGTGACTTCATTTTCACGTTTCACTATTATGCATTGGAGAGGGAAATGGCAACCCACTCCAGTGTTCTTGCCTGGAGAACCCCAGGAACGGGGGAGCCTGGTGGGCTGCCGTCTATGGGGTTGCACAGAGTCGGACATGACTGAAGTGACTTAGCAGCAGCAGCAGCAGCAGCAGGATTGACTGATTTGATCTGCTTGCTGTCCAAGGGACTCTGAAGAATCTTCCCCAGCACCACAATTCCAAAGTATCTATTCTTCAGAGTTCAGTCTTTTTTTTTTAATTACCTTTATTACTTTTAAAATTATTTATATTAATTGAAGGATAATTATTTTATAATATTGTGATGGTTTTTGCAGTACATCAACATGAATCCGCCACAGGTGTACATATGTCCCCCCCAATCCTGAACCCCATTCCCACCTCCCTCCTCACCCTATCCCTCTGGGTTGTCCCAGAGCATTGGCTTCGGGTGCCCTGCTTCACGCATGGAACTTGTACTGGTCATCTATTTTACATATGGTAATATACACGTGTACCCTAATGTTCATTACAGCACTATTTATGATAGCTAGGATATGGATGCAACTAGGTGTCCATCAGCAGATGAATGAATAAGGAAGTTGTGGTACATATACATAATGGAATTTACTCAGCTATAAAAAGGAACACATTTCAGTCAGTTCTAATGAGGTGGTTGAACTTGGAGCCTATTATACAGAGTAAGGTAAGTCAGAGAGAGAAAGACAAATACTGTATATTAACACACACACACACACACACACACACATATATATATATATATATATATGAAAGGCAGTACCAATGATCCTACATGCAGGGCAGCAAAGGAGACACAGATATGAAGAACAGGCTTTTGGACTCAGTGGGAGATGAGAGTGGGATGATTTGAGAGAATGGTACTGAAACATGTACTCGGCCTTCTTATGGCCCAACTGTCACATCTGTACATGACTACAGGAAAAACCATAACTGTAGCTAACTATACCCACTTTTATCAGCAAAGTGGTGTCTTTGTTTTTTAATACACTATCTAGGTTTGTCACAGTTTTCCTGCCAAGGAATAAGCATCTTAATTTCATGGCTACGGTCACCATTGACAGTGATTTTGGAGCCCTAGAAAATAAAATCTTACATTTAATAAAATTTATGTATTTGTCTCATTATAGTCTCATCATTAGATATGATATAAAAAGTAAATCTATTTTCCTGGTTTTAAAGTCACAAATTCTAATTTCAACCCTTCCCAGATATACACAGTTGTGACTTTTTAACCTAAATTTACTATTTAACTAATCTTTTAAAATATAATTTTACAAAAATAACATCCAAAGTAATTTTTCAGGCAGTGGGTAAAGATACTTATATATATAAAAACACATTTATGTGAAATCAGAATATCCATCTGTCTTACTGAAGTCAAGTCAATTTGATAATTTTATTTACTTAGATCTCTGATACCATGCTTGATACATGTACAGGGGTTGAAAGTGCCAGTTGTGAAAATGTAAATTATTGAAGAGTATTTTAGAGAGAATTGATGGAGTTCACACTTGCATATTGTATGGCAAGTAATTAACCTAACCTGTACAGAGAATGTCGTTTCAGATAATTTGGGGAATTTTTCAAACATTCTTAAAATATTTGTAAGGTGAATTATATAGGTATAATACTTGATAGTTTATGAGAAATACATGAGGCCTATTTCTATAGTGTTGCCCTAGAAGCACTGGGAGAATGTGATTAAGAGGCCTAATATTCACCCTCTAAGTAAAAGACACAGAAGTTACCAGTCACAAGTGGGGTGTGGGGTACGAGTTTTATTAACAAATGGGTTCCTAGTACTCTTTCCTCAATTACAGACGTAAGTTATCTTCAGCCATACTATCTTGGTCTATAGCTTTGATCTGAAGTCAAATAGCAGTATCTAATTTCAAGTTCAGTTTCAGATCTTAGGATCTCCTAGAGAAGAAAATCTGAGTCTTTAGACCCTGAATGGTTACCTGGCCAACTGCGAAGTCCACGGTCTTCCCGGCACACATTTCCAGGAAGGTCAGAAAGGCATTATGCTGGAGGATTTGGTGGGGAAAGAGAGATTTGATATATGTACATCTGTAACCATAATTAGGGGAATGAGCCAATGATTGAGAGTAACTGTGTGAGTGTAGGCCGATTTAAGGGATCAATATATTTGAGCATATATAAGCATGGAAGTCAGTAAAGGTGCTTCCCTGGTGATGCAGTTGGTAAAGAATCTGCCTGCAGTGAGGAGCCTGCTTATAATGCAGGGGACCCAGGTTCGATCCCTTGGTTGGGAAGATCCCATAGAGAAGGAAGTGACAACCCACTCTGGTATTCTTGCCTGGAAAATCCCGTTGACAGAGGAGCTTGGCAGGCTACTTATGCCATTCATGGGGTTGCAGGAGTCAAACATGACTTAGCAGCTAAACCACCACCACCAAGCATGGACTTTACACTATGATCCATATATAACCCTAGGACTAGCACCTTTGCAGAGGAACAACAGATCAGAAATGTCCACTTAGATGATCCTCTATTATGGAAAGGAAGCAGATATCTGAGAAGATGGTGCACGCAGATTGTCTCTAAGATATTGCCTCTCAAAATACAATAAATACATGACTTTCTTGGAGATTTAATGTAAATGTGGATTTTGATTCAGCAGGGCTCATGTAGACCCTGAGATTCTGGCCTAGGTAATGCTGATATTTTTTTATCTTGGGCCACTCTTTGTATTGCATGGCTCTAAGAGAAATGCTTTAGCCTCTCTTGATCCCTCTTTCCAATTTCTTTCAGAAAAGGAAGATATTAGATATCAAAAGAGATACATAGCATATTCTTATATCTGTGTATGTCTTTTGAAATATATACTTTGACCCATTCAGACTCCATTTACTCATCTTTAAAATGAGTGATAATTCTTACCTTGTATTGTAGAGTAGGTGAGAGATAATGTATATGTAAAATACCACAACAGATCCTGGTCCTTTGTAAGTGACACCCACCCAACAGTAGTTACCAGAGTCCTTATTACATAAAAGAAATTGAGAGAATTCAACTAAAATAAATTTTGACTGATCATTTGAACCCACACTCAAAAAATAACTCAAATATAAAAGGAGGCTCTCAGGATGAAGGTTATACATAGAAAAATATCAGGGCTCATGGAAATAAAGTGAACACAATCTTGGGTTGCATTGATAGATGCTAAACGCTTATGCTAAGGAAGATGTTAAAGAGATATGTCTAGAATTTCCAAGGAGATATTGAAAACTCAAAAGAAACTTATCCATTGGTTGATAAATTATATTTGGAAATACAACTGGTCAACTCCAAGTTTATTATTTTTAGTGTGGTTTGTTGACAGATTGAGCATGCCCGGAGGAGGGCAGCATTGGTGACAATTTTTCCAAAAGACATTTCATGAGAAATTAAAAAAAAATAGTGTATATTATCCCAGAAATAAAGTTAGAGAATTGGTGGGTGGACTATCAAATAGATAAAGGAAGAGTCTTATTCCTGGTGGCAAAACTGAAACTGATAGAAATTATAGGTTGGTAAATTTATGCTTAATATAACAAAGCTATTTCTCATTGCTCATGTTTCCCAAAAAAGGACCAGTTTCCTTACAATGTAAATCCTTATTGTAGAATGTATAAGCAAATGCTTTGTGACCTCAGTGTAAGGATGTTTTAGAACAGGCTGAAGGTAACATTGGCGAGTTGAGCTAGGCCCTTCAATGCTAAATTCTAACTCTGAAGTCTTATATTCTAATACAGAAAATATTAGTCCAGACATAGTAAAGAATTACTCCCTAATTGTTTTGACAGGCATCAACAGAAATTATTATTTTCTTAATGTCTTTAAAAGTTTTATAGTAATAAGAAGACCCAATAATCTGTAGTATTTTTAAGTTTTGTGACATACTTCTTTGTACATTATCTCATTTAAAATAGCTTTTAAAATTAATTAATTTTAGTTTTTATTTAAAAAACTTTTAAATTAATTTACTTCTTTTGATTTACCTATTTACAACTTTCCCAAAGTATGAGGTGAAAATATACAATGTTCACATTTTGAGCACTGATTTTTTAATCTTGCCAAATTTTGGAGAGAATAGTGGAAGCTCTTTAATTTTTTTAAGGAAGGCTTTTGTTGACTTATTGAAAGAATCATTTTAAGTGAAAAATCTTTAAAATGATACATATATATCTGAATTTTATATCTATCTATATCAATCAATACATATTTATTCACTAATATTTTGGGTTCATTAATTTGATTCACATGCATCCCATCTTCCTTGCATCAATCACATTCATATGATTTGCAATTTTATTAATTTCATAGTGAAACAAAATTCAAGAAAATTATGAAGTAATGTGAATAAAAAATGCTCTGAGTTCCTCTCCACCTCTTCCCCAACCATTACTGTATGTCAGTGAGGAATGCTTTCAACTAGTTGCAAGTATCTTTCTATGGCTTATGTAAATTCCTTCCTTTCTTCCTTCCCTCTCTCCAACTTTCTGTCTTTTCTTCTTATCTTTCTTCATCTTCTGTCTCACTAAACAAGAAATCTGGCCTTAACTGACATATGCCATTAGGGTAGTCGCATTCTCTCTGAACTTCTGGTGGCCTTTTCCTTATAGTCACAAATGGCTGCTACTGGTTCAAATATTAAGATCATATTCTAATGACACCTGCTTTGCTTATGAGAAAAGCAGAACTTGCCTACTTGTCACTGATGAATGAATATTTATATCTCATTGGTCAGAATTGTACCAGATGACCACATAAATTTGCTACGATTTTAGCGGATCCCCCCTATAGTGAAGTCTCACAATGGAATAGGGTCTGAAAATGTATGTTGGGTCAGCAAAGCAACAGTATCTTTCCATTCTCTCACAGACTTGTCTTTATTTAATCATTCTGAAGGTTTAGACCTAATTTTCATAGACAAAACTCCTTTTTATACTCATCTTTTATTAATATTTATAAAAATTGAATTACATAATTACAGTGTTATTTAAAGCTTTCAAATTATATTTTGAGGATAAATACAACTGACTTTTGACAAGCATACAGTTCATTGCTGAGACCAGAAATACTTGGATGTATTCCAGAATCACCAAAAGTTGGGAGACTGGAGTATTTCCTGGATATCAGTTAAATATATTTTAGAAGGAAATTTTCAGGCATCCCAATAATAAAATTAAATGGTGGCTGATTAAGGAAATGAAGATGATCATTACTAGAGTAGTTTTTCATCATCATCAACATTACTTATATTTTTTAATGTATAGGCTTTTGTGTAACTGTCTTGATATCATTTCTGAGTCTATAGGGAATATAATGTATAATGTATAAAAGTTTTTAAGATGTATATTCAAAAATTCACAATTTAAGTGAAATCTTCTAGAGTAATCCTAAATAGATAATCCCACTTAGCCATGACTTCTTCAAGGGGCCAGTCTGTATCTAGCTCAATATTTGCCTCTGACAGTCAGCATACGTTGATATCTAACACACAAAACGTTCTCACTAGAAGTTGTATTGGATGATGATGGTGATGATGTTAGAATATTATACTAAGTGATATGGAACCAACTTATTAAGAATCTAAAAGACTTTATTCTTATCAAATTCATGTTTATAAATACTCTATGCATTTATATGAAGCAGTTATCATTCTCATTTGTCAGATGAAATGTCTGCCTTGGTGGTTTAACAGTCTAGGTTTTAGTATTGCTTGCTAAGTTAAAATAAATGCCAAAAATCTACCCACTTCCTCTAAAATCAAAATTTTCTACACATTACTAAAATCCTAGATTGTTTAACTAATTGCAAGAAGGCCTACTGTCATCAAAGACAGCAAGAACATTCCAATAATCTAATATATAATAGAAAATAACTGTAAATAGGAAAAATATTGTGTGGGTTTTCTGTTAGAGACCAGAAAGCATGTGTCATTTCCTTTTACAAATCAAAGAGCTTCCTATTTCCTTTTATCTTAACAGCTGGTGTTGATGCTACTTTTATTTTATTGTTACCATACTCTTTATAGCGTGAGGCAATAATTCTCTCAGTTTAAGTGAAATAGTTTTATCATCATTTTTTTCTGTTTTATATATATTCATGAGATATGATTAACTTTGTTTTAAAAATTAAGCTTCTTATTTTTTTATGTAGGTTGAAGGGAGTTTTTGTTTTAAACAGTCTAAATTCAGGGTAGATCACATACATAACATTAAAACTTTTGTCCCTGTTCTTTATGGTATTGCTGTTTGGATATTTTTAAGGCTGTCAAAATTAGTCATTCTGTAGTAGTTTTCTTACTTTGTATTAACAGAATTTATAGTCTGTCTAATGGTAAAAATGTATATGTCTAATAAGTATCAATAATAATTATCAATGTTGCAAATGTACTATAAGGTTTTTTATTTCTAGTTCTTCCAGAAAGCTTTGTTAAGTTTTTCAAACCATAAAGCTTTATATAGCTGGCAATAACAGAACTATTCAGTGGTTATCCATACGCTATATCATTTAACTTAGTGCTTAAATGGTAATTGTTCTGGTCAACAGCACAAGCTCTCAATTGTATATCACAGAACTTGGAATATAATTTTGCCTAAGATAATCACTTTTCTAAACATCTTCATTCCTAAAAAGTCATATTTAAATAAAAAATTTGACAAACTTGAGAATAAGTTTTAGAATTTATGTATTTTCTAATAACTATTCCTAAAGTTCATTGGTAGTGATATACTGAAATGGTTAAAATTATGAAAGACCATTATTCATGGATGAAAGTTTTCATAAGATACAAGTACCATAAGCATAATGACAAGTTGTTGTTGTTGTTTAGTCTCTAAGTCATGTCTTACTCTTTGTGACCCATGGCCCGCCAGGCTCCTCTCTCCATGGGATTTTCCAGATAAGAATACTGGAGTGGGTTGCCATTTCCTTCTCTAGGGGATCTTCTTGACCCATCTTCTCCTCCATAAGGAGGTCTGAACCCATGCCTCCTTCATTGGCAGATGTATTCTTTACAGTAGAGCCACCAGGGAAGCCTGAATGACAAGTGAGACTTTAAAAATAAAAACATGAAGCTCAACTATGTCTTTCTCTAATTCCTCTTAATTCCTTGAATTCTGCCAATTAAAAAAGCAAAGAATTTTATCTCAGTTTCTCTTTTCACATTCTGACTTTTTTGTTTTGCTTGATACCGATTGGATAATTTTCACCAACTTGACCAGAGAGCTGCTAGCTGAAATGCCTGGTGCAGAGCCAGAAGTGTCTCTATTGTATTATCTGCCAAGAATGTGGAAGAGAAAACTGACAGTTGAGAGACACTGCATGATGAAGTATTTCTGTGATTTCCAGGTCCGATGCATCAGAATTATCTGGAGTCCTTTTGCATATATATACAAAAAAACCTATCCCATCTCCCAAGGATTTCATTTAGTAGTGCTAATGTGTAGCTGGATATTTACCTTTCTTTATACATGAGTAATTTAGTTTTAAGCACATTAAAGCTTGAAAAGTATGCAAATATTAATTCTCTATTTTCTCTGGAATCTTTATGATACTATATACTAAGAAAGCAACACTAGATTTGTTCCTATTTAAACACTCTCACTTAGTTTAATACCTTGATATGACTATGCAGGACATTTCAGAGTACTGCACAAAGCAACCATAGAGGATTTTATATATTACATTGCTCAATGGTCTTTGCTACAAAATTACTTTTAGAACTTTTTTTTTTTTTTTTTTAGATTGAGCTGGGTCTTTGTTGCTGTGCACAGGCTTTCTCTAGTTGTGGTAAACTAGGGCTATACTCTATTTGCAGTGTGTGGGCTTCTCATTGTGGTGGTTTCTTTTGTTGTGGAGCGTGGGCTCGAGGGTGCATGGGCTTCAGTAGTTATGGTGCACCACGGCATGTAGAATCTTCCCAGACCAGGGATGGAACCCATGTCCCTTGCCTTGGCAGATGGATTCTTACTGACTGTACCACCAGGGTAGTCCCTTAAAGAACTATTGACTTGAATAAATTTCCTTGAAAGGATGAATGATTATCATCTAATAAGTGCTATGCAATCATTGTCTTTATATCTTTTTGCTTTGACTCTACAGAACTGTTAGGCAGCCTTTAAGATGGTCTCCCATGACCCCTACCTCTCAATATTCATTCCGTTTTGTCATACTCTTCCCTTCAGTGTGACTGGGCTAACTGACTTGCCTCTAACTAATAGGATACAGCTTGAGTAATGGAATGCTATTTCTGATATTCGGTTATAAAAATACTGTGGCTTTCATCTTGGGTGTTTTCTCTCAATTGTACTGAGGAAAGTCAACAGCCATGCTGTAATCTACACTCTTGAGAGGGCTATATGGCAGAAAACTGAGGAAGACCACTAGACAACAATTTAATGAGGCACTGAAATCCTGAAGTCCTTAGTTCAACACCTTGAAAAGAACTAAATCTTGCCAACAGTATGTGAGTAGACTTGGAAGTAGAATTAACCCTAGTAATGTGTCAGATAAATCAAAGATCTTGAACAATATGCTGACTGAAGTCTAAGAGACTTAGAGCCTGAAGCTCCCAGCCTGCCATGCTCTGATTTTTGACCCACAGAAAGTATGAGACAATATATGTTTGATGTTTCAAGTTGCTGAGTTTGAGAGTACAAGCGATTTGTTTTGCAATTATAGAAGACAACATATAAGCTAAGAGCTTCATTACTCACCTCATCCCAGATTCTAGTCTCATTTCTTTGCTTTCTGTGTGACCTCTGACCTTTTCTTTTTCTTAAATATTTGAGTTATCCTAGGTAAAATTTTATTTTAAACCACTGAGTCCTTTTTTAAAAAATAGGAGTATTATTAAGGGTAAAATCTTTTGCACAAATAACTCATAATTCTTTGTGCCTAGCAAGTACAGTGCTCATCCACATAATTTCTATCACTCCGTCTAAATAATAATTTGAGACCCATTTATTTCTATTGGAAAATCCATCATATTTTTTTCAGTAGAATCGGCTTTCTAGTGCTTAGACCAAAATCATCATACCAGCACTGGATTAGATTCTATACATTCTGGAAATTAGCATTTTTTTTTCATGGACGAGTAATCTTATGTCTAAAAATTAAGTTGAAGTGACTTACTCAAGATGAAACTACTGCTTGAACTGAGATCTAATGACTCAGTTCAAGTCATCAGTGTTTCTTTTATTACTTGACTATAGTGCTAAATGGTAGAAGGAGATGCTCAGAAGACTTTTGAGAGATGAGAGACATTCTGCCTGAAGCTTGAACCTTGTCATATATAGCTTCCAAAATGGGTAACCCATTTGTACTAATATTTCAAAGTGAAAGTGAAAGTGAAGTCGCTCAGTCATGTCCGACTCTTAGCGACCCCATGGACTGCAGCCTACCAGGCTCCTCCGTCCGTGGGATTTTCCAGGCAAGAGTACTGGAGTGGGGTGCCATTGCCTTCTCCGATAAAACATCTAAAGTGAACGAATTCAAATGGATATAGAGAGTACAAAAATTTCAAAGCTGTTCTCAAATTTTCCATGACTTTTATATCATAACACCTATGAATAATGTCTCACTGCTTAACAACTTTTATCTAAATCTTCAATGCCTGCCTTTTCTGTAATGGCATCTATAAAAGTATTGTGCTATGGGTCTTCAAAGCAAGACATTAACTGTGTTAATTCATAGCATAAATAGAATTGTGTTTGGATCAATTGTATAGAAAATGCTTTGGATTTGTTTTTGGATGAACAAAACAGATTGAGTAATGTGTGTGCTAAGTTGCTTTAGTCATGTCCAACTCTTTGTAACACTATGGACTGTAGTCCACCAGACTTCTCTGTCCATGGGATTCTCTGGGCAAGAATACTGGAGTGGGTTTCCATGTCCTCCTCAAGGGTATTTTCCTGACCTGGGGATTGAATTGGTGTCTCTTATGTCTCCTGCATTGTCACGTGGGTTCTTTACCAATATTGCCACCTGAGGAGACAGAATAAAAGTTGAGACAGAGTCATTATTCTGGTAGAAAACTCACTGAATAAAGAGGTCCATCTGCAGGCGTTGACCTCCTATAAGACTCTGAGAAAGCTATTTTGTTTGCTATGAATGAAATTCTAATGATATGATTTGTAAAAGAGTGTATTAAAAAGTACTAACTGATTCCCAGCACTCAGTAATAGATTTCATATTTATATCAGTGATCTTTTTACAAAAGATAGAAGTAGAATTTGTTTTGGCCTAAAATAAGTTAATTTCCTTCACCTTCTTGTTCATTTCATAAGCATTGCCCACTTCTCTTGCTAGTTTTATGTAAGTGCATGGAAGTTTCTATATCTCTCTGATTGTACTTGATGGTGGACTTATTACACAAATAAATGCCAGGGAGTCAGGGATTTGCTTCACCATCACCATGCACCATTGCAGGCATGGCACTCATTTCTTGTTTAAATAAACTTCCCCTGACCCCCAGGCATGAATTAAATCAAAGTAGTTTTAAAGCTCAAGGACATAATAAGTCACTGCGGGAAAGTGGGACAAAGGAAATCAGACACGCCAGATGGAAAGTTCAGACTGGCCAGTATCTTTAAAATGTCAGCACTGTATAAAAAGGCTTTGTGAGCCATCAATCAACTGTGGCTGTAGAAAAAGGCAGGTGGCTATAGAAATTAGTCGTTTTTTCACTAAGCCTTAGAAAATTATTTTCAAGGTAGGCTGAATTTGAAGATACTTATGTATGTATAGCTAAAGGATTGAAGGAAAGAGAATTGGAGGAGGAAATTCTAGTAAGATCTTATCAAAAAATAACTCCTTGTTTTTATAAATATTAGGGTCTGGAGTTTAACAAAATAACCTGTACTTATTTTACTCCTGTGTTGCAATTTGACCTATTTGATAAGACAGGCAAGATTTTAGCCTGACTTTTTAATATTTTTATTTATTTGCTTGAGTGAAAACTAAAGATTGATATGTTTCTGGTTTAATTGTGATAACCACTTCATAATCCTATGGCAGTATCCATTAGTTTCAAAATAAAAATGTAAATTGAAGCCTCTGGTTTCAAGAAAAGAGAAGTCTCAAAAAGAAATGTCTACAACAACTTTAATGATATACTAAATCTCTTCCAAAAAAGCATATAGTAAACAGATTTTCATAGAGTGGAGGCATCTTTTTAGTTCACACTTAGTCCAAAAAAAAAAAAAATCTGCTTCAACTTATTACTATTCCTGTCTGAGTTCACGGTATTACATTCATGCATTAATATTAATATTAGCATTTATACAACACTGTGTATGCACCAGGCACTTGTGCTAAGTCATGAGCATATATTTATTTTAATTATTAAAACATTGCTTTGAGGCAGGTACTTATATTATTCCTATTAGTAAATGAATAGTAAACAACCTGTATAAAAATCTTTCTACACTGCATCCTTGTCCCATGGAGATTTTACTATTGTTGAAGCATGAAATCTTTGTATTATATGGTAGTTCAGAGCACAAACCATGTGGTCACCTATTTGTTTCAAAGACTGGTTCTACCTATTCCTAGCTGTGAAACCTTAGGGAATTGATCTCTCCCTACATTTGAGTTTCCTTGTGTATAAAGTGAAAATTGTTGAAGGATAATTCTGAGAATTGAATGAGATAGAATTTATAAAACTACCTAGAGAGTATATCATATTCTAGGTAGTTTTATAAATTCTATCTCATTTAATTCTCAGACTTATCCTTCAACAATTTTCACTGTATAATATCATATATGAAACGAGTCACCAGTCCAGGTTTGATGCAAGATACTGGATGCTTGGGGCTGGTGCACTGGGACGACCCAGAGGGATGGTATGGGGAGGGAGGAGGGAGGAGGGTTCAGGATGGGGAACACATGTATACCTGTGGCAGATTCATTTTGATATATGGCAAAACCAATACAATATTGTAAAGCTAAATAAAATAAAATTAAATTAAACAAATAAAACAAAAAAAATTAAAATAAACTATAAAAATATTAAAAAAAAACTACCTAGAATAGAACCTAACACATAGTATAAACTCAAAACATGTCATGTCTTTATTATTTGAATCTTTTTCAAAATTCACAAGCAATAAATGCATAATTTCAGAAATCATTTAATTATGTTTAACAAGTTAATTATTAGAAGATTAAAAAAGATAAAAACATATGTTTTCTGTCTTCAAATATCAGGTAGAAATAATCATCACATGCAGAATGTATCATAATGTTTGCATTGCAGTAGGTAATATGCAAACAAAATAATAACCTCTTACTAAATTGGGCTAATCAGGGATGATTTTCATCAAGAAGTAGATTTTTAGAGGTTAGTTTTAAGAATAAATTTATATATTTATATATGGCAATTTATATATTTCCATAATATTTTGCATTGCAAGCAGATTCTTTACCAACTGAGCCACAAGGGAAGCCCAAATTTATATATAAAACATGCTAATTGTCAAAACTTTAGAAAATACAAAAAGGGATTTAGACTAAAGTAAAAGTCAGCTATATGATGCAAACTCAGACTTTTTCACCTATTATATTTTGGCATATTATTTTATGGTCTTCACACAAGTTTATAGCATATTTTAAAAATAATATTTGATCATTTCTTGTATAGAGATTTGCTAAAAAATTTTTTCCTTACCCAATATTATTTTATGAGATGTTGCCAGATTATTAAATGTAGGCCTAATGAGTGAACTGAAGAAAAAGAAAAAGGCATTCCCTGGCTTTGAGGTGGGGACTGAAGGATAAGCAGTAAAGATAAGGGAATAGCAAATGAGTTTTATTCAGTGAAGGATGGGGTAATTTATTTGATTTAAAAACAGCAAGAAAAAAATTGCGTATTTGAAGGGGAGAGTTAGTATCTAGCTTTTCAGTCTAGGAAGGATGACAGTCTTTGATATGGTGAAGAAAGCAATGGATAGTGTATGAGAAGCCTCAATTCACACTACATTAAACATCATTCAACACTTTAACTATATCAAGTATGCTACCTAACAGCCACTTCACTTTTGACATGTAGCTAGACCCCTCCCCTTGCTTTGCTTTTTCATGTTGAAAATGAAACATCTGTAGGTCCATCCATGTTGCTTCAAATGGTATTATTTCATTCACTTTAATGGTGGAGTAATATTCCATTATATATATGTGACACATCATCTTAGTCCATTTCTCTGTCAATGGGCATTCAGGTTGCTTCCATGGCTTGGCTATTGTAAACAGTGCTACAATGAACATTGGAGTGTATATATCCTTTTGGAGCATGTTTTTCTCCAGATATATTCCAGGAATGAGACTGCAAGGTCATATGGTAGTCCTATTTTTAGTTTTTTTTAAGGAGCCGACACACTGCCCTATGGGGCTTCGATGATAGCTCAGGGGTAAAGAATCTGCCTGCAATGCAGGAGACACGGGTTCAATCCCTGGGTTGGGAAGATCCCCTGGAGGAGGTAAAATGCGACCTACTCTAGTATCCTTGCCTGGAGAACTCTGTGGACAAAGGATCCTGGTGGGCTACAGTCCAAAAAGGGTCCAGAGTTGGACAAGACTGTGTGACTCAGCATGCACCGGATACTGTCCTCCACAGTGACTGCACTAATTTACATTCCCATAGAGCTTGTCAAGAACATGAACGTGAAGTCGCTCAGTCGTGTCCGACTCTTTACAACCCCATGGACTGTAGCCTACCAGGCTCCTCTGTCCATGGGATTTTCCAGGCAATAGTACTGGAGTGGATTGCCATTTCCTTCTCCAAGGGATCTTCCCAACCCAGGGATCGAACCCAGGTCTCCCGCATCGTAGACAGCAGACACATTACCGTCTGAGCCACCATGGAAGTCAGAGCTTGTCATGTACTGAGTAAAGTCAGACAGAGAATCAGAAAAATCATATGACATCCCTTATTTGTGGAATCTAAAAAGATATACAAATGAACTTATTTATAAAATAGAAACAGATCCACAGACTTAGAGAACAAACTTATGATTGCTGGGGGAAGGGATAGTTAGGGAGTTTGGGACTGACATGTACACATTGCTATATTTAGAATGGATAACCAGCAAGGACCTACTGTATAGCACAGGGAATTCCACTCAATGTTATGTGGCAGCCTGGATGGAAGTGGAGTTTGGAGGAGAATGGATAGATGTATGTGTATGGCTGAGTCTGTCTGCTGTCCACCTGAAACTATCATAATATTGTTAAATGACTATACTCCAATACAAAAGAAAAAGTTTAGTAAAATAAAATGAGACATCTGAATGAAGGGTCCCAAATCAGTAATACATCCTTCTAAGCCAAATATATTCCAGAATCATTGTTCAGGGCAGAGGAGGGAGATCCTGTGAAGGTGTCTACAAAACTGGAAATGCTTGCAAAAGAAACACTCAGAATATATGTGGTCAGGGCCACATTTGCATCTTATTCACCTCTGTGTTTCCCTTACCATCACTAGGCATAGAGCATATGTTCCAGAAATGCTTGAGACAATAAACCACAAGTAAGTTTAGAATGGAATTGACATCCCTACCAATGCCATTTTTTTTTTTTAAAGTAAAAACATGTTTTCTCAGGTGGATTGTGATAGCTGTTAGTTTTGGTCACTGGCAGATAGTTTTACTTTTCCCCTGAAACTAGCAAGAGATTAAATAGATCCACAGGTTAGGTATGTGACTCAGTCTTTCTAATCATGTTTTCCCCTTGGCTTGGACATGGTGACTGTCCATTTGGGAGGATAGAGCACACGCAGGGGCAGTCAATCAGTGATCCTTGTGGAATTTAATGTTGCAGGAGAGAAAGTACTTGCCTTTCTAGTTAGGTTAGAATATCAGGGACTGGAACTACCCTCCTGCTGAGCAACAGCACTCAAGACATTGGGCATTAGGCAATGAAGAAAAGTGAGTCCCAATAGATAGCAAACGAAAGAGGTGACGGGTCAGGTTGCCCAGCTCACTGCCTAGAGAAAGCTCCCAGTTCACTGTGCAGGGAGAGGGAGCCCAGGCAGAGGAAGAGGGCCAGCTCTCAGCCTGGAGCAGATGAAGCTGGGAATTTAGGGGAGCCAAGGTCATGAGAGTTTATATTCCTTTTTATTGTCAACTTACTTCAATTTGGGTTTCAGTCATTTTAAGGAAAAGAGACCTAATATGCTTTCTTATATTTCATTTCCTGTCCATTTCCCTTATTCCTGAGTTGATTTTTAAAGTCAGCTATACTGCAGGCATTGCAAGTCACTTGCTAAGATCTGACAAGTGCCCTTTACTATGTAGCCTCCAGTATGGAAGCTGCAAGAACCAGAGCCTTGAGAGTGATTTTTGAATTAAATGGTTAAAATGTGTTTTTAAGTGAGTACTTTCTACGAAATCTATTCTTCTGCAGACAGGCTTACATCAGTCTTCTATTAGGGCTGGAAATGGACTTTCCAGCCATTGACACTTGACAGGATGTTTATTTTCCTGTTATAACAATTGCCAATTGTCCACAGTTTCTCTTCTCACAGGAATAACGAAGGTCAGCTGTGATGAACTACCACTGCTGTAACCTCCCTCTGAGATTTCTTTTTATTTATATTTGATATCAGTGATTCCCTCATTTTTCATAAAAGAAAAAAGAAATGAAGACAATCAATTCAAAATACTGTCATGGAGGGTGGGGTAGAAGGAAGATAAAGGTATTTGCATGTTTTTCTCAACCTGACTACTGAAGCCATCACCCAGTGAGGATGGAATATCAACACATTCCATTCTTTTTTTTTTTTTTCAAAAAGCTCTGCAGCTTCAAGATAAAATGTAACCTTGCAGTTGCTAAGGTAACTGAGTTTTTTTTTCCTCCTTAGGAATAGCAGAACAAATTAGGTGAAGAAAACTGTAAATTGTCAATATATGGATGCCCTAAGGCTGCAATAGTTAAATGGTTCATTGGAATCCTTGATAACCAATATGAAGGGCAAGTCATTTAAAAGATATTTTTGATGTTGATCTGATTTGCTTCTTGAACAATTTAATGCAAATGGATAAAACTATACTCACCCCTCCTTTTCAAGTTTTTATAGCTTTTCTTCCCTTGTTAATTTTTTGAAACTTAATGACTATTGATGTTCCTAACTATGAGGCCCAGGATAGAAAATATTTAGACACAATAAAATATGACAAGTTAATTGTTGGCAATGGTTTGCTTCATAATCAGCATGTGTTTAGAATTATGTATTGATATTTCCCTCTTACACTTATTCCCTGGGGCTTCTTTATAGTATGACATCATTAATCTCTCATCAAACTGCTGCAGGATTATTTATAAAAATATTTGAAATTAGAGACTAATGGTTTATACATGATAATCCAGTCATTGTGTTTGCTTTCAAAATATCCCAACATATTTGGACATTAAAACACATCGATAAGGTACTTCATGCTTTTAATATGCATATTTCTATATTTTAATATCCCTGAAATAAGGGTGCATCTTTCAGGTGATGGTACCTTGCAACTTCCATTGACCCCTTCACTTTTTGAATGTCTTGTGAAGAATCAATGATGTCATAGACTGGATGAAATATGGTATTATGATACTGAATTTTTTTCAATATCAATATTGAAAGTATTTTGATAAAAATTTCTGTATAAACTATTTTCACTTGTCCTACCAACCAGTCCATTATCAACAAAACATGATTTTCTAGATGCATCTTTAATAAAACCACCTATCACAGCAGTGTTGTTGATATACATATTTTAATCTCTAAGTGGATTATTGAAGTATCATAAGATCATCTCTTACTATCTTCTTGTGAAAACAATGCTTTAAAAGAACCATTTAATAGAAGGGGTTCACTCTGAATATATGAATGAGTAAAGCTATATTTGCGAGTAACTGATATTTCATTGACTTTGCCTCGGTCCTTATGTCAGATGTTCAAGCTATATTTCTTTTAAAAATATTATATTCAGATAATTTTATTAGAATAATAAAAAGGAAGACAAAAATAAGTCAATACTTATTTTAATTGATTAAATATTAAATTATTTCATGTAATGAATAATTGTAGGGAAAATGTGACCTAACTTTTGACCCAACCGATATCTTAGAGTTCATATTATATATTATATATTGTAGTTAATTAAATCAATGAGGTTGAAATGTAAAATAATACCTGTAAAATCTAATACATAGTGTCTAGTGTATTTACCTATATTAGATTTCATATGTGATATATTTAGCATTATTTCTGGCTGTTCACCATACCTGGTACACCTGCAGTGGCAAAATTTTTCAGGAAATAGATTTTATATGAAACTTTATTTATTATATGCTGGAAGATTTTTTAAAAATTAAGAATTTGATTTGACTTTGTTTCAGCAATTACTTCCAATTTTATAGATGCAAATTAAAATCAATCCATAAGAGGACCAAACATTGACCATATAGTCTATTAAAAATGTTGCTTAATTCTTCAACTGATTCTTCCTTCCCAATTCTTAATGAATTTAAGAAATAATCCAAGAGCCTACTGATGAAAATAAACATATTTGTATTATATTTGCATTTGTATTTAAATGACAGCATAATTGTACTATGCTTAGTGTATCAATGCATGTTATACATCTCAAGGAAAAACATATATTAACAATACTTGGCCACAACTTTAATTCAATGACTTTGAATAAAAACCTGAAACTGATTGTAAATGCAGTTTAACTGTAGCTTTGGTTAGGACGTTTTAATTGTGGTAATGTGGTCCAAAAATATTCCATGGATTTCATTTCAGTCACTCCAAAATACTATTACTTAGTTTACTTGAATACTTCCAGCACAATAGAATGTTGGTTAGTGACAGTGTATATAATAAGTATTTTTCCATTGCAAGCTGTTTACTAAATAGTGGAAAGTTTTTTTCAAAATCATAAAGATTAACCATTTGGAGCTTGTACTTTATGGTTTAATTAAAGTCACACTTCAGTCTCATTCTTATTTGCTTTTGATCTACTTATTACTCTCTTTCTTGAACCATCAAGTTTAGAGAGTTAAAATGAAGAAAAGCATCAATTTCAACCTGGCTCCAAAGATATTCATATTTAATAGGCTGATGAAATAAAGATTCTAAAAAAGTTTCATTATGATATTTAAGTTTAGCTGATAATTTACTAGGTATATTTTAAAATTGATAATAAAAATTTTTCAGATGTATTCAAGCATGTTTATATAATTATATTTATACTGCAAAATCCATATTAAATACACATGATAAAAGAAAAATTTACTACTTGACAAATAAGTAGGAAGAGGCATATTTTGAAAGCATCTATTCTGATGCATAATTATTACCATGTAACCTTTGATTTCATGTGATAAAAGAATGTAGGATGTTTATGAAAACATGCCCAGTATAATAAATGGATCTTTCATCAGAACAATATTTAGCATGTGGTTATTCAGTACACATTAGTCACTTGAAATTGGATTTAATAATTTTATGAACTGAATCTCAAGTAAGATATTTAGTATGCTTGCAGAAATACTGAAAATAAGAACACCCTTACAAGAACGTGATAGACAGTGCATCATGTAAAACATACATTTTGGAGTCAGACAGATATTGAACTGTAACTCTGCACTTTATTTTGGTGCAAACTTGAGTGATTTATTTTACATTTTTGTACGTCACTTTTGTGTGTGTGTACACAGTGAAAAAAAAACAATCCTTCCATTAGTTAGCTATTGCTTCATAAATAACTACCCTAAAATTT
This sequence comes from Tragelaphus eurycerus, assembly GCA_935064755.1. Taxonomy (NCBI): domain Eukaryota; kingdom Metazoa; phylum Chordata; class Mammalia; order Artiodactyla; family Bovidae; genus Tragelaphus; species Tragelaphus eurycerus. Next base: position 1,782,931 of record CAKXYN010000064.1, read on the forward strand.
AGTGACTTGAAATATGAAGGCTTTTTACTGTTGCCTACCCCACAGCTCCCTGGGTTCAATCCTTGGGTTGGGAAGATCCCCTGGAGGAGAGCATGGCAACCCACTCTAGTATTCTTGCTGGGAGAATCCCCATGGACAGAGGAGCCTGGCAGGCTACAGTCCATGGATTTGCAGAGTCAGACACGACTGAGTGACTAAGCACACTGGACAATCCCACAGCTCAGCTAGGTTCACCTGTGTGTCAGCAGTCAGTTGAGTGGTTGAGGTGAGTGATTGTGCTGATCTAGGGTAATTTACAGGCTGATGTTTGGTTTAAGGTAACCTCCAGCAAGGAGAGAGAAGAAAGCTTTCCTTAGTGATCAATGCAAAGAAATAGAGGAAAACAAAGGAATGAGAAAGACCAGAGATTTCTTCAAGAAAAATAGAGATACCAAGGGAACATTCCATGCAAAGATGGGCACAATAAAGGACAGAAATGGTATGGACCTAACAGAAGCAGATGATATTAAGAAGAGGTGGCAAATATACACAGAAGAACTATACAGAAAAAGATCTTCATGACGCAGATAACCACGATGGTGTGATCACTCACCTAGAGTCAGACATCCTGAAATGCGAAATCAAGTGGGCCTTAGGAAGCATCACTATAAACAAAGCTAGTGGAGGTGATGGAATTCCAGTTGAGCTATTCCAAATCCTGAAAGATGATGCTGTGAAAGTGCGGCACTCAATATCCCAGCAAATTTGTAAAACTCGGCAGTAGCCATAGGACTGGAATGGTCAGTTTTCAAACCAATCCCAAAGAAAGGCAATGCCAAAGAATGCTCTAACTACCACACTATTGTACTCATCTCACACACTAGCAAAGTAATGCTCAAAATTCTCCAATCCAGGCTTCCATAGTACATGAACCATGACTTCTGGATGTTCAAGCTGGATTTAGAAATGGCAGAGGAACCAGAGATCAAATTGCCAGCATCCATTGGAAAAGTGAGAAAACAAGAGTTCCAAAAATACATCTACTTCTGCTTTATTGACTATGCCAAAGCCTTTGACTGTGTGGATGACAACAAACTGTGGAAAATTCCTAAAGAGATGGGAATCAGACCACCTTATCTGCCTTCTGAGAAATCTGTATGTAGGTCAGGAGGCAACAGTTAGAACTGGACATGGAACAAGAGACTGGTTCCAAATCGGGAAAGGAGTACGTCAAGGCTTTATATTGTCACTCTGCTTATTTAACTTATATGCAGAGTACATCATGAGAAACGCTTGGCTGGATGAAGCACAAACTTTAATCAAGACTGCTGGGAGAAATATCAATAACCTCAGATATGCAGATGACATGACCCTTATGGCAGAAAGCAAGGAAGAACTAAAGAGCCTCTTGCTGAAAGTGAAAGAGGAGAGTGAAAAAGTTGACTTAAAACTCAACATTCAGAAAATTAAGATCATGGCATCTGGTTCCATCACTTCATGGGAAATACATGGGGAAACCATGGAAAGAGTGAAAGACTATACTTTTGGGGGCTCCAAAATCACTGCAGATAGTGACTGCAGCCATGAAATTAAAAGATGCTTGCTCCTTGGAAGAAAAGTTATGACCAACCTAGACAGCATATTAAAAAGCAGAGATGTTACTTTGCCAACAAGGGTCTATCTAGTCAAAGATACGGTTTTTCCAATAGTCATGGATGGATGTGAGAGTTGTACTTAAAGAAAGCTGAGAGCCAAAGAATTGATGCTTTTGAACTGTGGTGTTGGAGAAGACTCTTGAGAGCCTCTTTTACTGCAAGGAGATCCTATCAGTCCATCCTAAAGGAAATAAGTCCAGAACATTCATTGAAAAGGACTGATGTTGAAGCTGAAACTCCAATACTTTGATGTGAAGAACTGACTCATTTGAAAAGACCCTGATGTTGGGAAAAATGAAGGTAGGTGGAGAAGGGGACGATAGAGGATGAGATGGTTGGATGGCATCACTGACTCAATGGACATGATTTTGAGTAAACTCCCAGAGTTGGTGATGGACATGGAGGCCTGGCATGCTGCAGTCCATGGAGTTACAAAGAGTCGAAAACAACTGAGTGACTGAACTGAACTGAACTGATCCGAACCGCTACTGAGTCTATGTGTCTCTTGCCCATGTGATGGCACTTCAGTAGGCGCACTGGCTTGTTCTTACGGCAGAGAAGGAATACAGAAGGTGTCTTGGAACTTACGTGAAGCGAAACTGTTAGTCATTCAGTCATGTCCAACACTTGGAACCCCAATGGACTGGATGTAGCTCACCGAGCTCCTCTGTCCTTGAAATTCTCTAGGCCCCTGGAGTGGGAAGCCATTCCCTTCTCCTGTACTTTTGGTCAAAACAAGTCACAAAACCAGGCTAGGTTTAAAGAATGTGTAACAAACTCCACTTCATGATGGGAGTAGCTCTTGAATTGCATTGCACAGTATGTGGATCAAGGAAAGAGTAAAAAGTTGTGTCCAGTTTTGCAATATACCTTAGTCCTTATTTGGCAATTTAATATTATCTCTAGTAGAGTATTTGGCAAAATAATGTGCCCAGTAAACAATTTAATTATTCTTTTAGAAATAAGCCATTTAAATGCTCGTTCTTCTTTTGCTTTTGTTTTACAAGTTCTGTGTATGATTAATCACTTAACTTTTTGCAAATTCTACTTCTAAAACTGCTTAAAACAACTTGACTAAAATCCAAATTAGACTAAAACATGATAAAATCTTATTATAAGAATTCATAGAATGTGTTACCTTTAGAAATTATGTCCTCAGGATTTTAAAGATAAAAACGTAGATTTAGTGGGAAAATCCATTCCCAATACAGGAAAAAATTAAACAGACACTAATAAATGAATGACACATAAAAAGTTTCATTATTTTATTGTGGGAGAAAATATGTCATTTAATGTAAATAGTTTGATCTAAATAAGATGCATTATCTTTGCTTATTAAAAAAATTTATATTGAACTAATTTTAGACTTGCTGAAAAGTGGCAAAAATAAGACACAGTTTCCATAAATCTCCCAATTCCACTACTTCTAATATTAACAGCCTATATTGACATAGTAAAAGTTTCAAAACTTGGAAATTAACTTTGGTACAATACTATTAAATAAACTATAGATCTTATTTAAATTTCATCAGTTTTTCTCTAATAGTTTTTTTTATGTTCCAAGATTTTACCTCACATTGCTTTTAGTTATTATTTCTCCTTAATCTCTCCAATTTGTAAATTCCTCAGTTTTTCTGTTTCCTTCATGAACTTGACACTTTTTAAGAGTACTGCTCAGCTATTTTATAGAAAGCCCCTCAATTTGGACTTTTTTGTTCTCATGATAGAAAATGAAGTGGTGTATTTTTGCATAGTGTTACCACTGAAATGATACTGTGTCCTCTGTGCATCATTTCAAAGTGTTTATGATGTCATTATGCCTTTTTGCTGGTGACATTAGCGTGGTTATTTGGTACACAGATTTGTGAAGATTCTCAAAGTTACTATAAACTTATCTTTCCCTTTTCAATTACTAAAGAGAGATATCTTCAAATCTGCATGTTTCTAGGAACTGGTGGATATGGAGAACCTACTGTAGTAAGCCATTTTAAATACGGGAATTGAGCATCCTTGGATTTTGATTTATGTGGGCCCTGAAACTAACCTCCTTGTGATACTAAGAGGCAGCTCTGCTTTAGGGAAATACTTTGAGATGATGCAACTCCCAGGTCCTAGTTTCTAAGCATCATTCTGCACTAACAGAACAAGGACTCTTTGGGAAAATAGTTGATTCCAGAAGGGGTAAGCTAACCCTGAAGCATCCTGTGGTGAGAGAGTTTATGAAAGTATTCAGAAAAGGTGAGGAATGTCAGAAAAATAGGGGAGCATAATATAAGAGGCTCCAAGGGCTAAAGTTGAACTAATTTGAACAGCAAAATAAGTGAAGTTTTGGATATTAGTCCAGAGACATCCATGAATCCATATTGATATAAATATGCAATTGAATAAATAAAGATTATTCAAGGTGTATGTCATGGCCTGATCTACTGTAACAAAATGCCATAACTTGAGTAGCTTAAATAACAGACATTTATTTCTCACAGTTCTGGAGAGTGGAAAGTCTAAGGTCAAGATGGGAGCATGGTTGAGTTCTGATGAAAGCACTCTCGGCTTGCAGACAGCTGTCTTCCTGCTATATCCAGACATGGGGGACAGAAAGAGAGCTCTTGAGTCTCTTCCTCTTCTTAATAAGATCACTAATTTATCATGCATGCTAAATCACTTCAGTCATGTCTGACTCTTTGCAACCACATGGACTGTAGCCTGCCAGCCTCCTCTGTCTATGGGATTCTTGAGACAAGAATACTGGAGTGGGTTGCTGTTTTCTCCTCCATGAATCTTATCATGAGGGCACAACTTTTCTCATCTGAACCTAGTTACCTCCTAAAGTCCTTACCTGCAAATATCATCACATTGGGGCTTACGATTTTACAAAGGAATTTTAGGGCCATACAAATATGAATTCTGTAACAGTGGAGAAGGGACAGGTATTCCTTATAGTAGATTTTTATTAATAAAAGTAGAATAATGGGGAGATATAAAATGGGGAGAAATAAAGTCATCATTAGGCAAATGACATGGTAATGATTTTGTCCACTGATGGATCTTAAATTTAGTGAGCAAAAGTTTGAGATAAAACAGGATATCTTTGATTTTAAAGCCTAAAATACAAATAATCTTCTAAAACATAGAAGTATTTCCTTTTCTATGAAGTTCCTTACTACATAGCCAGGTGGTATCATTTTTCAATACCCTCTTCTCAAATAATGAGATAAAATTATTCCTTTTGTTTAAGAAATTAAACATTTTATTTAATTGCAGCCTCTGGCTAGGCACAGAGGTATAGAACAAAAAGATCAGGTTCTTTGGTGCTTTCAACATCATCTCTAGATTTGTTGTCTTGGTACTGGTGCAAAATACAAAACTTCAGTTTTTGCTATCTTTTGGAAATTCACTATTGGAAGTTCGGATGGCCCGTGTCCTGTCCTCTTGCAGAGTAATTATTAGAAGAACACATACTGTAATGACATTCATAAATCTAACCAGCTATTCATGGCATTGGAGCTGGGAACTATATTTATAAAAGGATTCTTAAATGGAGAAAAACACATAATGATGTCTTACCAGTCCCAGAACATTTTGTGCTCTGTTACATATATATATATATATGTATTTTTTTTTTGACTAGAGGAGGTAGAAATATCCTAAAAATTAAGAGCAGATAGCCATAGTCATCGCTGTAGCTGTCCATGTATTTTTTTTTCTCCTTTATTTAAAATGCTTTAAATCACAAAATTTAAGAATTTGAAAGATATTGGAAATCATTCAGTTCAATGTGTTCATTCAATAGATATGAAAGTTCTAGCACAAAAGTTAAGGAACTTATAAGATTTGCTATGGTCTCATCCATCTTTGAAATTCATACTGATCTAATCATGATACTGAAGTCTGGCTTGTTTAGAGGAGATGCACAATTTTATTTAGCGTACCAGTTATTAGCAAACAAATTGAATACCAAACTGCTACTAATAATTTTGTAACAGCCAATTATAATATTTTGCTCATCAAAGTTTAGTTAAATTATAATACTTACAGCTTGCTCTAAAATTGTAATTACAATAAAAAGGGTTAGAAATAGGTTGAGGGGAATATGTATAGTTCACTGGTGAGAGTAATAGTTTGAAATAATACTTAAGTCTAAATATCATTGTTCTTGTACATTGCTGAATTTGTGGACATTTGGTTCACTTGTACCATGAAAAATCAAACTCATATGATCCCTTGTCCATATAGAACTTATAATCAAGTGGACAAAAAGTAGCAAGAAGCTGATAATTAAATACTTAATTGTTACTTTTTTAAAAGCTCTTATATGAAAGATATGCATCTCTTAGGAAATAACATTTAAGGTCAGACTGACTGAAAAAATGAAGGAGTCATAGGGAGCTAGAGGCAGAGCCTTCCAGTGAGGTAACCGTGTGTACTGGGGCACCAAGGCTGGAAGGGGCAAGGGGCAGGTAGGAACAGGGTAGGCAAAGGAGAGATGGTTTGTGGTTGACCAACTTAGAGAATTTGGATTTTATTTACTGAGCCATGGGGTGTCACTGAGGGGTTTTAGTGAGGGGATTTTATTTATGATTTTCAAGGATTATTTTCATTTCTATACGAGGGAAAATGATGAATGACACAGCTAGTAAAAGTGCTCTGACATGTTCTTCATCTTTTTACTTATTCTATCTTTATTATCCTCCTCTAAAGATTGTAGAATCATGCTTATAAAATTATATGACTTTAAATAATCCTTTTAAGTATTACATATTAGTATATATACAAGTATATTTGTGCGAATATACGCATATATGATGGGGTTTCCCAGGTGGCACTAGTGGTAAAGAAGCCACCTGCCACTGCAGGAGAGGTAAGAGATGTGGGTTTGATCCCTGGGTCAGGAGGTCCCATGGGATTGTTGTGCAGAGCACAACAACCCACTCCAGGTTTCTTGCCTGGAGAATCCCATAGGCAGACGAGCCTGGCTGATTGCAGTCCATAGGGTCATAAAGAGTTGGACATGACGGAAGCAACTTAGCACAACACAGCACATACATATATGATACTACGATTATATAAATATACATTACATATATTATTCTGAAAATAAAGTAATTATGTTTTTGCTACAATTTGGTTGAGAAACACATCCCTTTTAATAATTTCTTCAGTTGCCACTGTCAGACCAAGTTTTCATGTGAAATTATTATTCTTCACCAAATTAACTAACATTTTGAAACTTCTTAGCCTTTTCTGTAAAATGATACCTACTTCAGCAAAGAATAAATGACATGACATATGTAAATAAATATTATGCTTAGCATATAGTATGTACTCCATAATGTCATTTTAAATTTTATTTAATGATATAAAATCTTTTAAATTTTATCTTCTCTGGTCTATCTTTGTTCAAAGCAAACTCATCTTTCTCTCAGTGCACTTTGCATAAATCTTCATACACTTATCTTTCTTCTCTATTGAGGGAAGTCTGCATATGGTATCCATCAAGGACAAAAAGGAGGGAATGTCCATGTCAATTTAGAATATAAAAGGAAACCACATAAATAACATTACCTGTACTGCTTAATGTTAAAAATAAACAATGTGGAAGTTCAAGAGCAAGGTTTATTGGAATATTCTATAAAACCATGGAAAGAATTGATATGGTGGGTTTATTTTTTTAGCTTTTATTCCTATAATAGTTTTTAAAAATTGTGTAATATACACCTAGTATAGCTTTGCTGATGCTACTTACATGAACTGTAACTAGCTTACAGTGACTGTAATTCTGTCCAGAAAAGGGTTCTTTCTTTTGTTTTCATTACTTAGCTATTTAGCAGATTTCATTGTTTTGTATTGGGTATAGCTTTAATCAAAGATTTCTGTAGACTTTTAATTAAAGTGAAAAAATTGAAATGTGATATGAACAGCTTTAAAAGGTACACTATCGAGTATATTTTATACACTAAATAGAATCATAATTAGGTGTCTCTTTTAAGAAAAATTAATATTTTAAGTACTCTTTGCATTTATTATACTTATGTTTTAGATTAAATAGAATAACTTTTAATCCAACAAAATGCATAACATGCTATTGGGTTCTTTATGAAAGATAGTTCTCTTCTTACACTTTGAAGGGGACATAGTTTTATACAAATGAAGTATATAACTTCTATTAAATAGGTATTTTGGAGGCTTAACCAATCAAAATACACTTGTTGACTATAGCACTCTGCTGTGTATCACCTAAAACCATGGGATGATTGCTAGGAATCTGTGACCAGTCTATATTTGGGGAAATAATAGTTAGTTGTTAAAATTATAATTCATGTAACATAATATACAATGCAATGTAGAACAAAGATTAAGATCATGGATTCCAGTACCAGACTAGTAGGGTTTGATTCCTGTTTCTACAAACTCAGGAGCTTTGTGACCCAGAGGAAGCCACATAACATCTCACTTCTCCATACATGAAATGGGAAGGGTAACTTCAGTGCATATATCATAAGGTTATTATGCTGATTAAGAGAACTGAATTTGTAAAGAAGTTAGATTAGTTTCTGGTACTGTGGTAAAGATCCTGTGGCATTTTCAATTATTATTAAAGACTTATTTGGTTCTCTGAGAGAGAAAATGTGAAGAGTACTTTATTACCTAGATGCAGGGGAAAGAAAGCACCATGGGGCATTCGCAGGGCAGTACTCAAATGTTAACTGCCTCTTTAAGCATAGGTAAGATTAGGCTGGCTGGGTCGCAAGAGCAAAGATGTGGAGTTGGAAATTTTAAAATACTTGGGCCAAAAGGAGATTGTTGATAAGAATAGAGTGGACAGTTCTTGCAAGTGTGTTGTGAAGGAAGAGGTGTGGAAACCAGATCCACTTGTTCCTGCATTGTGAGGAATTGATGTGGTGGTGCTGGTTTAGTCACTAAGTCATGTCTGACTCTTGTGACCACATGGACTGTAGCCCACCAAGCTCCTTTGTGGGATTTCCTAGGCAAGAATACTGGAGTGGGTTGCCATTTCCTTCTCCAGGGCATCTTCTTGACCCAAGGATCGAACCTGGGTCTCCTGAATTGCAGGCGGATTCTTCACTACTGAGCCACCAGGGAAGCCCTGTGAGGAATTAAGGCTGAATAAATTGCTAGTCTGTGAGATAAGGTGACTCCTACTGCATGATGATTTGTTACCTATTTTCACCTTGAGTTATGTAATTCAAAAGTTTAGACTTATTTAAGCATGGAGAAATGATTGAGGAAACTCAAATAACTTCAATAATTGTGATGTGTTTTTAATAGGTAAAATCAATCCGGTGGTGGCAGAAATTTTGTGTTGAGATGAGTTTTTCTTTTAGTAGTATTTTAATCATTCTCACCAACGTTAAAGTTTTACAATTTATTGGAAACTTTAAAGACATAAAATGATATTTGTAATTTCGATCCCTGATGGAGGCATGCAGTGCTGCTTACAGTGTCTGTTTCGCCAGAACTGCAGAGTATAACGTTTCATTGCCTTCTCCCCAGGAGTTGCTGCATTACCAGTTAGGATATATCTAACAGCATATCATTAACCAGGCGCCATCACATAATCAAAACAAAGGAACTGCCGAAGCTGAATTAGATGTTCTCACTCTAATAATGAGCCTAGTGGCACTCTGTAAAATCAAGACAGTAGTAGCAACACAGAAAGCCCAGGCTAATTTCCTCTATTTTCAAACATTAGCTTATTTACCTTATTTGATCATCCTGGTTTAATTTTTTATGTATCTTTTGAGGTATGGAAACCACTGGCTAAGAAAGATAGGTGGTGGAGGCGATTGAAATAGAAATTAAATCTACTGAAATTTAATGATATTAAAATGGATGGTCATTGGGCATATTACCTCAGTACCAATTGAAGAATTGCTGGGCTTTCTTAACTTTCCACTTTCTTAATAAATCCTGCTGGATACTAGAGTGTCTCTGATGCTTCATTGGCATGGTTTGTAAGTAACAAAATACTGTAGAATTTTCTGGTTTTGGTGAATTCTGCATAAAACTTAGCACTGCTTAAAATTCAAGATTTAATGTTGTGACTATGACTTATATTCAAGATCACCTTTGGAGTAATGTCTTTTCTTGAAAATATTACTTTGAAATTTGTAATAGAAAAGATTATCTGCTTGTTGGCTCTGCTTGAACCTTGGTAACTTTTTGCTCTTCTAATTAATGCTACTTCTATTAAATAATAAAGTAGTTTCTCTGAAGAAGGAATTATTTGGAACTTTAGTTTTCTATGATTCTTGAAATTTCACTTTCACTTTAGTTTTCTACAATTAGCCTTTCTTGCCATGTTGTGGACACACTGGTATTTTCAAAATCCTTGATAATTGAAATTCTTTTTTCTCTATGTTGAGCTACTCTATTTCATTAATTCCTGTTACAAATAGGTCTTTCAGTTTCTTCTGGGAATCTCTTTATGATATTGAGAGCATTCAATTATTAAACTACATCAGGTTTTTGAAAAGATGAATCTGTCTTCTCAGTGTAGATCCTGACATTTAGTCAATTTTCATAGATTTTAGACCAACTATTGTATTTTTTTCAAAGCATCATTACAAAGTTTCTTTCTTCAGGTGAAATTATTTATATAATGAACCCTTAACAACAACACAAAAAGCCATTAAAATAATTCAATTGAAGTTTGATTGTTTGCTATGTCAGTATCTTCTCTAGGTAGACAGTCATTTGGCCCTATGAGTCAGAATAACTGATGTTTTTCAAAGACATTTGCTCTAGGGTATCTTTAATTTTTAAAGAGAACCAAACTCCCAAATTCTATGAATATGTTTTCTTTCAGTGACACTGAATTGATACACAGAATTGAATACATGGAATAGATATATTGCCTGCATTCTGATATATAATTAGGTGAACAGCATTTGCACTTCTGAATTAAATAGAACTGAGTGCCAGCACTAAAAATGTTTTATAGCTCTGGCCATTTATTAAACTTCTTTACAGTTCTATGATATTTTGACCATAGGCAGGTTTCTTAGCCATTCTGATTTTGTTTCTCAATCTTTGAAGTTGTAATGCGTGCGTGTGCGCTAAGTCGTTTCAGTCGTGTCTGACTATCTGCGACCCCATGGATGGTAGCCCACCAGGCTCCTCTGTCCATGGGATTCTCCAGGTAAGAATACTGGAGTGGGTTGCCATTTCCTTCTCCAGGGGATCTTCCCAACCCAGGGATTGAACCCAGGTCTCCTGCATTGCAGGCAGATTCTTTACCATCTGAGCCACCAGGGAATTCCTGAAGTTGTAATAAATTTTATTAAATGTAAATACATGTTATAGATGCATTAAGGATTAAGATACTATCTTAACTAAATGTATCATAAACTACTTAGCATTCTGACACATAGGCGTGTGACAATGATTCATTCATTCCATTTATTCAACAAATATTTATTTATTCATTTCTACTACTACTTTTGTTTCTAGTACTAGTACTACCAACAGAAACAATAATAGTATACCTACTACTTTTATCACCAACAGTAAGATTTCTCAGTCTTAAGTGTACAACTGAAGCTCTTGAGAGTTTTCTTTTCATAAAAAATATATGTATATTTTATATATATATACACACATACACATACGTACACACACATACCTATGCCCAGAGAGAGAGAAATTTATGCCATAACCAAGTAATTCAGATGGATTATGTATAAAATGGATAAGAGGTACCTGTTTCAAACTGTTAATCCAGATAGATTTATTTTTGGTAGTTCTCAAAGTGCACTTTGGGGAACTCAATCTAGAGTTATAAATGACTACTTCAAAAGTATTTTCAATTTCTTATTTAATAACAATAATAATATAACAAACCTTAAGATATTATTCTGTCAGTTTTATGATATATTAAGTTTAGTCATTCAAAATATTTATTAAATATCAACTATGTTAAAGACATTGTGTTAGGCACTAAGGAAATAGTTCTTGAAAATAAAAACATTATCTTTGTTCCAAAGACTGTACAACCTGGTGGAAACAATAACTAAAATGTAATTAAAAATAAAGTTCAAAGAATGTGATAGTAAGAATGTACAGGGTATTGTTTTATGATCTTAAGTCTTTTATCTGCCATCCTTTTTGATAGAGCATTGATAAGGTTCATAAAAAGGCATGCCCACTCTAAAGTCATGTAATCTATGCACTGTGCAAGAACACTTTTTTTTTTAGTGAGTACTGCAAATGTACTGCCCTGCCTCACATAAGATTAAGGTCTTGCTTTTACAATTCTATGGTATTAGCTTATTCAACTTCAGATATTTTTAAAACTGAAAAGATCCAAACATTCAAATGATTATCTGTAAAGTTAATTTGATATGATTGTTCCGATAAAGTTTGGAACATCAACTGAAAAACTACTTACCTGCATGTACACTATTATTCTAACTGAATAAGTGTTTGTCCAAAGTAGTGACTTTGAAACAATCTTAGTAAGGGATGATCTTGTAGTTGTCCAGGTAGATGTTGAGTATCTATAGCAAATGCATCAAACTTTCTCACAGTCATGTAGAATGAAAATATGCCTGTGTGTTTGCTTAGTTGCTCCATGGTGTCTGACTCTTCAAGAGGGCTACACCAGAAGACATATAGAGGGTACTCACTGGAAGAGAAAGCTAAAAGAACACAACAAGATAACTAAAAGTATGCAACCGAAAATTCCATGTTTATTGTTACTCTGTAACAGTAACTGTAGCCCATCAGGCTCCTCACTCTGTGGGATTCTCCCAGCAAGAATACTGAAGTGAGTTGTCATTCCCTTTCCAGGGGATCTTCCTGACCCAGGAATCAAACCTGTGTCTCCTGTATTGCCGGGCAGATTCTTTATTGTCTGAGTCACCAGAGAAGCCCCAGAATGAAATTATGGTTCATAATAAATGCTCTGATTTATGTATGTTTGACATAAACTGTTACCAACTAAGAGGGAAAACAAAGCTTTATAGTACTTTCTATAGAATACTGTCATCTTTTACTTTTTTGATCCCCTATTTCAAAATTTACAGTTAATTGGTAGTGGTGAAGATAATATGGAGCAATACCCTGGGGAACTTTTAACTTTTGTAATATATACACAGACTCACACATGCACACATGTAGTTTGTGACTTGAAAATTTTGAGTAACAATAAACATGGGGTTTTCAGCTGCACACTTTTAGTTATCTTGTGTTCTTTTAAGCTTTCTCTTCCAGTGAGTACCCTATATATGTCTTCTGGTGTACAAACTGCTGTTGCTGCTAAGTCGCTTCAGTCGTGTCCAACTCTGTGCGACCCCATAGACAGCAGCCCACCAGGCTCCCCCGTCCCTGGGATTCTCCAGGCAAGAACACTGGAGTCGGTTGCCATTTCCTTCTCCAATGCATGAAAGTGAAAAGTCAAAGTGAAGTTGCTCAGTCGTGTCCGACTCTTAGCGACCTCATGGACTGCAGCGTACCAGGCTCCTCCGTCCATGGGATTTTCTAGGCAAGAGTACTGGAGTGGGTTGCCATTGCCTTCTTCGGTGTACAAACTAGATAATGGTAAATAAAACTGTAATATAAGTTAGGGAATGGGGCTTCCCTGGTGGCTCAATGGTAACAAATCCACCTGCCAATGCAGGAGACATGGGTTCAATCCCTGGATTGGGAAGATCCCCTGGAGAAGGAAATGGCAACCCACTCCAGTATTTTTGCCTGGGAAATCCCATGGAAAAGGACCGTAGTGGGCCAATGTTCCACGGGGTCGCAAAAGAGTCAGACATGACTACACTGTGTCTCTGCAACTAAACACCCAACAAGTTAAGAATAATGTTTTACTTGAATCTCATTTTATAGTAACTTCTTCTAACATATATATGTGTGTGTGTATTTATATATATTTATATATATATATTTGCAAACACACAAAACCTATAGAGATCTAGAAATTATAATAATTCTAGCAAACTTAAAAAATAGAGATAGAATTTTTGCATCATTGCCATGTTATTGCTAGTTTTCATTTTCTGCCTTTTTTCCCCCATAATGATGGTAGGGCAATAATTATTTATTTTGCAAAAACAATATACATAAAAGCAATGCTGCACACCCTGATGTTGTGATTAATATATTCCAAGGGAAACTGCTCTAATGGTTGAAAGGCTAATTAATATTTTCATAACTAAAATTAATTTAAGCCTAAGGGTGAGTGTTCACTGTGCACAATTTCAGAATACTTGGTGGGACCTAGGGACAGAAACATTCTTATTTCACAGAGATGGTGTTTTGGAACCAATTAGATTTAGTCAACTAGTATCTTATTTAAAAATACTATTTCTCCATTTCAGGAAAATCAAGGAGTTTATTTACTTTGTATTCTATTTGTACATCAGAGAAGAATTAGTCCTCATAGTGGTCTTGATTGATTTAGAGTCCAAAATACCTATCCACTAGGCACTGAATATTTTCTTATAAAATTCACATGACTTCTTTCCTTTATATACTTCATATACTTAATGTAGCTAATTTTTAAATAAAATAAAAAATAAATGAATTTGAGAATCGAGCAATTGTAATAAGAGCTACTTACAGGTATGACTTCTAAACATCACTTGATAGTTAAACCCAAACAAGATTCTGATATAAAGGCTCATTTCAAAATGGAAATTGAACTATTATTAAGATTGTTTTGGCAAAACTTTAATCAGATTCCACATAATTTTAGGACCAAAAATCCAACAGCTTTACTTCTCTCTTTCTTTGTAAATCGTTTTCAAATGCTTTTCAAGAACAATGGAATAATTCTAAAGCAGAGTTATCAAACTACAGGTCACAGACCAAATCTACCCTGATGCCTGTTTTTACCAATTATTCTTGGTGAAACATAGTTACATCCATCTGTTATTAATTATCTATGGAGCTGGAGAGAGGAATAGCTTGTAAATGGGCAGAAGACAACTTGTAGGGGTGAAAAAGATGTTTGTCTTGATTGTGAAGATGATTTCATGGGTACGTACGTATGTCAAAACTGATTCAAATGTGCAGGCTAGTGTTCTTCATTTATACCCCCCAAAGGTGAAATTTTTATTTACTTTTTACTTTTAATTTTTAAATCTATATAAAATCCCCCTATTGATTAATTGAAGTATAGTTGATTTACAGTGTTGTGTTAATTTTTGGTGTAAAGAATAGTGACTCAGATATATGTATGTGTGTATATACATATACATATTTATATATGTATAAATATATATAGTTATATATATGTAAACATATTTTCATATTATTTTCCCTTATGGGCTATTACAAATATTTAATATAGTTCTCTGTACTATACAGTAGGTCCTTGTTGGTTATTTTATATAAAATATTGTGTATATGTTAATCCCATCCTTATTTTTTAAAAAAATTAAAAAGAGCCATTGATATAGAAATCTGGTTTAAAAAATGAAATATATAGATGGCATACCCAAACACTTTATCATTAAGTTCAAGAGACATAAAAGCATTTAAATTGTCATTAAAATTTTAGCAATCTCAATGTCTGTACCTATTTCACTAGGGACTAGTAACAAGTCTTTTATCAAAAATTACTATCTCACAGCTCTCTTTGAGTAGTACTGTTCTAGAAAAACGAATTAAAAATACAGCTGAAGTAGAGTCCCTATTCCTCATGGATATTACAATTGGCATAAAAATGAAACAGTTCCATAGCTTTAGGACAGGCTATGGTTTGGACTGCAAGAAGATCCAACCAGTGCATTCTGAAGGAGATCAGCCCTGGGATTTCTTTGGAAGGAATGATGCTAAAGCTGAAACTCCAGTATTTTGGCCACCTCATGCGAAGAGTTGACTCATTGGAGAAGACTCTGATGCTGGGAGGGATTGAGGGCAGGAGGAGAAGGGGGACGACAGAGGATGAGATGGCTGGATGGCATCACTGACTCGATGGATGCGAGTCTGGGTGACCTCCGGGAGCTGGTGATGGACAGGGAGGCCTGGCGTGCTGCAGTTCATGGGGTCGCAAAGAGTCGGACACGACTGAGCGACTGATCTGATCTGATGGTTTGGTTCCAAAGTTTTGATTTAGGGCTTATCAGCAGAAAATAAGATAAAGAACTACAGGGTTTTGGGGGGCCATCTAGCTGGATTTCAAAATCAATTTCTTTCATTTTCCTCTTCTTAGTTTATAATCAAGTTATCAAACTGTGTAGAGTCAGTTTGTCATAGGAGGAAATGATAAAAATAATATTCCCTCCATGACGTTGTTTATATCTCTCCTTGGCAACATGCATGTAGTAAGTATTCAATAAATATGTCTAAGCTGAATAAACAGCCTGAAAAATTGCAGTTCTAGAGTTGCTAAGCAACTTGCCAGAATATAATAGTTACTAACTATCACTGATCTCCTACTGGTTTATGATTTGTGTCTGAAGGCTGGTTTTGAAACCTTTTCCTGTATGAGAATCATTTAATTTAAAAAATCTGAACTTGTATTATAGGCAAATATTTGCAAAATTCAGAGATAATTTCTCTTTATGTGAGTATTTTAATTTTCAGTTTATTTTTATGCCACAAACAAATATTTGTTCCATAGATATATCCTACTTTTTCTGGAGTAGAAAAATATTTCTAAATATATTTATATATGTATATTTCTTTAGAAATTATTTGCTATAATAAGTTCACATAATATGTATTCAATGTAATTTTCATGGTAATGTATTGTTTAAAGTAAAAACATATCCTGTGTTTCTTGGGGTTTTGTATTTCCATAAAATAGGGATCTGAAAAGATCATGTAATACTTACCAGCACTAGGTATAGAGGTCCCCAGTACTTTATTTATGTGTGTGTTAAGTCGCTTCGAGTCTGACTCTTTGTGATCCCACAGACTGTAGCCCGCCAGGCTCCTCTGTCCGTAAGATTCTCCAGGTAAGAAAACTGGAGTGGGTTGCCATTTCCTTCTCCAGGGGATCTTCCCAACCCACGGAAAACGTGCGTCTCCTATCTCCTATATTGGCAGGTGGATTCTTTACCACTAGTGCCACCTAGGAAGCCAAGCTTTATTTATAAACAAGCCTTAATGAAAATCCTATGTATACTAAACCACATTTTCCAACATAATATCCTCATAACTAACTTACAAGGTCAAAGTGAGTGTTACCATGTAACAGAAAAAGAGGCTTACCAAAGCCATATTACATGAGGGATGGTAAAGGCAAAAGGAGAGATTCTCATTTAGATCATTTTAATGCCACTTTTTTTTTTTTTTTTTGTCTGCTGTTTTGCCTGTTATCTGAGGTTCTTCCATATTTAACATTTTAATCCCAAATCTCTGAAATTTGACAGCAGAATGAGTTACAACACTTTTGTTAAAAAAAAAAGTCATGCATGCATGATAAGTCATTTCAGTCATGTCCAACTCTGTGACCCCATGGACTGTAGCCTGCCAGGCTCCTCTGTCCATGGGATTCTCCAGGCAAGAATACTGGAGTGGGTTGTCATGCCCTCCTCCAAGGGATCTTACTGACCCAAGGATCAAACTGGGGTCTCCTGCAGTGCAGGCAGATTCTTTACCTCTGAGCCACCAGGAAAGTTAAAGTCCCAGCAGCCCAAATTCCTTGGATTCACTGAAATTTGTGAAATATATTCTTTAATAGAGTTCTCAAACCTTTGGCACACTTGTACACCTAGACATTCAAGACTGAATAAATGCCTATTGATTATATGGTGTTGGAGAAGACTCTTGAGAGTCCCTTGGACTACAAGGAGATCCAACCATTACATTCTGAAGGAGATCAGCCCTGGGATTTCTTTGGAAGGAATGATGCTAAAGCTGGAACTCCAGTACTTTGGCCACCTCATGCGAAGAGTTGACTCACTGGAAAAGACTCTGATGCTGGAAGGGGTTGGGGGCAGGAGGAAAAGGGATGACAGAGGATGAGATGGCTGGATGGCATCACTGACTTGATGGACATGAGTCTGAGTGAACTCCAGGAGTTGGTGATGGACAGGGAGGCCTGGCGTGCTGCGATTCATGGGGTCGCAAAGAGTCGGACACGACTGAATGACTGAACTGAACTGAACTGAACATGGCTTATTCTGACTGGAGAAAGACCTAGCCTTAAAATTTCTGAAATTTATGGGCAATGAGGATTTTATTTTTATTAGTTAAAAGAATGAATTAGAAGGTCTCTTGAAGACTTCCTCCTTACTCTCTAAGTATTCTTCAGAATGAAAGAAAAACATTGGTAGCAATTTCAAAAACTCTGGATTGTTTCTGCCTGTACTTCTTGGATATTTTCCAGGTTTCCAAAACCTTACAAGAAATTAAGCTATGGGTACTTCCTTTTTTACTTTAATGTTTATCAGTTGAGTGCCATTTTATAAAATTAGTTAATTACTGTTTATTTGGCTTAAACAAAAATTTTGACTAAGATTTCATTAATAGAACAAATGGTAAAGAGGGCAGATTCTATTTGCACTGCCTGGATTTGAATCCTGTTTTCTAATCCCTAGCTCTGTCATTTGGGAAAAATAACTTTTGTATGTCTCAGTTTTTTAATCTATTAAAAAGAGACAATCAGATCAGATCAGATCAGATCAGTCGCTCAGTCGTGTCCGACTCTTTGCGACCCCATGAACCGCAGCACGCCAGGCCTCCCTGTCCATCACCAGCTCCCGGAGGTCACTCAGACTCGCATCCATCGAGTCAGTGATGCCATCCAGCCATCTCATCCTCTGTCGTCCCCTTCTCCTCCTGCCCTCAATCCCTCCCAGCATCAGAGTCTTCTCCAATGAGTCAACTCTTCGCATGAGGTGGCCAAAATACTGGAGTTTCAGCTTTAGCATCATTCCTTCTAAAGAAATTCCAGGATTGATCTCCTTCAGAATGGACTGGTTGGATCTTCTTGCAGTCCAAGGGACTCTCAAGAGTCTTCTCCAACACCACAGTTCAAAAGCATCAATTCTTCGGCGCTCAGCCTTCTTCACAGTCCAGCTCTCACATCCATACATGACCACAGGAAAGACCATAGCCTTGACTAGGCGAACCTTTGTTGGTAAAGTAATGTCTCTGCTTTTGAATATGCTATCTAGGTTGGTCATATCTTTCCTTCCAAGGAGTAAGCGTCTTTTAATTTCATGGCTGCAGTCACCATCTGCAGTGATCTTGGAGCCCAGAAAAACAAAGTCTGACACTGTTTCCACTGTTTCCCCATCTATTTCCCATGCAGTGATGGGACCAGATGCCATGATCTTCGTTTTCTGAATGTTGAGCTTTAAGCCAACCTTTTCACTCTCCACTTTCACTTTCATCAAGAGGCTTTTTAGCCCCTCTTCACTTTCTGCCATAAGGGTGGTGTCATCTGCATATCTGAGGTTATTGATATTTCTCCCGGCAATCTTGATTCCAACTTGTGTTTCTTCCAGTCCAGCATTTCTCATGATGTACTCTGCATATAAGTTAAATAAACATGGTGACAATATACAGCCTTGACGTACTCCTTTTCCTATTTGGAACCAGTCTGTTGTTCCATGACCAGTTCTAACTGTTGCTTCCTGACCTGCATACAGATTTCTTAAGAGGCAGATCAGGTGGTCTGGTATTCCCATCTCTTTCAGAATTTTCCATAGTTTATTGTGATCCACACAGTCAAAGGCTTTGGCATAGTCAATAAAGCAGAAATAGATGTTTTTCTGGAACTCTCTTGCTTTTTCCATGATCCAGCGGATGTTGGCAATCTGTCATTTGGGAAAAATAACTTTTGTATGTCTCAGTTTTTTAATCTATTAAAAAGAGACAATAATAGTGCTTATCTTATAGAGTCGCTTTAAGAATTAATTGGGACAATATTTTATAAAACATTTAGGGCAGCGCATGGTATGGTATATAGTAATGTGTGTGGTATAGTATGTAGAAACGTTTTTATTAATCAGTATCATTTACATGGATTTGAACCATGTGATTCTAATTTTTTTGTGATTCTAATTTTCTTTTCACACTAGTTGAACAAGAAAGTAAAGAATGAGGGAAGAAACAATTGTATCAGGAAAGGAGAGAGGGGAAAAAGTGAGGGTGGAAGTAAGGAAGAAGGAAGATGGAAAGGAGATAGGTATGAAATTAGGAGTACACTTAAGTCTCTTCTAGTTCTAACAGGTTTTGACATGCAATGTAAACTCTACACTCACAGTTTTATATCTATTCACATTGAATATGTAGATATTTCTTAGCAAGGTGATTTGCTACTGCAGTTTATGGACTTAATAAAAATAAACATTTAAAAGTTGTGAAGATAGAACTGTCACTTACATAACCCTTCACCTCAACTCAAAATCATATAAAATCCCTGATATAGAACTGTGCTTAAATGGAGTAATTGCCATGTGCACAGACAGAACATCATAACTTATCACAGTACATTTACCTCTAGAAGGATCAAATGTATAATTTCTCTAACACATGATGCCGACTTCTCTATGTCATACTTATTTTGACCAGATCGTAGGTTAAAAGAAACTCTGAACATTTTCTTCTTCCAAATGCAAAGTGAATACTTTCTTTGTATATGATTGCATATTAAGTTAGCCCAACCCTTGCAAGGGGAAATTTATAAGGCTTCCCAGAAAAGCAGAGTTGAAGATTACTATTTAATGGTTTCACTTTGATCAAATTTATAGGCATAATGTGAATATGACCTTTTTCTAAGATTAACAATACCTTTCTTAAATACTGATTATGGTAAGGAATGGTGGTGTTGAAATTTAAATTTTTTAAAATTCCCTGGGAGATACTGACTGTTCTCAAGAACAGATATAAGCAAGATGTGGAATAGAATGGAATGGAAATGGGATTTAGGAAATGGAATTTAGGAATGATGTTAGTGACTCTCCTTTACAATTTTATTGTTCTTAGAAAAAGTCTTAAAACTTTTAAATCATATTTCCTTTAGTGTTCTAGTTTCCAGAGTTTTTTGGATTTATCATTACAGATAAATAGTAATATATGATATATATGATAAATATATAGGGCTTCCTAGGGGGTGCAGTAGTAAAGAAGAGATACAAGAGACACGGGTTCAATCCCTGGGTTGGGAAGAACCCCTGGAGGAAGAAATGGAAACCCACTCTAGTATTTTGGCCTGGACATCCATGGACAGAGGAGCCTAGAGGGCTAGAGTCCATGGGGTCATAAAGAGTAGGACATGACTGAAAAGCTGAACACATACATGATAAACATATTTATATGTTTATATATATATGTATACACACACACATACACATTATGGGCTTCCCTGGTAGGTCAGTGGTAAGGAATCCACCTGCCTATGCAGAAGACATGGGTTCTATCTATGGGTGGAGAAGATCCCCTGAGAAGGAAATGGCAATCAACCCATTCCAGTATTCTTGTTTAGGAAATCTCATGGACAGAGAGGCCTGGTGGACTACAGTCCATAGGGATGCAAAAGAGTCAAACATGACTTAGCGATTAAGCAACAAACAAATATATATGTATTCTGCTATCCGTTGCCTCTAAGTCATTAAAGGCAAACCCTGGAGATAGGGGTTCAATTCCAGTTCAGTTGCTCAGTGGTGTCTGACTCTTTGGGATGTAGTGCAGCATCCCAGGCTTCCCTGTCCATCACCAACTCCCGGAGCTTACTCAAGCTCATGTCCATCAAGTTGGTGATGCTATCCAACCGTCTCATCCAATGTTGTCCCCTTCTCCTTCCACCTTTATCCTTCCCAGCATCACAGTCTTTTCCATTGAGTCAGTTCTTTGCATCAGGATGCCAAAGTATTGGAGTTTCAGCTTCAGCATCAGTCCTTCCAATGAATATTCAGGATTGATTTCCTTTAGGATTGACTGGTTGAATCTCCCTGCAGTCCAAGGGACTCTCAAGAGTCTTATCCAACACCACAGTTCAAAAGCATCAATTCTTTGGTGCTCAGCTTTCTTTATAGTCCAATTCTCACATCCATCCATGACTACTGAAAAAACAATAGTTTCAACCAGATGGACCTTTGTTGGCAAAGTAATGTCTCTGCTTTTTAATATGCTGTCTAGGTTGGTCATAGCTTTCCTTCCAAGGAGCAAGCATCTTTTAATTTCATGGCTGTAATCACCATCTGCAGTGATTGTGGAGTCCAAAATAATAAAGTCTTTCACTGTTTCCATTGCTTCCCCGTCTATTTGCCATGAAGTGATGGGATGGGATGCCATGATCTTAGTTTTCTGAATGTTGAGTTTTAAGCCAACTTTTCCACTCTCCTCTTTCACTTTCATCAAGAGGCTCTTTAGTTCTTCTTCACTTTCTGCCATAAGGGTGGTTTCATCTACATATCTGACGTTATTGATATTTCTCCCAGCAGTCTTGATTCCAGCTTGTGCTTCATCCAGCTCAGCATTTCACATGATGTACTCTGCTTATTAGTTAAATAAGCAGGGTGACCATATAAAGCCTTGATGTATTCCTTTCAGGATTTGGAACCAGTCTGTTGTTCCATGTCCAGTTCTAACTGTTGCTAACTGTTGCTTCTTGACCTGCATACAGATTTATCTGTATGGAAATACAGAGAGGAGGCAGGGCAGGTGGTCTGCTATTCCCATCTCTTTCAGAATTTTCCACAGTTTGTTGTGATCCACACAGTCAAGGGCTTTAGTGTAGTCAATAAAGCTGAAGTAGATATTTTTCTGGAACTTTCTCACTTTTTTGGTGATCCAACAGATGCTGGCAATTTGATCTTTGGTTCCTCTGCCTTTTCTAAATCCAGCTTGAACATCTGGAGGTTCACGGTTCATGTGCTATTGAAGCCTGGCTTAGAGAATTTTGAGCATTACTTTGCTTGCATGTGAGGTGAGTGCAGTTGTTTGAACATTCTTTGGCATTGACTTTGTTTGGGATTGGAATGAAAACTGACCTTTTCCCGTCCTGTGGCCCCTATTGAGTTTTCCAGCTTTGCTGATATATTGAGTGTAGCATTTTCACAGCATCAGCTTTTAGGATTTGAAATAGCTCCCCTGGAATTCCATCACCTCCACTGCTGCTAAGTCACTTCAGTTGTGTCCAACTCTATGCGACACCATAGATGGCAGCCCACCAGGCTCCCCCGTCCCTGGGATTCCCCAGGCAAGAATACTGGAGTGGGTTGCCATTTCCTTCTCCAATGCACGAAAGTAAAAAGTGAAAGTGAAGTCACTCAGTCGTGTCCGACCCTCAGTGATTCCATGGACTGCAGCCTACCAGGCTCCCCCGTCCTTGGGATTTTCCAGGCAGGAGTACTGGAGTGGGGTGCCATTGCCTTCTCTATCACCTCCACTAGCTTTGTTCATAGTGATGCTTCCTAAGGCCCACTTGATTTCGCATTCTAGTATGTCTGACTCTAGGTGAGTGATCACACCATTGTGATTATCTGGGTTATGAAGTTTTTTTTTTTTTTTTTTTCCAGTTCTTCTGTGTATTCTTGGCACCTCTTCTTAATATTCTCTGCTTCTGTTAGGTCCATACTATTTCTGTCCTTTATTGAGCCCATCTTTGCATGAAATGTTCCCTTGGTATCTCTAATTTTCTTGAAGAGATCACCTAATCTTTCCCATTGTATTCTTTTCCTCTATTTCTTTGCACTGATCACTGAGGAAGGCTTTCTTATCTTTCCTTGCTGTTCTTTGGAACTCTGCATTCAAATGGGTATATTGTTCCTTTGTTTTCCTTTGCCTTTCCCTTTTTCCCTTTTCTCAGCTATTTGTAAGGCATCCTCAGACAACCATTTGGCCTTATTGCATTTATTTTTCTTTGGGATGGTCTTGATCACTGCCTCTTGTACAATGTCATGAACCTCTATCCTTAGTTCTTCAGGCTCTCTGTCTATCAGATCTGATCCCTTGAATCTATTTGTCACTTTCAATGTATAATCATAAGGTGTTTGATTTCAGTCATTCCTGAATGGTGTAGTGGTTTTCCCTATAGTCTTCAATTTAAGTCTGAATTTGGCAATAAAGAGTTCATGATCTGAGCCACAGTCAGCTCCCACTCTTGTTTTTGCTTACTGTATAGAGCTTCTCCATCTTTGGCTGCATAGAATATAATCAATCTCACTACAGTAATGCAAATATCCCAGTAAAGCAAGCCGCATGCATAGTTGGTTTCACAGTACATATTAAAGTTTATACTCTGCTGTAGTCTATTAATTGTTCAATAACATTACATATATATATATATATATATATATATATATATATATATACCTTAATTAAAAAGTACTAACCATCATCTGAGCCTTCATTGAGTTGCTATTTTTATTCTGGCTTGATGGAAGAAATGCAGTTTTTGTTGGCTTGATGTTACTGGCTACTGACTGATCATGTAGTTGTTGCTGAAAGCTGGGGTAGCTGTTTTTAAAATCAGACAGCAATGAAATTTCCTTATCCATTGACTCTTCCTTTCAAAAAAAATTTTTCTATAGCATGCAATGCTGTTGATAACATTTTATATGTAGTAGAACTTCTTCCTAAATAGGAATCAATTTTCTCACACCCTGCCACTGCTTTATAAAAGAACTAAGCTTATGTAATATTTTAAATTATTTGTTGTTATTTCAATAATCTCCACAGTATGTTCACTAGCAGTAGATTCCATTTCAAGAGACCACTTTCTTTGCTCATCCATAAGAAAAAACTTTTCATTTATTAGCATCTTGTCATGAGAATTCAGCAATTCAGTCTCATTTTCAGGCTCCATTTTTAATTATGGTTCTTTTGCAATTTTTACCATATCTGCAGTTATTTCCTCCACTAAAATGTTGAACCCCTCATCCACAAGAGTTGGAATCAGCTTCTTCCAAGCTTATGTTAAAGTTGATATTTTGTCTTTTTCCCATGAATCATGCCTGTTCTTAATGGCATCTATAATGCTGAATCCTTTTCAAAAGGTTTTCAACTTTGCCCAGATCCTACATCCAGCAGAGAAATAACTACTTATAGTAGCTATAACCTTACAAAATGTATTTCTTAATTAATAAAACTTAAAATTTAAATTCACTCTTTGATCCAAGGGCTTCAGAATATGTTGTGTTAGCAGGCTTGGAAACATTAATGCCGTATACATCTCCATCTTGGGTAACCAGGTGCATTGTCAACAAGCAGTTATATTTTGAAAGGGATCTTTTTATTTGAGTAGTAGATTTCAAAAATGGATTTAAAATTTTCAGATAACCATGTTGTAGAGATGACATATGTGCTGTCATCCACACTTTGTTTTTCCATTTATGGAGCACAGACAGAGTTGATTTAGCATAATTCTTAAGGGCTCTAGGATTTTTGGAATAGTGAATGAACATTGGCTTCAACTTAAAGTCACCAGAAGCATTAGTCACTAGCAAGAGAGTCAGTCTGTCTTTTAAAGTTTTGAAGCCAGGCATTGATCTCCTCTCTTGCTATGAAAAGATGCCTGGATGGCATCTTTTTTTCTACTTTGAAAACCTATCACTTAGTGTAGTCCCCTTCATTAGTTATCTTTTGCCATTCAGTTGCTCAGTTGTGTCCAGCTCTTTGCAACTCCATGGATCACAGCACACCAGGCCTCCCTGTCTTTTACCATCTCCTGGAGCTTGCTCAAATTCATGTCCATTGAGTTGGTGATGCCATCCAACCATCTCATCCTCTGTCTTCTTCTGGATAACTTGCTATAGCATCTACATTAGCACTTGCTGCTTCAACTTGCACTTTTATGTTATAGAGATAGCTTCTCTCCTTAAACCCCATGAACCATTCTCTGCTATCTTCAGACCTGTCTTCTGCAGGCTTCTCATCTCTCTCAGTCTTCATAGAACTGAAGAGAGTTAGGGACTTACTCTGGATTTAAGCTTTGATTTAAGGTAATGTTAGAGTGGTAAAGCATCTGCCTACAATGCAGGAGCCCCAGGTTAAATCTCTGGGTTGGGAAGATCTCCTGGAGAAGGAAATGGCAACCCACTCCAGTATTCTTGCTTGGAAAATCCCATGGACGGAAGAACCTGGTAGGCTACAGTCCATGGGGTCGCAAAGGATCGGACAGGACTGAGCGACTTTCTTTCACTTTTCACTTTAGGGTGGCTTGATCTTTTAATCCAGATCACTAAAACTTTCTCCATATCAGCAATAATTACTGATATAACTGTTTTGCTCTCCTATCATTTATGTGTTCAGTAGAGTAGCATTTTTAGTTTCCTTCAAAAAAATTTCCTTTGCATTCACAACTTGCTATTTTGGTTCAAGAGTCCTAGCTTCCTTTCTCATTAAGCTTAAACATGTCTAGCTTTTGATTAAAGTGAGAGATGTGAGGCTCTTCTTTTCACTTCAACTCTTAGAGGTCATTGTAGGGTTATTAACTGGCCTAATGTCAAGATTGTTCTATCTTAGGCAGCTGGGAGGCTTATGAAGAGGAAGAAAGATGAGGAAATGGCAAGTCAGGACACACACAACATTTATTGATTCAGTTTGGTGTCTTACATGGGAGCAATTCAAGGCACACCAAAATAGTTATAGTAGTAATATCAAAGATCACTGATCACAGACCACCATAACAAATATAATATTTAAATTATTGTGAGAATTACCAATGTGATATAGAGACACATGTGAGTAAATGCTGTTGGATAAATAGTACCAATAGATTTGCTCATTGTAAGATTGGCACAAACCTTCAATTTGTAAAAATTACAGTATCTGCAAAGTGCAATGAAAGGAGATATGCCTGTATTATAAAGATTTATATTGAGTTTTATTTGCTAATAAAATATTTTATTTTGGCAAACTGCCATTTAATAACTATTACTCATTTTTGTGTATCTATATAGATGTAAATATAGCTATGGAATGCTATTTTTATGTTTGATATATTTATATTTAATTAGACATCTGCCACTTTTGACATATGGGACTTGACATATTATTAGTTTTTGCTAACTCAACTAAACCTCAACTAAATTTAATTCTTTAAAAAATATATAAATTATTTTTGGGTTTCCTAAAATGTCATTGGAGTTTGTATGCACACATTCATGGTCATAGGTTCCCATGTAGAGATCTATTTTTTAATGACCTAAATTTATCAAAGTTACTGAGTATATCAAAGTCAGTGGATATATTTATCTCCTTTGCTGTTTTAATTATTGTCACTGCTCAACAAATCATTCCTGAGTGCCTTAAAACAATAATAAAATTTTATATTACCTCTCATGGTTTTTGTGGGTCAGCAGTTTGGAGAGGGTGTAGCAGAAATGGCTTTTCGTCTCTTCATCATGTCAGAGGCTTCAGTTGGAAAGACTTGATGGTTGCAGTGACTCAACAGCTGGAGGCTGGATCATCCAGAGGTATTTTCACTGGTATGTTTGACAGTCGATGCTGGGAGTCCTGACCTGGGCTGTCAGTTGGAATATTTATACATGGTCTCTTCCTGTGGGCTTCCTCACAGCATGGCAGCAAGATTCTGGAAGCAAATGTCCCCAGAAAGCCTGTTGAAGTTTTATTGCCTTTTATTACCTAGCCTCAGAACTCACATAATGTCATTTCTGGCATTTTTACAAGTCTTACCAATTTCAAGGAATGGAAGGAGTTGTCATTGACACTACTTGTCAATAGTAGGAGTGTCAAAAGCACATTGTAAGATGAGCATGGGTGATATTAAATCTTTTTATAGCCATCACTGGAAAATACAGTCTCTATATTGATAGTAAAAAAGGAAAGTTCATAATAAGCCATAATTGGCTCTTCTTAATGTATTTTGCACTGCACTGATTTTTATTCTATTGATAATCTTGGAATCTGGACCAGAACCAACATCTCAAATGAACCATGGCATCAACATACAATGCCATTGCATTGTACCTTTTACAGAGGATGCTAGTATCACCTTACAATTCATTGTACACATGGTCATTGTTCTGTTCTTTAGAACCTGGCCCAAAAAAGCAAACAAAACAATGCTTAGCTATAGTAGCTAAGCAGTCAACAGAAAAAAATGTCTCATTGCTACCCAGAAGAACTGTGGAACAACCATAGTACTAATTTGTACCAAATAATATCATATTGTTATAGCTGCCCCACTCACACATTTTGTGGACTCCTCTTTGTGCACTGGTCTTGAGTAGAAATTCTCAAATTATTATCCCTTGACCTCTTCAGAATCACTGAGTGCAAGGGTCAGCCATCTACAGCTGATAGACTAATTCTTGCCTAGAGTCTGTATAGCCCGATTTACTATAATCGTTTTTACATATTTTAAGACATGTAAAAATCAAAACAAAAGAAAAACAAGACAAGACAAAGATAAATGTGACGGAGAACACCAAAGCTTAAAGTGTTTATTCTTACAATATTTATTTATTATAAGATTCTTTAAAGAGAAAAGCTTGTTGGCTTTCTGATCTAGCATACTTGATTAAAATGCAATTTCCTGTTTCACCACAGACTTACTGAATCTGAATTATGGGGGAAAGGAGTATATTTCGGGAACATGAATCTTTGAAAAGTTCCCCTGAAAATTTTTTTTATATCTGCTAAGTTTTGAAAACCACTCATTTTGATTGTCTGCAAATACTTGGAAACATGCTTGGTTTGGCTAATTTAATTAACTGATTTTTATTATTATATTTTGCTATATAAAACATCTGGGAGACCCCATGGACAGAGGAGCCTGGCAAGCTACAGTCCATGGGGTTGCAAGAGTTGGAGACAATTTAGTAACTAAACCACCACCACCATGAAACTGTTCATTATAGTGGATTTTGTTGTATGATAGCCAAAAAATATTGAGTTGGAAAGTAATTGAATATTCTTTTCTTGAGAGCAAAGATCCTTTTAAAGTTTGGTGTTTGATGTTTTTGACATTTTTCTAATGTAGTATTCTTGAAGACTATAAATCCCTTTTTAAGTTAATTGTAAATTCTAGAAAGTATTTCCTTAAATATCAAGGTTGTGCACAACTTTGTTTTTTTTTGTCAACCACATGGGAAGTATGCTGCTATAAAGGATTAAACTATACTGTATTTCTTATGTGGCATACTTAGCAGTTATTAGGGCTTCCCTGGTGGCTCAGAGGATAAAGCGTCTGCCTGTAATGCAGGAGACCTGGGTTTGATCCCTGGGTCAGAAAGATCCCCTGGAGAAGGAAATGGCAACCCACTCCAGTACTCTTGGCTGGAAAATCGCATGGATGGAGATAACTGGTCCATTCATGGCTACAGTCCATGACGTTGCAAAAAGTTGGACATGACTGAGTGACTTCACTTTCTTTCTTTAGCAGTTATTAAGTGATATTATAGAAAAATAATTAATAAAATGAAAAATTGGCCCAATGAAAGTAAAATTTAAGCATTTTATAAAACAATGTATAACATACTGTCATTTGTGTCAAATAGCTATATATTTATTTGTCTATAGCTCTTCATCCATGTATCTATCTACTTATGTATCTACATGCCTCTCTATTTAATAACTATAAGATAAGAAAGATATAGAAAGGATATTAAGACAAAGAATAGGATATACCAATGTGTTAATAGTGAACTTGCCAATTTTATACATCTTCATTTTTCTACTGTAATACATAAAAAGAATGTTACATGAAAAAAATAAAATAATGTTTAAAATCTCAAATTTTATAATTTCCTGATCTGAAGACTTTAAAATCTCTATTTTATAAAAAGTCTTCAAAATGGGTAAAAATATATCTTAACAAGTCACTTTCAGTTGAGATGTGAATGTGATTTTCAGAAATCACTGAAATGTCTGAAGTATGCATTACTGAAATGTCTAAAGTAATGATGATTATCTTTTCCAATTAGGACAACAATCTAGGGTCAACTTTCTAAATGATTTACTAAGTATCAATTTTCAAGCTGATATTATGAATCAGTATGCTAACATGTTTAACCCAATTGAGATGACCAAATAAAAAGGCAAAAAGTACAGATTGGATTCATTGTCTCTAAGGCTGTGGAAGGAAGTTATACTTGAAAGGGTATTTCATGCTGATTCTAATAAAGTGTCTGTGTTCTCCTTCCCTTCTCCTTATAAATTTTTTTTCTTCAGTTGATAGTGCATGTTAAGGCTACATATCTCAAGATAAAGTTAAAGCAGAGTTTTAGGTAATAAAACAAAATTGCACTTAAGTAGCTTTTCTTTTTCTTTTAACTCTGGTGTGAAGATATCTTTCAAGTGCTGTAATCAAAATATTATGTTACATCTCTGTTACCTCAAAGTATCTAGAAAAAATGCTGCAAATATTTTTAAAGTATTTGCTAGCTGTTATCTTTCTATTATCACATTCGTTTTTCCCTAGTTTCTTCTTCTTTAGAACTAGTGATGTCTAGTAACAACCCAGATTGCTCCAAAGCCTTATTGCTTATTATTCTTGGCTTCAAACATTTTGTTGCAAGCATATCAAACTATTTTAATTTTTTGAATTTAAAATCATTTTTCATAATCCTATGTCTTTCATCAGACCTTTTCTCAAATGCACTTCCCATATTTAATTATTTTAGCAAACTCAGAGTTGTCTGCAGGACCCAAAATAAAACTTTTTTTTTTTTTTTTGGTGTGAAATTTTCTTGTTTAGATTCTTCAAATGTTATTTCTTTGGTATCACAGATCCCCCAGATCCTGCTTTGTGGTACCGCTATTATATTCAATAATTTGTTCCCCCCTGGCATGGTACTTATCATGCAATATCGCACTCGTTTTTTTTATAATATTTGAAAACGGTCTTTGTCTTTTGTACATGGACTCTCTAGCACTGAACACCTCAAATGCACCCTGTAAATGCTTATTTCACCAGTGAATCAATATTTTCCATCATAGTTCTTTTTGCATTAAACATTCTGACCTGATATACAATTCTCAGACTACAGTTCAAGCCAATTGTTTCATCCCACATTTTAAATAGAAAATGCCTGTGACGGTAATTTCCATATCATCTCAGAGATAATTTAATGAAGAATAAAGCCGGGGACATTTGAACCTAAATATTGAGTTTGATAGGCTCATTTATTGTGGCTGAGCCACACTCTACTAGAAATGATGAGTCCCGGGCCTCAATGGAGTGGGCAATGGAGAAATACACAAGTAGTAGAGAGGAGTATTTTGATTGAAACATAATTTTGGGAGGACATTAAGAAGGCTGCTGAGGTGGTTGTATTTGTACCCACTGTATTTAACTTTCTGAGTTGGAGGCCTACTGTGTTGCTTGTAAAAGTGATAGTTATAAGGCTTCTGCTAAATATTTCAGTCTAGGTCTTGGAATAAGGATGTCTGTCTTGTATCAGGTTTAGCGAGTAAGTAGCAGAACCATATGTCTCTGATTGGTCGGTACTGTCCCAGTTTACACTTGAAGTAGGTCAACTGATGATTTTTAGTCATGTTAGTGCCTCCCCTTTAACTCTCAATAGTGTCTTAGTGAGGATGATAAATAATACATCACATTAGAAATGAGTCATCTCCTAAGGGGAGATTAATAATAGATCATAACAGTAGGAGATAATATTCATTGAATGCTACCAAATATATTTTCACATTTAATCCTTACAACAACCCTGTGGAAAGTTACTCTTTTTATAATGGTTTCATTCTTACAGAAGTAGAAAGTGAGGCACAAAAAAGTTCAGAAATATGTGAAGCCAAATAGCTAATAAGCAGAAGAGGTAAGATTCAAATGTAATCTGGTTTCAGAATTTATAAGGTCAAATGTTATGCCACAGTGCCTCCTGGTTAAAAAGAGAAAAATAAAAAAAAAAAGTATGTGGAGAAGCAGATCATTCAGTTCAGTTCAGTTCAGTTGCTCAGTCGTGTCCAACTCTGCGACCCCATGAATCGCAGATCATTAGGACTCATATCATTCTTCTTTTCTTCCGGTCCCATCTTTTCTTTCTTCCTTCCTCCCTCCATCCCTTATTTCTTTCCTTCCTTCCTTCCATAAATGTTTATTGAGTATCTGTTATGTGTCAGGCATTGTCCTAGGCACTAGAACCACATCAGAAAGCAAAACAAAATCACCACACCTAGGGAGTTTGTGTTTCAGGAATTTTCTACTGTGTTTTCATGGTGCCGTTTTGCAAATATTTTGATGAAAGTCAATGTTGTTGTTCAGTCACTATGTCATGTCCGACTCTTTGTGACCCAATGGACTGCAGCACACCAGGCTCATCTGTCCTACACTATATCCCAGAGTATGCTCAAATTCTTGTCCACTCAGTCAGTGATGCTATCTAAACATATCATCCTCTGCTACCCTCTTCTCCTTTTGCCTTCAATTTTTCCCAGCATCAATGTCTTTTCCAGTGAGTCAGCTCTTTGCATCAGGTGGCCAAAGATTGTAGAGCTTCTGTATCAGTCCTTCCAATGAATATTCAGGGTCGATTTCCTTTAGGATTGACTGTTTTGATCTTGCAGTCCAGGGAACCCTCAAGAGTCTTCTCCAGCACAAATCCCAAAGTCAGTATTAATTCTTGTGTATAATGGGAAACAACAAAAATAAGTTTGGTTGGTGATTAGGGTGGAAGGAGTCAGCCATGAATGTACTACACATCATGGATGAACAATATCCGTTCCCATAAGCCTTGGCTTTGGGTAGTCTTTTAATTCAGGAAACCTTTATGGAGTGCCCATTGGGTGTCAGGCTCTCTGGTGAGCTTTCTTCTGGAGGAGGTTACCACATCACTCTCATAAGAGCAAGAGGAGAGCTGTATCCCTATTCTATGTTTCTATTATTTTTAAGTGGAATTAATCCTATGACTTATAAGCAGAATTAATCATTTTCTAATTATTTTTTTTCTTGATCAACACCAAACATAAACAGACATATACACTTTGTCCCCAGTGGCCAGGTTTCAGGGAAATTAAAGTACTTAAAGCTAAATTATTAACAAGCCTTTAACTCTCTTACACAATCATGTTTAGAGAAAAGCTCTCAGGTAGAATTTTAATGTCATGGTTCCTTGGAGTCTATTTAGATATGGCCTTGGCATATCCTACTAGGGGCTTTGACCCCATTAGATGTGGTCCATTTACCAACAGTCCTATTTGCAATGTCCCTTTCAGCACATGCACTGAAGGGGATCAAGCTCACTGTTGTAATCATGCAGTTTGAGTGTGTACTGCAAAACAAATAAATAAGACATTGGAGAATTGTACTGAGTCTGACATGCAATGTTTGGGACATTTTAATTATGAAAAAAACTTAGTTGTTTTCCACTCCCACTACTTTTAAACCATTTGGGAAGTATTATGCAGATGTAACTTGAATGCAACTGTTTGTAGCTCCATTAAAGGTTAAATTTGCATAAGAATTAATTCATTAAATGGAAGCTGTACTATATTGAGGATGCATTATATTGTGATTGACCAAAACTCCATTTTGTTAATTAACAATGGGACTTAGACACATTTAGACAATACTCGTAAATAGATATCAGGAGACCCTATCAATAAAATGGAGGAGGTCAAGCCATCTGGATACTAACTTTTTGGTTAAGTTTGTTGTCTTGAAAGTGAAAGTCACTCAGTTGTGACCAACTCTTTGTGACCCCGTGGACCTGCCAGGCTTTTCTGTCCATGGAATTCTCCAGGCCAGAATTCTGGAGTGGGTAACCATTCCCTTCTCCAGGAGATCTTCCCAACCCAGAGATCAAACCCAGGTCTCCCACATTGTAGGCAGATTCTTTACTTTCTGAGCCACCAGGGAAGCCATGGTTTGTAGGAAAATAGTGAAATATAGTAGATGGTATATTTGTTCTCTTATTATCATAGGATATAATGTAGTATATTCAGTAAATAATCACCTGAATGAAATTTAAGGACCGTAAAGATCTAAGAACACAATCAAGAAGTTAAAATCGTACGAATGTGCAGATTTGCCTAGTACAATGTGAATGGGAGAGTTGATGACCTGAGTGATAGTTGTCACTCATCTGTCACTGAGCAGTTCATAAAACATTTATATATGAAATGAAAGTTTGTCTTACTTAAGAGCTGCAGTATGTGTCTTCAGGATAATTCATTGAATTTGTATATTCAGGTGTGGTGAGTGTTGATTTCTGAAATTTCTATATCCATTAATAATATCATACTATTTATCTTTTTTTAAAGACTCTTCATAAAAATACTCCATGAATCTAAATGTAATTCAAAGAGTAAAATTCATTGCCTTTATAAAATGTATTTGGAAGCATTTTTTTCTTACTTTTAGAAAAGATTGAAATGGTCATTCGAGTAATGAGAATGGCACAATGAAAAATGATGACCTCCATAGACCATCAGTTTTGCCATTGTCTTCTATTTATATATAACCTTTCCTTGAAATAAAACTACAAATATAATTCATTACAGATTTTAAAAGGTGGCAAGTGTAGCATATCAGGAGATGCTACCAATTTCCACAGTTATTTTTAAAACAATCATTTTCACATTTAGTGCCAAATAAAACAAGTTTGAATCTGGTTTCCAGTCTGATTTTCTCACTGAAGACCCTGAGGGTTTCTCATTGTTCTAAAACAACAGATGTCTGTTGGGATATTCTCTTCAAATTTACCCTTAAGTTCTGGAAAGCAGTGAAGGATTTGAAGATCTAATAAGGAATTTACTTAGGGATCAGTCACTTCTTGGTCTTCATTCCCTATAGAAAACAGATGAGGATAGCATTCAAACAGAGACAATGACCGAACAAATATATACATGCCTTTGCTAGAGAGAGTGGTCTGTGGACAAGAGTGGAAAAGTCAAATAGAGAAAAACAGAGCTACTAGAGCCTAAGGCAACGAGCTTCTGAGGCAGGTTGCTCTGGAGGGTAACAGCCAGTTTGTTTTGTCCAGTATTTCTCCCACTTTAGTGAGCGCCCCCATTCTTACTTGGAGAATTCCATGGACAGAGGAATCTGGCCGATTATAGTCCATGGGCTCTCAAAGAGTGGGACACAACTGAGCGACCAACACTTTCACATTCACTTTTTCACTCCTTGAACTGAGATCCTTTTCCGCTGGAGGTCCTGATGAAGTAGGATGAGAGGAGAGTCCTCTGACACAGTTTCAAAGTTGAAAAAGGATCTAAGGATTCACGTGGGGATTAACAAGATGACCTTAGTGTTAGCTGTGTCCTACTCTTTGCAACCCCACAAGACTACAGCCCGCCAGGCTCCTCCATCCATGGGATTCTCCAGGCAAGAATACTGGAGTGGGTTGCCATTCCCTTCTCCAGGCTATCTTCCTGACCTAGGGATGGAACCTGGGTCTTCTGCACTGCAGGCAGATTCTGTGCCGTCTGAACCACAGGGCAGGGTAATATTGGATAGCAGTTCTCTGGAATCAAGGGAAAGGATGAAGGGGAATTTAAACCTTTTCTCAGCAAAAGCCGTTTCTCCTTTTTGAGGTTTGAGCTTTATTGGTTCTCATCAGTTTTGCTCATTTTTTCTTTCTGTAGCTTCATGCTCTGTGGTGTCTCTCTCTGCTCTTTTACTTTACATGTAAAGGACGTCTAATAGGTTTTTGCTGATGTTGTTATTTTGCTAATAGTATCAGCTTAGGCCACAGAATAGAAGGAACATATGTCCTTTTCTCTTTCTAAAGAATGGTATTAGTCTCAGAAGCTGGACCTCCAAAGAGAGGGCTCAGGTAACCCTGAGACTTGACAGCCAGGTGGGAGAGAGGTCAACCTTTTCTCACCGTTTTTTCTCACCTCTATGTTGTGAGAGCAGGAAATAGCACAGGGAGTCTGAAGCAGATGAGGAGAGAGGACCAGGAGAATAAAAAAGTCAAATCAAGCCTCTCCTTCTCTCTGCTGCCAGCTAAGAAAAGGCCAGACCTCAGCTAGTGAAAGGCAACAAGCTTGTCCTAGTTTGTGAGATACATGTTTTGGTTTTGATTAGACTGGACTTTTTGATGCCAGAAAAAGTTGCTTATACAATTCTTTTTGGGAGGGAAGTCAGAGTGACAGTGACTTTTATTTATTATTATTACTTTTTAAATTTTATTTTTATTTTATATTAGGGTATAGTTGATTTATACTGTTGTGTTAGTTTCAGGGGTATAGCAAAATGATTCAGTTATACATACATATATATCCATTCTTTTCTAGATTCTCTTCTCATATAGGTTATTATAGAGTTCTCTGTGCTATACAGTAAGTCTGTGTTGATTATCTATTTTATATACAGTAATGTGTATATGTTAATTCCAACCTCCTAATTTACTCCTCCCCCCACCTTCCCCCTTGGGTAACTATGTTTGTTTTTGAAGTCTGCCAGTCTGTTTTATAAATAAATTCATTTTTAGCATCTTTTTATATTCCACATGTAAATGATGTCATATGATATTTGTTTTTCTTTGTCTGACTTCACTTAGTATAGAAGCCAGGAAGGAAGACCCAACAGTAAATTTTAAACTGATGAAATAAAGTTATTATTTGATTGCATCTGTATGAGTTCAACCCAAGAAATATGCCATTGGCCAGTGT
The DNA here is from genome assembly GCA_935064755.1 of Tragelaphus eurycerus. Classification (NCBI taxonomy): domain Eukaryota; kingdom Metazoa; phylum Chordata; class Mammalia; order Artiodactyla; family Bovidae; genus Tragelaphus; species Tragelaphus eurycerus. The sequence goes on from CAKXYN010000064.1 coordinate 1,819,038, forward strand.
AATATTTCATTCTTTGATTTTATTTAGAGTTGCTTTGGAATCTTTAATGAATAGCATGTTAATTTTAAGAACTGACAGATGAGTTACTGTTGCTTAGTCGTTAAATTGTGTTCAGCTCTTTGCAACCCCATGGACTGTAGCCCTCCAGGCTCCTCTGATGGTGGAATTACCCAGGCAGGCAAGAAACTGGAGTGGGTTGCCATTTCCTTTTCCAGGGAATCTTTCTGACCCAGAGATTAAACCTGCATCTCCTGCTTGGCAGGTGGAATTTTTACCACTGAGCCACCTGGGATAGATAAATAATTTCATTCTATTGGCTGTTTTCAAGGTGAAAAGATGAATATGGAAATTCAACTTGAATAAGTGTGACTTTGCAATCAATGTGTCTAAATTAGATCAATGGGGAGAAAGAAAGGTAGAAAGTCTAGGATTCTATCTCTGTCTGATTAATTCGTGCCCCAATTTGTAAAGTCTGCATCAACTTTGACAAAGCTAATTTCCCCATTGCATATGTGGTTTGCTAATGTAGTTAGCTTTCTCTGGGACATCTTTTAGCTCCCTGACATGTGAAAAACACCTATTCATCTTGGGTATCACACTGTCTGTGTAACCTTTCACCATACCACAGTCCAGCTCTCTCTCCCAGATAGAACTGACTGCTTGCTATTTGTTTCAACACTGAACACTTTTCAGACTTTTCTCAGTCCCTTTATTGCAGTTGTTTATTTAGAAGTCTGCTTTTGTCTAATTAATGTGTGAGCTCCTTGGGGCAGAGACTTTGCCATATTTCTACTTGTATTCCTAAAATATCATGCTTTGGATATACTAGATGCTCAACAAGTATTTATTGAATAAATTAAGGAATATTTTCAGAGAATGGACTTTTTTCCAAATTGAGAAGAGACTGGGTAGGTGGTCCAAAGTGTCAGGAATATCAAGCAAGGGAGGATAAGATTCAGATAGTTTTGCCCAGAGACTCCAAAATTTGTTACATGATTGCCTTCTTCAATCCCCCAGAGTTAAAGATTTTATTACTTTATTATTTATTGGAATTTAAATTTAAATGGAGTGATTCAGTTACTAATTGCATGTGCATGCAAATCTGCAAATCTATTTATCTTTAGTTTGTTTTTCCTCAGTGAACCTATGATTTGAAACAATGTGGCATTCTGTAGTTGAAATCACACAACTGCTACATTTGTATATTTCTTTTGTTCATTATTTTCTGTTTCTCCTTGCATTACAAACAGATTAATATGTTTGTTGAAACAGGGATAAATTTTAATTCTTGATGAGTCACCTCAATATTTAGACTACTTGTGTTCAATCAGTGTGAAGTTGGTGAAGACCATGTTTACAGTCACAGTAAATTTAATTATATCAATTGTTGCTTGTAGATAGTATGATTGCTTATATTCAGCTTGTTATATGAGACATTTGTAAGCACTTAGCAGTGCAATCAATCGTTTATGCAATAACTATCTTTCAAAAAGTAATTACTTTCAAAGTATTGGTGTATTCTCTTACAATATAACACATAATCTTCTACTTGTGTTTTGATGCTGCAAAAAAAGGTCCAATTCAGAAAATTGTAAAATGAATTTGGTGAACATTTGCCTTGAGACTGTGACAACAATTGCTTAAAAATTATTTCATGATAGTATACTTAGTGACATTGGAATACACCTTAGTTTGTGGCAACAAGGCCAATTTTCAACTGTTTTTGCAGAAGTATATGTGTTTATTCAAGACTCAGAGACTCAGCTGGCATGATGTTATTGGTAAACTGAGAGCTATTCACAGGGCTATTTAGGAGCACGCACTACCTGAAAATAGACATTGTAAATGTCTGAAATTCAATATAAATAGATCTTAATCTTAGAATTTATTTTGTAGGTAAAGCAGATTCTGTTTGTGCCTTGTGCTGCCTCCTGCACTTAAGTCTTATAAATGTACAACTGGCAATTGTTCCAAGGAATTACATCACAGAGGGCATCATTGTAGCAATTCCCATACTTTAACAAGATTGCTGGACATGATGCACTGGAGAATCCCTCTGCTGGATGATTCACTGTATTCCCTGGCATAGATACCAAACTACGCAGTGGGACTGTGATCATCAAATGATGACCTGTAGAACGCGAATAAATTGGAAAAGTTTAACGTTTTATTCTGGAAGCATATCTATTACATGGTTAAGCAGTAATTAGTTATCCCAGGCAAAGTGAAGTTGCAAACGCATTGAGAATGCAGTTTCTAAAATTCATTGATCAAATGCCCAAAGTTATGCTTTTAGTCCAAATGACTTAATTAAATATAGGGCTTAAGCATTCATCCTCTAGTTAGATCATGTCATTTTAAGCAGGCAAACCAATAATTTAGATTTGTTGGAGGTATCTTGTGCTACTTTATTTGTAAATTAATATTCATTGCTTTTGACACAGTTTGTCCTCAGTTTTGCATCAAATTGTTAAGATAAATTGTCCCTCAAATGGTCTTCTCATTCTAAGGGAGTTACCTGGCCAGTCCATGATGGGTTTTAGGTCTGCTATTATGACAATGGGAATCTTGGAGGAGGGTTATAGCTGGTAAAGTGATGCAGATTCTAGTGGATGTTTGGGAGTAGCTGGGTCTACCTCCACAAGGTCTGTTTATGATGGAGTGACAGGATACACTATCAGGCAATAGTGGGAAACTCTATATTCTACACTAACTCTATTGTTTACTTTTGGTGAGCTACTTCATTATCCCAGTCTTCAGGGTCTTCTTCACCTATAAAATTAGGTGGTTGAAAGATGGTAAAGTTCCTTTTAGCTCCAGTCTTCTATGATTAGGAATTAGCATGGATACTACATAGTTGATATACAACTCTGTTTCTTCCCTTTTCAGTGAACGCTGCTAGGTTAAAGTTTATTTTGTTTTACATTAAGCGGCTATATGACTGAGTATCACTTCAGACCAGGATAGTTAAGAAGCAGGTCTAACTTTTGGGCCCTCTTCCCACTTCTGCTGGTGAACACAAGACCAAGAAATGGCAGATCACAAGGCGGAGGTAATGTGGGTCTCTCAATCACCATTAAGGGGGAAGAGTTACTCTTTGATCAAGAATACCCACCTTTGGAATTAATATGAATTAGAAGAAATTGAGATTTTAATTGTTTATCTGTGTTATTACTGTAATTAATAGTTTGCAGCTGCTAAGTCACTTCAGTCATGTCTGACTCATGTCTGACTCTGTGTGACCCCATAGATGGCAGCCCACCAGGCTCCTCTGTCCCTGGGATTCTCCAGGCAAGAACGCTGGAGTGGGCTGCCATTTCCTTCTCCAATGCATGAAAGTGAAAAGTGAAAGTGAAGTTGCTCAGTAGTGTCTGACTCTTCGAGACCCCATGGACTGCAGCCTTCCAGGGTCCTCTGTCCATGGGATTTTCCAGGCAAGAGTACTGGAGTGGGGTGCCATTGCCTTCTCCAAACTAATAGTTTGGGAATATCTAAAATTATAAAACAATATGCCAATTGAGAGTCTTCTCTGTTTTGCCTGTCCTTACAGAAAATCCTAAAGAGTCCACCAAAAAAGTATTAGAAATAGGTTGCTTCCACGTCCTGGCTATTGTAAACAGTGCTGCTATGAACATTGGGGTACACGTGCCTCTTTCAATTCTGGTTTTCTCAGTGTGTATGCCCAGCAGTGGGATTGCTGGGTCATAAGGCAGTTCTATTCCCAGTTTTTTGAGGAATCTCCATACTGTTCTCCATAGTGGCTGTACTAGTTTGCATTCCCACCAACAGTGTAAGAGGGTTCCCTTCTCTCCACACCCTCTCCAGCATTTATTGCTTGTGGATTTTTGGATCGCAGCCATTCTGACTGGTGTGTAATGGTATCTCATAGTGGTTTTGATTTGCATTTCTCTGATAATGAGTGATGTTGAGCATCTTTTCATGTGTTTGTTAGCCATCTGTATGTCTTCTTTGGAGAAATGTCTATTAAGTTCTTTGGCCCATTTTTTGATTGGGTTGTTTATTTTTCTGGAATTGAGCTGTAGAAGTTGCTTGTATATTTTTGAGATTAGTTGTTTGTCTGTTGCTTCATTTGCTATTATTTTCTCAAAAAAAAAGTATTAGAAATAATAAAAAGAATTGAATAAAGTTGCAGGATACAGAATCAATATGCAGGAAATAGTTGTATTTCTATATGCAATTATAACAATAAACCATTTGAAGGAAATAAAGGAAACTGTCTAGATATTAATATCCTTTATGGGGAAACATTGCAACTATTGAATAGATAGAGTTTTGTAAACATAATCTTTGATTATACTAAGGAAACAAATTTGATTTTTTTTTTTTTTTTTAGAGCTACCTTCTCTAAAATGTTTAACAGATTCCCTGAAAACCATCCAGGATGTTAGAAGGACATCTAGCTAACCTAAATAATAGACTTGCTTTTTAGAAAAATAAAAATTGAATGCTCTAGAAATAAAAACAGTTTGGTTAAAGATATTGAGTGAGATGGAGAGAAAAAGTATTTTTCCTAATTTAATTAGTTCCTGAAACATTAAACAGGGGAAGGAAAATGGTTGCCTTGTTGGTTACCTGGACTAGAAGGATTAGTGAATATCTTGTTTTAATTCTAATACCCTAACTTCAAAATGAGGAAACTGAAGTAAAGATGAAATAACATGTTCACATACCATAATTAGTGGCAGTATTAGAATTATAATCCTGTGTACTATTGACCAGTTTAGGGGGTGAGACAGTATCTGGCAGGCTTGTCCCTCATCTCACAGCTAGAGATTTCTATCCTAACTTTACCTCTGCTGCTGCTGATGATGATGATACAGATATAAAACTTATATAACATTTATAAAGCATGCATGCTAATTTGCTTCAGTCATTTCCAACTCTTTGCAACCCCATGAACTGTGGCCCAACAAGCTCCTCTGTCCATGGGATTCTCCAGGCAAGAATACTGGAGTGGGTTGCCATGCCCTTCTCCATAACATTTATATGGAGACAGACACAATTTTATATGTTTTATACATATTAATTCTTTCTCACAACAACTGAGGACTCATAGATCTTACCTTCCAGAATTCAGAGCCCTGGGTAGTCATAGTCTGTTGATATATGATGGTATATCACTTCTAAGATTAGGTTTTAGAAGACACTGAGGATTCTGTCTTGGGTGCACGCTCTTATGCTCTGTCTCTCTTGGATTATTCACCCAACTGCCGTGTCATAAGCAGCTCTGTAGGGAGGGCCAAGTGATGAGGAAGTGAAACCTCTTGCCAATATAGCTATCTGAGTGAGTTTAGAAGATCCGAGGGCCCCAGGTGAGCCTTCAGGTGACTGCAGCCTCCATCAATAGTTTGTTGAAACTTCATGAGATATCATGAGCTAGAACCACATAGCTAACCTGCTCAGAGATTTCTGCATTGTATTTAGGCTACTGTTCTCAGCTGTATTAACACCAGATTGTTATTGTTGTTGTTGATGATGACATTCATTGTTTCTAGTTTCTATGAATAATGGTTTTTAGAGGCTGCAGTTCAGAGTCTGTCCCAACTGTAAAGAAGATTTGCAATTGCTTGGTAATTTCAAAGTAGGAAAATCTAAGAAGTAGACCAGAGATAATTGAGGCAGAAGAGTTTTACTGTATGTCATTGATGCACAGAAGTTAAGAAAAGGTGAAAGAGTGGGATGCATTAGCTGAGAAGAAAGGTGCTGAGAATGGGCCCTTATCTCAGACAGATAATTGCCTTTGTCTGTTAAACTGGGATCTGAAAGCTGTTTCCTTGGTTACAGGGGATTTGATGCTCAATAGTCAAAAGTAAAATGATTTCAAGAGTGTTTGTTTTATAGCTGAGTGGGCCAAGAGAAAATATCAGCTTTCCTTGGCCTAATATATTCTCTTTATATGACTCTGGTGATGTCAAGCTTAGCATATTATCTGGCTTGAATCACTGATACTCAACAGCTGAAGATATTGGAAAATGTGGTGTGTTTCATATGACCTAAATATAAAAAAAGATTCAAAATGAATGACTTTGAGAAATAATTCATGGGGTACATTTATAAGATTAATATAAATACTTCAGTCACATTATACCTATGGTAGTTTCAAAAAGATATTTAGGAATTTGTATCAAGGACACTAACATTAAAAGGTAAGAACTTCATAGTTGGGCTGACTATTGAATCTAAATAGAAAAATGGGACAAATTAGAAAAACATTGAAAAAGTATTGCGGATTGGATGCATCTTTAATCCTGGTGGGACAGACCTCACAGTTACTATACCATAGTAGGTGGCTTATACCCCTGAGAGGTCTTCCTGGACTCCCTTGGCAGTCAGTTGATCTGCCAGCTTTATCCTCATGTACATGCCCATAGACTTTTTCATAGTTTTGTGATCACTGTTTTCATGTCTGTCTCTGGCCATTCCTGTCATGATACTGTTAGCTGGTGAGAACCAAGTATTCTTTATCTCTATATCACACTATGTGTACATAGCTTGGCATGTATTAGGAGCATAACAAAATGTTAAGAGAAATGAAAAAAAAAAACTTACAATGATAGTATTTAGAAAACATAGTGATTCATACATTTTTATTACATGTATACATTGCCCCTACTAGAGACTTAAGTTTGGCAGAACTCTACAATGCCATTTTTTTCCCATTTTTAAATGAAGAAGATATATTGTATTTTCTACCAATATAAATACTTTTAAAGGTCAAACATTATAAGGAGCTTAAACATGGAATTTGCCACAATAATTTGATTCTGCATGCTATTTTGCATATTATTACAAAAATCTACCTTTATGAGATTTAAGTAGAATCTAAAATAGATATTTATTTATACTTTTCAGGGTGTTTTAAATGATTCCACACATTCTTTCTTCACTTGTGCAAATTTCTAGTGTGCCTGTTATGTTCTTGGCACTATTCTAAGCTCAGAATCTTCAAAACCTAGTGCCTGGTATAAAAAACTTCCTGTAGTCAGAGAGCTTACATTTCAGTGATGGGAGATATAAAATGAAATTATGCAGAATATCAAGAGTTCTTCTTTAGACATGCTAAATTTAAGAAGCCTAATAAATACACAGGAATATTGAGAATGAAATATGTATATCCAGAGCTTAGAGGAAGGATCAGGGCTGGAGATAAAGAATTAGTATATAGAAAAGTCATGATATGTAAAGATTTGGTTATGGATATTTTGTCTAGGGAGACTGTGTCAATTATAAAAAAAGAAGGAGAGAAAGATAGGAAGGAGGGAAAGAAAAAAAGAAAAAGAGATCAGAACAGTACATGGATGCTTCAATATTAGAAGTCTGGCAAAACAGGATAATCTTTTCAAAAGACCATGAGGTATATGATGCCAAGAAACCAAAAAGGGTGAAGATGGGAAGTATTTAATAACATGAGAGTAGCTTGTGCTATGAAAAGTAGAGAGAACACGGACAGAAAATTAACCATTGGATTTTACAAGATGAGGGACCTCAGTGACCTATATATTCTACTGCTATTTGTGTTAATAATGGTAATACCACTCTTAATAGCAAACACCCACATAGCACTAAGGCCCAGATACTGTTTTAAGTGTTTAACAGGTTTTGTGTGATTTAATTTATAATTAATATAAGAACCATTTTATTGGAGTGATGATTGAAAGTATCTAATTGGGTTGGATTGAAACAAGAATGAGAAGTAGTTATATTAATTATCTGTTGCTATGTTTATATATATATAGGAGAAGGCAATGGCACCCCATTCCAGTGCTCTTGCCTGGAAAATCCCATGGACGAAGGAGCCTGGTGGGCTCCAGTTCATGGGGTCGCTAGGAGTCAGACACGACTGAGCGACTTCACTTTCACTTTTCACTTTCATGCATTGGAGAAGGAAATGGCAACCCACTCCAGTGTTCTTGCCTGGAGAATCCTAGGGACAGGGGAGCCTGGTGAGCTGCCATCTCTGGGGTTGCACAGAGTCCGACACGACTGAAGCGACTTAGCAGCAGCAGTAGCAGGATATATATATATATATATATATATATATATATATATATATATATATATATATATCCCAAAACAGCTTAAAAAACAGCAAACATTTATTATCTCATCACTTTTACAAATTAGGAATTCAGAAGTATTTTGTTGGTTCGTTCTGCCTCCAAGTCTCATGAAGTAGTAGTTAATTGTTGGGTGGGGCTGCAGCGGGCCTGAAAGATCCTGCTGTAAAATGACTCAGTCATAAAGCTGCCGGCTGGAGGGCTCAGATCCTCAGTGGCTGTTCTCAGGAGGCAAAGCCTTTCCACAGGGCACTTCCCCAAAGGGGCAGCAGGTTTTCCCATAGAAGAAGAGATCAAATGAGGAGAAAGTTGTGCTACTTTTGTGACTTATTCTCAAAAGTTACATCACATCACTTCTGTTGTTTCTGTATCACAAGGAAATTCCTAACAAACATTTCTGCTCTACCTTTTAAAGCAAATGTCAAAGACTATGTAAACATATTTTAAATCATTACTTCAGTGGTAAAGGAGTGAGGACTCCAGATATATGCAAGTACTTTGAGAATTTTCTTTTGAAAAGGGTAGAAGAGAGATGTGATATTAACTGGAATGAAATGTGGAATGAAAGGGGTGTGTGTGTGTGTGTGTGTGTGTGTGTGTGTGCATGTGTGCATGCTCATTTGTGTTTGTCTCTTTTTGATCCCATGAACTGTAGCCCAACAGGCTCCTCTGTGCATAGAATTTTCTAGGCAAGAATACTGAAGTCGTGTGCCATCTCCTACTGCAGGGAATCTTACCAATTCAGGGATCAAACTCACATCTCTGGCATCTCCTGCATTGGTAGGTGGATTCTTTACCATGGCACCATCTGTGAAACCCAAAAAAAGGAGAGTACTTGGGATTTAAGAAAGGAAGTGAGTTGTGGGTTGGCTTGGAGAGAAGGAAATAAATTTACTATGGAAGGTATAATAGTACTGTCTGGCTTTTGCAAGTGCCCATTTGAGATTCATGATCATAAATATAAGTGAGGCCAGTCAGCACATTTGTGGGATTATGACTATTTTAGGCCAGATTACCACATGCCTGAATGATTATCATAGTTATCCAAATGATTCTCTTTCCTCCAGGTTTCTTTCCCCAGTACTACCACATCAATCTCCTCAAAATAATTTTCTGCATAAGTTAATCTCTAGGCCAACAACTTCATTGTTTCTTCTTGATCTTGAAAGTCAAATGCTTAGAATTTGATCCCTAGGTCTGTCATCAAATAGCCTTAGACTGTGTCTCCAACCACAGCAAACCATGAAATATTTTCCATTAGATAGTGACCATTTTGCATTTTAATAATTTGTTTTTTGTACTTTAGATTAGTTATTCTGGCAATTGTATGGAAATTTTTTGGAATAGGGCATTATCAGTTTCAGGAAGCCCAGCAAGGTGGTCATCGTGAAATGTGATGATGACCTCAGTTAAAGCATTAGTGGTGACAAGAAAGATGAGTGTCAACAAAGGATGAGAAATATTAAAAATGTAAAATGACTTGGACATAGGGATGAAGTGATAGGGAGGTGTCTAAAATCACAAATAGATTTTGATTTTTTACTTACATGATGGTATAGATGGTAGTAACATTCATTCAATGAGAAACTTGATTTAAAAGGGATTAAGAGAAAGATTAGTTCAGTTTAAAATATGTTATGTATATATAAACTTGAGACACTTAAGTTACAGGTATATATAGATGTCCTATAAGCCTCAGGAAGAAATAAGTCTAAAATTTCAGAGTGAGTTCAAGAAGACAGATCATAATTTGAGAATCATTAGCAATGAAGATTTAAACATAAAGAGATTCCCAGGAAGAATAAAAAGGAACAGTCATAGGGGATAGAGAAATAAAATAATCAGTTGCCAAAGGGAATAGAAAGAGCTTTTAAAATCCACTCATATTTACATTTAAAAGGAACTGGAACAAGTTAGAAATATTGATTCTTAATCATGATCATTTGTTAGTATCATCTGAGGACCTTTTTTTAAAAAAGCAATATCAGGGTCACATATGTGATCAGTTAAATCGAATGCCTAAGCAGTGGGAGGTAGAGATCATTTCCTTTTTGAAGCTTCCTGATGATGCTCATGCACATCAACTGAAGAGATCTACAGAGGTAGAGTGATTTGGCTGTCTTTATGTTTCACATATTATATGCAATAGGATGAGCATAAACATTGTAAGATTAAGTTACATGTGGCAGTAAAACTTAGCACTATAGGGAATATGAGCTAGCGAATCTGAGCTAGCTTTATGTAGTACATTGGGATAGAAAAAAAAAGAATTCTTTTTAGAAATTTCTTTTAATTCTGCATGTACTCTTCTTTTGCAATTTGTCTTTGCTGCTCCTCTGTCAAGAGGTACAGTTTATTTCTCTACTTCCCATAATTTGATCTGGCCTTGTGACTAGCTTTGTCTAATAGATTATGATAGTAATATTTCAGAAGTTCTGGGCCCAGGCCACAAGACACCTTGTAGCTTTGTTTCCCATTTTCTTGTCTTTCTGAGACCTCACTAAGAAGTCAGGCTACTCTGCAGAGAGAGAGAGGCCATGAGGAGAGAGAGACCCTGCCAATAGCCAGTGCCATCCCCCAGACTTGTGAAGGGAGTCATTTGTGGCCATCCAGCCCCAGCGGAACTACCTGATGACTGCAAACACATCACTGCCCCAGGCAAGATAAGCAGAGGAACCTCCCTTCTTAGCACAGACCAAATTGCCACCTGTTACAAAGTCATGAATAAAATAATTGTAGAAGCCACCAAGTTTTGAGATGCTTGTTAGACAGCCTAGATAACTCATGCAGTATATAAGAAGCAATTGTCAATCCTTAGATGTAAATGGCCAACCAATTGGTTATAAATTCTTTCATGAATAGATACTTTGATATTTTCTGAACAATAGACTTTTAAATCTCCTCTGAACACCCAAACCTTATCTCAAAGCTGTATCTGAAACCTTGGAGTGTTTTTAGACTGCTATGTAGAACTCTTAATTCTTTCATTCTGATGCATTTGTCTCATGATTTATTCTCCCAGATTTATTTCCCTCCTCTCTCTGTGTAAATGTAAATAAATGAAGGTGGCCCAAGATGGTTATTCCTGATGCTACTGTTATTGCCACAACTGTTATAGTACCATAAACAACTAACTTTATTGATATTTTACTATTTGTCAGAAGTCCTCCCATGAACTTGGTCTTCAGTCTCTAATTTTAACAGTCTGTGACCTGGGCCCTATTATATCCTATTTTACAGATGAGGAAACTGAGGCTCAGAGTGGATAAAGTTATGTGGCCTTGCTGAAGGCTACACAACTAGTCAGGGCTAGAAAGTGACTTGACACAGGCTTGACTGATACACAGTCTATTTTCCTAGTAATAGTCACTTAGTTCTACATTCAAAGCACTTTTATGACATGCTCCCCAAATTTCCTTTTGTGAATTTGTGGCAATACAGAATTTTTTCCCTTTTTCATGTAGGAAAAATAATTAATATTCTTTGAAGACTTGCTATTGTATCAGGCATTTTCAGATATATATATATATATATATATATATATATATATATATATCATACAGTCCTCACAGCCATCCTACATACCATCTTTACTTTTATGGTACATAAAACAGGGAGACAAATAATATCCCAAAGGTCATACAACCTTGGAACTGGTAAAGCTAGACCATAACACAAGTCTGTTTTGCTACTTGGCCTTTTTCTTTGAATTTATATCAAGTTATAAACTCCATTGTATTTCACAGAGTCCTAGTTCTTCATCACAGAATAAACTGCTAGGAACTATTACCTCTTTTGGGCTTCCTTGGTGGCTCAGAGATTAAAGCATCTGCCTGGAATGCTGGAGACCTGGGTTTGATCCCTGGGTCGGAAGATCCTCTGGAGAAGGAAATGGCAACCTACTCCAGTATTCTTGCCTGGAGAATCCCATGGAGGGAGGAGCCTTGTAGGCTACAGTCCATGGGGTCGCAAAGAGTCGGACACGACTGAGTGACTTCGCTTTCACTTTCATAAACTCCATTGTATTTCAGAGTCCTAGTACTTCATCACAGAATAAATTGCTAGGAACTATTACCTCTTTTAGGCTCCCCTCCCAAATGTCATTTTCTCAGGAAGGGCTTTCATAATCTCTCATATTAGCTGAGTTTCCCCTGTTCCATACTACCTAGGCACCTGTCCATGCTTTATGCAACACTTATTATATTTATAACTGTTTTATTTATAGCTTGTTATATTTATAACTGTTTCCGTTTCTGTCTCCTTTACTAAACAAGAATCTCCATGAAGATGGGGACATTTTGTCTCTGGCACTATTAAAACCCAGCCCTAGCACAGAGTCTGGTGCAGAGCAGTCATTCAATAAACATTTTGTGAATTAATTTTTGAGATTTTAGACTATAGACAGGCCTGGAGAAATGACATTTGTGTGTTTAAATTGGTTGTAACAAGATTCCATAAGTACAATAAGAAACTCTTCTTGATGATAAGAGCAGAATGAACGCAGTTTTGATATGGGACAATACTTTCAGGATGTAAAGGCCATGTTAATGTGAAATTCTTTCTGCTTCATTAAAAGCCTGTCATGGAGTTCTCGGAAATAGCCTTGACAGCTTTTTGCTTGCTGTGCTGTCAAAGTGTACGTCTTAGGCCACCGTTCTAAGGAGTCTAGCACTGACTACAGGTTTGTTTCCATGGACACCTATCAGGAGAAGAAGACAGAAAATAAACTAGACTGAAACATAAGGCAATATCATATTGACGTTTTAATAGAGGCATAATTAACATAAAAATAGCTCACCCATTCCAATCATAAAAATAAGTCCAATATTAAAGTGATAAAAATAAATTTGTTATTTTATCTTTGCTTTTTATCATTTTAAACTCTTTTTGTAAAGTAGCAATATTTAAACAAATAATTAGGCAAGATGTATGCTCTTAATGTTTTAATTATTAATTCTGATGACTACAAAGGTGAATAATTTCTCTTTTAGAGGAGATAACCCTCAAACAGATAACTTGGAACCAGGTAGGGAAAAAATATAGTTGGTTTTATTATTCAATTTCATATTGGAATGTTAACACTGCATAAAGCCAATCATAAGACCACATTTTAATACACATAGAAATAATTATTCAAATAAATACATAAATGTGAAAAATATAATCTATGTAAATCTATGTAAATGGATAGTTATAGTGAATTAGTATACAGCATGACTGAGTGGATTGCTCAGGGTTTCATTAAATAAATAAGACTAAAGACCTGGATTAGCAAGAAAAAGCCTTTTTGCTCTATTTCAGTTGCTTTAGGTTGTTAATCTGGTCCAAGATGATCAACTTCTCATTAATCATAATAATTAGGGGTAGATTTACTGAGCATTAATGTAATTTTCAATCATGCTAATAGTTGTGCAATCCTCTGCTCATTAATATAAATGAGGTAAATTAGAACCATGACATTATAAAGAAGAGGCAGAAGCTGTGGGAACTTTCATGGATCTTCCCTAAACCCTATTAATTTAATTGTAATATGTCGTTCCTCAATACTTATTTTCACTCTTTTTATTTTCCATTGCTAATGGTTCTTCAGATTGGTTAATGAGCATACTAACCTCTTAATTAAAGTGACTGCCATAGTGTAGTCTAAATCATACATACTTATCTTGTCTCATTACCTTTAACCCTTTCGCACATGTTCAGTCAACAGGCATTTATGGAATAGTCACTCATACAATTTTGAATTGAGTACATTGCTGCTGCTGCTGCTAAGTTGCTTCAGTCGTGTCCGACTCGGTGCGACCCCATAGATGGCAGCCCACCAGGCTTCCCTGTCTCTGGGATTCTCCAGGCAAGAACACTGGAGTGGGTTGCCATTTCCTTCTCCAATGCATGAAAGTGAAAAGTGAAAGTGAAGTTGCTCAGTCCTGTCCAACTCTAGCGACCCCATGGACTGCAGCCTACCAGGCTCCTCCATCCATGGGATTTTCTAGGCAAAAGTACTGGAGTGGGGTGCCATTGCCTTCTCCGATTGAGTACATTAGTGTAATACAAAAGAAATAAGAAGCATCCCAACATTCAGGAGGTCACAGTCTAGAAGACATTGAGATTGGATTGATATCATTATTTAAAATATAATAGTAGGTCCAAAATAAAAATTTCTCTCTTTATGGCATGCTTAAACTTTTTGTGTATATCCAAAGATGTCTAAATTAACTATTTTCTTCATCTCTCATTTCTGTTTAGAAAGCCCCAGAGAGGCCTTTCCTAAAACACTGCCTAAACTGGGTCCTCATTTTATGGTCTTTATCTCAGCTTTTATGTTTTTCCTCATAGCATTTAACAGATTGGTATGTATGTGTGATTATTTATTTACTTTTTCTTACTGTAGTTCATAAGCAAATCAAGGGCAGGAACCACAACTGTATCCTCAGATTCTATCACATTTTCTGGTACACTGTGATGCCCAATTAATATTCATTGGTGAATAAATGAGTGCATTTATGGTGCTTGTTCACATAGTTAATCATAAAGACACTTGCTTGATTTTAGAATCTAGAATATGACCAAATGTCCTTTTTCAGGAAAGAAAATCTTGGATTAGGTCTTAAAAGTTTTTTCCATTTGAGCAATAAAGTCATCTTCATTGGGAGAATTTATTTTTTCAAATCCATTGACTGGAGAACCAAATCTCACCAAATTGGAGGAAATAAATCTCTGGACCAGAAGACTGTCTGCAATTTTGTTAGTTATATGGACTTACAGTGACTGATGTCATTCAATCATTGATCAGATACCCTGCTTTCTTTGTTTTGGGCATTAAAAATAACTCCAGGGATGTCATATATATGGCAAGGTCCTTTTGGTTCTTTCTGTTTGTTTTTTGAACAAACCATGCAGCATGTGGTTTCCTAGTTCTCCCACCAAGGATCAAGCCCAAGCCCCCTACAATGGAAGCACAGAGTATCAACCACTGGACCACTGGGAAGTCCTACAAGATCTTTTTTAAAAAAGAACTTAATCTAGTTGGAGAATCTGTAGTATGAGGCACTCAAGCAACTTGTAAATGGCAGAACTGGGATTTGAACTTATTGCAGAGGACTAACGTATGTGCTACTTCCACTAAAATACAGCCATTACAAACAAGTTTGGACTTGACTAAAAATAACAGTAAAAGAATCTGTAAACAATCAGTGAAGAATCTGCCTACCAATGCAGGAGATACAGGTTCAGTTCCTAGGTTGGGAAGATGACCTGGAGAAGGAACCGGCAACATGGTCCAGTATTATTAGCCAGAAAATTTCATGGACAGAGCCTGGCAGGGGTCTCACACACACACACACACACACACACACACACACACACACACAAAACAGTAGCAACATTATGGTTCTGGCACAGTTTAAGTGTAGAAGGTACGTATTCAGCATTTGTCATTGTTTAATGTGGCAAGAAAATAGGGGCTGAATTTGAGAGGCAAGAGAGGGGGATAGAATGAATATCAGGAGGCTAGTTAAGAAACCATTGGTTTACAATGTTATGTTAGTTTCAAGTGTGAAGCAAAGTGATTCAGTTATACATATACATATATGCATATATATTTTTTTCAGATTATTTTCTCATATACATTTATCATAAAGTATTGAGTATAGCTCCCTGTGCTATACACAATTAGGTCCTTGTTGTTTATCTATTTTATATATAGTAGTGTATGTGTGTTACTCTCAAATTTCTAATTTATCCCTCCCCCTCAGCCTTTCTCCTTTGTTTTCTAAGTAAGTGAGTATGTTTCCATTTTGTAAATAAGCTTATTTGTATCATTTTTTTTAGATTTCACATATAAGTGATATCATTTATTTGTCTTTCTCTGTAAATCAGCTATGCTTCAATGGAAAAAAAAAATGACTGTGTTAAACAATGAGAAACCATTGTTTACTCTGGCAAAAGTAATAGCAGTGAAAATGAAGGGGAAAGGAAAAGAATGAATTTCCAATGAAAGGGAGAAACTCTAGGTTTTAGCGATGGAGAAATGTGGGAGTAAGCAGAGATGTGGGTGAGAGAAAGGGTGGGGTTAAATAAGATTTCCTATTTGTAGTTAGTCACCTGGGTGGATGATGCTGACTATCGCTGAAGTAAAGGACATGTCCTGAGAAACAGGCTAAAGAAAGAGAGAAAAAATCAGGCTTTTCTTTCTTTTTGAACAGTGTAGGGGCAGATTGAAAGGGCAGATTGAAAGGGGTGCTGAGCGTTTCCTGAGATGTGACGGGTGTGTTTCTGCTGGCCTGCCATTGCTGCTGTTTGCTACCACTGCCATTGCTGCTGCTGCTGCTGCTTCTGCTCCTCCTCCTACTCTTGAACACTTTTTCTCAGCTGTGTAGTGAAATAGGTCTCTCAATGTACATTTTCTCCAAGTCTTCACAACAAACGTATGAGATAAATGTTCATCTTTATTTTATACTGAGTAAACTAGTAAGTAAGCATTGCTGAGTATCACAAAATTAATGAATGTCAGAGAAGGAGGTTCAACCTGACTCCAATGCTGATGCTCCTTCCAGTGGCGCCCATCTACTCTATTTCAAACTATTTGTGTTTGAAGTACCTGCGGGATATCTGGGTTTGCTAATTTGTGAAGTGTGGATAATAACAAGTGGCTAAACACATGTCAAAGTGTGAAACGAAGCTATGCTAGCTAGTGTGAAATATTATTAATATTATTGAAAAGCTCCTAATTTCAGTGTCATTCAATATAATTAATTTCTAGAAAATAATTTGACTCAACTGTGGATTACTAAGTGGTTTGCAATACCAGGCAAAAATTTGGGGAGTGTTTAATTTATCCTCTATTTAGTAACTCCAGTAGGTAGAGGATTGATATGACAGACTTTTAAAAGATGAAACTGGAAAGATCTTTGGGGATTATTTAATAAAGGGGTTTATATGAAAAAAACAAATAAAACAAGACAGCTGAGCTGAAGTTGCAACTGATGACCCTTAAGTTTTATCCAGAGTGACATGTTTTTCCCTCACCTAGAGTCAGCATTTGTGTCCTAACCATGAGCTCCAGTTAGCTGCAGTCCCCACCACTCCCTATTGTTTAATCCTAGGCAGTTTTGACTCATTCACCTGCCTCCCCATAATGCTTGTGTTTGTGACAGGTTATTCAGATATTTGTTTTGTACTATAAATTAATTCTACAGGGAAAAATAGAATGTGCGGTTCAAGATTCATTGTCTTTTGGGGTGTTAAACTTACCATTGAATTTTTCCCTTAAGTAAGAGTCCATTAATCTGCCAGAAATGCTGCAAGAAAATAATACAGACTGGGTGATGTAAAGAACATGAATTTGTTATCTTATAGTTTAGAGACTGGAAGTTTTAGGATCAAAGGTTTGGCAAGTTTGGTTCCTTCTAAGTCTCTAGCTGCAGGTGGTTGTCTTAGTGAGTCCTCTTTGGCTTTTCTCTATTTGTGCATCACTGGTGTCTCTATCTCTTCTTATAAGGACTCCAGTCATGTTGGATTAGGTCCCACTCATCAAAATTCATTTGAGCTTAATTACCTCTTTAAAAGCCCTATTTCCAAATACAGTTATACTCAAAGATACTGGAAGTTAGGACTTGAGCAACTGAGTTTGGAGGAGAGCACAATACCATCCATAGCAAATAGTTTCTGTTGAATGACTAAAGAAATGTTGTTTTAAAGTGCTTGAGACTGTATCTTCCTTAGCCGATTTGCACTGTTTTTTAATCTTCGTTATTGCACCATTTTATATTACAGTAATCTACATACTTATATTATCTTCATTACAAGGTTGTACATATCTTGAGGACACAAATCATAGCTCTATGTCTATTACAGAATACATCTTGAAGAAGTCATTATTAAAAAATAAAAGGAACACTTTCAATCTCAATTTAGCATTCCCTGGTCAGTTTTAATTCTACTTCAGCATGAAAGAAAAGTCAATTAAACAACTATTTTAGGAGGAAGGATTAAGATTATCTGAAAATACTTAAATAAAACTTACTTTTTAATTACATATTAGAGAAATTACATATACTCCTCCCCACCATCACTCCCCTTCTTTCTTCCCATTTCCCTCCCACCCTCATTGATCCTTTCCTTTGTCCATTTTCCCCTGCAAAATAAAATAAAATAAAATAAAACTAACTTTATAGTTTAGTCAGACTTATTAAAATTAAAGGTAATATCTGATTTCAGTGAGTTACATGTGTTTATATCAAGCTTATTTTTAGATTAGATGAATGTTATATTAGTTCTAATTGATATTTCTTATTAAAATATCTCTAAATTTTAAAAGTTTATTTCATATAATTATGTTTGTAGGAAAAACTGTTAACATACACCTTTTTGCCTAAAGAACTTATTTCAGGTTTGATTTTGCATTACAAAATCTAAATAGGAGTGAGATAACCTTTAAGAAAATTGGACCACTCAGTTGATTTATCTGCAGTGACACACATGAAAAAATATATAAAAAATATGTATGTATTCAAGTGAGTCAAAGTCGCTCAGTCATGTCTGACTCTTTGTGACCCCCATGGACTGTACAGTCCATGGAATTCTCCATGCCAGAATACTTTTCCCTTCTCCAGGGGATCTTCCCAACCAAGAGATTGAACCCAGGTCTCCCACATTGCAGGTAGATTATTTACCTGCTGAGTCAAAAGGGAAGCCCAGGTATGTACTAAGGTGCATTTAATTTGCCAGTGATGTAACTTTTTCACTGTTTTTGTCTCAATGAATCACGGAAAAGATAGCACAAATGTGGAAAAGTAGCTTTTTGAAAAACTGGATATTTGCTGAATCATTGCCTTAATAGTATGTCAATGACTGTTGAATGACTTGTCAAACCAAGGGATGTCAACCCATGCTCTTATTGATATTTTGCAGTATTATTTATAAAATGACTTCTAGTGGCTCAGGTTAAAGCGTCTGCCTGCCGTGAGGGAGACCTGGGTTCGATCCCTGGCTCAGGAAGACCCCCTGGAGAAGGAAATGGCAACCCACTCCAGTATTCTTGCCTGGAGAATCCCATGGACAGAGGAGCCTGGTGGGCTACAGTTCACGGGGTGGCAAAGAGTCGGAAACGACTGAGCAACTTCACTCTCACTAAAATAACTGAAAATATCTACCTTTTACTATCCAGTGAAATTTATAGCATTTGAAGGATAAATGTTTTCTTGAGTCATTTTAGCCTTGACCCTAAATTGTTTATTTGTTTATTCATTTGTAAACTGAATCACCTATTCAACAAACATTTATCAAGGGCTTCCTAGGGGCAAGCAACAGCTTTACTAGTTGTGTGAGCTGAGTAAATCACTGAACCCTCAATCTGTTGCTTTTGTCACAATGGCACCCCACTCCGGTACTCTTGCCTGGAAAATCCCATGGATGGAGGAGCCTGATAGGCTGCAGTCCATGGGGTCGTTTAGAGTCAGGCACGACTGAGCGACTTCACTTTCACTTTTCACTTTCATGCATTGGAGAAGGACATGGCAACCCACTCCAGTGTTCTTGCCTGGAGAATCCCAGGGACGGGGGAGCCTGGTGGGCTGCCGTCTATGGGGTCCCACAGAGTCAGACATGACTGAAGCGACTTAGCAGCAGCAGCAGCAAACACAGTTGTTAATGCTTCGTATAGCTGCCCACCATATTAAATGTTACTGTTGTGACAGCTCTCAAAACATGGCTGGGCACATAGTAGGGATCACCCCAATTGTTTTTTTCCTTCCTTCTAATCTGACTCCCAGAATCTATTGTTTTACTTTTAATTTTCTAGAATTTATATTACTGCAATAGAATTTTAGAACTTTAAACTTGGAGAATATTTTAGCAATAATCTTGTTCCTCTTTTTAGGAAACTTAACAATGGAGTGGACCTACTCAGGAGATACAGTTGTTCAACTGGAGAACATTTAAATTTTATCTATCTAATTTTCTTAATTGTTATAGCAATTGTTAGAGTGGAAGGAGAGAAAGAGAAGAAAAGAGAGAGGGGAGAAAGAGAGAGGTCCCAAGTTTAAGGCATATTGGCTTCTCCTATGACTTTTGTGGTATGGCCACATTTCTAAGTATTTAGTCTTCAGAATATTTTTTCCCTTTCTCTTAGTTAAAAAACAAAAACAAAAATCCTTTAATTTTCAGAATAGATGATTTTTGAAATTTTTATAATTTGAAAAATTATGAAAACTGGCTTTATAGTCAGTTTGATTTTAATGAATTAATTGTCCTTTAAAAGAAAAGCATTTGCCAGTTTCTTTCAAAACTGGTCCTCTATCATCAGGTTGCCATCTGCCTTTACTTAATATAGGAATCCTACCATAGTACAGAGCTGTGGAAACAGACCAAGTACAAGCACACTAGATTATGTTCCACCGCCTTCCCTGGGTGCCTTAAAAGCTCTCTGAAGCTGGCATGATATCTTTCTGCTTGTTATCTCCTCATAGTTAAGGTTAATAATAATTATTAATGACAGTAATAATGTTGTTAGGATAACTAATAATTGCTTTAAAGCAATCACTGGAAAAAGTCCTAAAAGGCAT
This sequence comes from Tragelaphus eurycerus, assembly GCA_935064755.1. Classification (NCBI taxonomy): domain Eukaryota; kingdom Metazoa; phylum Chordata; class Mammalia; order Artiodactyla; family Bovidae; genus Tragelaphus; species Tragelaphus eurycerus. The sequence goes on from CAKXYN010000064.1 coordinate 1,839,676, forward strand.
CCATATGGATTACACTATTTCAATCATATTGCAAATAAGACAGCATTGCTGTGGTAGGCAGAATTCTAAGATAGTCCCCAAGATTTCCAGCTCCTGATGTAAGTACCTTGGATAATTCTCTTCCCTTGAGTGTGGGCAGAGTCTTTGACTACAGTGAGATAGTTGCTCCTTTGATTAGGCTACCTTATGTAACAAATGGTGATGGGGTAGTCACCACTGTGCTATCTGGAGGGGAAACTGGAGTCAGAGAGAGGCTTTCTTGCTGTCCTGGTAGAAAGCAATCATCCCTTTTGTGAGCTGCATATGGGGGACATGTGGTAAGGAAATGTAGGCAACTTCTTTTAATTGCTGAGATCAATCCCTGGCTGACAACTATCAAGAAATCTGGGACCTTAGTCCTACAACCACAAGGAACTAAATTCTGCCAACAGGCTGAATGAATTTTAAAAAGGACTCCTAGCTCCAAATGAGAACTAGCGTATGTATAGGGGCTTACCTGGTAGCTCAGATGGTAAAGAGTCTGCCTGCAATATGGGAGACCCAGATTCGATCCCTGAGTTGGGGAGATCCACTGGTGAAGGAAATGGCAACCCACTGCAGTACTCTTGCCTTGAAAACACCATGGACAGAGGAGCCTGGTGGGCTACAGTCCATGGTGTCACAGAGTCAGACACGACTGAGTGACTAACACACACACAGAGTATGTCTAAGACCTTGACTGCTGATTTTTGCCACCCTGAGGGGGTGGATCAAGCTAACAAAACTCAGACTTTGGACCCAAGAAAACAGATATTAAATGTCTGTTGTTTTAGGCTGTTAATTTAGTGATATTATATAATTTTAAACATATAATTGTGTAGTAAAGATATGATCAGGTCAGATCAGATCAGTCGCTCAGTCCTGTCTGACTCTTTGCGACCCCATGAACTGCAGCACACCAGGCCTCCCTGTCCATCATCAACTCCCAGAGGTCACTCAGACTCATATCCATCAAGTGAGTGATGCCATCCAGCCATCTCATCCTCTGTCGTCCCCTTCTCCTCCTGCCCCCAGTCCCTCCCAGCATCAGAGTCTTCTCCAATGAGTCAACTCTTCGCATGAGGTGGCCAAAATACTGGAGTTTCAGCTTCAGCATCATTCCTTCCAAAGAAATCCCAGGGCTGATCTCCTTCAGAATGGACTGGTTGGATCTCCTTGCAGTCCAAGGGACTCTCAAGAGTCTTCTCCAACACCACAGTTCAAAAGCATCAATTCTTCAGCGCTCAGCCTTCTTCACAGTCCAGCTCTCACATCCATACATGACCACAGGAAAGACCATAGCCTTGACTAGGCAAACCTTTGTTGGCAAAGTGATGTCTCTGCTTTTGAATATGCTATCTAGGTTGGTCATAACTTTCCTTCCAAGGAGTAAGCGTCTTTTAATTTCATGGCTGCATTCACCATCTGCAGTGATTTTAGAGCCCAGAAAAAGAAAGTCTGACACTGTTTCCACTGTTTCTCCATCTATTTCCCATGTAGTGATGGGACCAGATGCCATGATCTTCATTTTCTGAATGTTGAGCTTTAAGCCAACCTTTTCACTCTCCACTTTCACTTTCATCAAGAGGCTTTTGAGTTCCTCTTCATGTTCTGCCATAAAGGTGGTGTTATCTGCATATCTGAGGTTACTGATATTTCTCCCAGCAATCTTGATTCCAACTTGTGTTTCTTCCAGTCCAGTATTTCTCATGATGTACTCTGCATATAAGTTAAATAAACAGGGTGACAATATACAGCCTTGACGTACTCCTTTTCTTATTTGGAACCAGTCTGTCGTTCATGTCCAGTTCTAACTGTTGCTTCCTGACCTGCATACAAATTTCTCAAGAGGCAGGTCAGGTGGTCTGGTATTCCCATCTCTTTCAGAATTTTCCACAGTTTATTGTGATCTACACAGTCAAAGGCTTTGGCATAGTCAATAAAGCAGAAATATATGATAGATAAAAGTAATCCTCTACTTTTATATTTATTGCATTCATGGATTTTTGTAATTTGGATAATTGTAATCATATATTCATGGATTTTTTTGCAATTAGTATTTTATAAAGTATGAAAAGAGAACTTTTCTTCACTTTTTGAAGAGTTTGAAAGGAGTCTTGCAAAATGATTAATTAGTTGTAATTAGTCACAATTTTGTAACTGCTCTCAAAGTCCACTCTCTGACTTAGAGAAATCATTAACATTGTGTCTTCATCAAAGGGAATATCAGTGGCATAGTCTTTAATCATTTTTTAAAAAACTTTTAAAATTGAAGTACCATTGATTCAGTGGCATAATTTTAATGAAGTGTGGCAAATCATGGGTGGAGGCCCACAGAAATTCATTGTGTGACACTGAAATGTTTTTCTTTCTTTCCCAGTCCCAGTGAAGATATAAAAACAAGGAAATATTAATAAGCCAGGTTTTAAGTTTCTCACTTCAGTTGAACTTCAGGATGTGGCAAGGGTTCTTGGAGGGCCCGTTAGACATTGCTTTCATTTATTTGGGGGATTTATTCCCATTCCCAATTGTGAAAATTACCAAAACTTTGGGGCAGCCATAGAGAAAATGTCTGCATCGATAATTCTGTTATGGAGGTCAAGTAAGCATGCAGGAGACTGTAGTTGGTTTTGTAAATAGCACAGTGGACCATCAGGCCAAAGAGGATGTAAACAAACTGAAGCTTTAATCAGACCAAGGGCAAATGTCTGAATAAACACACGGTTTTATCACTCTTCCGGGATTTCTATGCTTTTAGAAAATTGTGACTAAAAAGACAAACAGAGAGAATGTGAGTTCCAAGATGACAGAGACCATACCTGTTGTTTTCATTTGTATATTCCAAGGGCTGAGGACAGTTTCAGAATATGTAGGGGGTCAAAAAATATTTGTTAAAGAACTGAGTTACAGAACTGGCTCATCTTCAAGTGAGATAGAGGATAGAACACAACGTGAAGCTGCTGGCCTAGGCTGCATGTGAATATACTTCTGTATCCTGGCTTAATTTTATCTAAGAAGTATGTTTACATCTGCCCTACTTAAAGGATTCTGGTATATTCAAAGAAGGATGAAGATTATGTAAATAAAAGAGATATCATCCTTTTCCCTAAAAAGTCAGACTTCCATATTGTTCCCAGTTAATCCTTTCTCTATCTCCAGACTATCACACTCCGAACTGGATATGTATTTTTCACTGAACCCTGTCCACTGCTTTGTTTGTACTGTACTGTGAAGCATGTGGTATCAAGTTGAGCATTAACTAAGACATGCTTTGCCTATAGCATTCTAGACTCCTAAGAAAGATTTATATATGTGGTAGGGTGTGTCTGTTTTTCCTACCTAAAACATCAATCATTAAAAAAAAAAAACAAAAACAACAACAAAAAAACTGTTACTTTTAAAATACTAAATGAAAAAGAAAGTGAAAGTGAAGTCACTCAGTCCTGTCTGACTCTGAGACCCCATGGACTGTAGCCTACCAGGCTCCTCCCGCCATGGGATTCTCCAGGCAAGAGTACTGGAGTGGGGTGCCATTGCCTTCTCCAGGGGATCTTCCCAACCCAGGGATTGAACCCGGGTCTTCTGCATTCCAGGCAGAAGCTTTAACCTCTGAGCCACTTTGTACTAAAAGAGTAAGTTATAAATGCCTTTATTTTGAGAGGATTGATTTTTCTCTGGCATTTAGTTAATCCTGTCATTTGCCAACCTAAACAAAAGTGAAAGTGGAAGTCACACAGTTTTGTTTGACTCTTTGTAACCTCATGGATTGTACTGTCCATAGAATTCTCCAGGCCAGAATACTGGAGTGGGTAGCCTTTCCATTCTCCAGGGGATCTTCCCAACCCAGGAATAGAACCCAGGTCTCCCGCATTGCAGGTGGATTCTTTATCAGTTGATCCACAAGGGAAGCCTTAATAAACCTAAACAAGCAACTACACAAATACTAACTAGAACAAAATGAAGTGTTTTAACACACACAATGACACATTTCCTGATGGCTATTTGAAGAATCTTGAGAGGATGCTGCTGTAATTCGAACTGTGCTTATTTGGCATAGCTAGCTAGACATGGATAAATGATTCTTCTAGAAACACATGTAATATGAACCTATATATACAGAGATAACTAACAGATTCAGTTTCTTTTAAAGCTAATTGGAACTTTAAAATTCTTTAACTATATTCATTGATAATTCTTAGTTGTATTAAAATCTAGGGAGGAAACAACCTGTATGTGACAATATCTGCTACTTAAAATACGTGTTAAGTATAAAGCCCAATTCATATAGTGATTTCCTCATAACAATTTTTGCCTGTGAGGTTTCATACTCCCTTTTCCCTCTTTCTCTCCCTTGCTTTCCCCCTCTCTCTCACCATTTAATCTATAACTTCTCTCTGTTTTCCAAAGTGTTGCTTTGCCCTGTGGCAAACAGCTATGATTTAAGATGTCAACTTCTCCATTAACATCAACAGCCTCAATAACAACTCTGAATCATGTTTAAATAAATGTGTCATGACGATGATTGCATTATTATTGGGTGTGAATGAATAAAAGTCTTAGGGAGAGTGATGAAGATTTTAAAAGCTGCTGAGTATAAACATGACACTTTCATCCTTTTCCCTTTTTATTTCAAAGTCGGAAATATTAAGCTGTTATGAACGATGAGGAAGGCACAAGGAACCCTCTCTTTGTCCTCTTCTGTTTTTTCCTTCTTTTCCTTCCTGCTCCTCTGACTACTGCCTTTGCTTCTTCTCTGTAATAGTAAAGATTGGGGGAAATATTACTACTAATATGTATGATTCAGGTGAACAATATAATATTTTCTTTCCTCCACCTACTCTCATGACTTCTCTTTGTTCTTTGTGTAACATTGGAGTGGTGTGGGTAGGCTGGAAGTTTGGTAAATAAGGAATGAAAAGGGAAGAGAATGAGAAAAATGGGACATTTGTAGGAAGGGAAAGTGGAAAGTCTTCTCGAGGCAGTGGGGCCAAGCTCCAAAGTGCATACACTAAAGAATGAAAGGACAAAGCCTCTAGCTTTGATGCTAGGTCATAGTGAATTTAACAATTAGTTCTAAAAATTCTAAATTATAGACAGATCATTTTTCTTAGGCATATGTGCAGAAAAGAAAGAAAGAAAAACCAACTTCCTCCTGTGTTTCTCTTTCTCTCTGAACACTGCCACACTCACAACACTCTGACACCAGATGAGTGGGGATTTTCCCATCTGGAACTTCCCATCTGGAAGTTCTTTATGGCACCAGCTGGGTGTCCTACAATATTAGTGACCAACCTTTCTGGCACCAGAGACCAGTTTTGTGGAAGACAATTTTTTTCCCCATAGACTTGAGAGAGATGAGAGATGGTTCAGGCAGTAATGTGAACAATGGGAGTGACGTGCAATGGCAAATGAAGCTTCCCTTACTTTCCAGCTGCTCATCTCTTGCTCTGAGGCCCAGGGGTTGAAGACCCTTGTCCTACAATGTAATTCAGTTTCGGCATTGTTTATCCCCCCAGGATAAGGGCTCAGTCCTATGAAACTGTCTCCCTACTCCATGACTTCAGATGCCAGTCCTAAGTCCAGATCATAACCTATGTTTCCAGTCAATGGCTATCAACTGGAGGTTCCCATGTACCCCTCTCTGGTTTGATTAATTTGTTAGAGCGCCTCATAAAACTCAGAAAACAATTTACTTTACCAGTTTATCATGGGGCTTCCCTGGTGACCAAGAGAGTATAGAATCTGCCTGCGGTGCAGACTCAGGTTCGATCCCTGGGTCAGGAAGATCCCCTGGAGAAGGAAATGGCAACCCACTCCAGCATTCTTCTGTGGACATGGACAGAGGAGCCTGAGGTCACAAAGAGTTGGGCACAACTGAGTGACTAACAGTTTCACTTTCACTTACCAGTTTATTATAAAAGGATATGGCACAGGACGCAGCTGAGCATTTATATGGAAGAGATATGGGCACATTATGCGGGGAAGGGGCTGGAGCTTCCCTGCCCTCTATGGGGCACCAATTTTCCAGGACCTCCACTTGTTCACCAGCCTGAGAGATCTCCAAACCCTGTACTCTGGGATTCTTATGGTGACTTCATCACATGGGCATGCTCAATTATTAACTCCATTTCCAGTCTTTCCTCCTTTCCTGGAGAATGGGAGAGAGCTGAAAATTCTAAGCTTCTACTTAGAGAGTTTGGTCTTTTTGATGATCAACTCCTATCCAGGTGCTATTCAGGAGCCCACCAAAACTTCCTCATGGAACAAAAATGACTGCTATAAACCAGGAAGTTCCAAGAAATTTAGGAACTCTGTCAGGAACCAGGACCAAAGACCAAGTATTAGAGCCAAATATGCTATTAATGCTCTTTAGGAGCTATTACAAAATTAAAGAGACTTTTTAGGAGTTCTGTGACAGAAACTGAGAACAGACACACATGCGTACATATACGTATATATATGTGTATGTGTATATATATGTGTATGTATATATATATGTGTATATATATATATTTCCTATCATGTCACAGCACATTTTGATTGTATGTTTATATTATCAAATTTTAGATCCCTTCCAATTTTATATAAATCTCTACAATGAAATCTTCTAAAATATGTGGACATTTATATACCCAATAAGTCTGAATAAATGAATCCATTCTTTATTCTGTGATCAAGATGAGTTAATAACATCAATTTGCAGAGAATGTAAACTTATTTAGTATAAAATATAGACTCCGTTAAAACATACATAGTATTGGAAAAAAATTCAAGAAAGACCAAAAAGCAGAATGAAAATTAAACATGAATACTTAAAAATAGAATTTCTAAAAATAACCTTTTCTCTAATTACAAAAGCAACAGAAAGGGAACAGGAAGGTAATATAAAAAGGAAATTTTAGAACAGGAAACTTATAGGAAACAAATAATTCCATCCCCTAGCTTTAACCATTTAAAAATGAATTCTTAATCTTTTTGGTGTAGGTGTCCAACTTTCTCTGTAAGTTATTTATATTCACTTATTTTTATATTTGTCTATATTATTTACCATACTAATGACACTATATTTGTGTGTGTCTGTGCATACTTTTTAATTTTTTAATATAAATTTATTTTAATTGGAGGTTAATTACTTTACAATATTGTATTGGTTTTGCCATACATCAACATGAATCTGCCACAGGTATACACGTGTTTCCCACCCTGAACCCCTCTCCCTCCTCCCAGTGCATACTTTTTTAGTGTAGTTTATATTAGGGGAGGAGTTGGGAGCAGGTATAAATAAGAAAAAGTCACAGCAAATTAGACCTACATTAGGCTTGGATCACAGGTGAACCCTTACTAGTTCTTTTACTTTCATCAAATTAATCTTTTTCTGCTTCAGTTTCTTCATTCGTAAACTAGTGTGGTTATAAAGATTAAATGAAATGGTAAATTTAAAAGATGCAGCTGTATGCCTGACACATCTTATTTAAAGCTGTATTGTTTTTTACTATGGATAGCAGGGGAATGATGGATATTACAGTCAAATCATCCTCCTTTCCAAAGAAACAGGAAAAAAATCTTGGCATTAAAGCCAACTTTAAATGAGATTATTTAACAGAAACTTCTTTTGTAAATATGCTGCCTTGCCTGTGAAAAGAGAAAATAACTTATACAATATTACAAGACAATTATTTTTTTTTCAAGATCCAAGTTTTGGACTTTAGCAAATCTTTTCCTCAATGGAAGAGAGAGAGATAAGTTATGAATCCACACCTCATGAAGACCTGTGTATCCCACTTAAGTGATCACTGTGGGCTTTCTATTAATCTTCATAAATATTTTTGGGAGTCTCTCCACCCCTCTTCATGGAAGACAGAGTAGCCCAGTAAAAGCGTAGAGAGAAGGTTGCTGGCCTCAAATCCTGGTGGTATGTTCTTAGGATACTTGTTCAACTTCTTAGCTAAAGCCTCAGCTTCCTCTCTAGAACTGACAATGCGGTAAAAGTTCGTTAGGACAAGTAAATGAAATAATATAGCAAAAACAAAAAAAAACAAAAAAAAAAACAAAAACAAACATAGCTGTCAGTTTTGGAGCACTTAATTACTAACTTGCTAGGATTCCCAAACATGGGTTCTTTTTTGAATAACTCAGTTAGTAAAGAATCCACCTGCAATGCAGGAGACCCTGGTTTGATTCCTGGGTGGGGAAGATCCACTGGAGAAGGGATAGGCTACCCACTCCAGTATACTTGAGCTTCCCTTGTGGCTCAGCTGGTAAAGAATCTGCCTGTAATGCGAGACACCTGGGTTCAATCCCTGGGTTGGGAAGATCTCCTGGAGAAGGGAATGGCTACCCTATCCAGAATTCTGGCCTGGAAAATTCCATGGACTGTGTAGTCCATGAGGTCACAAAGAGTCTGACACTACTGAGCAACTTTCACTTTCAGCTGACAGTGATATTTTTTTCATATATATTTGAAGTTATCTTTAATGCAAAGTTTGTATAAATGTATAGTGGTAGGCCTATGGTAGAAAAAGGTGAGAGCTGATGCTAAGGAACAAGAGTTTGGTCTTATCAGAACAAAAGGAGATTGAGATATTGTAAATAAATATTTTTTTATGAATTAATTAACATATTCTTCACAGTCATCTTATGAGGCAAGTATGATTATTATGCCCATTTTACATATGAGGAAACTGAGGCATAGAGAAAGCTGGAATGCAGAGAGAGAAAAAAACTCACGCAAGGACATACAAGTAAATGGAGGCATCAGAAGTTCAACCAGGAAATTTACATTAGAATTTGGACTCTTAATACTATCTTATGTTATGTTTTAGCATCAAACAAGCCAGTCTGTTTAGAAAATATGTGGAATTGTACATTACTAATTTGAAAATTTTTCTCCTGTCTCTTTTGCTTACATATCATTTCAAATTATTTAGTCAATTTTAATGTCAATTTTTACTTATTTATTCATGGTTGAAGGACTTGAAGAGAGGCCTATATGTTAACTGATGAAGATTTTAGCAGAAGCAAAATTACTTGCTCAGAGCTTATTTCCTCTTTTCTATAATACAGTTTTTTAAAGGAAATGTTGTTAGAGATTCATAGCTACCACAATGTCTATTGAGTAATATAAGAAGTCATTTACTAATTGTTGCTTTATTGATATATATGGCAATGTACAGGGAAAAATCTGTTAAATTTGGCTAACCTTATCCTGTTATTACTTATTATAATATATGTATTTTTCCAATAATAGTAGAAATTCATGTTATGAATAAACATTGTAAGGTGAATTTATTTGTCCTAGTACGGCCAAGATAAAACCCTTAAAAATTATTAGTGGTTAAGTATAATTAAACATTTAACTGTAAATTATTCTATAATATTTTGAAACCTCATTAAACCAATAATTCAGAAAAGGAACTAATTACATTTTACTTAAGTACTAAGAAATGATATAGTAGTCTTCCTGGAGGTATGTGTATTTGATACATTTAGTGTGACAGTTTCCCAGATTGTGCTAGTGTTAAGAATCAACCTGCCAATACAGGGGACACAAGAGATGTGGGTTAAGTCCCTAGGTCGGGAAGAACCCCTGGAGAAGGAAATGGTAACCCACCCCGGCTTTTCTGCCTGGAGAATTCCATGGACAGAGGAGCCTGGTGGCCTAAAATCCATAGGGTCACAAAAGAGTTGGGCACAACTGAAAGTGACTTAGCACACGTGTGTATTTGATATATTTAGTGTAGGCAAATGATTAATCTTAAAAGATTTCAAATATTAGCCGTAAATGTCAGATGATAAATAATTCATTTTCTATTTCTCTGCAAGTCAGGAAATAATTCACATGGATGATCAAAAATTTTTTCTTTTATTTCTTTTTGGATGAAAGGAGACAGAGAAGGGGAAATTATAATCACTCAAAAGAAATGTTACCGATTTAATCCACAAAAGAAAAAGTATGTTTTAGAGCAGTTTCTAAGACATTCTTCAGAATTTCTTCACAAAGTGGTTTTGACTCTCTTGACCTTTTCTTGTAACTCTTATTTTTTTCAAAGAATTCTTATGCTCTTCTCTTGACTACTCTAAATTTTTCTGATTTGTTCAAGTCTATATATTCTTCAATGGATCACAGTATTGTAATAAAAGACTTGCCAGCACCTGCTATGATAGAAATCTTGTTTTTTTCATATTATACAAGCATTCTGTTATATAATATAAATATATGATAATGATACAGTGGTCTATTTTTGGCAATTTGAATATAATTCTTGCCTGAACAACAGAAAAAATTATTGTATTAGGTGGGTATCTAAGTAATTATGATTTCAGACCATGAATTTTAAATGATTTTAACTAGGCTCAAACACATCTTTATTAATCAATATTGGAGCCATTAAAGCCAACACATTTTTGCCAACAAGAAATAAATTTGTTTATTCTTATAGCATAAAAATCTGTGCTTCAGGATTTGATGAACTCTTGGAAAGCATGTTCTGCCTCCCTCTGGTTGTGGAAGTGTTTCCCTGCAAAAAAGATGTAAAGATGCTTGAAGATGTGGTAGTCGGTTGGCAAGAGGTCAGGTGAATATAGCAGATGAGACAAAACATAGCCCAATTCATTCAATTTTTGAAGCACTGTTTGTGTGATGTGCAGTTGGATGTCGTGGAGAATTGGGCCCATTCCGTTGACCAATGGCTGCAGGCCTGACAGTTTTTAGTGTATCTCAACAATTTGCTGAGTGTACGTCTCAGATGTAATGATCTCATTGAGATTCCCAAAGCTGTATCTCAGTGGATCAGATGGGCAACAGATGACCGAAAACTGACAATAACTGTTTTTTGGTGCAAGTTTGGTATTGATAAGTGCTGCTTCCCTGGAAGCTCAAATGGTAAAGAGTCTGTCTACAATGCAGGAGACCTGGGTTTGATACCTGAGTTGGGAAGATCCTCTGGGGAAGGAAATGGCAACCCACTCCACTCTTTTCGTCTGGAAAATCCCATGGACTGAGGAGCCTTGCCTACAGTCCAAGGGGTCACAAAGAGTCAGACACAACTGAGTGACTAACACACATATTGGAGCTTCTTCTCAGTCCAATCACTGAACTGGTCATCACCAGTTGTTACATTGTCACACTCTGATCAAGAATCGGTTGGCTGTTGTTGTGTAGAGTAAGAGAAGACAGTACTTCAAAATTATGATTTTCTTTTGGTTTTTTGGTCTGCTCATGAAGCTTATCAAGCTTTTTCACCTTTTCAGTTTTTTCAATATGCTGAGCAACCATTGAATGGTCAACATTAAATTCTTCGGCAATTTCTCATGTAGTTGTTAGAGGATCAGCTTTGATGATCCTTTCAATTGGTTGTTGTCAACTTCCAATGGCTTGCCACTGCACTCCTCATCTTTAAGGCTGTCATCTCCTTTGCAAAACTTCTTGAACTACCACTGCACTGTATGTTTGTTAGCAGTTCTTGGGCCAAATATGTTGTTGATGTTGCATATCTTCTCTACTACTTTACAATCCATTTCAAATCCAAATTTTAAAAAATGCTCAAATTTGTTTTTTGTCTAATATCATTTCTATAGTCTAAAATAAATATAAAATAAACAGTAAATAATAAGTCATTAGGAAAAAACATAAAATGGGGAATGTGCATTAAAATGATGTATAGCATAATGCCATTAAAAGTGTATTCCAATATCAAATGGTTAAGTTCAGCAATGCAAAACCACAATCGCTTTTGTACCAACCTAATAGATTTAATGGCTAGGAATGATGTAGAATAAATCATACCATGAAAAAAGTTTATATTTTTGTTGAATTGATACATTAACTAGCATTTGATATTCTATAAATCTTAATTAATGGCCTGTCTCTTATCTTTAGCAGTGTCCATCATTTCTATCTCTGATAAAAATGTTTTGATAGCTCCCCATTACCTTCAGGATAATGGCTAAACTCTTCTCAACCGAAGCAACCCTTTATGTTTTGAATTTTAGTGACCAGTTTAGCTTTATATGTTACAACTGTATTACTGCTTGAGGCCAGCTTTACTCTCTTACCTTTGAATCCACAGACCAGAAAGGCTTCCCAAATCCTACTCAGTTTAGTTGTTTCCTTCTTTTGGAAGCCACCTCTGATCTCATCTCTGACTTCCCTGGTGGCTCAGATGATAAAACATCTGTCTACAATGTGGGAGACCTGGGTTCAATCCCTGGGTCAGGAAGATCCCTGGACAAGGAAATGGCAATCCACTCCAGTACTCTTGCCTAGAGAATCCCATGGATGGAGGAGCCTGGTGTCCATGGGTTCGCAAAGAGTTGGACACGACTGAGCGACTTCACTTCCACTTCTGATCTCTCCAGCCTATTCTAGCATACCCTTATTAAGGCTCATATCACTATGCCTTCTAATTCCTATTTAATTATCTGCCCTTTGAGCAGATTTGTAAAATTCTCAAGAGCAGAGACTGTTTTGCTTTGTCTGCTTGTTATTTCCAGAACCTAGTATAATAAATGGGAAGGCAATGGCACCCCACTCTAGTACTCTTGCCTGGAAAATCCCATGGATGGAGGAGCCTGGAAGGCTGCAGTCCATGGGGTCGCTGAGGGTCAGACACGACTGAGCGACTTCACTTTCCCTTTTCACTTTCATGCATTGGAGAAGGAAATGGCAACCCATTCCAGTCTTCTTGCCTGGAGAATCCCAGGGATGGGGGAGCCTGGTGGGCTGCCGTCCATTGGGTCGCACAGAGTTGGACATGACTGAAGCGACTTAGCAGCAGCAGCAGCAGTATAATATATGCCATGTTGGAGGCATTTGTTGATTGGATGAGTAAATTAAAAATGTTGATTATAATGTCAACCCAAAGCATTGAGAGATCATGAAATATTTGCCATATCAGAAAGGAAAGATAAAATTTTTATGTGTAGTTTTATTTGGATGTCATTGTTTTGTCTTGTAATATACTACCTAATATTTATGACCATCTATAAATATACTAATATTATGATAAATATGACTTTTGTTAATTACAATATTTGATTAATGAAAGAAAAAGTTTCTAGTTATGCTACTTAGGGTTATCAAAATGTTCTATATTTATAAGGACACATCACATTTTAATGCATATTATGCTTGTCTTCATGATATAAATGATTCTTCCTTGCTTGATATTAGGTTTAATATATGTTATGTATCTTATATTTTCAAATTAATTACTTATGTAGTTTTAACAACAACCATTATATCTTCAAAATTATGCTTTTTAAAAGTTGCAGCCCTCAAAACTCAGTGTAAAATACACTGGTATTGAATTGTATTTGCAATTGAAGATTTATTTGAAGTTTGTATTTATTAGTTAATAAAAGATAAAAATAAAGCCCTGCAGAAAATTCTAGATTAAGCAAGCTTTAAATTATGACAAAAACTTACTTTTTTCTCTTTAAAAAATTCAAATGGTAATTAGTAAAAATGTTATCTTGATTTTCCTCACATTCATTGGGACTATTATAGGAGAAGAAAGCTTTTGTTCCCTTACTCTCCTAGGTTCAATGGCTGGGGCCTGCAAACCAAATTGTAAAAGATGAATTAACAGAAAAATAGCTGTTTAATTATGGATATGTAGGAGTTTTAGAATGAAATGTGACCCTAGGAAGTAGTCAGATGATTGAGGCTTACATGCAGTCTTAGGCTAATCAAAACAAAAAGGGGTTTAGGTTTCTCGTGGGGAGAGGGAGTTATAGGAAGGTGAGGATTAGGTTTCTTTTGGGGAGAGGGAGTTATAGCAAGATGAGGACAGACAATGTATGGTCCCTGGGGTTGTCTCGTTATGCAGATAAGAGTCTCTCAGGCCATATGTTGTCGTTGTCTCTAGGTGTATTTCGTTTCCTGGCTTCGGGATACCTTTACAAATGGAAATCTCCTTTATGGGTATGAATTTCCTTAACATGTAGAGTGTAGGCAGGAGCTCCTGGTTATTTGAGAGTTCATTATTTATAATTTTACCCCTATGTTAAATAGGGAAATAGCTATTATACAATAAAAATATTCTTCAAAGAACTCATTACATATTTAATCCCTACTCAAATATCCGTCCCAATTTAAAACAAATCTATTTTTACCTACTTACAAAGGTCAGTCTTGTTAGATCATCTAATAAGTTGATCTTTGGTGATGGACAGGGAGGCCTGACGTGCTGCATTCCATGGGGTTGCAAAGAGTTGGACATGACTGAGCGACTGGACTGAACTGAACTGAACAAGGTCAAGTCTTAGTCTCCCTTGTCTAATGTCATTATTTACATATGACTGCATTATAATTAAATTGCAAGTGTAAAATCTAAACCTTGTAATAAGTACAAGATTTTGGGATTTTGATGTAGGTACTATTGGCAAAGGGATCAAATTACATGCAAGATCAGATCAGATTAGATCAGTCGCTAAGTCGTGTCCAACTCTTTGCGACCCCATGAACTGCAGCACGCCAGGCCTCCCTATCCATCACCAGCTCTCGGAGGTCACCCAGACTCACATTCATCGAGTCAGTGATGCCATCCAGCCATCTTATCCTCTGTCGTCCCCTTCTCCTCCTGCCCTCAATCCCTCCCAGCATCAGAGTCTTCTCCAATGAGTCAACTCTTCGCATGAGGTGGCCAAAATACTGGAGCTTCAGCTTTAGCATCATTCCCTCCAAAGAAATCCCAGGGCTGATCTCCTTCAGAATGGACTGGTTGGATCTCCTTGCAGTCCAAGGGACTCTCAAGAGTCTTCTCCAACACCACAGTTCAAAAGCATCAATTCTTTGACGCTCAGCCTTCTTCACAGTCCAGCTCTCACATCCATACATGACCACAGGAAAGACCATAGCCTTGACTAGGCGAACCTTTGTTGGCAAAGTGATGTCTCTGCTTTTGAATATGCTATCTAGGTTGGTCATAACTTTCCTTCCAAGGAGTAAGCGTCTTTTAATTTCATGGCTGCAGTCACCATCTGCAGTGATTTTGGAGCCCAGAAAAAGAAAGTCTGACACTGTTTCCACTGTTTCTCCATCTATTTCCCATGAAGTGATGGGACCAGATGCCATGATCTTCGTTTTCTGAATGTTGAGCTTTAAGCCAACCTTTTCACTCTCCACTTTCACTTTCATCAAGAGGCTTTTGAGTTCCTATTCACTTTCTGCCATAAGGGTGGTATCATCTGCATATCTGAGATTATTGATATTTCTCCCGGCAATCTTGATTCCAGCTTGTGTTTCTTCCAGTCCAGCATTTCTCATGATGTACTCTGCATATAAGTTAAATAAACATGGTGACAATATACAGCCTTGACATACTCCTTTTCCTGTTTGGAACCAGTCTGTTGTTCCATGACCAGTTCTAACTGTTGCTTCCTGACCTGCATACAGATTTCTCAAGAGGCAGATCAGGTGGTCTGGTATTCCCATCTCTCTCAGAATTTTCCACAGTTTATTGTGATCTACACAGTCAAAGGCTTTGGCATAGTCAATAAAGCAGAAAAGTCACTGGTAAATGGTGACCTGCCAGAGGGCATTTCCACTAAGTTTGATTGTACTTGGGATTTCATTTTTGGAAAAGAATGATTGACAACATGATACCATTGAAAGAAAATTTTTTTACTTACAATTTTCAAAAGAAGAATGCCATGCCCTGCAGGAAGGCAATGGCACCCCACCCCAGTACTTTTGCCTGGAAAATCCCATGGACAGAGGATCCTGGTAGGCTCCAGTCCATGGGGTCGCTAAGAGTCTGACACGACTGAGCGACTTCAATTTCACTTTTCACTTTCATGCATTGGAGAAGGAAATGGCAACCCACTCCAGTATTCTTGCCTGGAGAATCCCAGGGACGGGGGAGCCTGGTGAGCTTCCGTCTATGGGGTCGCACAGAGTCGGACACGACTGAAGCGACTTAGCATAGCATAGCACAATGCCCTGCAGGACCATATGAGAAGTATCAGCTTGGGTCAGATGGGGAGGAAATTTTTCTTTGACCCTCTTAGCTCTTTTCACTGGTCTATTAATTAAGTTGACATATGGCAACCTACTCCAGTGTTCTTGCCTGGAGAATCCCAGGGATGGGGAAGCCTGGTGGGCTGCCGTCTATGGGGTCACACAGAGTCAGACACGACTGAAGTGACTTAGCATAGCATAGCATAGCAAGACAGATTAAAAGGATAAAAGCAAGTTTAACTAGAAACATACAAGTACCACCACCACCGCCGCAAAAAAAAAAAAAAAAAAGAGAGAGAGAGAGAGAGAGACTCCGGGGCAAGTCAGGCAATTGAGACTTACATGCTATCCTGATCTAAGAAATGGGTTAGGGACCTGGGATTTCAAAGGGGATAAGGGTAATTCACAGGACAATAAGAGCAGATGTTTGGTAATTAGATGTTTGCCCTACTGTACTGGGGCTTCCCAAGTAGCTCAGTAGTAAAGAATCCACCTGCCAATGAAGGAGATGTGGGTTCAAACCCTGGGTCAGGAAGAGCTCCTGGATGAGAAAATAGCAACCCACTCCAGTATTCTTGTCTGAAAAGTCCCATGGG